>OW052221.1:284838486-286038486 GCA_932526605.1 Nephrotoma flavescens | reverse complement strand
GAGTACATGGTGGTGCATGCAGGATATATAGGACTCGTGGTTATCGTTAAACGTTCTAAAATATATTTTCTTGGCGATAAAAACCAAATGCCAGACGGAATATTCGAATATGATGTAAAGACGCCCAGCTGATATTACTTCTGCTCTAATGGAGTACTACCCTAACATCAGTAGTATGAATACCGTGCAAATTTCAACCAAATTTATAAACCTGCCGTTAACACGGTCGTTGATACCTATGTTGGATAAAGCATTCTTTCTGTGCTAGTGAGGTTTATCCAAACTAATCTACAAAATACAACAACAACAAACTTATTGTAATAGTATTAGTAAAAGTAAACATTAAGGCGAATTTATTGTGTAATTTAGAACTGTGATTTTTTAATGGGTCTTAAGTACAATGTAAACATTCATATGCCCGGTTGCACAGAAAAAGGTCTAACGGTCGGCTAGTTGTGCACCAGTTAAATGTTTCATATGAAATCTATGCGGAAACCAATCGCAAATTTTATCGATTAAAAAAAAAAATCAATAAAATATTCATAAAATTCCAAATAACATTTTCAAAATACAAAAAAAAAGTCCAAAATAAATCTAGCAGCCTTTGCTTTCTCCCATTTCTCCTAAAAAAAATATTTTTGTATGTGATGTTTTTTATCGATAAAATGGGAAAAGAATTTATATGTAATTTCTGTTCAAATATTTTTTTTCCGGCCTACTGAGGAGAAAAGTTTGATGTAAATATTAATAAATTGGGAATAATTTTTCCATACCTAAATTGGCATGGAAAATTATTCCCGAATTAATTTTGTTTTCAAAAAAATTAACACCAACTTTTTACCTCAGTATGCCAGATTTTTTTTTTTTAAATAAAAATTACATATAAAGTCTTTCCCCAATTTTCTATTCCCAGGGAATTACCAGAATATTGCCACTGTTTTGGAAATCAGAAAACAAATCAACGCAAACATGATCAAATATATTTTATTCCGTGGAAATATTTAGCTTGCACATAAATATTTAAATGGCCAATTTCGACTGAATAACTTTTCAACCAATATACATATTTTATTCCGAGAAAGTTAAAAACCGGTTTATTTCTATCGGCAGTATTTTTTAGCTCTAGAAGTAAACTGACCTTTTCCGTCTTGCGGATGCAAGACATTTTTCCCAAGATCTTTTAGGGCCACATTGCTTTCAAGTTTCTTAAAATCTGGTGATTTCGATGAAGACCTCAACTACTTCCATTGGGGGTCTTATCTGACCTTCTTTATCTAATAGTTCTACCAAAGAGACTAGCAATATTTGTATATATTCGCCAGCAGTTTTCCAAAAGTAAACTCAACTTTTCCATCTTGCGAATACGAGTTACATTTTCTGTAAGGCCGGGATTGTTTTTTAGTTTTTTTTTTTTTAAATGGACGCATACGTAAGATTGCTAGTGTTAGTGATCTCACTCGCATCCGGAATGGGATGCTTTTGCTGTCGCCTTCTAGTTTTGAGTTTACAATCTAATTTGTGGATTTCTCAGCGTCTCCATTTCTATCTGGTTCAACCTGCAAGGGGCTTTCAAACCTTTGTTGAAATTAGAGCTTCGCTTCATTCGTCTTTCCCTCCTTAGGTTGGACTGAGCTTCCGCCTGGCCTAGGACTGCCTTTTCTGCTTGTTCAGATGGTTAACTAATCCGTGTGAAACTTTATACTTAACGATTGCAAATAAATTCTAAGATGTCGGTGATTATCCAGTTTCCTTATGAGATTTGTTAATTTTTACAAATGATGTAAGCATAGAATTTATGAGAGATGTCATTAAGAGCAAAAATAGTTTACATTAAATTTGAAACATAATTGGTCCACAACCAACATTTCAGCGGAAATCATAGTTTTTGATGAAAATCGGGATTTTCTCCAAAAATTGGCCTCTCTACCTACAGACCAGACTGACTTAAGGTAATGAAACTTCATAGTTAAGCATTTTCTATAGATTGGGAGGTCCCGCTGAAATTTAGCGATTTTTTGTCAACCGGAAATAACAGATTTCTTAGTAGTTCTTTCGACTTTTACTTTCTTTAACTTAGTAATCTTAGTTTTCTTAGTAGTAAGACTTACCGTTCGCTATATCGCCGAAATAAAAAAAGGCAGTTTTTTAAAACCCGTGTGTGGCGTGTTTTTGAATGCGTGCAAACTAAATGACTGTTTCCTCTCTACAGCCCAGACGGTGAATTAGATCGGGATGACACTTCATACCTATGATTTTTCCATTAATCCAGCGATCCCAGTGATATTTTCGGCCGAAATCGTACCACCGGAAGTGGCAGCTTCAGTTTTTCATGTTTCTTTTGTTGTAAATATTTTGAAAAAATAGCATTTACGGGAAAAATAATTACGAACTAAAAGATTTAAAATTAAATTTGCAACAATATCGGCCCTGTACAACCTTTTTCCATAATGTTCCCAGTGGATCCTAGTGAATTTTGGCCGAAAAAGGTCAACCGGAAATGACATTAGGAGTTCTTTCGTTTTATGCAAATATCGAAAAAATTTTAGATTTGCAGATTTAGCATTCGCTATATTGCCGAAAACAAAACTGTGTGAGTGTGTGTGTGTATGTGCATGTGTGCATGCAGACTAAATTTCTTTGATCTTTCTACAACCGAGAGGGTTTATTCGATCAGGATGACACTTCATACTTAAGCTTTTTTTTATCTCAGTGGTTTTTAACCGAAACAGATCCACCGGAAGTGGCAATTTCCATAAAAATATTTTCTTTTTTTGTAAATGTTTTGAAAAAAATATCGTTTTCGAGAAAAATGATGATTTTTCTAAAAGATTTTAAATTAAATTTGAAACAATATCGGTTAGATCATTTTTCCAAAATTTTACCGAAAATTACGATTTTTTACGAAAACTAGTTTTCAACAAAAATTTGGCCCTGCATAGCCTGACCAATCGGGATGAAACTTCATACACAAGCTTTTTCCATATCCACCAGAAGTAACAGCTTCCTTAGGAGCTTATTCGTTTAATGGGGGAAATGAGGATTTGTGACCAAAACTAGGCCCTGTACGGCCAGATGGACTGATTGACTAGGATGAAACTTTATACCTAAGATTTTTCCAAAAATTACAAGATCCCATCGAATGTAGGCCAAAATCGGCCCACTGTATGTAACAGCTTCTGTAGAGCTTTTCTGTTTTCCCACCGATACTGGCAGCTTTTTAGATTTTTGTAAATATTTTTAAAATTATAGCATTTAAATTTGCAACAATATTTGCTTAGATTATTTTTTGAAAATTTAACCGAAAATGAACATTTTTGATAAAAAAAAAACTCTACATCCAGACACAAGATTTTTACATCCAGACACAAGATTTATCAGGATGAAACTTCATACTTTAGCTTCTTCCGTAAAGTGGATGATCCTAGTGAATTTTGGCCGAACTAGATCGACAGCAAATGGCTCATACACTCGATTTGGCATACACAAAAGTTTGGCTCATACACTCGATTTGGCCGTTTGGCATTTGAAAGGTGGATTCTTTCTCGACAAACTCCATACCAACTTTGCTCTGTTAATTAGCTAGAGAAAATGAAAGAATACGAAAAAAACGTTTTCCGGATATTAGACGTTATTCCGGATAATAGATTTCGGGATAAAAGAGGTTTGTATGTATATTAGTCCGCCTTTGTTTCGCTGAAATCCGCTGTTTTTGAATTTTTTCTCGGGATAACACAAAAAACTGGCCGTGATAGTTTTTTTCGTATTGACATTAAAAATGTCATGATAGTAAAAAAATTTTGGGATGACATTGAAAACTAGAGTAATATAGTAATTTTTTCGGGATGACACTGAAAAACGTCACGATATTCGTATTGTAGTGTTGCGTAGTGTTAAACTTCGATTATAACAGTGTTAAAAATAGTTGTTATATTCTTCTTAAAGGAATTAAGATTAAATTAAAGATGGTTAAATTCTTTTGGTAAATCAAATACATTGGCCAATTTCTTGTTAAACTTAAGCTTATTAAACTTCATTTGAGATGTCAAACTAAATTGAGAAACTTACTGTCATGGTACAGAAATAAATTTTAAACAACTATGATTATACCAACAGATCTATCGACGGATCTACAGAGATAAAATAATGAGGATATTTTAGTTGATAAGTACAAACATTCCTTTTGAGTCAGCCCTCTACTACACGAACTATACTTGTATAAGGCTTAGGTAACCATCTCCATTAATCGACAATAGATGATGTTGTATACACGGAAACTGTATTTAATTACTCATCTTACCTATATAGCATTAATATAACGATGCTAAATCTAAAGGCGGAAAAAAGTGTAAAAGAGTAGAAAAGCTGCGATATGAATATGTATGTGTAACATAATTACCGGCTAAACTACTTTACAAAAAACTATTTTGTCTTATAAGACGGCGAGATAAAATCAAATAAATTGAATTTTACATGCATACAATTTTTTTTTAATGGTATCAGCTGGTCGGTCGGTCGGTCGTTTCGGTCTAATAAATTATGTTCAATTTTGTTGTATTTATTTCATTTTAACATAACACAAAAACTATAATAATACATGTAGTTGTACATACGTATGAGACGCGATTTTCATACTCAACTATTGTTTAAACAGAAACGCCAAACTCACCAACAACTTTTTTATTGTAATGTTTTTGAAACGTTTTTGAATAGTAAAAAGTAGAACAATCCTTTCTCTTTCTTTCTATTTAAACTTTTTTTTTCTATATTTCTAATTTCATTTTCAAAAATATCGAAAATTATTCATTTAAATCGGTTTAATGAAAATTAACAATTCAACGTCCATTGTTTGGTATAAAAATAAAATTGTTGCAGTGATGATCGGTGTGGGGGTGACTCGATACCAATTTAAAGACAATGATGGGCGGATCTAGCTCTAGTGAAGGGTGTTTGGTGCTTTATTAAATTAGTTTAAAATTAGAATGGGTCTAATGTATGTTGATCAACTGTGGGTTTATATTATTTATGTGAATGATGCTTCAATTTGGTTCAAAACGGATACTTCATTTAGGGTAAAGTGCTATATGCACACCTTTCCTATTTTCTCTTCTCGGTTGCGCAACCATCCTAATACGTATTTAAAGTTATCTCCTAAGGCGGTATGTTGTACCATCACTTCGAATCGAAAAAAGTCGAAATTCGAAAAAAGTCGAATCGAAAAAGTGAAAGTTGTATCATTTTTGCTTTTCGAATATGATACAAAATACCACCATTCGACTTTTTTCGAATTTCGATTCGAAATGATGGTACAACATACCGCCCTTGATTCCATCCTCGAAATAAAAAAAAAAATCGGGCAACACTAAAATTGTGATATCCCTCTAACTCTTGTGTGAAGTAAGCCACATAGTTTTTTTATTCCCAATACTCTTGAATCTTGATATGTGAAGTTAACCCTGAATTTTAGTTCATAAAAAATAAAAATAGGTATTTATTTTAATAAATATTTTTAATATTTTTATTTTAACTCTTTTGAACAAAATAGATTACTATAATTTGGTTATAAGAAAGACAGCTGCCCTATTCCTGAATACGATACGAAAACGAAAATACAAAATTCATATTTGAATTGAATCAGATTCGTACGATTCTTATTTAAAATCGAATTGGAATCTTGTACTTCCGTTTTCGTATCGTATTCAGGAATAGGGCCGCAGGACTCATACCTCACATTTGGAAAAACACGATAAAAAACGTATCCGAGCAAAATATTTACATGTAATTCATTTTTGACCAAAAACAACGTTTCTGTTTATCATGTTTCGATTGAACCGTTTCACACAAGAACTTCTCTTCTATTTCCGAACCAGTTTTTTCAATGTGACTCGGAAGATCTCCAGAGTGTACCACCCACGACCAAAAGAAACCTTCATCGATAGAGCTAGCGGCAAAACAAAAGGAGTCTGTACAGGAAAGGTCACATTGAAGTCCGTCGTTAATTAAAAAATACCCTAATATTTTTCCCTTTTAGCAATGGCGTTCTGAAACCCGGTGTCGTCCAAAAGAGAAGGCTAGTTAGTTAGAGGGAGTTAGGGGGATATAATTATGTTAGTGTTGCCTGATTTTTTTTTAGTTTCGATAATAGGACCCGAGGATAACATGTTACCAAAAATGTTACAGTATACGTTCATTTTATAATAAAGGATCACATTTCAGAAAGAGGGAGAAAAAGAGAGAGAGAGAGAGGTGTTTTCATAACCTTTCCGTAAGTCTGAATATACACTAGACCGATCATGGGTGTTATGAAAGAATGGATGGTTGATGCAATATATGGTGGCTGATGAAAGAACTAAATGTGAATATCGTGTATTAACCGTTGCTTTCATGTGAATTTGCCGTTAATGTAATTGGTATAATATGACCTGTCAAAAATATTGTATTCGGAAGTAAAAGTATTGTTGTGTTGTTGGGACCAAACTACTTGGTGTTATATATATATATATATATATATATATATATATATATATATATATATATATATATATATATATATATATATATATATATATATATATATATTGCAATCGTAGTTGTGAATTGGACTGAAAGGCACTTGAATGGTGTCTGTAAGCGCACTAAGCTCTAAGCAAATAGTTAAATTTTACAGTTGAAACAGAGGCTTATCGGATAAGCATCAAATGGCGTTTTATAAATTTTTCCGGAAAAATCGCCAAAGTGCCTATGGAAGTTGCCATTTCCGGGAGCTCAAATTTTTTTACAAAAACGTAAGTATTTTAAGTTCGGTTCCAGATCGGTCAATTTGTCTGTACAGAGGCCGATTTTTAGTGAAAAAACAGTTTTTGTTTTATCAAAAACCGGATTTTACGCTGAAATTTATGAAAACTCATCTGGACCGATTATGTTGCCGATTTAATTTAGAACCTTTTTGTTCTTAATCGATTTTCTCACAAAGTTCATAATTTTCAAAATATTTACAAAAATCAAAAAAACCTCATTTGGAAGCTTCCACTATACTAATGAACCGATTTCAGGTAAAAGTAGAGTTAGAGGCACAGACAAAAATCTTCACACGTTCAAACACACGATGACATAGCGAATGGTCAATATGCAAAAAACTCGAGTTAAACTTTAATTTTCACGATTAATGACAAAATATAAATAAAAATTAAGAAGTATAAAAAAAGTTTCTTCAAAATTCTTTTGAAGTCGTGGGCGGATCTAGTGCAGTCAAATAATGTTCATGCTTAGTTAGTTTGCGGCCCAATTTGTAACTTATTTTGTGGAGACTGACATATTCCAAAGTCTACAAAAAGTCCCCTCTCGAGTAGGCTTGTTGTATCCGAGGGCTATCTAAAAAATTTCCGACCTCAAACAGTTGAGCAACGCGCAGTTGTTGTTTAACTATCGTTTGAGTGAAATACGCCTTCAACAAAGAGGAGTTGGACGCTGGGGTAACGATGAACGTTCGGGACGTACAAAAACTGCACCCATATACGATAAGATCGCTCAAGTTCATCAAATGGTGCTAAACAATAGTCGAATTAAAGTTAGAGAGATAGAAAAGGCTATGAATATTTTCAAAGAACGTGTTTGTCACATATTGAATCAAGATTTACACCTGAGAAAGCTGTCCGTGCGTTGGGTGCCGCGTTTGATCACTTTGGACTAAAAATGTGAAGTTTAGGCGAATAAATCAGAGTGCCGGCTTATTATTGTTGATAAAAGTTGGATACACCACTACGCTACAGGATCAAAATACAGTCAAAACAATGGACTGCAAAGGAGGGATCGGCAAACAAACAGTCAAAGTCTGTTCCTTCGGGCTGGGAAAGTGATGGCGACTGTTTGCTCCACCCAGATGCCATTGCGAATATTGACGAATTACGGTTCACCAGATATAGCCACTTTAACCAGATATAGCCATTTAATTTGTTTCCTATGCGAAAAAATGCGCTCGGAGGACAGAGATTTTCGTCGAATGAGTAGGCCATCACCTTCGTAAACTACTATTTTGCAGAGAAAGACACCGATATAGTCCCACAAGGAGGCTATGTAGAGAAATAAAAATAGTTTTGAAGAGAAAATGTCCTATACGTTTGTTAGGTCGGACACTTTTCAGACAACCCTCGTACACTTGTTTGAATTATTTAGGGCCGCCGCCTTCCACTGAAGATAAAAAAAATGTACAACAAATCGATTTGAATGGGGATTTATTGTAGATTTCAAATAAGCCAGTCCCCATAAAATAAGTCAGGAATTGGTCAGTAGTCTAAAACATTTTTGTAATTTCATTAATTAGTGCATGTTTACCATAATCAGAGATCCGATATAGCTAAAGAGTTGACTTCTGGTTTGGAGACTGGCTGAAGAGTTGACTGGCTGAAAAAAGAACATAGAATACTGGCTGAAAAAAGAAACATATTGACGATTTCTTTAGAATTTGATAAAAATTATTAAGAGTCTCTTTTGAATTCGAGCTTGGTACTAATCAAATACTTCTAAAAGAATTTTTGGTTCTGAATTAATCTTGTCTTTAATGTTTTTGGTTATTAAAATAACAATTAAATTTGGAATTGATCTCTTCAAATAATGCTTGTATAGTTGAATTTTCGAATATGGTTTTGAATGATATAAACAGATAAGCAAATCTGAGACTATTTTTTTAGTGCGATGAGGAGGGAAAGCAACCGTCTCATGTAACGAACTCGGATCGGAGTTTTGAAAGGAGAAAACTGCGGTCAAAGCGAGAAAATGCACCAAGATCACTGTCAATATCACACAGGTGAGATGGCTTCACGTGGAAATACCAGTTCAAATAACTAAACTGAACAAGCGTATAGCGACTATAATCGAAGACAGGGCCGAGAAACCGCCGAAGTGCGAGCAAGTAACCTACGCAGAAATATAAATGTCAAGAACAATAGGCTGTTGTGTGCGAGTTTGTTGAAATTTGTTGTAATTACAGCAGAAAGTGCCAATATAAAAATTTTAACTACCAACCATTCAGGAAAACGAGTGGCAGCCGCTCACTCCACAGGCACTCATTCTTCCAGCGAATTGTTATTTTAATAACGAATTTAAATAAATTTGACCTAAGACATTTCCTCGTGTGGACCTTCTGCCAACATGTCGCCGATGAATTTCTTATTGTATCATGGTACACCGATACTTCATGAACATGAAATATTGCGCATACATAAAAATTAGTACGCATTGCGAGCTGTCTGTCAGTCTGTATTGCAAAAAGTTGGCGCCTCAATCGGATGTTAATTGTTAGAGATCTTAAAACAAGTGACATATTTATTTCCTTTGGACGTATCACTTCATGCGACGTGACTGTATGGATCTTCCTGGTTACTAGATTTTAAAATCAAAATTTACTAAATAATTTTGTGCAAAACTCTGAATAAAATTTTTTTAAATCTTAGTTGGCTGCTTTAGTTTGTTTTTTTATTATTTATTTGTCACGTCAAAGTTTCAAGTGATACAAATTGTCGTTCGAAGTGACAGCAGTCGCAAGGAAATATTTATAAAGTAGCATACTAAAATTTAAAAAACAGCCAGAGCGATTTTGTTTTAAAAGAAATTTTGCAAGAATACTTTATAGCAGCCGAGAAAAAACATTGATGAACTCGAGCGAAAGCTTCCAAATTTTACACGAATATTTTTTAGCTGGGGGCTCATAGTAAATTTGTTTTATTTTTAGTCAAATACAAACCAAAAATAAAAATATACGCAGGTAAGTTTTTCAATTTTTTTTTTATTAATTTATATTTTTTATATAACAATTAAAAATTGATTATTACAAAACTGTTATGAAATAATTATTATTATTTTATAATATTTTTAGACCAAAATTAATAACC
Source organism: Nephrotoma flavescens (assembly GCA_932526605.1). NCBI lineage: Eukaryota > Metazoa > Arthropoda > Insecta > Diptera > Tipulidae > Nephrotoma > Nephrotoma flavescens. The sequence continues at coordinate 286,028,602 of OW052221.1, read as the reverse complement.
AACAATTCACAATATTGGTGGAAACTCTCAAATATGGAAGAAGAAATAAACGTTGCTTATCATGGTTTTTGATAGACTGTTTGCTTATAAATTTTAAATAAAACATTTAATAAGAATTTTATACAATAACACAACAATATATTAGTAACACAACAATATATTAGTATTTATTAACAAATAATTAGTGGCACATAAATATATATTCATATTTCATAAAAAACGTTCAAATTGAGTTACGACTAAACTCAAAACAAAATTTCAGAAATGTCAAAAATGTAAAAATAATGGTATTGGCAACATGAAAATTAATGGAAATGGTCATAATACATAAAACTACAGCACACAACTCTCACCAAAAAAAGCGAGAAACATAATAACAAATTAATAGTCGCACGACTTTTAAATGCTCGGGCGAGTTGTCAGTGAGGTGAGAACCATAATAGGCGTATTAGCCTTCTCATATCTTGAAATAGAAGAAAGGATCATCAATAAGCACGGCTCCGTGTCAAAAGTCGTTTGTCAAATATCATCGGAGGCACTGAATTGACGGGGATTGCAAAAAGGGAGAACGTCTTCATACCTCGCATATAACTTTGATAACAACCGACCTGCAATTCATCTTCAAACGACTCCAATTTCCAGTTAGACTTTCATTTGCCATAACCATCAACAAAGTTCACGAACAATCCCTTAAGGTTGCAGGCGTGAATTTGGAAAGTCCTTGCTTCTCTCATGGTTTAAGATCCGGGAGAAAAATAAAAATATTTGGTTTACAAGCAAACATTGCGGTAAACCCAAGAAATTATTTTTGTATAACCCGGGCAAAGTTAGGTTCTTCAGCTAGTATTAAATAAATAATGGCGCCAACATTTATAGACATGCACTGCATCAGCGATACATACTCTGAATTAGGTGCAAGAAAATTAAAAGTTATTGAATTTTGAGTTAAAAATATTCTTCAAAGCAGAACTAGGTTCTACTAAAACGATCAAAGAAAGTAAAAATAAAAATCAACGGTAAATTGTCCGCTAACCACATCCTAAAGATGAACTAAGTATCGTCTTAATATTTGCCCTTTAGGGCTGTGTGCCAAACTTAAGGTAAAAGGAAAGTTTAAGTAAATTTTTCGGCAAATTCAAAAAAATGAAAATATTTTTTCAGCAATTAGGGAATTCCCCGGTTTGTATATAATGTGTTCGATGTAAATGTAACATCAAATATAAAGCACTGAACTGAAATTTTTGAGGAAAATAAAAATGCGTAAAAGTGAATCACGTAAATAAAAACCGTGTACAAAGGGGATTGAGTGTAATTTAACAGAACAGAATGTTACAACAAATGATTTTGCATTCATTTCTGTAAAACTTAAAAAATAAAAATTGGGTTGAATTATTGGTGGACTTATCACATGTTAACCTGTATTGACGGTTTTATTAAAATTTTGCACTACTCTCACACACTAAGCGGCACTGTATTTTGTAATTTCTTTAATTACACCGCGTCGCGTGTAGACAGACTTACCGCCCGATTCTGAAAATGTAAAAATTCTATAGCTGTAACTTTATGGAAATTGCGTACAGAGGAAAAGATACAGGGGTAGATGCTCGATCGGCTAGCAAGCAAGCAATTTTCTAGCCAAAATCCTGGCTACTCACTCAATTTGACCAAGGAAATTGACTTTTCAAATTATGTTTTTCAAAAATTTTTTGTTTTTTTTTTGCGATTGCACACTGCACAGTAATGGCGGTGATACATGTACAGATTTTGCCTTTAAGGCAATTTTGCATTATACAAAATTGAGAAATGTTCAATTTAAAATTTTTGCATATAAGGCGATTCAAGATGGACGACTCATAATCAGCGCGCATAATTTTTATACCTTAAAGGCAAAATCTGTACATGTATCACCGCCTTAAATTTAGCGGCTTCTTCAAAATGATCAGCAAATTTTTGTGTTGTTTTACTGTGCAATTGCAAAAATAAACAAAAAATTTATAAAAAATATAATTTGAAATTCAAATTTTCTTGGTAAAATTGATTGAGTAGCCAGGATTTTGACTAGCAAATTGCTTGCTTGCTAGCCGATCGAGTATTTACCCCACATTGTACCAAAAATTGGTTTTCATGCACTGTAACGTTTTCGCCGCTGTAAATAAATTCAATTTTAATTCGCCGCTGTACGAACATTTTCATATCTTCAAGTAATCGTCAAAATGTCAAAATTTAAAAAATAAATTTATGTTATACATATTTTAAAATGGTTGTGGTAATTTGAATGAAAAATACTAATTCAGCTGATAATATTAGGTCCGCCTTTAAGCGGACTTATGCTATAAAATGAAAACAAAACAAATAATTTTAACTATTGTAATTTATTCAGAATACAATAAAAATATTAAAATAAAATATTTGCAATAAACACAAATTTTACTTATCCGGCTTATGGAAGTGGAAGAAGCAGGATTTTTTGGTACTGATTTCGCATATCATATAAACCGCCTCAGTTTCTAATGTGCATTTTGGGTAATTGCGTTGTTTCTTGCTTGAGCGATCTCGAAAAATACACCAGAGTCCATTTAATTGGAACAGACGTCTATTATTGGCGAATAAGCCTTCTTGGCAGCTTTTGGTGAAAGAGTTTTTGATGATGGCCGCCCTGCACTTTTTTTCTCTAACCCATTTCCGTACATGCACAGTGTTTCAGGTACTTCCGTCCGAAATATTAAAAGTTGAATTTTTTCTAGAGTCGTATTTATTCGATAATACAATACGTAGGCATTCATCATTGAAAAGTCGATGAGATGATAAAAAATTCGATTATACCATTTTCGAGTTTTTATGTAATGGTGGTAGCGCCCAATCAATCCATCCATCAAATCGACTCCTCGCATGTGTCAATTGTATTCCTTGATGGTGTAAGGGCAATATTCTGTACCATATCGCGTTTTGAAATATCGCATTTTGAAATATCTCGTTTTGTACCATATCTCGTTTTGTAATATCTCGTTTTGAAATATCGCGTTTTGAAATATCGCGTTTCGAGTGGATCCCTTCAGCAACACTTGCCTGAACGGCAGCAATATTGCATTACCTCGAGCGTTTCTTTATCTTATTGGCACTTGAACATTATGTAAAAAAAATGTACGCTCAAAATTTTCAACAATTCGACGAATAGCGAGCACACTTGGACGATTATTATGACTGTAAAATGGCAAAAGCGCACGAAAAGTTGCAATTGGAGAACGATTATTTTGATAATAAAACTGAATAATTTATAAACGTTGTTTTTGCGTATATCTCAACATGATGAAATTGTAAACATTACTGAATACAATGAAACAAAAAATGACAGATCATGACATATATCAAATGGCCGAAACGTCACTTAAAAATCATATCATTCCTATTGAAAAACCCTATACATATCACGATTTCAATAGCTTTTAGATAAAATGTATTTGTTTAAGATTTATTACTTTTTTTATATATACCTAAATGTTGATAATGCAATACATACAAACAGTCGAAACAAATAGTTTGTTCGTGATATCCACAGAAAAACAGAAAACAATTTTGTTTTTAAGGTATACAAACGAATGACACCAACTGTACATATGTTGTTTGACAACACTGTTAGTATTTAATTCTTAATTAATTTACGTAAATTTCAATATGTTTAAAACAAAGCAAGTTTTATTTACAATGCTAGTTTATGTCAATATTCAAATGCCACCATCGAATTTGATAGAATTTTTTAAAATAAAATATAATTTGCTTACAGCGGCGAATTTATTTCGTATTGATTTACGAAAAGTCTATAGTTTGTGAACCATTTTTTACAACACTAACTTTTTCTCTGTAAGCAATTTCTATAAAGTTGCAGCTATAGAATTTTTACTTTTATATTTTTTTTTTGTCATATGGCATTTTGTTATCGATATGGTAGAAAATTGAACAATTGTTTAATTTGTTGAACCTTCTTGTTATTTTTCTTTTTGTTATTTTTTTCTTGTAAAATTCAAACTATTTCAAACTATTCGGGCATAATATCATTAGGCTTTATACTGAATGAAAGAGCACAATGGAAAACAATAAGGTGCAGAAAAATTATGAAAATAATTTCGCAACTCACAATCAGCTTTAATAACAAATTTTTATTTGAGATTGACGACCTTCTTTGATAGATTTTGTGGACAGACCGCGGATAAAGTACTCATCCTGCAGAAGATATTCATCAAAAGTTAGACCGATTTCAAAATATGCCAAAACCGGTCGTTCATATTCAAGTGAAATGTAGTGTAAAACACTAGGCGTAAGGTAATTCCAATTCCTGCATGTGGAATTGTATTCACTACGCCCAAATAATTATATGACTTGATGTTCAGTGAAATGGGTAATTAAATTTTAATTCTTAACTGGCCTTCCTGATGAAAACTAATAATTTACAAAGTTTCTTGTTCCAAATACATTTTCTTATATCCTTCTGAAATTAGGTTTATTAAAAAACGACCTCGTCCTTTCTGTAAAAAAACGAAAAACATATATTCATTTACATACCATCACTTCCACTTTCTACTGTAAATAAAAAAAAAAATAATAATAACAAGCACAAAATTATTAAACGTTTTTTAATTTTAAATAAAAATTACTCTCGATTTCTCTAATCCGGAAAATTTACCACCACTCCATTGTTCGTTTGTTTTGTCTTTTTATTCCAACACTTTATTTTTTATTTACAAAATCTTTAAACCAAATCTTTTTCATCTCTCATTATATGGTTGTTATTCTTCTTCTTATTTCATTTCTTTTATTTTTTACTATACACGATTTACTATAAAATTGTTGAATAAAAAAAGTGCCAACGACCTCTTTTGCTCATTTCAACATAATATATATATATACGTATGTACATATATGCTTTATTCACAACACACGTATAAAAAAGTGTAATTAAATTTAAAACAAAAATTGCTGTATTGTAAAAATTACCATAAGATACATGTTAAAATGAGACAAGTATATGTAAAATAATAAGCATTAAAAGAAATTAATACAAAAAAAAAACACAAAACCAAAAATGTAGGTCATTGCTAGAATTTCTCAATTTTTATTTTATTTCATGTATTGTTTTTTTGTTTTCGACAGACTTTTGGAACCTTTTTGGTAATTTAAAAAATAATATATTAAAGAAGAAGACAAAAAATATGATATGTATTTAATTAGACTAATAAGAGTAAGTAGAACAGAAACCGTGACCTAGAATTTTTATAGGTATTGAGATTTAAATCTCAAAAATATTGGTTTTTATGTTTTGGCAATACTGAAATATTTTTAGTAGTCTTTCTTAAGTTTGAGTGACAGATTTTCTGTTTTCATTTCACTTTCTATTGTTCTGAATTTTTTACATGTGCATGCACAAATATGAGTGTAATACTTTTATTTGGTTTGTAGGCTAAAGAACGAGGGCATCGCTTTATGTTAGAAGATACGAAGAACCGAACTTAAACATTTTGAACCCTATGACGGTATCATAAACAAAATCTTAAATTAAATTATACTTAGATATTATAATTGTGTCAAATTTCGTCATCATCAGACGAAAAAATTAGGTTAATCGACTAATTCCCCCATACAATCAAGTTGTTTGTAAACACGGAAAGTCCCTGAAACTTAAAATTTAATTTGTCGATGGGAATTTAATTTTTATTTTTGTGTTATTGAAATATTTATAGTCTCGTATTTTTGCTTATTTATATAATATGTTTTAATCAAAATAAACATATAAATAGCAAATATGTATGTATAGAAAAAAATTACTAAACCACATGTTTGTCCTGATTATGCACAATGATCATATTTTATCCACACACACACAAACATAATATAAAAATACAAACGTATACGATCTTTGTAATACGTTGATGTTTTTGTTTGCAAAATATTAATTGGGAATGCTTCCTGCAAACAAACTAAATTGGGGTCACCACAAATATATCGTATTATGTTGATATGACAGATGTATCGTATATAAAAAAAAAAACATTTGAAGGGCACTCCATTTATATTTACCATTATTTATGATTGTCACACCACAGTTACACGTACATAAATCCACTTTCGAAATAAAAGTAAAAGTAAAAACATAATAATGTACTTATATACAAGAAATTTTCTTTTTCAATTAACAAAACAACGAGTAGAAATAAATAAAAAGCAAAAATATATAAAACAAAACAAAAAAACATTTCGACACGCATACACGATACAAATAAAATAAAATAAAATAAAAAAGCAGCGCGCGCTTAATTGATCGAAAAAAGTGTGTCAAATCCAGAGGTCAGTAACCAATATAAATCGATCATTAACAAAAGAAAAATAAAATATTATAATATATTAACGTCATGGTGAAATTTTTTGTTTTTTTTATAACTTCGACTAATTTTCCTCATTTAATTTATGCGAAAATCACTTTTGATTTCGTATATAAACATCATAATGTTCGGAAAATTTCGTATACCGATCTCGTGTGCAGATTATTGCAATTTATGACCTAGAAATTTTTTGATGTTCCTTTGGACGTGTAATAGAAAGTATTTTTTATAACGATCGTACCATCTATAATATTCATCCAACACACAAACAAAATAATATTATATATTTTAACTTCATCATATAGTTAATAGTAAAATATATTTTTCTAATTTTCGATTTCATTTACAAAAATCACATACTATATAAAATAACAAAATAAAACTTTCGTTTCCATTTCGAAATTGTTTATTATTTCTTTTATTTTACAACACACTCTAAGCGGCGAAATGAGGCCAACGCACTCTTGATTTCATTTTATATATATCTACTTACATAGGTATATACATACATACATACGATATATTTTTTATTACTTATATATAGTAGGTATTTTATTACTATTACTTTATTAGTTGTGTCTCATTCTCGCGGGCGCACTTCATATAAAACCAATTACGCGAGCAAAAAACAAAACCAAAAACCGACATTTTAATCATTTGTTTCAGATGAAAATGATTATGTATATTGTAACATCTGTCGATATCTAGTATATAAAGGATTTTATTTTTTGACATTACACTTTTTTGTTTTTAGGGTAAATATTTATGCGTTTGGATGGGCAAAGGGTATCGCAAAAAGCTTTTTGGTATAAGTGTGATATAGTATCGCTTTCTCTCATTTTGTTTGTAACGGACTAGGTGTGATTGAATCAGAGCTTAACATTAATAAGTCACAGATTAAACAACATCCGTCACTTGTTGTAGATGAGTTTTTTTTTTATTTATTTAATATTACAACTGATTAAGAGGTCATCTAGTAATTTATCGATCTTAAATTAGTAGTGCAGTTTATAATGAGCAACCATAGTGGCCCTATTTTAGTAATTTCCGGAGTATAGAAATTTTAGATTTTGTAGCAGTTTTACTCCCTTCGCCAAAGTGTATTCTGGCTTTTGGCAAACAATTATTCCCATTTATAGCAGTTTTGAAGTTTATTATTCCAAACCTATTTTATACTAGAATTTAACAGAAATTTATTATTTTATTAACTTATTTTATATCAATATCCAATTTATCACTTTAACAAGCAAAATTTCCTTTTTATGAAAATTCGATTAAAATATCAACAAAAATCCCCAATTGACAGAATTAACTTGTGGGAAACAGGAAACTGGGAAAAATGTCTGGGAATAGCTGCTACATAAAAGATTATTCGCTATTCCCGGGGAATTACCAGAATAGGGCCGCAGGGGTTTGATGGATCGATTACGCAATGTGATCTTGTACGCTGACATCGACAATGTATATAACATCGACAACCAAGGAAATGACATTAGGAACTCAATTTCTCAATATTTTCTCGTTATTCTCTTTATTTTATCTTTTATATTTTCTCGGTCTGATAAAATTACTGTTAAGCAATTAGATAATTGTATAATAATCCTATAGGCCAAATAAGTTACGAATGTGAAGAAAATTCTAATCTTTTGCGAGTTTCGTTAATTGTGTTTATGTTAGTGATATTACATCGACAAGACGGAAAGAAGATTACAGTTTCCTTAAATGTAACCATTAAACCATATCAAAATTAAGTGAATAATATAAAACCGCTTTATTTCGACTAGTTACATGAATGTTTAATTTGAGTCAAAAATATATTTCAACTTAATTAAAAAATATTTTGGAGATCCTTATCCAGAAATGGGGATAATTTGTAAAATTTTGAATTATGACCACGTATAATAAAAATTGTTAGACAAACTAAGGTAACCCAATTAAATTAAATAATTAAGAACTCCCGATCCAGGGGTGGGGACAGTTTATGCAATTTAGTATTATGACGAAATATAATAGAAATCCTTAGGCCAACTGAGGTATTTCTATGGATCTTAACACGATTTCAAATACATAAAGCACTGTTTGGAGACAGTGTCAGGTAGAAAAATAATCCAAAGCTCCACATCCAGAGGTGAAGACAATTAGGTGTTAGTAGGGGACTCTGCCAATTAGAAAATATAATCAGCAAATCTCTACCCAGGGGTGGGAACAATTTATAGAATTTAGAATTATGACCAAGTCATAATTTAAAAAAATAACCAGGAGCTTCCATGGGTGGGGGCAATTTAGTACTATGACCAAATAGAGTGAAAATTCGTAAGCCAACTGAGAAATTTCTAGAAATCTTTTTACAAAGGGTGGTAGTTGGGGACGACACCGTTTGAAAATGTATTTGAAAGCTCCCAATTCAATAAATTGGACAATTTATAGAATTTTGAATTATGACCAAATTGATTAAAAATGTTTAGGCCAACTAAGATATCCCTAGTGATCTTAACTCAACCTTAGATTTATGGGGGGTTAGCTGTAGATCATGTCAATTAGAAAAAATAATCGGAAACCCTTTGTATCCAGGGGTGGGAACAATCTATGAAATTTTGTATTATGATTTAAATATAATAAAACTTCTTAGACCAACTGAGATATCCCTAGAGGTCTTAGCAAAACTTCAGATGTATGGGGTGTTAGTTGAGAATCAAATCAGGCACATACAATTTCTTAGTGCAACTGAGGTATCCCCAGAGATCTTATAATTTTTAAAAGCCGTGTAATTTTTTTCCTTGTCGGGAATCGAACCCAGGACCTCCGGTCGCTGGAGCAAGGATGCTGACCACTTTGCCACCGGTGCAATTTGAGCTGGTGCAACATATTTTATGGTTGGTAAACTTGTTACGACTCCCTGGTCATAACATTAATTTTGTTTTCGTTTTCAAATTTTTAATTTCTTTGTGTTTGTTTGAAATATACCTTTTACTGATGGCATTGCTATCTGTGTTTTGTCATTGGTATTACATTGGGGGCATTATTGCTCTGTGTTAATTTGGCATTGATGTTTTGTGTTGCGTAAACGTCGAATGATTTTGAGAGCGAGACCAATGCGTACGACCGACTGAGATAAAGAGGAATATTTTTGTTGTTTTCTCGTTTTGGTGCGTGCAGCTGATGCGGGTGAAAGGGAGTGTGCAAGTGACGCGCGCGAAAGCACAACAAAAATATTCTTCTATATTATTTTGTGAGATGGTGCGATAATTTGTTGGATAGAGCACCGCAAGTTATTCCGAGCGTAGAATTTTTGAACGGTACCGTATATTCAACGGGTGGCCGTCACGCGACTACTCAACATTTTGGTGCGTATCGGTGAAAACCGCAACATATCATACAGGTGGCCAGCCTAGGCCATTTGTAATTCTTTTTTTGAATTCTTCGGCGAGCCAAAGCCCAACGACACAGTTGGTCGGCCGGATTTGTAAAAATGTTTGGAATTTATCTACGGTTAAGATCAGGAGGACACCCAACGCATGGAGAATATATCGGTGGGTGGCCAACCGAGGCCAGCCGTTTTCATTTATCAAAGGCGGGAGTATGCCCAACATTCCAGTGAGAGTCCAACCGGGACTCAAGGTACAAATTGTTTTGTCTTTTTAAATTTGTCGATTTTTTTTTATTTTCAAATTTTTTTGTTCAATTTTTTCAAATTTTATTATTTCGATTTTACCTTGTCATTGAGCACCGATTAATGTCCGTTGTGCGCGGCACAGTGTCACATTGGGTTTCATTTTCAAAATCATTGTACATTCGGCGACATTCGACGATTGTTGGTTTTGTTTTGATTTTTGAATAAAATTCTGTACGGCGGATGTATCTTGGCATTCGGCTTCATTTTTATCTTTTCTTTTTTTGGCATTTCAACTAGTTATTTTATTTTATTTTTATTATTTAGGGGTTTGTTCATTGTATAAGATGAATTACTAAATTTTATACGAGTTGGTATGTTGGGAGGGGATTCACATTTAGTGCCGGTGCCATATTTACAAGCTGGGGTTGCCACTCCTCTTCATTCCCTTGGCAGACCATCAACAGGGCCGGGGTGGTGAGTCCAGCGTATGTGTCGTACATTCAGGGACGACCGTGAAATTAACTCGGTCTCCCCGTGGCACTCCGGTATAGTTTCGAGCTGTCGGAGTATGTATTGTCTGAGAGGCCTGGTCTGTTGAGGAGATACCCCTACCCTCTTATGCTGCTTCGTTGTGGCTGGGCATCAGACACACCCGGTTATCATTAATTTAATTACGATGCTCAAGTTTCGTTCAAGGGATTGAGGTGTTTTTAATTTAATTTCAGTTTTGCTTTTATTTCCTTTGATTTTTTCTGTTCCACGGTGTAGGCCAGGAGCATGCAAGCCTCTATTTTTCTCACGACTCATACCACTGCCCTGAGATCTAGCCGGTAAAACATCACTCACGTGAGAGAATCCTCTGCGTGCTTAGTTGAAAACCGTGGGTTGGCTGAGAGCCATTGGTAATAAACTCAAAAAATCCACTCCCGTTACGTTATTTCCATGACAAATTTTATGAGGAACCCGTTGTGTTCTTCATAAAATTTGTCATGGAAATTTAATGGTCCACAGGGAAACCTGCGCTTGCTATAGGACGCACTACTGTTCATATTGTGTTTATAATCACTTTTTCGAGTTTCCAATGATTGAAGCACAAATGTTAGAAATCGTAAATTTGCGACCGAAAGAAATAACGAGAACTTATGATGCCGCTTTTGGTATAGATTGCACATCAATTTTATTTGTGATTAGAGGCAGTTGCCACCGATTAGATCTACTCTCATTTGGAAGCAAAAAATTCAGCGGATCGATGGTCAGCAGTTATGGAAGGGAGTAGTTTCGGTGAATTGACCGAAGTCAAGCAGCAAGAGAATGCTGAATTCTTGCAACTGATTGAATCGATATTCTGCTCAGAGATGGAAGCGGATGGAACCTGTCCTAATGGAATCCAATTATTTAATGATAACCATTCGATGAAACGTCGAATTCAGTTGCTGATGATAAAATACTCGGGGTGGAGCTGATCACGATAAAGGGTCGCTAGAGAAAAGCTTCACGAACGCAGCACGAATAAATGTCAAAAACAAAAACCAAAATATGCACAAAAATACCCGAAATTAAAGATGTGTGGCGAAGGATCGCTCCACATCTAATTGGTGCACCGCGGGCTGTATATGAATATCAATTCTTGAGGTGTAAACTCTAACAATAGAAGAAAACGTTCTTATTCCTCCATACCTATTGGCTTCAGAGAAAACCATTCAACAATGGCCAATACTCAGTAATAAAGAAAATATGATCACCACAAGGTAGCGTTCTGGGATCAACTTTATATGTTCTATATAACCCGGCCTACCAACAATAGAGAAGACAAATATAGCAACGTTTGTAGATGATATGGCGATCATAGCAATCGCTGATAACATAGAAGAATTCGCAAGCAAATTGCAAAGAGCTACTAATATTGTCAGTACCTGGACGAAGAGATGGCGAATAAAACTTAAAGGCACAAAATTTGTTCACGTAAACTTCACCAACAAAAAGGTAAACTTAATACCAGTAGAACTGAATTCTTAGCAAACTCCCTATGCAAACACGGCAAAATGTCTAAGCGTGACTCTGCAGGCGAAACTAAAATGGAAAGAGCATTTCAAAAAGAAAAAAAATGAGTTAAACATCAAATACAGAAAGATGGATTGGCTGTTAAGAAGAAATTCTGATCTAACTCTACATAATAAATTGCTTACTATACCGGCAAAACCCAAAACCTGTGTGGACTTACAGTATTGAGATACGTCGTATGTTGGATAACACGAAAACCACTTGATCCACAGAAGAAACCACTTGATCTACTATATTCAATCTGGATCGGCTGAAAATATAATAAAACGGTAAAGGGAACTAGCCAAAGTTCTTGCCAGTTCTTCTGCATGGTGGCGTTCCTAGCCATTAATCCCTAAATAGTATAAGCAGCTAAGCTCAAACGTTACATCTAAACTCTGAAAGTTTCGGGTTCAGCAAATCGGTAGTGTGTTAGGTTCGGAGTATTATTGACACAGCTACACAAAAATTTGTGTCATCAACCAAAGACTCCAACGTTTTATTGTTGGTAAACCTTTTATCATTCATATTATATATATGGTCATAACTAACAATGACATTGCTTAACACTACAAAACACTAATGGGTAGATTGATTTATCTTAATTCTGCTTTTAATAAGATTTAATCAGTTCTTTATTTGATAAACTATTCCTCATCACTACTTTGCAATTCATAGGCTTATATAAATCTATCAGTTTTCAGATTCGATTTTCTGGGATTGACCAACGCTCTGTCATAGTAAATTTCTCAACCAACAATATAAACTGAAATACCCTCAAAATTGAACATAAGGTCAATTAGTATATAAATAACGATGTTTATTTCATCATATGTTTACCTCTTAAAACCGAATTAGGCTATCAAAAAATAATGATAAATGACATAAACATGTTAAGACGATGAAAATCTATGTTATAATATTTTTCATTCTTACACCAAACCAACCGCATGTTTTTGTATATTTCCATTCCTTCGAACAAGGATTTATATCATACATGATATCAGCAAATTTTTATAGAATATAAAATATATAAAATATTAGGCCAAGGATACCAAAAAAAAAATAATAATTTTAATATTCGACAACAATCACAATTACATGTCATTTCATCACAATGTAAAATAATAAGAATAAGAACCCACGTCTCAAATTCAATTACCCACAATTACAGTGAAATGGGTTCAACGTGATTCTTATAACAATCATACTTTGATGATGAGATTACGTATCGCGCACACACTTTTACACAAAAATAAAATAGATCAAGAGGGCCAACAACACACCAAAAAATAAAAGTAAAAATTACAGTGAAAATGAAAGCTTTTTGTGTGTAACAACAACAACAACAGCAACAACAACCAACAGACATTCAGTTACCTCTAAACGCACAAAAATAAATTTTTGGGTATAAGATGAATGAACTTTCATGGGCAAACTACACAAAACAACAACGAAAACAAATAAATTATAACATGAATTTCAAAAAACACCAAGGCACTCACACACACGCACGTTAATTATAATGATGATGATTATCATAACAAAATCGTAATTATCATCGACATCTACAACATTATCACCACCATCATCATCATCATCATCATCATCACCAAAAACAGAGAAAGTAAATATAATTTATAAAATACAACAACAATAGAAATAGTTATGATGGCGTTCACCTTTGATAAAAATTTCTAAAGAGTACAACAGTTCAGCGAAATGTCCGCAAAACCGCAGTACTTTGTGGCCGGGAGCGCGCTTGTGTCCACTTTCTAAACTACATTTATATTAGACGTTATATCTTCCTCTTCAAAACTATATGACAAACAATTTTGCACAATTTTTACCACACAAACACACACACATATATACAAATATAATTTTGACGTTTATAAGTTTAATTAAAATTAGATTACTTTCTCTAAATATGTTTAAAAATAAAATAAAAATCAGTCGACAAAATATATATAAAAAGTGAAAATACTTTTTTAACCGTTAAAAGTAGGTTAGAAGTAATATGCATTGAAAAAAAACAAAGAAATGGATACACTATCACTTTCTTTTGAGGTTTAGTGTGAAAGAGTGAAATTAGACAGTTTGTTATAATCTCGCAGTTCGACATGCAATTTATAACACAGATTTAACTATAAACAGTATAACATTCTAATAAAAAAAAAACAAATGAGGACGCCATTTTGATTAGTATACAAGCCTAAAATAAAAGTGAAAAACAGCGACAGGAACTTCATCTCAAACTGAATTTATAATAAAATAAAACAAATTTCACTTGATCTCATTTCTCGAAATTTGTTTTTATCTCAATATAAATCTAAAAAACTTTTTACATATATATATTTTTTTTTAATACAAACACAATTATTATTTCAAAATGTCATTTTCATTATAAACAATATCTATTGTTTTAAAATACAAATATTGTTAAAAAAAAAAAAGTTTTCAGGTTAATTTTCTAATCAAACAGCGCATACAACCAACCAACAATTTTGTACAGCAAATTACACGATTTTGCAACAACAGCATAGCGCGCGCTTGGTCGAGGTACTACTCTAGTAAAATGTGTTTAGAATACTTTCACTGGCCTCGTTTTCGTTTTCATTTTCATTTTGTAAATTTGCGCCGTGTCATTGTTGTTGTTGTTGTCAATATATTGGTTAATCATAAATTTTTAAAAGTTCGGATTAAGAGGCAGAAAAAAAAAATAAAAATAAATCGATTGGTAAAAGATGAAATGAAGTAAAAAAAGCACGAGGTATGTATGTATATAACCGACCCAAGGTGTACATAGGCGGTCAATGAACTGGTTGTACGATAAATATGTGCTGCACGCTAGAGAAATAACTTTCATCTTCATGTGAGTGTATTAACCATACATACGATCGTATTATTTTAAACAATTACGGGAGAAATCATAAATTAATTCGGTTTTTTGGCGCTGTGTCTATTTAATACTCGTCAATTTTGGGGGAACATATTAAGTTTGATTGTGTGAAGGTTTTGTGCATAGTTTGTCGACCGGTTAATAACCTTATCAACATTTGAACACTTTCACTGCAATAGGTTGCCGCATTAAATGAAATTGATCGAAAGGATGGAGTTTACATCAGCATTAAAGAATTAATTTTGAGATTCGACTCAGGAAGACACTCTAGATCTCTAAATATTGGCATAGCTTATACCCTGGTTAATTAAATCACTGCCAATTCCTTTTCAAAATTTAAAAGAATTAAAAGATCTTTAAACATTCATAACGGTGATCATAAATGTGTGAAGTTATCCCAGTATTTCATCCAACAAAAATAAAAAATGTTTGTCAGGCAATACTAGTTATTTCCAACACAGTATTTTTAAATTGATCCTCGAAAATTTTGAAATGACACAAAATAAAGGGTTATCCGAATGAGACGCAAGAAAATAAAATCTAATTTTGCAAAGACGCCGCCATGTTAGCTTTCTGTCATTTCATGTCATTTTGTTAGATGATTGTTTGCCATTTATCGCTATGGAGTCGTGAATATTTTGGTCACAACAACCGCTCAAATGAAACAATCACAGGTCGTTTGGTTTGTAAATTCGAGGTTACGGGTTCTGTGGTGGATGCAAGAAAGCTGTTCCGCGTGCTTTGTGGTCAAAAAGCATCATTTCGCCTTATTTTTTGAAAATCAGGACGTAAACGCGGTTTTCATTCCTACGCGATACGATTTCATCAATTCTATCTACAGCTTAATGGAATCGACTTGGGTGATGTTTATTTTCAACAAGAAGGTGCAAAGGTTTTTCGAAAATACCTTAATTTAGCATCGCGGAAATTTAACTTGGCCTGCAGATCATGCGATTTAACGCCATTATTTTTTTGTAGATACATGTTGGCGATATTTGAGGTCCCTGGGAACCATAAATTTAATTTAACCTGGAAACCATAAATTTAAAAACGAATTTTGATGATCCCTTAGTGCCAATCCTAACATACAGGCAGTTTTGGACTTTTATTTGAAGGTAGTTCACATTATGTCCAATGGACGTAGGATGCTATAGCGCCAATCTCAACATTCGGATCGTTATTTGTTTTGGATAGTGGACATGATGCCGTGTTTGAATCAGAAGAGATCGGTCATTCGTGGTGCCCAGGAACCCTTAATTTAAATCCACAATTCATACATAAACTGAATGGATCATTCACATATGGGTGCAATATCTGAACATATGGTTGGTCTAGGCATGTTGTACCAAAATCAGAAGAGATCGATGACGACATTTCAGGTTCCTGAAAACCACTAATTTAAATCCGAATTGTGTTCGTAAATATGATTCGGACATTTACACATTTACACTATAGCGCCAATCCTAATATACGGATCGTCTTGGGCTTTTATTCAAAGGTAGTACACATTATATCCAATTGATATCTAATAAGATCGGTTACGACATTTTAGGTTCCAGTTTAAACCATTCCTTTAAATCTAAAATGTAAATTTGATTTAAAATGGGCCATTCAAGGATGCTTTAGCACCAATCTCATTTAGCACCATTGAAAGCATAAGAGGTCTGTTACGATGCTCGTCGTTCCCCCCGGACCATTAATTTAAACCAATAATTCATGCATAAACTGAGTAGGCCATAAAGATACGGGTCATTGCCTCGATCTTAACATTCGGTTTCTCTACTTATCATTTGATCATTGATATTTGAAGAATAAACATCTTAGAACCAGTATTATCATATTTTGTTTCACTTCAAAATTTTCTGGGATGAATTTAAAAAACCTGGGATATAACTAGTATTACCCGATGAACTCTTTTTATTTTTCTGGAATAAAATACTGGGGTAACTTAACACACTTGGTGATCATAGTATTACTTAAAATGTTCCCAACGTTTGGAGAACCTGAATACACCAATTGCATATTTTCGTACTAATATTGATCACAAAACTAATTGTTGTTAAACATTAGTAAACAATTAACATGAATTCATGCTAGATCTATTCCTACAATTAACTATTTTGTACTTAATAAGGATAGCTGGTAAATCCACAGAAGAAGCCCTATTGCACTTTCTAAACCCTATATACAAAATTAATAACTCAGAAAACCTGCATCTTTTTTTTGAAGGTCGGTGCTAGAGGTAACATTTCTAAATGTCTCCTAACTGATCTATTCTAGACCTATTATTATCTATACATATATGAAAGTTGGTTGTTTTTAAGTTTTCTGTTTCTCTCATGAGGAGAGTAAAACAAAACTCGATACCCATCGCGGACGGAAGGAAAACGGAAGTTGAGTCTGCTTAGTACAAACAGATTTAAATAAATTAAAATAGATAAAACAAA
Source organism: Nephrotoma flavescens (assembly GCA_932526605.1). NCBI lineage: Eukaryota > Metazoa > Arthropoda > Insecta > Diptera > Tipulidae > Nephrotoma > Nephrotoma flavescens. The sequence continues at coordinate 286,011,229 of OW052221.1, read as the reverse complement.
ATAAAATAAAATATAAAAAATGAGTTAAATAAAATATCCAACCAGTTATGTTAAATAAAATTTTTTTTAACCTACGTTTCGTCTTGTTAAAATAAATGAAGTGGAAGTGTTGATTAACCTCGCGCAGTATTCTAAAGACAGGCTCATTCTTATAACCGTCGCGAATTTACATTTAGCCAGTTCGTAATTGTTGAATGAAAACAAGTAGTTGTAAGTCAATTAGTTTGAGACGATCTTGATATGGAGGCAGGTTGAACTTGTTGTTACGGAGGGCTTGCAGCCAACCCGCAGTTATCAACTTAGTCATGCAGCGGCCTCACGCACGGGTATTTTGCCGGCTAATACTCAAAGTATTTGGTCGTGCGGATTTAGAGGCTTGCATGACTGTGGCCTACACCGTGTTTACAGAAAAATTTAAAAAAACGCAAATTAAAAAATAAAATAAAAAAAACCGGATGTTCTGCATTTGCGTCGGACGAAACTTGAGGAACGAAGTAAAATAATTATAACCGGGTGTGCCCATCCAGTAGCGACCGGATCTCCGCGAATGACATTGACAAGTACTCAGTCTGCTGAAGAGACTCCCCCGAATGACCCATCGACCACGAAAGGCCGATGCCCAACCGCAACGAAGCAGCATTGGACGTCTTCTCAACAGACCAAGTCTCTATTCACCCGGAGAGACCCCCAGCAAAAAAAAATTAAAAAAATAATTTAAATAAAATGGCGGAAAGAAAATAAAACAAAAAAAAATTAAATTAAAAAATAAAACTAAACATCATACCTTGACCTTAAACAAGGTCACCTTGTAGAGTGGTGTCTGCCGGGTCCTTGTTGCCGAATGGGCTGCGGTGCCTCTCATCGGTAACCAAAAAATGGACAAATGGCCGCCTGCATGTTGCGGTGCCTTTCATCGCACCGATAACCAAAAAATGGAGTGGCCACAACAGACCACCTGGAAAACTCGTTGGGCATTGGTTCGCATAATCATTGTAAATTTGGCCTTGATAGGCCGCTAAAACAAAATGTTGGACTTTGTCTCGCCAACCGTAAATAGAAGAAGTGGCCTCAACTGGCCACCCGTAAACCGTAAATTTGGCCTTGATCGGCCACCAAAAGGTTACGCTTGAGTTCGCATTTAACCGTAAATATAGGGCGCTGTCTCGTCGAATGTAGCGAGCCTCAATTGACCGCCCGTTTGGTTAATTTGGCGTAACGTAAAAAAAAAATGCGGTAGCCTTCAAAAATGTGCTACACAAAAATAACTCGTGACAACTGTTGAAATTTGTGACACCCTTTGTTAAATTCGGTGCCTGTAGATATTAGGTGACACGCGTAGATCATGTGATACCCCGCGATAGTGCGGCACATCAACCAGAGGTACTTTTTCTTTTCTTACTCACTAAACTCTCAAAACTAAACCCAAAACGAGACTAAAGACTAAAAAAATTCTCGCACCAAATAACCAGAATGCAGAAGAATATCTTTTTTTTATCTATGTTTAATGTTCTCGCACATGCAGTTGATGCGTGGTGCAAAAAGTGACACGGAAAAAATATGCATCTACATCTCAACTGCCCGCATACACGCACAAGGTCTCGCTCTAAAAATTAATATTTAGTAATGCTATAGTGTGGTTAAGCTGACACAACACAAAAATAGCTCGTTTAAATCCCCATCGAATCAATCCATAGTATTGCTACTCATACACAGATGGCAATGCCACAATGATCAGTAGTAAATTAAACAATTAAGAAAAAATGAATTCGGGAAAGGAAATAAATGTTATGACCAAGGAGTCGTAACAATGTTCACCAACGGTAGCCCACGTAAACCAAAGCAAAGAAATCTGCATCAATCTTTTAACCAACGCTTGATGAAGACGAGCGCCAAAGTGTGCTTGATTGATAATACGAATAACACCCAAATCACGAACAGAACTGGTTCTGGAAACGGCATCGCTGTTAATGTAATAGTCACGAGAAATGGTTTGTGCACGTTTTCCAGAATATAGGTAATTGTTTCGCATTTTCCCACCACTCGGAGAAGTTATTGAGGCCAGTTTGTAATAGGCTTTTGTTGGTGGTGTTTGAAGTCTGTTTGTAAATCTTCATGTCATCGGCGTATATCGAAATGGATGAAATATTCAACATTCAACAGATGTTGCCGAGAAATGAGCGGATACTGCTGACCTGAACATGATATGTACATGATATATACGGCCTTTTAGATAAGAGCCTCCCCAACGGAGAATGGTAAGGATGGTAAGCCAAGAGCCCTAAGCTTAAACAAAATAACTTCATTAGAAATCCTGTCAAAAGGCTTACTAGAATCGGTGAAGATAACATCAACCTCATTCCCTGCCTCCATCATATTTAAAGTTTGTGAAGTAAACTGAGTAAGATTTGTGGTCGTTTAACCATATAACTTTAGAAAATCATACAGCTAGTTTGAACAATTTAGACATATTACATATACAACCTAAAGGCAGACGTTTAGATACCTTAGAGTCTTACGAAATTCGAAAATCAATATTTCTCAACCAAAATATCCTTAATGAACAGAGAGAAATTCGTTTCTCACCAATTACAGACCCCGCCCTTTTCTATAATATGACTAGTACGTCGGGTAGTTGAACCATGCTTTCTGAAAGCCATGCAGATTGTCAGAAAGCACCGGTTTTCAATAAAAGTACAGTGAACCATACACAATACTTTCAAACAGCTTAGGAGACAAGAGAATTTTTCAATTGGTTCGTAATTACAGATGTCCGATTTACAGTCCTTCTTATGGCTGGGAACTATAAAGGAATTTTTCCAAATAGATGGGAAAATTCCAAGCGAAAGCGACTTTTGAATAGCGCCATCAGTGACTGAGCAAGAATGTCACTGCAGTTTTTTAAGACGATCGTTAGGACGGGATGAAAAAATATCTTTTAGTTTGGAAATATTTTGTACCACGGAACTATAAAACATAAACGATTTGAATGGAAGTCAAAGTTGTTTGAACGCAGATATTCGTATATATGAAGTTACTGGGCGGTTACTCACGAATTTCGAGAGCTGGCAGGGTCAATTCAGTACTGAAGCAGTAACTCTTCAAATGTTTTGGAATTAATGATCATCGTGTGCAAACATTGATTTTCGCTTAACTTTGCGGAAGAAAAATGTGAAAATAAGGGCCAAGTTAAATTACCTCCACATGCTAATTATCCCGGATAATTAGGAAATCTTTTGACCAATGCTCTTTCAGAAAGCAAACAATTTATGCAATGAATGCCATGGTGTAATAGTTCATTTCTGTTTGCCTGGACTGTATCTAACATTAAACCACCGCAAGGGAACAGTCTGCAACGCTTTCGCGTATCCGGACAAATATTTCATCGGATTAGAACAATGCTGCTTGAAGGAAATGAAGCGAGAGAATCTACCCAGATATACGGGTAGGATCTTGATGTGGCAGTCTACCACCAAATGAACTTTCTAAGGCACAAGCAGTGCTCAAAAATGATTATGAGAAATTTAGCTGATATGTGAAATCATTTTGGACTGTTCTTGTAGCAGAATTTTAATCACATTTTAATCATTCTGGATGATGATTCAAAATTACGAACTGACGATGAATTATCGCCTCTTCTTTTGAAATTATTGTTAAAAATATGATCAATACATTACGTGGCAACAGTATTCCAAACAGTTTAATGCATGGTAAAAAATAAAATGTTCCAAAGTTTTCTTAAAAGAATTTGAAGAGAACTAGAAACAGTTGGGTGGTCCCTTACAATCAATATCTTTGTATAAAATATAACTGTCGTATCAAGGTTGACATACAGTAAAAATTTTTTGATATGTTTGTTTAAATATAACTGTACAAAGAACATGATTGTGCTAATGTTTCGGTATCCGAAAAAACTATCACGATGAATCTTTTTAGGATATTTGTTTTCCAACGCATTATCAAAGTCATAGCATATACAGAAAAACCTCGATTTAACGGACTAATTGGGGGAGTCAGTTAAATCCGAATGTCCGTTAAATCCGAATGGAAATTTTTTAAATTTAATCGACTATAGATTTTGCACTTGTTCTGGAATATGGCCAACTAGGACAGAAGTCGTTTATCTCTTAACCGATTATTAAGGGATTTTATTTATTGGATGGAAATGAGAATCATGAACAGTTTTTAGAAGAAGTTCTGGAATATGGCCATCTAGGAATAAGCTCAGACATTTCTCAGCTGATCATGCTGGAATTGGGTGAGTTGGATGGAAATGGAATTCTTAAATTATTACTGAATGAATTTCTGGAATATGGCCACCTGAGACGGAACTCGATCATGGGATTCTTAAATGATTTTTGGAAGAAGTTCTGGAATATGGCCACCTGGGGCGGAATTCGTTTAATCCTTAACCAATTATGATCGGATTAGGTATGTTGGATTGAAATGGGACTCATAAATGATTTTTGGAAGGAGTTCTGGGATATGGCCACCTGGGGCGGAACTCGTTCAATTCTTAACTGATTATGATGGGATTGGGTATGTTGGATAGAAATGAGATTCTTAAATGATTTTTGGAATAAGTTCTGGAATATGGCCACCTGGGGCGAAACTTTATCAATTCTTAACCGATTATGATGGAATTGGGTATGCTGGATGGAAATGGGATTCTTAAATGATTTTTGGAAGAAGTTCTGGAATATGGCCACCTGGGGCGGAACTCGTTCAATTCTTAACTGATTATGATGGGATTGGGTATGTTGGAGAGGTACGCCTCAACTCTTTCAATTCTTAATTGATTATAATGGGATTGGGTATGTTTGATAGAAATGGGATTTTTAAATGATTTTTGGAATAATTTCTGGAATATGGTCAGCTGGGACGGAACTCGTTCAATTTTTAACCGATTATGATGGGATTGGGTATGGTGCATGGAAATGGGATTATTAAATGATTTTTGGAAGAAGTTCTGGAATATAGCCATCTGGGGTGGAACTCGTTCAATTCTTAACCGATTATGATAGGATTGGGTATGGTGGATGGAAATGGGATTTTTAAACGTTTTTTTAAAGAAGTTCTGGAATATGATCTCCTATGACAGAAATTGGGCATTGTTGATTAAATAAGATTATCAAATAATTTTTGGAAGAAGTTCTGGAATATGGCCATATGGATTATGCGCTATTGGTTCTGAAGATCTCATGATCGTAGAAGAAATCTAATTCATGTTCTCGTGAACAGTTTTCGAGGTCGTTGTTTATAAGAATTAATGTATCCGAGCCCTTTGTGTAGGGTTAATAATGTGTTTTTTTGTGAGGGTAAGTGGTTAACCTGCCGCTCAACCCACTTATCCCATAAGTAGGGAAGGATGCCTTACCAGAAACATGTAAGAATCACGAGCCGCTTGCTTCAAGAAAAACGCCTGGTTTTTATCGAGTTCCGCCCTTGTTTAAATTTCCGAGTTTCGTGGCGATATTCCAGATTTTCTTAAACATATCATTTAAGAGTTCCCTTTCCATTCGACATACCCAATTCCATCATAATCGGTTCAGAGTTGATCGAGCTCTGTCCCAGATGGCCATATCCTAGAATTTCTTCCATAATCGTTTAATAATCCTATTCCCATCTAGTGTACAAAATCACATCACAATCGGTTAAGAATTGGTCGAGTTCCGCCCCAGGTGGCCATATTCCAGAATTTCTTCCAAAAGTTATACAAGAATCCTACTTCCATCCAACATACCTAATCCCATCAAATCAGTTAAGAATTGAACGAGTTCCGCCTCAGGTGGCCATATTCCAGAACTTCTTCCAAAAATTATTTAAGAATCCCATTTCCATCCAACATGCCCAATCCCATCATAATCGATAACCGGAAAGTGGAAAATAAAAAAATTGTCCGTTAAATCGAGCGTCCGTTAAATCGAGCTCCGTTAAATCGAGCATCCGTTAAATCGGGGTCCGTTAAATCGAGCGTTTACTGTACCAATTCCGTGTCACGATATTTCATGTCACGATTCAAACTCAACCAAAATGATCCAGATGCTAACCATCAAAAACACTTTCTGAAAAAAGCGCTAACATGGTGAGACTAAAAAAATTTGACAGATGTATACTGTTGAATCAAGGATTCTGTTGGATGACAGGGCCTGAAGGTTCCAGGAAACAGCAAAAAAAAACGAATATCATTTAGTTAGATGATCCAAGTTGGCGAAAAACTCTGGTAGATGCAAAAACGTAAGCAGTTGACTCAACAGTACACCATTGCAGAGCGAAACTAATTTTAGAAAACGGCCGGTCAGTAATTGCCACTCAGCGTGGATACCGGCGGTTTTATGGAGATCGCAATGTTTCAAAAGTTCCATTATTCGTGCTTTAGTGGCAAAATTTGAGCAATATGTAAGCGTTTGAGATGTGATAAGCGCGGGCAGTCCTCGTTCTCGACGTTAGGTACATTATTGCAGATAACCCTGAATCATCAATACGACGACGATCAACACAGTTGGCTATACCGCGTGACACAATTCATCAGGTTTAAAAAAATCCAACAACTCCATCCTCGTGTCCTAAATCTCGCCGAGAATGACCATTTTTTTGGAAAACTTTATGAGTGAGCCTCGTCGAACTTTCATAACCTTCAAAACTGCAAATTTTGGGTATGACATACTAAATCCTGAAAATCCCCATCAATGTACGTTACATCCACTTCGTGTGACTGCTTTTGGTGTGACATAACCCTCTTTCTACTCGTGCGAGACAACAACAACAATGGGTACCTATGATTTCAACAACATGATTTTCCGAACCGTATCGACACAAGCAAACTACACACTTTACGTTAGCTGAACGACAAGATTCAAGCAGAATTTGAGCAAATAACACTAATCACACTTCAAAAGTTATGCGAAATGGCATGACAAAGGGGCCGATGCGTGTGTGAATTCTAATGGCGGATACTTAACCGATAAAGTTTTTATTACTGATTACATTACAAATATAAATAGGATAGGAACTTTTTGTCCACCATCTTTTTGAAGTCTTTTGAAATTATCAGATTTGTTTTACTGCTGTTCATTTTCAAATCATCGTTATATATGCCTGCCAAAATTAGACTGCTTTTTACATACATTTCAGACTTTTGAACCTCGCATCATTTCCGAGTTGTTCGCTTAAAAGGATATTCAATCCGATTTTAGGATAACAAGATTTTCTAAAATAGTGGTTCGTCATTTTTGAACAAGAAAACACTTAGTTTTGACTACGGCAACAACTAAGTGGTTGGTAGTTTTTTAACTAATGGACCAGCATATTATTCACTTTTCAACCGGTCTGTATACTAATCGGTGAAACATTAGTCTCAGGATTGAGGATCGAAAGTGATTGTGCAGAGGATCTTCGTCATTCAAAATACATACACTACAGTCATATGGTCTTAATATCACTAATAAGTTGCTGCATCAAATTATGCAAACAAACATTCCATTTGGTAGAAAGTTCACATTAATTGGAGTGGTTCAGTCAAGCTTAAAGTATTAGCAAACCTGCCAAAATTTTGAGAAACTAAACATGAAATGCGTTCATCAAGGCGATAATAATTGGTTGTTACAACTTGGAGCTGGAACACTTGATTATGGGAACATCTTTCCACTTGACACTATTTAAATTCCAGAAAAGTTAGCGTGGTGTCGCGAAAACATAGTGACGTGACACGAACTACTGGAAAAATAATTTCTTCAAATGAGATCATTTCTTTGCCGAAAAAAGTAATTTTATGCCAAAGAACTTTGACGTGGACAGAATCAACAAAATTACTGGCTTGTTTCCCGAACAAAATCTAGTGTAAGTGCAACCGAAGTCGTTACAGAATATGAAAGTCAGATTTATATGAAGCTAGCCCGAAAAAAACCAGATGGCAACACTAAACTCATTATCGTGAGAGTTTATACTATCCCAGCCTGAAAAAGTGTCACTATCGCGACATTAAAAAGTGTTATGATACACTGTCATGACAGTTAAAATATTCAGCCATAAATTACTTTTATGTATTTTTAAGAAATATTCCTAGTGCTTGGTAGCGTAGTTAGACCTAAACTCTTCATTCATATGAAGCTATATCACAGTCCAAAAAATATCACTATCGCGACAGCAAAATGTGTCAACATAATCTGTCATGACATTTATAACATTTAGCTCGACTGCAAATTGCCGATTGAATCTCGACTCACAGTTAATCCACAAGCACTTGACGTATACCGCCGGATTCGTTGAAGTTTTGACTACAAACTGAGAGATTTGCAGAAAAATTATATCTGGAATTATTTGGATATAATCGTTTGAAACTCGCCTCCATATCATCTCGCTTCAAATAGCAGTTTCTGTAAATCTCAGTTTTAAGTCAAGACTTCATTGAATCCGGCGGTTTTGGTCAAGTGCTCGTGAATTGTGGCGAGATTCAATCGGCTGCAACCAGAAACCTGACTTTTGCAGAATGTTTCAAGTGCAAAATGAAGTTCAGATAATTCCACTGAAAACTTTTTTGCTTTTTTTTTATATTCCACATATTCACATATTTGTTTTTATTATTAACAAAATTTAGAAGTCGCGTTTAATTCGACAGCGATTTAATACACAATTATTTAATAGTTATAATTTGCGTTTATTTTATGTCATAGCAGAAGTGCTATTGCCATAAGAAAAAAATTAAAATTTCGAGCTGAAAATTCGGGCTGGCTTCATTGAAGTCAAAATGAGCGTCTTAACGTTTCACTATTTGAATTCCATCAATCGTTTTAATTACAAGGATCGATCATTCACGTTCCGACCTACCTAGTTGTTCTTGAGACGGATTCAGTGAGTATCTGCTAACGGTTTATGAAATAGAAACTAAACCAGCCTTATTCCATACAGGACTCTTTCTCTCTAGCTCTTCCTCTCTCTAGCTCTCCCTCTCTCTCTATCTTTCGTATCCCATGAACGGATTTTGCCACCTGCATTATGGTCCAACGTCCGTCTCGATCCATCACTCTCGTTCTCTAGTTTCGAAATCCTAATATGTGGAGGTCTTGTTCGACGACGTCACGCAGTAATCATTTCCTCGTATTGCCGCAAGGTAATGGCCGACTTTCTCTTGTACTTCAAATTTCTAGTACAGATCCTGAATAGCTAAACATGTATGTCAAAACACATTTACTTCAAACTTAGAAGGAAGTTGTAAAAATTGTTAAAGCCCATTTTAGTGCCTTATAGTCCTGGATGCAAATAAGTGGAGATTTACACTTTTAATCTCGTATTTCTCCCTGTGTTTGTCCCCCCTGCGATGGCCTAGATTTATATACCTCTCTATTCGTCAACTAGTCGTATAATAACAATTTTTCATATATTTAAATAAATTAAAGCAAAAAGGTTTTAAATTCATACCCTCAACTAACAATAATTTCTTACCTATAAACCCTATTCGCCACACTTAATTATGTGCAATCATTTTCAGTCTCGCATCACTGTCACGGACATCAATAAATAAAATTACCCGAATCTGAAACATATTTTGTTGTTCGTTAACTGCCAGCCATTCAACTCTACTAACAATATTCATATCTTAATACATATTTAATAACAGTAAACAATTTATTTTAAAATAAAACCGACGAAAGGGCAATGGACCTAAAATTCATTTTCTAAGCACATCACATTTTTTGATTTCTTACAATAAAAACATTTCCCAAGATGTAACAAAGAAAAGCATTGAAATGCAATAAACAATAAGAAGAAATAATTCTCTTGAAATCTTAGTGTTTAGATATTTCGAGACGGTGAAACATTCCACTATATAGTTTTAAAATCCATACATAAAACACCAACCGGTAAGAAGACTAATGACCTCTTCGCCAAAGAGTAGCGTTTCATCTTATAAGGCCGCACACACACACACACACACACACATATGTATATAGAGATGCAGAGAAATGCCCAACGGTCATTTAACTTTCGTCGATATTTCTTATTTTTGATTTGGTCGACAACACGTCGTCGTCGTCGTTGTCGTACGTCGACAATAAATAAAAGCGAAAGTTCAAAACAAAATCGGTATAACTACTCGTAGTGTTCATTCACACACCACACATAAAACGTATTAATGTTGTGTTATGAAAGAAAACCAAAATAACTTTCCAACCATCATCGTCATATCGTATATATCGATTCGTTATAAAAAGTTCATTACCTTTAAGGAGGGTGGGCGGGCGGTTGAGTGGTTGCGGATGGGCGGTCGCGTGGTTTATCGCAAAGTATCGATAACAAACAATACACAAAACTTTTTTAGAAAATTTTTTATTGGCGCAGTTTTGAATTTTTATCGCAACTCGTCTAATACCAATTAAACTAAATATTGTCTAATCGACCGCTAAATAAATTTATGATGACAACAACACAAATAACGGCACGAATCTAAACACAAGCAAACCGCACATAGTTTGAATACATAATAGAGGTAACCGAGGTATCAACTAACTAATTTACAATTTAGTGTTTGTTGTTGTTGTTGTCTAAAGTTTATCAACCTCTTCATTATTACTAACTATTTAGACGTGTGATTTGTAAGAGAGCGAGAGAGAGAGAGAGAAGGAGAATATCATTGCGGTATTGCTAATAAGCTAAGACGAATGCGATTTGTAATGAAGAGATGCGTTTATGAAAAAAAAACTTACGTCTTTCTTTTAAATCTCGTGTAGAAAGTGAAATTTTATAAAAATTGAAAACATGAAATGTGTGTCTGTGTGTAAATGCGCCTTAAGATATTAGTCGCGGGTGATTAGCAAATGTATTTTGTTACATTTCTTATACGCTGACGTTGTTTATAAAAAAATTGCGATATTCGCAGTAAACTAAACAGTTCGTTGTGGTTATGAAACGCTGGAGAGCAATGACCCTTAAAGTTGATTACGAAAAAAACTTCTTTGAACATCCGAAAACTAGAAAAATATTTGCAATAGTCTTCAGAATAAAGGTAAAATAAGTGCACATAGGCGATTCCGAACATGTAACAAAGTGTTTGCGTCATTTCTCGGTTAAGGACCCTGAAAGCGTTCTGTTGTTATTATAAAAACTTGAAGACCTGAAAACTGTTATTATCCTTCATTCATGGTGAGATAAAGTGCACCGAAAAACAAATTGCGTAGGTTACTGTTTTGTACCAACCACGATTTATATAACATCATTCTATTTAAAATTAATTTAATTCTTACTTTTTCAATATTAATCGTCTAAGTTGCCACCTAGTCAGTTAATAGAAGTAAATCTGTTTGAATTCTCTATTTAAATATCGCGACCAAATTTTGGTCGCGATATTTAAATTATTAATTTTTGTGTCACTTCCTGAAACTTTGTTCGCAGTATAGAAAACTTTTACTTTAACTTTTAATCTGTGTGCAAATAACCGAATTTATAAACAACGATCGTTGCAAAAATAAACTGTAAATTTATCATTTGGTTTACTTTTAGTTAGCGTTTAATTTGTGTGTAAAATTTATCGTTTGATATTGTGCTGGTCAGTGTTGTTTTCAAACGTTGACAAAAAATTCATAGTAATCATCGTGGGTTGCGAATGGCCAAACTGTTTTAATAACAACAATGTTAGTGCTAGTGATGAGTTAATTGAATGTAACGGACTATTCAAAACACACTTTCACGCAATATGTGCGGGTTTTCCGAGAACTTGGAAAACACTATCAAGCACATTGCGATCGCAAATCACATCACATTATGTCTGTGGTGCGTGCATTAGTTCATACAATACAACCAGTGAAATATTTGAAAAACTTGACGAGAAGACCAAATTCATATTCGACAGCATGACAGACCTCTCAAAAAAATATTCGCACACAACAATATTAAACACGGATCAGTTTAAAATGCTAACAGACCAGCATCAGATCTTCGTCCAGAGTTTAACGTCTTTAGAAAAGCGAATCGAGAGGCTGCAATCAAACATCACAAGCATCTTGAAGGAAAGATTATCATCGATTGACAAGGCCATAGAACAAGCAGTTCTAAATGCAACAATTTCTGGAACTATGCCTCCAAATGAAAACAATGATGATAGTGTAGTCAAGTACTCTATTCCTACGTCGAATCGATTTTCGTCAATAGCACAAGAAATTGACGATGCAGCAACGATTAACACTCTCCGAGAACACCTGAAAAAGGGCAAGACTCTGATTTGTGAAAAATTCTTCAACGAGAAAAACGAGTCCGCCAACAATAGGAATAACGAAAACGATAATGACAAAAAATCCGCGAACAAACTGGATCACAACAAAAATCATGTAACAGTCGACAAACTAGGTAAAAACAAGGAAGACACTGGTTGTTGGCGTTTTATGTACGGTAAAATAATTTATAAATCGGACTGGACAAATCATGACTTAAAGATCAATTCATTTCTTAAGCGACACGCCCGCTCACCACATCTCTCAAAAATGACAAGGACAAAACAATTCCGCAGATCTGACATCATGCCTCCATCGACTACAAGGATCAAGAGTGCTCCATCGACACCTATTCAACTACTCACCGGTACACCGCCTTCAAGTATCAACATTCCTCCACCGACATCCTCAATTTTCAGACGTAACGATCCCTCAAGACACACCGTCCGTCGGAAGAACAACACCGAAGAATACCCAAATTTTTGAAAACGTCCAACAATCCATCCTGAGGGTGTGAGCAATGTGAAAGTCAAAAATTCATTCAACTCCAACAACATCGAGGATCAGCCCACTATTAACATCACAAGTTCACCCACTTCTAACACCACCGGAGGTTTAATTTCAGGCTCCCCATCAGCATCTTTCGTTGATCCAGTCTTTCCACCAGCAGTGAGGATGGGTATTATCTCATCTAATGGTGATGGAAGATGCCTCGTCGGGCGCCTCAGAGAAGACAAAATCTTGGAAGCGGCTATACGGACTATACGATGCCCAGTACAAGGATTTAAAATCCGGCACAAGCTTCCGAGGCACAACGTTCGAAGACCTTAAGTTAATTCTCAGAAAGGAAGGATTTCCAACCTGTGTGGAGAAGTTGAAGGATATTCTGGTTAATTTTTACCATGCATACGACATCTCAAAAGAAGATATGGAGAAAACCCTATCTGTATTCCAAGATTTCCGAGAGAATTAATCACCTGAATAATAGTAAGTAATTTTAACCAATTTTATTTTAACAAAAAAATTTTTTAATTGACACGGCGTGCATTTCAGAGATTAACTCTAGAAATGTCAATATAGATAGGTTGGACAACAATACTGATTATAATAGTGAAACTAATTTAAATAATAATATTGCCATAAATGTTGACCAACATTGGTTTAATATTTTTTATGCTAATTGTGGAGGAATTAGAAGTAAAATAAACTCCCTCTATCGAAGGTTACATTCCACAGAGTTTAAAATTTTTGCATTGGCAGAGACCTGCCTTATTCTAGTGTTTCTGACAATGAGATTTTTAATTCTGATTGGCTAGTCTATAGAAAAGACAGAAATTATGATTTAAGAAATAATACAAGGGGAGGTGGGGTATTGTTAGCAATTCACAAGTCCATCCCCTCATCCGAAATAAATTCTGACTCTAAATTCTACGTTCCGATACACCTACTATCTGAACAGATATGGTGTACTATTAATTGCAGTAGCAAAACATTAATTATTGGTTATATCTATGTCCCTCCAGCATCGAACGAAAATATCTATGAAAGTATTTTTAATTCAATTAATGTAATTTCAACTAACATTAATGACGATAATGAAATTTTAATTTTTGGAGGTTTCAATAGACCACACTTACAATTTATTAGATAGACAACTTGATTTAATATTTTCAACAGCTTTCGAACATTGTAACGTAAGAGAAGCTGATGATACTGAATCTTGCTTTACTAATTCAATACATCATAAAGCATTAATAACCAACTATAGCCTATCTACTTCACCTTGCAAACTTCAAAACGAACCGATATACGCGTACAATTTCAAACAAGCTAATTTTAACTCAAGAAATTGATAATTAATCATATCAGAAATTGATATGATTAATTGGCAAGAAGTATGTTCCTATGATAACCTAGATTTCACCATTGATCAATTTCACACTATTATTGATGTAATTATTTCAAGACATGTTCCCTGGGTAAAACAAAGAGAATATAGAAAAGAACCTTGGTTAGACAGACGTCTCAAGAATCTACGCAATAGAAGGAACAGAGCTTTTGAAGTTTTCAAAAAGAATCCAACAACGAACAATAAAACACGACACCATCAGTTATATGAAGAATTTGAGTCCGCATCAAGAATAGCTTACAATAACTACATCAAACAACTCGGTGAGAACATAATTTCAGAACCAAAAAAATTGTATGATTAGGTTAACTCTAAACGGAACACTAAAGGATACCCAGTAACAATGTATTTGAACGAGATATCGTCCTCGAACCCTAAAACTCTCTCCAATCTTTTTGCTGAGCGTTTTCAATCCATTTATAAAAGAGAAGCCAATGAAAGCAGTTTACCTGATTTCTACCAGGAAAACATATCACCCCGTTATGAGCTACAGAATGTGGAGTTGGAAGAGAGGGACATTTTGACCGGACTGCAAAGTCTGGACTTTAAAAAAGGATCGGGGCCTGACAGCATTCCGCCCATACTTTTGAAAGAATGTGCAAACTCTCTAGTTAAACCATTATAATACATCTTTAACCGATCTCTAGTGGAAGGAATCTTTCCTAGTTTTTGGAAATTGTCATTTTTGACAGCAATTTACAAATCTGGCGGAAGGTGTAATGTAGCTAACTACAGAGGAATTGCTGTCTTATCTTGTATTCCCAAACTCTTCGAAAAATTAATTCATGATAAGCTTGCAGAAACCATTGTCTAAAAACTTAATGATCAGCAACATGGATTTATCAAAGGTAGATCCGTAACAACTAACCTGACAATCTTTACTTCTTACTTATTAAAACAGATTTCAGGTTGATGCAATTTACACTGATTTCAGCAAGGCTTTTGATAGAGTGGTGCATAAAGTGTTGATTAAAAAACTAGAACTCATGGGAATAGGTGGCTCATTACTCAACTGGTTCAGCTCATATCTAAAAGACCGAACTCAATATGTTCGCTTTCAAGGCCACATATCACAAGCAGTACAAGTAAATTCAGGGGTTCCACAAGGTAGTTACTTGGGGCCATTGCTCTTCAATCTCTTCATATCAGACTTGTCTACAGTACTGCAAAACGTCAAGCATTTATTCTATGCTGATGACCTAAAAATATATCACAAAATCGAAAATACAGACGATGCAATTTGTTTACAATCAAATCTAAACAAATTGATATCGTGGTGCAACAGTAATAAATTAGACCTAAATGTTGACAAGTGTTACGTGATCAGTTTTACAAGGAATGTTGTTCTTCATAATATTGACTACGTAATTAATGGGAGGAGTTTGAAGAGAGTGGATGAAATAAGAGATTTAGGTGTAATATTGACACGCGAGTCAATTTCCATGAACATTATGATGTAACGTTGGGTAAGGCATATGGGGTACTGGGTTTCATAAAACGAAGAGCTAAAGAATTCAACAACTTATGGGTAACGAAATCACTCTATTGCTCATTTGTGAGATCTATCCTTGAGTATGCTTCGGTAACTTGGATGCCATATACCGAAAAGTATGTAATAAAATTTGAATCAGTACAGAAGCAATTCTTATTGTTCGTGTTCAGGCATATGTTCGATCCGCAAGATTATACCAACCTACCAAGCTACAATTCTAGACTCGACATAATAGGTTTAGATACGCTTTCATCAAGACGAAATTTACTCACGGCCAGTTTCATTTTTGACGTGTTACAAAAAAAACATCAACGTCGAAGAAATTTCAAATGCTGTGGTTTTAAATCAAGGACGCACTCGACCTGCAAAGTACTTAAAAGAAGTTCACCACCCTACCAACTATGGAATGAATGAACCAATAAATAGAGCATGTAAAATTTTTAATAACCATATTGACGCTTACAAGCCAGGGGCCCTATTTCTGAATACGAATACGAACAAAAATTGTACGAATTCGTATGATTGGTATTTTTGAATACGAATCCGTGCAATTGTAATACGAATTCGTACCTACTTGATACGTTCACAAATTTCCCTTATTTGACAATACGAATTCGAACAATTTTTGTACGTTCATGAACAAATTTTTGTACGATGAATGTTTAGTTAACGACTCCATAGAAAAATCAAAAATTTCTTTCAAAATCAAAGAAAATCTTTTATTTTAAAACGTAAACATGGCCTTATAATTTGTTTACGCCAATTTAAATGAGAGTATAAATACATCTATGAAATTTTCGTAGTCAGAGTACTTAGCACGTACTACAGTTGATGACCGAATATAGAACGCGGTAAGAGCACTGTTAAAAAGCCCGAGACCATAATCCAAAAATGATATTGAAATACATATTTAATAACACAATTAATTTATATTTAAAACCAAAACCTAACCAGTTATTAATTTATATTTAAAACCATTATAAAACCAAATATAATGGGGCACTATCACACAACAAGAAATTATTTGGTGGTAGAATTTTATATTCCATCCTAACAATTTTGTCGGCCACACAAAACTACAAAATATTTTGCTTCTACAAAACTCTAATTTTATTTCACTATTTGTTTTTATTTATATGTATTACAACTTAAAAGAATCTCCAAATCAAAAGTGATGCTTATTTGAAAACCTAGAAGAAAAATAATATTATTACATCCATTTCAAGTACAAACTAAAACGTCAAAACTCAAAATAGTGTCCAAGTCGTACAATTTTATTGCAGGTAAAACGATTTAAAATAAATTTCCCTTATAGCAAGGACACACACCAAACAATTACATACGATCGTATTCAGAAATACCAAAGTATTTTCGTAACGGATATCATTTTCGTATCGAATACATTTTCGTATCGTATTCAGAAATAGGGCCCCAGGTACTTGACAAAACAAACAAATAAGAAAAATTTTAAGATTGCAATTAAAATAAATTTTTAGTTTATATAACGGACTGTATTTTTGGGTTGCTACCTAACTACTATTCGTGAGGACACTAAGTACTCCGAGTCACACCAATCGTTGGTTTGTATGAACCCGTAAGAATAAACGTAGCAAGAACATCTTATATTTAATTTTTAAGTATCAAAATAAAAATTAATAATAAAATAAAAACATAAAATTTGAAAGAATAAGAAAAAGACGAAATATTTTGTATTACAAATTTGTTAGAAAATATGAATTTATATATTTAACTATGCAAAATTACTTTCATAAGAATATTTGTATAATATATACCTTGTTTGGTAAAATTAAATAAATAAATAAATATTATATATCCAAAGAGAACACTTTCAAATAATATGTGGAACTGATCGGACCACAAGGTTGAGGTGCTGCCATAAATATTTGAAATCAAGCCGAATTTATTGACTTAGTAAAACGAATGTGCTTCGTGATCCGTGAGACTAGCGAACGCTGCGCGCCCCAGTTCAGTTTCAAGATGTTATAATTATTACAAAACTGTTTGCATTCAATAGTTCCGTTCAAATGGTCATATTTCATAACTTCTTCCAAAAAGCAGTTAAGAATTCCATTGCCATTCTTGGTTATATTCCATAACTTCTTTCAAAAACCATTCTAGAATCTCATTTCGATCCAACAAACTGATAGAATAAATGCAGACAAAGTGGCCCACACCATCCGTATGTTTAAATTTTAGTAAATGACCAACTTCCAAATTCTCCGGTGAAACTAATTAAAAATGTGTATCCCTTAAGAAGTTCGTAGGCTTGACATAGTTCTTTATGTTTTGAATTAGTAATGGTAGCTGCAATCTATGGTGAATTCCTAAGTGTCAGCCGTATATCAAGATTGGCATAATATTTCAACTTCGATAAGGCTTGCACTGTGGAACTCACCATAGTTTGCCCTTGTCAATACCAACTCAACAACATTTAAAACATAAAGAACCATTTTCGGCCTACGGGCCATATCGAAACTGAAAGATTTTACCCTCCCAAAACATAAAGAACTATGCCTTAAGATCTTCTTAAGAGATACAAATTTTTAGATTCTGGCCACTTGGTCACCATTTACTCTATTACGTATCATCTCATATCTATAATCGCCGTTTCCGGCGTCCAGAAAGTTTTTGAAAGTTATAAAGATTTATAAATAAGTTTATATCTGGCCATATCGAAGCTTTAAAATTTGTATCAATCCTAATATACCTGGCACATGGGTAGCTCACCACCTTTTGCCCCCCCCCCCCCGTACAAAAATATAGACGAAATTTTCCAGCTTTCAAGATTTTGAATTGGTAGTAAATCTCCAAATTCAATCTCATATTGATAACTTTAGATTCCTTAGTCCTTTTAGAAAATTTATGAAATTGAAGTATCCAGCTGCCATTTTTGGGAAGGTAAAGTATAAACCTATTTCTAAGATTTAAGTAAAATATTTTTTTGAGATTCGTTCTATTAAAACTCATATTTAGAAATTGACCATTTTTAGCGTGAGACCCGTGAATATTCCAGCCAATTCTGGAGATGTCCACGGCGTCTCAATAACATTTTCAAATAGATCATCCAAAATACTGGGTAGAACTCCAAAAATTATACGGATTACAATGTTGACCCATATTCGCCCCATCGATAGAAAATATTATGAGCAGTCGAGAAACATAGTCGAGATTTTGAGGATATAAATCTATGTATGTGAAGCCACTAACACTAATTAATATCATGACATTTTAGAATATCAGCCCCGATAACTGACACATTTTTACTCGCGGAATGAAAATATTTACTATCATGACAGCTAAAACAATCATGACACAAATTTTGTTCGAAGCTGAAAGTAAAACATGACATTTTCTTAATAAACTAACATCAGAAAAATTTTCGGTGCTGGAACAAATAAATGAGATTAATTATTTGCCTATCCCTGATTTTTTTTTTTAGAAATTTTATGTGATATGTTTTATGGTCGAACTGTCGGCTTATATCAGATAGTAGAGGTGTAAGTAATTCTGTGTTTGTTTTTTTTTCATAATATTTCTATGAAGTGGAGATGTGAAATTGTCCCTCACACTCATCAAATATTCATTGGCTGGACTATTGGCTTATGTTTAGTGATGGAGGAAGATTTAAGGTAATTTCTGTGATTTTTTTAGAATTTTTGTATGGGTGGATTTGAGATATAGTTCGCCAAACTCAGTAACTATTCGTTGGCTAGACTATCTCAACACCACCACTTATAAAAGTTCTACAAATCCACTAAATTACTTTACCGCCTTCACCAGACATATGCCGATAGTCCGGCCAGCGAATAGTTGCCGAGTGTGAGGGACAATTTCACATCTTCACTTCATACGAATATAATGTTTAAAAACACCGAATTACTTACACCTCTACCATCAGACTTAAGCCGATAGTTCGACCATAAAATATATCACATAAAATTTCTAAAAAAAAAAAAAAATCGGGGATAGGCAAATAATTGATATCATTTATTTGTTCCAGCCCTGAAAATTTTTCTGTCGTCATTTGATGATCGAAAAATGTTTGTGTCATGATAGTTTCTCTGTCGTGATAGTTTTAGCGGTCATGACAGTAAACATTTTAGGGGCTGAGAGTAATGTGGCATTTCTCAGAGTTTATAGTCAAAAATGTCCATTTGCCTCATTTTGTGGGGATGAAAACTGGGCTATCTTCACATACATAGTGATGTCCACGAGTATGTTATTGAGGCTCCGTGGACATCTCCAAAATTTGCTGGAATATTGTTTGAAATCCGTCAAAAATACTCATTTTCTAAATATAATTTTTAATAGAACGAATCTCAAAAAAAAAATACTTTTACATCTTAGAAATAGTTCTTTGAGTATACTTCATCTTGACGAAAGTGTCAGCTAGAATCTGTAGATATTTCTGAATTCGACGTCACAACATTTAGAATCGAGTCCAATTTAATAATTTTCTTTCTAAAATAAATTAAAATTGGGTAAATATTTTTTTAGCACAAACCTCATTATCATCTCCAAAGATGCGGAAGTTCTAGGATCGATTGTTAATTGGGTATAAATATTTTTGAGAAAATTTTGAATGTTGTCAGGGGAACCCGGCCCTTTTATATGTAGCCCGTACTAATTTAACCTCGACCACGATTAATATGTACGGGCCCAAACTTTTACAAGTTGACTGAGGACTACGTAAATCTTTTATCACGTGTATACAATTGCTGCAGTAAATCTCCCAACCATTGGAGAAGATTGTTACGACTGTGTTGTCTGTAACAAGACATAATATTCGTTTACGCGTGACATCCCCATATTTTGTTAGATTTTATGTTTTTACTCTTGGTTTCTTGCCTCTGTGTTGTTGGTGTCTGAACGCGTTTCGTGTGGAGGGATTCTCGTATGTTTTTGTTCGTTTGGTTGGTAGTAAAACAAAAATGGGAGAGAGAGAGAACAATGCGAATCGAGTGTGTGCGTAAAGCAAAACATTCCATAAGAATGTTTTTCTTATATGCCTCTCGTTTATATCAATGCGAATTGATATAAATGAGAAACAGAGAAGAAAGACAATTCTTCTGGAATGTTTTGCGCGTCGTTTGTGCGGTGGGAGAATTGTTTTTTTTTGTCATTCGAGTAGTGATTTTGATGAGATAAAGTTGAGTTTTTTTTAACGATTAAAACAAAGTATAGTGAATTTTTTTAATTTATGAACGAGTGCGGAAACGCTCAAATATTTGATTTAAAAAAAAATTATATGATTTAACAAGAAAAGTTATGTATAGAATAAATTTCGTAAATTTATAAAATAAAAAAGACAAGAATTATAGAAAATTGAACTGAACGCGTTTAATTTCTCAAGTGATTTTGTTTTTCGGGCGTATTCCAGTTTTGAAAATTGTTTCTGGTATATGAAATTAATCATTGGATTTTGGAGGATTTTTTTGTGTGTCTCGTCTGATTTATACGGCTTAATTTTAAGAGGTTTAATTGCTACGAAGTTGCAAGAGACGCCTGGCATATACGAGCGGCAGACCTGCGTCAGTGAATTAATTATTTCTACGATCATCAAAATAAGAACAAAGTTGAATAATTTATTTCCATGGATAACGGCGTTCATTATTGGTAAATCTCAGCAGATAACAACACGTGTACGAGTGTGTGTTACGACCTCATTGTACGGGTGGCCAACCACGAGGCCAGCTGTGATTGTGTTGATTTATCGGTGTAGAATACCTCAACGCTACGGATTGCCAACCACGAGCCCAGTTGGTAATTATATTGATATCGGGGAGAGGCCCGCAACTAACGGTAGCCAACCGGCTATTGTTCGGTAATTATATTGATATCGGGGAGAGGCCCGCAACTAACGGTAGCCAACCGGCTATTGTTCGGTAATTAGATTGATATCGGGGAGAGGCCCGCAACTAACGGTAGCCAACCGGCTATTGTTCGGTAATTAGATTGATATCGGGGAGAGGCCCGCAACTAACGGTAGCCAACCGGCTATTGTTCGGTAATTATATTGATATCGGGGAGAGGCCCGCAACTAACGGTAGCCAACCGGCTATTGTTCGGTAATTAGATTGATATCGGGGAGAGGCCCGCAACTAACGGTAGCCAACCGGCTATTGTTCGGTAATTAGATTGATATCGGGGAGAGGCCCGCAACTAACGGTAGCCAACCGGCTATTGTTCGGTAATTATATTGACATCGGGGAGAGGCCCGCAACATACGGATCGCCAACCGGCTATTCGATTTTTTTTGGTATCGGTGAAAGGCACCGCAACGGTCCGGGTGGGGCAAGGCCACCTGAGGCATGACGGCCGCGCAAGGCCGCAACAATTTATATAAATTAAGGTACAATTTTTTTTATTTTTTTTCCATTTAAATTTTTTCGATTTTTTTTTACATTTTTATATATATTTTTATATTTTATTAAATTTTTAAATTTTGTAATCGAGCGCCGCACAGCGGGTGCACGCTCGATGCGCATTGCTGTTCTCTCTCGCTCTCTATCTCGTTCCCTCCTTTCCTTTTTCTTCTTTTGTTGGGAAGTTGGTTTCCGTTTTGTTTTTTTGGTTTTCTTTAAAACATATATAGATACAAAAATAAAATGAATTATTAAATTTTTCCGGTGAGGTGTGATGGGAGCGGAGACTCCCTCTGTGTCGGTTTAGTGTTTGAGGTCCCTTGGTGCCCGCATCCAATTCCGTAACCAGGGCTTGGCCCCGTTTGAATTCGGATGGATGCGCGCACCAAGGCACCTCTTCCGTTATCATTTTTTTATTTTTTTTATTTATTTTATTTATTATTTGACTATCTGCTGTTCGTTCCTCAGGTTCCGGCCGACGAATTTCGGCGGAATCCGGGTTTTATTTATTATTTGCGTTTCCCCAACTTTCTGTTAATCACGGTGTAGGCCAGGAACCATGTAAGCCTCAAACCCCACGACCCTAGCAATTCTCGCTGAGAACTTAGCCGGCAAAAGATCACCGTGGAGGCCTCTGCATGTGTTTAAGTGAAATCTGCAGGTTGGCAGTAGCCAGCCTGTAACAAGATTTTGTAAGGAAGTTTAATCGATTCGAATCAAAGACGTCTAGTCGATTTAAATACGAAATTACAGATTTCAAGAAAGAAACTTCTTACGATTTATGTAGCGACCAAGCACTTTCGACATTATGTCGAAGGAAGAAACTTTTCTGATAGATCACAAACCGTTGATCTCAGCGATAATATTGAAATCTGATAAAAACCTCCGACAAACGAGGCATCTGGGGAAATCGGTATTCTTGAAATCGGTGGAAATTTCCCCAATCGGATTACTAATTGCTTTAAAATTCTCTATTTTAGTCGAATTTTTCGCCGGCTACTTTAATCATTTTTACTAATATTTGTCTCCCTACTAAGGGAATAATTTCAAATCGATTTACCTACTCGGAATTTTTCTATTAGTAGGGGGAAAAATTATGTTTCTTAATTTGAAATGATTAAAGTAGCCGGCGTAAAATTAGAGAAAAAAAAATAGAGAATTTCAAAGCAATTAGTAATCCGATTGGGGAAATTTCCACCGATTTCAAGCGCCCTTCGGCCGAATTTTGGTCAAAAAATGGAAATAAAAATTATGAGACTTACAGTTGTTTTACTTACCTCCTAGACCTAAAATATTAAATCATATAAATGTTTGATACAAACAGCAGAAAAATTCAATATTTACGTATACTACGTATGTGAAACAAAGGTAAAACTCATAAATTGTATTACCGTTTCTCGACCAAAATTGGGTCCCTGGAGTACATTGCTCAGTTTACAACTGATTTATCGCGACCAATGGAATGTTATGAAATGAATTATGTACTACGAAATCGATGTTGGTCATCTTGCTCAATCTCAAGAGAGTGACGTAGAATTAAAGCCATCGATAATTTCCACAAAGTCAAAATATGAATTACAGATATGTAATATTGATCATGGAAATGAAAAAATTTGTTGCGGAATAGCAAGAAATAAAATTTTCCACTATCCCGGCATATTCTATATCAACATGGCATACTTCATATCAGCCAGATTTGGCAATAGAAAAACCTTAATTTAACCCTATTTTTACAAGTTAAATTTTTGAAATACATTTTATGGGTGATTTCTAGAAACCCCACCTTTGACTAATGAAATTACTTAAATTAGATGAAATTTACATTCTGATGAAATTTCATGATTGTGCTTACTCCTTACCAGCCAGAATAATCCATAGGAAAACCCTATTTCAACCCTAATTTCTAAAGATCACTTTCGAAAAATTTTGCTTGGCTGATAGATTCTGGATGATGGGGAGAAGCACAATCATGAAACTTGGTCAGTGTGTTCAAAAGGTTCAAATTTTCGTCCAGCACCCCAATTTGCCCACAATCGATCCGACCAACCTTGAGAATTATTTTCGTAAGCAAATGAGAAACTCTACGTTTTTGTAAGAATCGACCGTTTAAGATCTGGTTTAGAAGATCCATGTGATTTTTTGAAGTAGTGTGTATATTAAGAACAACACTTGTTGTAAATTACAATGTCAAAACACAAGTGATTTCAATTGATCTTTTACAGTCAGCATATATTATGGTAAAATTAGTATGGTAAAATTAATAATCGTGGCGATGAGTGTGAAGCTTTTAACAAAAAAATTACAACAATACGAATACGAATCCAAAAAGAATTCTTGAAAGATAAATATGTGTTAGTTTTTACACTGGTAAGTATAAATTTAAGCGAGTTTTATCTTAATAGACTTACGTATGTATGTGGTAATATTATTCAATTTTATAAAATAGCACCAAAATTCTACCAAACGATGATACCTCATATAGACCAGACCTACGAAAACGACCAAAACTCGCATTGGCGCTTTCTATTTTTGAGTACATCACATATATTTTCACGAACAAGACATCACGGAGATTGGACCATAATAAAACCATATACATAGGAATAACTCCTACGGGTTTAACCTTTATCAAACGAAGACCGATGTGAAGTTTCTAACAAAAAATCTAAATTATATATGAGTTAGTACCACTCAATATTAAATTCTTATTAGAATAAATTGAGTATAAATTTATTACACTGTTAAATTGTTTTACGAATCAAGTACATTCAAAAATTATAATTTTTTAATATATTTATTTAAAAATATAAAAAAATAGCTGAGTTACCCGGCGTTGCACGGGATGTATATAATTCAAATACCTTGATTGTTATGCAAGAATTCTCTCTTTACATCGCTGTAGTTGCAATCACATATGAAAAGAAAATTATAAGTAGCTGTATTCAGTAACGGATGCCTCCGTCAATGCATCCAGGCAAACTTTTGTAATGATATTATTGGACATCCTGTTTGTGAGGATAATTAATTAATTTTGGTTTGGTATTTGTTACCAATTGCCAAATAATTATACTTCATTTTTACAAACCTTCAACCGGATCAAAGTGAATAATAAATATAAAGATATTTTAGTTTATAATTTTTATTATAAAGCCTTTTGATAAACAATATTTTTGGTTTTTCCATTTGGTGTGTAAATAAATAAATTGTTTGCCGTTCCCACTCTGGAGCAAGCAACATACACACATACATGAATTTTCCAAAATAACACCAGCTATTTTCAACGATTGCCCCTGGGCTTTGTTGATTGTCATTGCAAAAGCAATGCGCGGTAATAATCGTTGCTTCAATCACATTTGGCATCAATTTCTTCACACAAAGCCGTGTTCCGTTGCACAATTTCGGTGGATCTAAATTTTGGAGCAGTATTATTGGTGAACCCTCTTTTAAAAATAGTATGTGTGGTGGAATACCAGGTGGCTCCAAAGAATTAAGAAATTCTATTGGATAATTGACGGATTGATCCACATCAGTAACCGTGTCGATAGATTTATATTTCATTAGTGGCCCGGGTAGTTGCGATTGAATTTCATTATTTAATTTATTAACGCCGTCATTTTTGGGAGCTAAGAGTGCACGTTCGCACAGCCAATCATGATTTTTGAAGTTATTTGGCAGATTTGAAAATACTTTCATTACCACGTTCTTGCAACATTTGACAAAAATTAGGCGGGAACGATATCTCATATGTTACAGGGTCATTTGGCAATTTCCCGTTACCCATGTCCAAAACCTGCCTAGCAAATGTTTTAGCTGTACCATCGTGATGTAAATTCACACGCATGATTGTAGATAGTGTGATCATCTTCAGGCAGGCATTAAGTTCATCAGCGGGTGTTGATCGTGGAATGACTGGCAAAGTTTGACGAAAATCACCTGCTAGTAGTGTTAGAGCTCCTCCCATTTGTCGGTTATTTTGTCGCAAATCGCGCAAAGTACGATCAACCGCTTCAAATGCTTTTGTGTGTACCATGGTACATTCATCCCAAATAATGATTTTACATGTTTTTAATAAAGTGGCAATTCCCGAATTTCGTGTTATATTGCAAGAAAAATTATCCGCTTGATTCAAATTCAATGGTAGTTTAAACGTTGAATGTGCTGTGCGTCCTCCATTGAGTAAAGTGGATGCAATTCCAGATGATGCAACAGCGAGGCCGATTGTATTCTACTATCTTACTTCAGCAAGTATCAAATTAAGAAGAAATGTTTTTCCAGTACCTCCGGGTGCATCAAGAAAAATAATTCCTCCGTTACCGTTTGCTATGTATTGCATCACTTTAATGTATGCCTGTCTTTGATCATCCACTAAGAGACTTTTTTGAGTCTCAGCGAAAACTCGTAACTGACCAACGTCGTAATTTTGTTCTCGTAATAGATCTCTATCACGAACAATGATTCCATGGCGTGTCGGTGCTGGCAACCCAAGTTAAATATGTCTGCTGAAAACTGTATTTCCATATCGGGAATTGTTCTACGTGCTTGCCAAAGTATATCTTCACTAAGGCTTTCTTTGTGCTTTTCCCAAAGACCTTTAGGATCGGTGTGCATGTTGTTAATATGATTGCAAAGAGGTTGCGTATTTGTGCTGGACGACACATAAGACATGCTTCGATCAGTGTTCTATCCCAGTGTTCGTCATTTTCAAGTAAGCCCAGTTTAAGACATGCCTCTCTGTAAGTTTGACATACTTCGCCATTTACAGTTCTCAGTGCTTGAAAAATCGTTGGTCCTCTTACTTCATGAAGCAGCATTCTCAGAAAACAACACTCCGTATTGTTAGGATGAACATTATAAACTCGACAAACGGGCATCAAAACCACGTATTCCAGGGTACTCCCGAATAATTGTGCCTTATAATTCCATGTTCCATGCATTCAAAACAGAAATTAGTATTAATTTATCAAAACGATTTTAATGTTCCCTTCGATACGTTTCACTGCGAACTGTGTTTGAAAATGTCTTTACGGATTTTTTTTAAGCAAAATCAAATGTTATCTACAATCAAAAAGTAATCATAGATTAACACGTTTATAAACTGAAAACTTAAATCGGAACAGCTTTAGTATCGCAGTCAAATTTTTTTGACAGTCTGAGCGACGGTAGCGCCACTTTGACCAAGAGCGGAATTGTTTATAACTAAAAATGTGCCTTTGCTTAGCAATTTGGACCTAGCGCCATCTATTGGAATAAAAACGAACTAAAATTTTAAAAACTACTTTAAGTGCTATTAAAAATTTAATAAAAAAATATTGAATCTCATTTAAAAATAAATGAAATTTAATATTTTTTTATGAATATATTAAATTGAGAGTGGGAGTCGCACTGCGTGCCGCACGTAGGAGCAGATTATATAGAATCTATTAATGACACCTACGCTCCTACCCGTAGCCCTGCGGGGCACTTTAGATTTTAATTTCGGGGGGCGTAGGAGCCGGGATCTTCAAACATGTCGCACTGTGTGCCGCACGTAGGAGCGGATTATATAGAATCTATTAATGACACCTACACTCCTCCCCGTAGCCCTGCAAATGAAAATGTCATAATTTTCCCGAAAAATGTGATAATTTTTCCGGAATTATACACAATCCTACAAAAAAAAAATTTAAAAAGTTTTCACCTTATTCGATTTTCGCGATGTATACGTCATTTACACTTTAGCTAAAATAGTTCATATGTACAAAATTCAAATTTATTTTATTTATAAAAACATCTCTAAGATGGCAGTCAATCAAATTAACAATTTTTTAGTTAAAATTATAACCACCTAAAAAAAATTGTAGAAAATTTTTATCCAAAAGCGGAAAAATTTATAAATAATATATAAAAATTGAAATATATCTAAGATGGCGTCTGTAATGTTTACATTTTTAGTTAAAATTACGACCATTTTAAAAAAAATGTCGCGACAGTCAATTTTGACTGCGATACTAAAGGCTAGCCCTTAAATCTAATAAGAATGGTATATTCACTTGAAATAATATTTAATACCTGGAAAATAATCACCAACAATTATTTTATTGCAATATAGCTAACTAATCGAGAACAACGGCATCCGAAACACAAATTAATATTAATTTATTCAGAACGATTAAAACTACGTCTACTTCGATACGTTTTACCGCGAACTGTGGTTGAAAATGACATTTCGAAAAACAAAAAAAAGTTTTTTCAAACTAAGGCAATTTTACACGTACAATAATATGAATCCAAGGATGTTTCTGGTAGAAGATGCTATTTTCAAATATAAAACGCTAGTACTTTTCAAAGTAAATCAATTTATACGTACAATATTTTTTAGTACCTTTCCTAGAATTGATTTTATGAAACAATCAAAGATTATTTAAGTAATAAACTAAATAAAGTAATAAACTATTGGTGTTTAGTATGAAACTACTATTTTCATTAAAAGCCGCCGGTTGCAATAGTGGATTAAAATAGAATGTTAATTATTTCTGAAGTTATGTGGAAATTAGAGCTCGCTGACTATGGTACATTGCAAAATAGGATATGATAAATAGAATATCACTAAACAGTACATGTCAAACCAGTAAAAATGGATTATTAGTATAGATAATATAAGTGTTCAGAGATTCGTCTTCAGTTAAAGATTGTCTTAAATTTAAATTAATAAAATTAATTTGAATAATTAAATCAATTATAGTAGAGGTATGATTTTTGTATAACAATCGCACGCTAGATATCCTTTTTGGTGTCTAAATTTGCGGATAAGGCGCTATTTCGGAACATTTAAATAATTGTATCTATACATGTAAAAATGAATTCTCATCCAGGGCAGACTTCCGGATTGGAGCATGTCATTAATTTCATATAACCCCTTTCCTAAAGTCATTCCCGTCAAAAAATCTTAAAAAAATTGAAATTTGATAAAAAATTTGTACCACAGCCCCTAGACCCCGGGGTCCAGCCCCTTTAAAAGTATCGTCGTGAGCTTGGTCCTGAACATGCAACATATACATGGTAAAAATTTCATGGCGATCGGTAAAGCGGCTAAGGCGTTATTTCAGAACAATCAAATAATTGTATCTTTACATGTAAAAATGAATTTTTGATCCAGGGGCGGACCTCCCGAATTCGAACGTGTCTTTTATTTCATATAACCCCTTTCCAAAACTCGTTCTCATAAAAAAATTTAAATTTTTGAAAAAAATTGTACCACAGCCCCTAGACCCCGGGGTCCAGCCCCTTTCACAATATCGTAAGATTGGTCCTAAACATGCAACATTTGCATGGTAAACATTTCATGGCGATCGGTTGAGCGACTGAGAAGTCATTTTGGAATAATCAAATATTTGTATCTATACATGTAAAAATTAAATTTTGATCCAGGGCTGGGCCGCTCGGATTCGGGCATGTCAGTAATTTTATATAACCAGCCCGCTAAACTCATTTTCGTGGAAAAATTTAAAGAAAATTCAAATTTTCGAAAAAATTTGTACCGCAGCCTCTTCACCCCGAGGTCCAGCCCCTTCCAAAATATCGTAAGGTTGGTTCTGGATATGCAACTTGTACATGGTAAACATTTCATGACGATCGGTTGAGATGCCCATTCGGAACAGACAAACAGGAATTCATTTTTATATAGATTAAATTAATACTAGCTGGCCTGTGACTGAATAATCAGTCACGTGATTACATTTTATTAAATTTTTGGTTAAGAAATGATTAAGAAGATTTATTAAGATGTAAATTTGGTGCACTTTTATCAAAAATAAAGTAAATTCATATACGCTATTAAATATTTAATAAGAAATGTACAAAAGGATAATAAAATATGGATTTACATGCGTAGAATCTCTACAAAACAACATTCTTTGTTGTAATGCGCCCATCCCGATCACCTGATTGATCGCTTGTCTCAACCATAAACACTTTGAGTCCGTCAAATGAGCGGCATCGTGAAAAGGCCACAAATACGAGGGCCGGAAAGTACACTTCTACCTTCTTCAAGCTTTGGCCCTAACTCTTGTTGATGGTTATGGCGAACGCGAGCTGGACGGTAAATTGGAGGCGAGACATTTTAAATGAGAAGGTGCCTTCCGAGGGTGAGAGCTTTATATATGGCAAGAGAACGCGCTCGCCTTTTGAGAAGCCCGTCAGCAAATCACGTTCCAGACTGTAACGGTTTATTTTTGCAACTGGGTTGAGAAACTCAACCGTCACAACCGTCTCAATCGTCACTCTCAACTTTATCAACACTAAGTTTGACTTCTTGTCCGCCGGGCAGGAGGTCAAGCACCTGCTGATTGATTAGCGCACAATCATCATTCTTGGGTGCAAGGGTGGCGTGCTCCTCGATGGTGCCCTCGGCTAGTGTTGTGTTGATGTCACCATACACGAAATCGATTACACGTCTGTCTTTGATTATGAGCGCGACCCCTGGCATGATGCTGGCCTCATCTATCATGATGAATCGCGCGCTTCTCAACTTGGTAGCGTGAGAGAAGTTTAGCTTCATTGATGAACCGGCAGTTTGAAAATGTTGGAAATATTGGAAAAATATTGGAACCGGCAGTTTGAAAATGTTGTGTAGCGTACGTCCACCTTCCATCAAGCTCGTGGCGAATCCAGTGAAGACGGAGCAAATGGACTCCAAGCCACGCCCCTTGGCAAATGCAATGAGTGATTGCAATACAAAAGACCTTTGCTGACAGGTCTTCATTTGCACTCGCATACATGTTGTCGAAAGCACCATTGCTAAATATTAAAATCTCAAAAGGGAAAAGCACACAATTGCCGTAGCGCGCAACTTTATATCTAAATATTTAATAAGAAATGTACAAAAGGACCGCTGTATTTGTGTGTTATTTTCATTTGTATATGAATAATTGTGACGTACTAAACTAATGTACTTATGTAGATTATATAGTCGATAGTCGATTAACCACCACACAAAAAGCAGAAACACTTCACGCTAGTTCAAGCATGAAATTAAGAGCTTAATAAATTATCCGGTTACGAAATATACTTTGGACACAAATCAACCCCATATCGGGACGAAACTTCCCGCTTAACCTTTTCGCATAAATTAAGAGATCCAATGACTTTTGCCTGAAATCGGACGAAAATGATTATTCCAAACTTTCCATAGATATTATGTTTGTGTAAGTACTATGGTCAATCTTCACTCGCAAAATTTTGTCATGACGATAGAGTGCCATGACAAAATTGTCTTTTTACACTGACAGAACACCAAAATGTTTGTATGTATGTAGAATCATTTTATGTTTTCTGTTTTGTTCTGTATTGTCACGGTGTAATGACGGTTCAATACAAACATATTTTGTCATGGCATTCTGGCGTCCTGATTAATTTATAAGAGGTACAGTATAGGAAAAACGTTTCTTGGCTTTTACACCTATTTCCCGTTCACGTACCTTAATAAAACATATATTCTGCACATCTATGAAAAAATACCTTTCACCTGATATATGTTTCATTAAGATATGCGCACGGGAAATAGGTTAAAAAGGGTGTACAAACTAAAAATTAAGCGTATTAATATATAAGATGACACAAAAATCTAAATGAGTGCGGTTGTACAACAAAATGAGTATTCTTATTATTTAACTACAGAAGTCACGAAACATGTAATCATCATATGCATACACTGTGTCGAAATTGCCCACAAAGATTTAAAATTTTTAAAATACTTAAGAATAAGCAAATCAAGCAATTTGTCCTTATGGTTTCAATGTACCTTTGGTTTGATATGAAAAATCGATTAAATTAATTAATTATTTTGTGGAAATCCTAGAGATAACCCCATCGGAAAATTAAGTTTAAAAATTAGGTTCATCTATCGTTTAAGCCATACCAAAAGCTCATCTTGGAATCACGACTATAAGATGCTAATCTTAAAGCAATTTGTCCTCGATGTTCTTCATGTTTGATATGAAAAAAAATATCATGAGCTTTGATATGGCATAGGTGATAGATGGACCTAACTTTTAAACTTAATTTCCCGATGGGGTTATCTCTAGGATTTCCACAAAATAATTAATTAATTTAATGGTTTTTTCATATCAAACCAAAGGTACATTGAAACCATAAGGACAAATTGCTTGATTTGCTTATTCTTAAGTATTTTAAAAATTTTAAATCTTTGTGGGCAATTTCGACACAGTGTATGCATATGATGATTACATGTTTCGTGACTTCTGTAGTTAAATAATAAGAATACTCATTTTGTTGTACAACCGCACTCATTTAGATTTTTGTGTCATATAGTTCACCAGGTAAGGTGATATGTTGTCACATACTTTACCTTAATGTGTAGTCTAAATAAAGCAAATAAAACCGTGATATTTATTCCTTTTCACCGATATTAATTACTATTTTTTAATACAACTTCAAAAATATTTCGGGATGAAATTCTCATTTTTCTTGAATTTCCAATAAATTTTTCGGGATAGTATTTAATTTAGCAAAGAAACACACCAATGTTGAAAAGGTGTTTTCGGGCTGGTTTTTCGTGCCAGCTTCACATACATAAAAATGACACCGTATACGTAGGTTCCAATTGGAAAACATGGCGGAAACACAATTCTTATTGGATTCAACTAAATTCCAATAGCCACCATATTGTTTAGTATTGGTGATTTACACTGTTGATATTTTAGAAATGCAAATTATTGAACATTTTATGAAAAATTATTATTATATTAAATAAAATCATAATTTACATAATAAAGTTAACAAATAAATAAAATTAAAGCTTTTACAGAAAAATATAAAATATGTATGTTTA
Organism: Nephrotoma flavescens; assembly: GCA_932526605.1. NCBI lineage: Eukaryota > Metazoa > Arthropoda > Insecta > Diptera > Tipulidae > Nephrotoma > Nephrotoma flavescens. The sequence goes on along the minus strand of OW052221.1, from coordinate 285,978,414 downwards.
TTGCAATTTTTCGCCATAAATTTTGAATATTTTATCAAATTGGGCCAATAACAAGCCACTTCCAGAGATTGCAAAACTAGGGAAAACCTTATATCGGAAAATGTTCTCTATAGATAGACCGATCCGACCTATATAATGGTATCTTGCCCTAATCTCCCCAATTTGGCCCGATTTGAAAAAATACTCAAAATTTACGGTGGAAAATTGCAATAAACATATACATATTTGATATTTTTTTGTTAAAGCGTTAATTTTATTTAATTGTTAACTTTTTCTTAAATTATTTATATATTTCTCTATCTTTTGGACTTATCATCTTTTCTTAAATTTTATAATGTAAATCATGATTTTATTTAATATAATAATAATTTTTAATAAAAGGTCCAATAATTTCATTTCTAAAATATTATAATCCAATAAGAATTCTGTTTCCGCCATTTTTTGTTAGATTTTTTTTTTGACTAGAATGAGAAGAAGAAGAAGAATGGTCAAGTTCAACACATCAACATAATTTGTCAAAGACTTATTTTAATTGATGACATGTACAGAATTTGATTAAAACCCAGTTTTCGTTGCCAGGCTCGAAATTTACAGAACACCTTTCCTAATTCCATAAAAGTATCATAAACTGTGCACCACCATGGAAATAATAATGTGGGGCGCACACTTTGATTCATTAAGATTGATACACATTTGCAATTTTTTGATCTTTAATCAAACAATTTGTCTGGAATATGACTAGGAAATTTTCTTAAAAAAAAAAACTCGTAATGTAAATTAAAACTTCCGGACAAGTATCGCGTATAATTAAAATAGCCCTGAATTTAATTTTATTTCAAGTATACGCACAGTGTTATAACACACGCAAAATATTTCGTATCAACCACAGATACGAACAAAATTAATTATGCCAGCTAATTATCGAGATTGATTGATTTGTCCATATTGACAGCAGTCAATAGCAACGAATATTAGAGACGTGTGAACCATTCATTAAAATTGAGATAAATAGCGTATGTTAAATAAAACAAAATTCAAGTTCAAATACACGAAGATTTTTTATGTGCAAATTCTACACATATAAGACCGCGCGATCAAGAAGAAGAAGACATAATATATACGAATTAGTATTCCATATACCAATATAGGAAATAATTAACCACTTAAAATGCTTGTCAAGGATGAATTAATAAGCAAAACGTATATTCGGCAGTTATTACAAAATGACCATGATTTTGAATTCGCTGCGTTTTTTTTTACTCGCATTCATTTCAATGAATCAACATTTTTGTCACATCGCGAACATCACATCTCTTGGTCTCTTTTCTTAGAGTATAATAAAATCTAATCCAATTTATGCTTAAAGTATGTCGTTAACACAGTCGAGATGAGGTTAGGTTCTTATGGCCAGGGTCAAATAAATTAAATCGACCTACCGTCATGCTGTATATTTTTTTTTTGTTATATTCTAGTGAAAGATGATAAAAAATTTTATATCATAAAATATAAGATGATGACTAACTTCTTTTATCACATACACACAAGTCTACCAAAAAATAAAAATTTCTACGAATTTTATGGATTAATCATAAAAAATACTTTTTAACGCGGCATAGCAAAAAATAAAAAAAATTTGGAATTTGTCTGTGGATTGTCTAAATAAATTCTAAATTGTTGTGTTTTGTCTTGTTTTTATAGCCATATCGGTGAGATTATGTTACACACACAGTATAAAATTCGTAAATGTGATAGAAAACAGGAGGAGGCAAATTAATCTAATATCGACAATATTTATGGAATTGTCGGTATCTAGCCCCTTAAAATTTTTAACATTTCAAATAGATATCACTACTGCGCGAAACATTTCAATACGAGTCGCTAATTTAATAGTTTTGAGTAAGTCTATCGATCACCTTCGAATCAATTACATTGAAAAATTTCTGTATGTTTAAATTTTTGGCCATTAATGACCAAACACCAATTATTGAATTCCATTTAAATGTTACAGTCAAGTAAACATCGTTGAAAGTGGTTCACTGCCTTACGGGCGTGTGCGTTAATTGGATATTAATGTTACCATCGTGTAATTGGAAATTTGACATTGTAATTTTCAGCCATTATTATATCACTAGAACTAGTGTATTTTAATTGTTTTCGCTTCTGGCGCATCTGGCACATGATAGGTACCGTCATAACAAACAATTACTCTCAGAGTATAGGAATATACATAGGGAACTTGACATCTTGGAAAAATCTCATGCTAGGCAACTAGACTGGGACGTTCCAGGATAGGTTTCAACAGATGCAGTATCCTGGAAATTACACCACCTTCATCGCCGAAAATGTTCGACCAGCAAATGGAGACTGAAACACATGTTGCATCAACTCAGGTGGAAAAAACAAAGTGGGCACGAATCACTTCAAAATGAATTTTAAGCCAGACACATCAGTAAACAGTAGAAAAGAGAAGATAGCTTAGGCGAACATAAGCACCCATCAAACTAAGCAGCATATATCGTCTAAGTTCACTAACACGTATACAATATGAGGAAGCAATTGAGTCCAATCAGGAGGAAAAGATCCGATTAGTACTGCTCCTAAAGCAACAATTGGTAAAATAATTGCAATTTAACCCATTACAGTCAGTCGGAGACCAATACAAGAGTCGTCTGTCAAATCCAGCAGAAAAAATGGAAAAAGAAATCAACCTAAGCTCTTTTAATTAAAACCAGAAAAAGACAAAATGTTCGCACTGATGCTCGAAGAATTTGGCGGGTAAGTAAACCACGAAATACTAAACATAGAAATAATATTAGTTTTCCGGGCAAGGACGGGTGGTGTAGTCCTGGAAGTAGGCCTGGAGCACAGAAATAAAGCAAACTTCCGCCAGGCTTGAGGGATCCTCTTGGGTAGGCCCGTCGGTGCGTAATCTGGAACCGAAAACTTCCCTTAAAACCAGATATCCTGACTGTCTGACAACTTAGGCCTTAGTAAAGTAGGTTGTCAAGAAGACTTAAAAGGATGCAATGACCAATTTGAAGTCCATAAGACCTCCGATCTTCACTATCGCATCGCGAATTGGATGTCGCGACATTTTTGTCAAAATGGTCATAACACTAACTAAAAATGTAAACATTTTTAGATGCCATCTTACAGATACTTCAATTTTTATATATTATTTATAATTTTTTCCGCTCTTGGATTAAAATTTACTATAATTTTGTTTAAGGTGGTTATAATTGGTACTAACAAAATTGATGATTTAATTTGATAAAAGAATGCCATCTTAGAGATATTTTTATAAATAAAATAAATTTTAATACAAAAATAAAAATGTATTTAAATATTTAGCGGCACATAAATAATTTAAAGGCTTAATTTTAAACAAAATAAAAAATGTTTCTAAATTACATTTATAAATAAAATAAATTTTAACAAGTTACATGCGTTTGGTTTTTGTGGTACAACTATCAGAAGGAACGATACGAGCGATACTATCCATTGACTATTTGATCTGTGTCTGCAAGGTTGACGAAGCATCATTGTTACCATGTGTGAAGATTTATCTTCATTTTGAAGTTTTTTCTACTCTAAAAAAGATTTGAAGTTTTGGCTCAAAAAATGAAGTTTTTATTGAAATTTTACCTTTTCGAAGTATTATCACAAAATTATGTTTGTGGTGGGTAAAAAAGCAAATTCAAAAAAGAAAATGGAACCTATTTTGCTTTTCTTGGTTTTTTGGGTAATTTGCTTTCGTTTTATACTTTTTGGTTTACTGGGGAGCTCCGGCATTGTGCACTCTGCACTCCGGGCATTATCAAAAAATTAGATGAGGTTTATTTGGGTTCAGAAGTTTTTTCGGCTTTATCAACTACTCATATTTTAAATAGAAACGATTAGCTAGAGACCTCTTTAACATTCTACATAGAACTTTGCAATCATTTATCAAAGAAATTTGATTTTAACGATAATTTTTTACTATCTGCGGAAGCCATAGCTCTAATGTGATTAATAGAAAAAATATTTCTATTTCACATATATGCAATTTTTTACCAAATAAAATTAAACTTGAAAATTTACAAGAAATTGATAATGAGTGGCGTGAAATTCGACGACTTAATTTTAAATCTTTACATATAGACGAAACTACAGCTGTTAATGAATTTTGGAATACAATACTTTCTATTTGAATAAAATCCATTTCTAAAGTATCCAAGAAGGTTCGTTCGTTATAAAATGTTGCTTTTTTAAAGATTCCACTTAAAAATAAAAATGAAGTTTTTTTTTTAAATTAAGTTTTTATTTTGCCTTCCATGAAGTTTTTATTTTTGAAACATATGGTAACACTGCGAAGCATACACAAATTCAAATCAAATACGTAATTCGATTCTATATATATATTCGTAGATTCCACTAAGCACACAACGAATTAATCTAGCATTTGAGGTGTTATAATATATTCGTGTAGCTTCTAATCTAACAACATATGTCCAATTGTACCACTATTTTATTCCCTTCCTAATCTTAATTTCATATATTTTTTTATTAAAAATTATTTTACTACCGATTACGAATAAAATTTTGAATTTTAGTTCAATTATATTTCAATAGATGGCACTAGTTTGACATACCAACCCAGTATGCAATTATTCCACTGTGTGGAAAAAACTGCTCAAATGTCGTACAAAACTCCGTACTACAAAATATCAAAGACACAAAAATATTGATTTTGGAGAAAAATAATTGTTTTTCTCTTTCTATTTCGCGGTAATATTATTTTCGTTTTATAAGTTTCGAATGTATCTTTTATTTTCAGTTTCTTCTGACAAGTCGACGTGCACGGTTGCACTACATAATTAGTTTTTTTTACTTTAACGTGTTGTGTTTCATTATAATGTTTTTCGATTTATTAAAGTAAATAATTTTAAATTTAAATATATAATAATAATTATTAACTTATTTAGTGATCGCGATGTGCAAATTTGGACTAAAAAGGTAATAGAGATCTGTTTCACAATGGCGTCGTCGCGAAATACATTTACGTAGTAAATTTTCAATGATTTTTTTTCAAGATCTCAATATGCTGGCGGATGCAATACAACGTGGCGGATGCAACACAAAACTCAATTTATGAAATTTAAATATGTCAATAAATTTTCTGTTTTTTGTACACAAATAAAAAATAATGTGAATAAAATATTAATATTTATTTTATTATAAATGGAAAAATTTGTTTTATTTCGGATAAGAATTATTATTTATTCCAATTGGAAAATATATACAAACACGTGCCTTTTGTTTCTGTGATTTTTTTCTCTTTTTAGTTGGGATTCACACCGACACCGGAATTTTTGTGACACTTTTCTTTGGCGGGGAGTACGAATTTACGCGTGATACACATGGTTCTTTCCATAGAAGCCGTGTGGTTTTAGAACGCGAATGTAAATGGAATTCCATCGGCATTGCATATTGGGAAAAATGCTAAGCACAGACACTTTTTGCAAAAATCCGCTTTTGGGTGGCGCCACCGTCGTTAAAAAGTTACGATGCGATACTAAAGCTGTTCCGAAAGGAACAAGAACGGGAAGTGAAATTTGTGCAGGGTTACCTACACAGAAATGATTATGGGAGCCGATTAAAAACTTTTGGTCAAAAATTGTAAAAGAGCGCGGACAAAATTATATGGGACGAAACATGATTGATATGGTGAACAGATAGCGACTGACAATGTTGCACGGAGCCGGCATATTTAGAAGATCGGTCATACGCTGAAACGATCCCAGAAATAACACTGACATCGGATACGATCGTACAAGACATCATGACAGCGACCGCTAATATATTAATTTTCCAAATATCAATAAAAAAATGTCCACATGGTTCGGTTTTTGGTTCAATAATAATTTTTTTTCGAAATTGGTTTGCTTTTAGTTTTGGTTGCAGTTTCAAAATTTCTTATTTTTGGTATTGGTTTGGTTTAAGAAATAAGAAGGGACTAAATTTTTGGTTTGGTTTTGGAAAATATGAGAGGTTTAGTGATTTTGCGGTTCGATTTTCAATCTGTGATCTCTATCCGAAAAAAGAAAGCGTTTAGTTGGTCCGAAGTAATGGCGATCCTAAGAAAAAGATCATTCGCCTAAATCGTTTGGTTACCAGGGCAAGAAACAGAAAGCGCTGAAAACCGAAATAAAAAGAAGTAAGCATGTTAAATGTGAGGCTCTAAAGGGGGTCATAGACATGGAACCCTGACGTCTGGGGTACAGCCCAGTATTGGAGGCAACGTAAAAGTGGCACGTTGTAGACGCTTTGATCTCAACCCGACCGACAACTACAAGAAGGTCTAGCGCAATCCATAATAAAAAAAATCCCAAGTTTGAGCCTAGGGCTAAAAATTTAAATGTCGAAAATGGGGCTTGAAATTTTGCTTAATGCCGAAATAAAAAAGCTTAAGCCTACTGATTTGTTTTGGGCTAGAGTATTTGTATTTATTGGGACTACAAATTAATTCGGTCCGTTTTCTAAAAGCGGCTCTGACTATAATAATTTTTTTATAGTGACAGCTGATTTCCATTATTTCAGACAGACTAGACATCTGCCGTTAACATTCCATTTGTATTGCTTTGCGTTTCATACAAAACGAGTTTTTTACGATGTTTAATATGTCGGATTTTGTAAACTAAACACTATTTGCGGCAAGCTTAATTTTTGGTTTTAGCTGGGGAAAATGCAGGTGAAGCACATTGAATGCTTGTGGAAATTTACGGTGACAATCCTCCAACCGATAAATCATGTAAAGAATGGTTTCGATGCTTCAAAAATGATGATTTATGTGTTGAAGATAAGTCTCGCTTAGGACAGCCAAAAAATTCGTAGACGATAAATTAGAGGCATTACTCGATGAAGATTCGACTCAAACGCAAAACGAGCTTACCGGTACATTGGGGGGACCCAACAAACAGTTTTCGTACGATTAACATCTATAGGCATGATTCAAAAGCAAGGTAATTGGGTCCGTTATGAATTGAAACCAAGAGACGTGGAAAGGCTACATTTTTCTTGTGAGCAGCTGCTTCAAAGGCAAACAAGAAAAGGGTTTTTACATCGGATAGAAATACTATAGTACGCTTTACCCGGCCAAACGTTGTCATTCCCCTCACCATCAACACCAAAGACGAACATTCATGGTTCGAAGGTTACGCTGTGTATCTGGTGGGACCAAAGAGGCGTTGTGTACTAAGAGCTGCTACAACCTAACTCTTTTATTTCGGGCGAGCGGTACATACTACAATTAATTCGTTTGAGCCGTGCATTTGGAAACACTCACCTAAGTAGGATATTTTACCGCACCTTTCACCGTAGAGATACTTCAAACTATGTACAAACTCTGCATCAGGGAAGAGACTTTCCCTAGAGTATGATAAAAATTGCAATTGGTCTTAAAACGATAAATGATGACGTAGACTCTCTGTTAGCATAACACTCCTCTCTGCATGGTGGACACACCCGGAAAATTACTAGACCGCAAACTAATACCGCGGCGCATGGTTGCAACCTAAATGCAGGAGACTTGTGACCTAAACAATATAGTTTTAGAAAAAGGTGGTCTGCAATTGGCTCCGTAGAAGAAGTCATAACAGCCTATATAACATGGCACAGCAGCGTATGCATTTCTGAAGGAAAATTGTGGTACTTGTTATCAAATGTTTTGAATTTTACTCGATTTTGCAATAAGAACAATCAGCTTTTCCAGTTTCCAACACCTCTAATTTGTAGAGCAAATCACTTATTTCACTCGTTCACTGCCCACCAATTCATTTTTACAATTTACTTTAACTGTTTACTGGTCACTACTTCCTTCGAGCGTTGCGTTAGTTGCTTACAATCCCTCACGTAATGCCCAGGCGGCAACGTTAACATCGAAACAAGGAGCGCGATCGTTTTCTTCCGTTATTTCGGAAAGCCGATCGTGGTTTTATTCTTTAATAAGACCCTTTATTTGCGTGCGATATCCTGTGCATCCAGCTTGCTTAATTTTTCAGTGTCAGTGGCCAAACTTGCTCTAGCATCATATTCTAAAGCGAATGCCAAAACTTCGCTCTTAAATTTTGTCATCGTCGACAATACTGATAAACGCATCAACTGTTAGTCCGCTCAACACATTTGTAGGTGTATTTGTGTAAGTTTGTCGCGCTAATTTCGTTACATCTCTCTCCAGGTCTTGCAGGCTTTCTTCACCTATTTGCAGCATGCTTTGTAGTTAAATCTTACATAGTTTTCTGACTTCCCCTATCATAGTTCCAACTCAGGCATGACTCGCTCAAACTCCTTTCTGTTCAGTTTGCAAAACATCTTGATTTCCCACGAACCACGAACAGCCAAAATGAGTCTGAAATGAATGTCTGAGGATTTAAAATTCCTCTTGTGGTCCCAGCAACTTGTCCTGTCGAAAACATTTTATTTTGTTGAGGCGGGCCTCAACTCGCTTAATTTTACTTTCAAACTGCATGACTTTGACTTTCACCTCTACATACTTTATTTCGCATCTAAGCTCTTCAATTTGGAGATCTTTTGTACGCCGGAGTTCGTCCAGTTTTTCATTCTGCACGCCTGTTGTTTACGTAGACTATCAGGTACATTTCTACACACGTTTAACGTGCCGCTGAATTCTAAGTCGTGGGAGGCAGAACGCAATAATTAATCATCGGTGATTTGGGAATTATTTTAATAAATCAATATTTGTGACGCCTAAAATAGTTGTATGCCGCGTTTTGTCTGAGTTTAACAGATCATTCAAATTAAAATAAATCAGCTACTAAGGGTATATTCGCATTATATGTTAAAGTGGATTGTGAAGGTTTCCTTTTGTAAATTCTACTTCAAATCGGCTCAAGTTTAGGCAATTTTATCATTGTTCATAATAAACATGAAACCGGATATATAATTGACGCCACAAAATTCATATTCGTAGTGATTCACGCAATTATATCATAAAACATTTCAGTAACTAGATCTGATAACTAAATTATTACATTATTGATATCATATATATTTGAACTAGATTTGATAAAAAAAAATAATGTGTTGTATTCATAAATTTATATAAAACTAATTTTTTGTATAATTTCTGAGAAAGATTCCAAGAATTCGTCATTAGGTTTATTATTCGTTATTTTGGTCGTGGTGAATCATTTAAGAATATTTTTGCTATCAAATTACACACACAGAGCAACGATATGTTGAATCGAAACATCATCGCATCATCGTTACTACTGTAACCGAGAAAAAGGTCAAATACACTTTACAAAAGAATTGTGCCGATTTTATGAATAAAAGAAAATAATCATGTTTTGGCAGTAAACCTACGCAAAATTAATTTTGGTCTATGGGCACCAACTAAACTTGTTGATTTGTGTGTATCTCGCAAAGACATGATAAATTTAACATAAGAAATCAGTGAAATTGTGATAATTAGCAATTTAAAATTACCATAACAAATTACTTGAAAACCTAGTAATCCAAATACGGGAAACCAAAAATCGAGGTGATCGTGGTTTCGAAGCAAAATCGCTGACCCATTTTTGCACATATTCAACTTTCGTGAGTCGCTGCTCTTTCAAATACGATGACATCGATCTGAATAAGAGGTATCTGTAAAAATTCCCAGCCGTAGGAGAAGATGAGTTCCTGGGTTGATTTTACTGTATGTGGACGAGCGTTATCATGCAGCAATATCACCCGGCCCGTAAATGGTCTTTTTTCCTCCACAATATCACTTAGTTTTTTCAATCGGCCTGGGGTAACGTTCAGGTGTAATAGTTTGGCGAGGTTCCAGAAGCTCGAAGTAAATGACTAATTTCCAATCCCACTTTAGGCCTGGATCAACCCAAGGTTTTCTGCGTGTTTAAGATTTTTGGTCAAAATTGTGCAAAGAATTCTTTCTTTTGTACAGAGAGAGCAAATTCACATAGATGCCCACTCTCCGATTTTTGTTTTCTTCGTCAGTTTATGAGAAACACCCATTTTCGTTCCTTCTCTATTTTTCAAATAATCGAAGCGGTGAGGAACTTCTAACTGTTCCGCAAGCTCTTTATGAGTTTGACACGGATTTTCATCTAGTAAAACTTTAAGTTCTTCGTCTTCAAATTGTTTTACTGTACATGGACGTGGATCGTCCTCAAGACTAATAAACCATCACGAAATCTTGCAAACGAGTTTATTACTGAAGAATGACTGGCAGAATGTTAGCTGAAAGTAGTTCATTCAATTTTTTTCACTCAAATATAGCTGCCTATTTGAGGTGCTCACGGAACCTGATGATGGCTGCTTGCCATTTTCACTCAAGCTCAAAATAAAAATTCAAAAATTCTTCACAAATTTGATGTTCTGGTTAGAAAGTTTCAATCAAGTTCTCGGAATGAACAATTTAAAATTTTATATTTTACGTTGTTGTTGTTTTATTGTAATGGTTTTGTTGTGGTATATAAAAGTAATTCGTACACAACGAAAAGTTAATTGGTAAAAATGAAGTATAGATGGAGAATATGAAAGAATCGAATTTCGTACGCTATGCAGTAATTCGCTAGTAGTACTACATGGTATTGTTCTATATATAGACAATATTCCTATGTAAAAATATCAACGTCAGTCGCCGCGGCCTGATGAGATGACTGATTTTTTCAAATCAATAATCTCATTAAGTTCGAAACTGATTGTTGCGATTCTTGCAGATCTTCCATCTATAATTCAAATTAAATTCTAATTTAAAATTGTTACGATTGGTTTCTGGACATGATTAGATCTAAATTCTCATCAGAATCCATTTGAGAATCCGAATTATTAGTTAAAATACAATTAGATTGTTAGATATCACTTTAACCGAAAATGTACAAAGAGTAAACAATTTCACAAATAAACGTATCGAACTAAATTTTGTGAATTTTTTTAAATGGTAATTACATTTCCTTCTCGGAGATTTAAATTCCACTTTGAAGTACCGCCAGCGCTTGAAATTGCTTAAAAGGGTTGTTAAATTGCTCATAAAGCCAGCCCAATTGGATCTTCTAAACCAGGACATCAAATTTGTTAGTAATTTTTCTATATCAATTTGGATTTTGAGCGAAAATAGTAAACGGCCATTATTACCCTTTCGCATCAGAGACTTGGACTCACGTTCTGTAGGTTGCTAAATTGACCGCCCAGCCAACCTGATTAAAACTTTCTAACCAAGACAAAAAATTTTGTAAGAATTTTTGAATTTCTATTTTGGACTTGAATGAAAGTAGTAAACGGCCATTAACACGCCCTTCCAGAGATTTGAACTCAGGTTCTGTAAGCACCTTAAATGCTAAATTGCCCATTCACCTAGTCTAATTGAAATTTCCGAACCAGGACAGCAAATTTGTTAAACGATTTTGAATTTCTATTTTGAGTTTGAGCGAAAATGGTAAACGGCCATTAACACGTCTTTCGAAAAATTTTAACTTCGGTTCCGTGAGTTCCTAAAACAGGTTGTAAGTTGCTCGCCCACCTAATTGGACCGGCAGCTGACTCGCCAGCAAATTTGTGAAGAAGTTTTTTATTTCTATTTTGAATTTGAGTGAAAGTGGTAAACGGCCATTAATTTCCCAGAGATTTGAACTAGAATTGCGCGAGCATCTTAAATAGATTGCTAAATTGGCCATTCAGCCAGTTTGATTGAAATTTCCTAACCAGGACAGCAATTTTGTGAAGAATTTTTTTATTTATATTTTGAGTTTGAGTGAAAGTGGTAAACATTCCGTAAGCACTTCAAATAGGTTGCTAAATTGCCCAACCAGCCAACCTGATTAAAACTTCCTAACCAAGACAGAAAAACTCTTAAGAATTTTTGAATTCCTATTTTGCACTTGAGTGAAAGTGGTAAACGGCCATTACAAGCCTTTCTAGAGATTTGAACTCAGGTTCCGTAAGCACCTTAAATGCTAAATTGCCCATTCACCTAGTCTAATTGAAATTTCCTAACCAGGATAGCAAATTTGTTAAACAATTTTGAATTTCTATTTTGAGTTTGAGTGAAAATGGTAAACGGCCATTAACACGTCTTTCGAAAAATTTTAACTTCGGTTTCGTGAGTACCTAAAACGGGTTGTTAAGTTGCTCGCCAGCCTAATTGGGCCGGCAGCTGACCCGCCAGCAAATTTGTGAAGAAGTTTTTTATTTCTATTTTGAATTTGAGTGAAAGTGGTAAACGGCCATTAACTTCCCAGAGATTTGAACTAGAATTGCGCGAGCATCTTAAATAGATTGCTAAATTGGCCATTCAGCCAGTTTGATTGAAATTTCCTAACCAGGACAGCAATTTTGTGAAGAATTTTTTTATTTATATTTTGAGTTTGAGTGAAAGTGGTAAGCATTCCGTAAGCACTTCAAATAGGTTGCTAAATTGCCCAACCAGCCAACCTGATTAAAACTTCCTAACCAAGACAGAAAAACTCTTAAGAATTTTTGAATTTCTATTTTGCACTTGAGTGAAAGTGGTAAACGGCCATTAACACGCCATTCTAGAGATTTGAACTCAGGTTCCGTAAGCACCTTAAATAGGCTGCTACATTTTCATCAAAACACGCTGAATGAAACTTCCTAACCAGGAAAGCAAATTTGTTAAGAATTTTTGAATTTCTATTTTGAGTTTGAGCGAAAATAAAATACGGCTATTAACAAATAGCTATTAACAAAGATTGGGACTCAGGCTCCGTGAGCACCTCAAATAGGTTGTTAAATTGCCAGTCTGATTAAAACTTCATAACCAGGACAGCAAATTTGTTATGAAATTTTGAATTTTTATTTTAAGTTTGAGTGAAAATGAGAAACGGCTATTAACACGCCTTTCCAAAATTTTTACCTCAGGTTCCGTGAGTACCTAAACTAGGTTGCTAAATTGCTCATCCAGCTAGCCATTGAAATTTCCTAACCAAGACAGCAAATTTGTGAAATTTTTTTGAATTTCTATTTTGTGTTTGAGTGAAAATGGTATACGGCCAATAACACGCATTTCCAGAGATTTGAACTCAAGTTCTGTGAGTACTTAAAAGGGCTTGCATTTCTATTTCTATTTTGTCTTTCTTCAATTTTGTATTTCTATTTTGAGTTTGAGTGACAATTTTAAATGGCCATTAGCACGTTTTTCAAGAGATTAGGACTCAGGTTCCGTGAGTACCTCAAACATATGTTGCTAAGTTACTCGTCCAGCTAGCCTGATTGAAATTTTCTAAGCAGGGCAGCAAATTTGTGAAGAATTTTTTTATTGTTAAGTTTGAGTGAAAAGGTAAACGGCCATTAACATGCTTTTCCAGAGATTTGAACTAAAATTCCGAGAGCATCTCAAACAGGTTGTTAAATTAGCTATCCAGCCAGATAGATTCAAGCTTTCTAATCAGGACAGCAAGTTTGTTAAGATTTTTGTATTTCTATTTTGGAGTTGAGTGAAAGTAGTAAACGGCCATAAACGGCCTTCCCAGAGATTTGGACCCAGATTCCGTGAGCACTTAAAATAGCTTGCTACGTTGCTCATCAAGTCAGACTAATTGAAACTTAATAAACAGGATAGCAAATTTGTTAAACAAATTTGTTAATACTTATTGGGAAAATGGGTCTCAGAAATTTTTAACCACCTCAAACAGGCTCAGCCAGAAAGTATTGCTCATCCTGAGAACTTGATTGTAACTTTCTAACCAGTACAGCAAATTTGTTAATACATTTTGTATTTCTATTTTGAATTTGAGTGAAATTGGTAAACGGCCATTAACACATCTTGTTAGAAATTTGAACGCAGGTTCCGATAACACCTGAGGTAGAATGTTACATTACTCATCCAACCTGTTTAAATGTAACTTCCTAACCAGCTGAGTAAATTTTTATATTTGAATTATGAGTTTGAGCAAAAACGGTCTTTAACTTTATAAATTAATTTGTTGTTTTACAAGTCCATACAATAATTAACCTTGAATAAATCTTAATATACATTATTAAAAAAATATAACAAATTAAAACCATATTCTAACATATTTATAAATTTGTTTCTTACCTCCTCCTCCAATACTTTTAATGTATTGACTTCGGTCCAGTAAATTTTCCATAATTAATAATAACGTCTGGTCCTTATTTCTCTTCCTTAGAACAAACTATCTCATGCCATTGTTATATTGCTACAGAATTGCGCTTAAATTTGAAAAAGCCCAACCCCACTTATGCCCCGTGGCATAATTTTCGAGAAAAGATAACCTCCAGCACTTATGTATATTACTTTACCTGCTTGGCAGACCTCGATAAGCTTGCTTAGCAGATTGATCATTTAACATACCCCCCAAAAAACAACAAATCTAACCGCAATGTTGGCAACATTTTATTGCTTCGTAACCATGTCGAACTTGTACAATTACACTTACCTCCTATAATAAGCAAATTTCAACGAATTCGAGCATTTCTTTGTTCAAAATACCCAGAAATAATCGGAAAATGTAGGTGAAGGTTGATACGCATTTTATTTAGGTAAAATAATGAGCGCAATTGATTTTCTCACACCCCTATAGGGTTCGCACATTTTAACCTTCCGAAAAGGATTGATAAATTAATTGGTTTCCAAATGAAACAACAGCACTAAAGCGCTAGGCAAAAAATGAGTAGATTTTCCCTCTCTGTATTAAATACCAACATCATCATCATCTTCACCGGCATCATCTCATCAAAAAACGAACAAAATACAAAAACAAAAATCAATAAAATTGCGCGCAATTTTTTTACAGAAAAAGCTCCCTTACACCGGTTCACACTCACAGATACATACATCAATACAACAAAAAAACGTTTTTTTTGCCATATTATCCTTGTTTTTACTTTCCATGACCTTGGAAATAAATTTTTTGTTGTAATACAATATTTTGGTTCGTTGGTTTCGGTTCGTGGTATCCATAAATTGGTGGTGTGGGGTGAGCTTCGTTCTGTATTTTGTTATGTATACATATTCCTTGAAAAATTACGTTTCATTTTTGTGTGTATCATTTGGCAGAGGAAGGCTCTTCTATATTGTACATAATACGAGTATACATTTTCTCGTTTGGGTCTTGTGTGCTTTTTTATTATTTTTTATTTTATTTTATTTTATTTTATTAAATATTCCTGGCAAGGAAAAAAAAATAAAAACAAAAAAGTCAAATTTAATACTGCGTGTGTCTAATATTATTTTTTGAAGGATGAAAAGAGGACAAAATAATAAATGTTGGTGTAGGCAGATGAAAAAGATTTTCCATTTTGTTTTTGCTTTACAATTGCGAAGTACATAAAGTTATATGCAATTTGTGCGTAACAGTTTTTGGGGAATTTGAATGTGTGAGCAAGAAAACAGCTTACGACTACCTTTGTGGTTGTTCAACTGTCAATCTGTCCTTATTTTAGTTTTAGTGAACATCTCGATATTGAGGGGAACAAGACGAAAATTCGAATATGACATTTACGATTCACTTCATATTAAGATAACCCAGAAATGTCGGATCGAACGAAACAAGGTGTTATGAAAGATTATTTCGATTTCAACTGCATTAGCCAAACAAGTTGTTGATGGTACTAAAGTTATACCACTTTCAATCTTTTTGGATGGGAACGCCACTCACCAAAAATTTATTTTAAAATACCAAGATTTCTCTTTTTTATTGTTTATCTTTCTTTTCAAATACGATCTCGAAGATTGTTTTATAAACTACTAGCGGACCCGACAGACTTGCCGAACGTTGACTTGCCTGCTATAAGCGGATTCAGCAAACGTTTTGAGTTAGACATTTCAACCGTTTTGTTTCGTCATTGTGTGATTTGCTGTTGCCCACAGTAAAATAAAAAATGAGCGCAATTTCTCATTATTCTGCGTCGTTCAATTCCCGTGTCACGGCCGGATGATATTTGGTGCTTGTCATTGCTACATTTGGCGAAAGAGGGGGTACTTTTTGTGAGATTGGTGGTGAGTATAATAACGTGACTTTTTAATGTAAGTGTTTTTTAATGTAAGTGCATTTATGATCTAAAACGTCATTTCAATATGTTTTGACGATGAAAATGTATATGTTCTGATATGCAAAAAATCTTAAAAAACAGTAACAGCAAAAAATAAAAAAAAAATTTAAATCCATCGCAGGGCCACCTACTGGGTCCAATTGTGAATCTAAACCATCCAGAGTCCCACTCAAACACACACCCAAAATTTCATTAAAATGGGTCCATGCCGTTTATTAGGAGTTCAATTACAAACACACGTACAGAAAATTTTGGGGTGGTGAGCGTGGTAAAATTTAGGAGTTATAAGTTTTAGTATGCGAAAAATTTGTGAATCTAAACAATCCAGGAATTCACTCAAACACACACACACACACACACACACACACACACACACACACACACACACACACACACACACACACACACACACACACACACACACACACACACACACACACACACACACACACACACACACACACACACACACACACACACACACACACACACACACACACACACACACACACACACAAAATTTCATTAAAAGCGGTTCAGTCGTTTGGGAGGAGTTCAATTACAAAAAATCGTACATAATAAATATATCTATAAATATTGGGGGGTGGTGGGGTGGTGAAATTTTGGGGTTATATGTCATATGTGAAATATACAAAAAAAATTTTAAAAAATTTTTCACCAAAAACCAAAAAAAAATCCTATAACTCGATTGCAGTGCCAGCTACCGGGTTTAGTTGAGAATCTAAACCATCCAGGGACCCACTCAAATATAGACTGCAAAATTTCGTCAAAATTGGGTAAGCCGTTTAGGAAGAGTTCAGCCACATACACCCACATACACTTCTTCTGTACGTAAGAGTTATAAAGATATTCCCTTTCTGTCAAATAACACAATACGTTTGTTCAAATAACTTTCAAGTCTTGTTTTTCCCGAAAAATTTTAGTTGGATTTTAAGTGACGCTAACTACTCAGAAAAATATGTAACACTATCCTTAAATTGTATCCATCGATACATCGAACTTCGTGTTTTTTGAAAAATGTCCTTAACAAAACGTGCAGTGCGAAACTAGATACTTTATCAGAAATTAAACAAAGTGATTAGAATAACCAAACCTCAATCGAGAACGCTTTCCAATTACAACGTATTTTTGAAAACGTATATCGTACAATGTACCACGATGGCGAAATCTATGGTCTGGTCAATCGAGGGAAGCTGTAACAGACGACACATTCTACAAATGTTGATCTTGTTTCCTTCCATTTTGCTATTATTTTAAGCTGTTCCGCAGCATTACGATTGCCTGAGGTTGATAGTGTTGCGTTAATGTTACTGAATTATCTCTTTCTGTCACGTGTTCCCTTCACTCTTTAATTATACGGTTGTTTTTGTGACATACAATTATTCTAATTTCTTCTAACTAAAACTCGAACTAAGAAATGCACTGGAGTAAGGTATCGTATGGTTATCAGGGTCGTTCTTCATCGGACATAATGGCCGCGAGTTTAGACACGCCTTGATCGAGCCTGTGCCAAATGGGTGATTACGCCCTTTCACACAAACCGCCAAAATGCGGCGAAGCATGGTTAATGAAGTTCCAGGTCATGTTATCCTGAACCATGAATGCAGCAATATCCTGAGTTAGATCGATCATGTTCTGTTGATGGAGGAATGAATATCTAGTGACCATAGAGTCATCACGCCAGAATAGTCCGCTTGCAAGTAACAAAACTTCGAGATTTGCCATTAAGATAGCTGACTGGGGTCTATTTGCTAGACACTTGGTTGTTGGGATCAATTCAATAGACGAAATTGATGCTCGCGTCGAGCTAATAATAACACAGCTAGCCAATGTGTGCAACAACTCAATTCCTAGGAAGAGAGTAGTTAAGAGACGGAATAGTTGGTAGAACACTTAGATGTTCTATGCACAAGCTTGGAAGAGCATACCAGAAGGAGAGGAACCAAATATCAAAAGAGTTGAGATTGTCTTTCTTTAGATAGGCAACTTTCATTAAGTATTTAAAGCAAGCTTCCAAAGGTACGTCACGGAACATGGTAATAGAGACCCATGGGGCCTTGTATACAAATTTGCCGCTGACAAAGCAAGGCCACTTCAAGTTCTGACCCCCCGCCCCTCCCCCTATTGACATGGGAAGGGATCACCAGTGCCATTACTTGCTTTAAGCATCACCAGGACTTGACAACTTTAATGCTGAAATAATCCAACTGGCGTGGCCTATCATAGAGCTTACCATAATAAAATTATTAAACAGCTGCTTAAAATTTGGTTACTTCCCAAAGGTGTGGAAAATGGATGAAATGATAGTTATCAAGAAACGAATTGAGCAGAGCGGACTGTTCTCGGACAAACAATTCGGTTTCCGACGTAGCATCTCTACTAAAGATGCGATAGTCCACCTAACAAATACTGTCAAAACCCATAGTTCAAAATTTGTTATGGGTATATTCCTGGACATTGCCGGAGCATTTAATTACCAAACTTGGCCTAGAGTCATCTCAAGTTTATCAGTATACAATCTCCCTAGAAACACTATGAATGTTTTAAGAAGCTACTTCAGCAACGATCCGCAATAATCAGAGACATGTATGGTTCTGTATCAAAATAAATTACAAAAGTATGTCCTCAGTGCTCTGTCTTAGGTCCCCTAGTTTGGAATATCATGTTTAATACGAGTATGATAAATAACCATAGACGAATTTGCATTCGCACATAATAAAGTCACGGCAATTCGAGGATTGAACTTCAGCGCCAGGGTCAAATCGCTAAATGTCACTATCTGGAGAGAAAACAGTGATGCTGCAGCTAAACGGCAAATTTGACTCTAGTCGACCTCCATCAATATCGTTTAACGGTCGAAACATGAAAATGGTCAAGAGCGTGAGATATCTAGGAGTTGACCTCGATGAACGTATGAGGCTAGCAACTCATGTCCTAAGAGTCTGTGAAAACTCTAAGAAGCTATTCCACTCTTTGGCGAGAGTATCAAGATAGGGATGTTGACTTAATCACAAAACACTTTTGTAGTTGACAAAGGTGTGGTGGAGGCGCTCTTTACGTATGCCGGGGCTGGTTGGTATGATGGGTCAAACTGTCACCACATCAATAACAAAGGTCTACCGAACCGTGTCTAAAGATGCTGTTGCGGTTCTGGGCGGCGTGCTCCCGCTAGAAGCAAGTACACATGTACCACCTAAGAAGAAGTACCCAATATGAAATCGGTGACCATGTACATATCCATATAGCAATAAAAAGGATATATAGAGGAAATGACGATTGACCTTTGGCAAAGAAGGTGGAATGAATCAGCTGATGGAATGCATACACTTGGCTTCATTCCAGACGTAAAAGAACGTCTAAAAACGAAATTACAACTAACGAGCTCAATTAGCCAAGTTATCTCTGGACATGGTATGCTTAAAGCCTACCTGCAGAGATTTAAGATAATAAACCGTTGTCAATGTTTATGCGGCTCAGAAGTAAAAGACGTAAACCACCTACTCTTCGAATGTAACGAGGTGACGGTTGTGTCATTAAAACAAAAGAGGTTAGGTAACTCGAACCTACACGAATTACTACTGCCAACATTATTAAGTGACAAAGTTCTTCCGCAGTTTCGGGCATATTGTGCCGAACTGATCAACGTCTTGAAAGAACGCTTTAAAGTAGACCGGTAGCCCGGACGGTACATGTCTCCAAGCGGCTAAGTGTAACGGCTAAAATGTACTATCACTATTATCAGCTCACTTGCTAATTTATTAACAATGCAAAATAATGCAAAATGATGTTTGTGAACTGATATATACAGGTAGCCCTCCAAGAACACGGTATTCGAAGAACAAGGATTCGAAGAACATGGATACCCATTTCCTCAAATTAACGTCCCTTAAGCTAGCAGAACCCATACAGCAGAACATTACAAGATAGTATGTTTAATTATATTCTAATTATGGGCTAATTAAATGCCCCATTAAAAAATTTTGGGCTCCATCCCTACCAACTAAAGCGTGGGTTCTGCTAGCTTTAGAAAAAATAGCAGAACCCATCAAAAAATGATTTAAAAACAATTGGAAAAATAAAGGTTAACTAAATGGCCTATTTAAAGTTTTTTTTTCGGTTCGATCTAGAAAATGCAAAAGGCTTTATCATTTCAAAGCTAGCAGAACCCAAATCTAAAATCGGACCAAAACCGAAACTAGAACTCAAAACAAGATCTATTGACAATCGAATAATTTTAGGCTCAGTATGGACTAATCAAATGCCCTATTAATCAATTTTGGGCTTCATTCGTTTTTGACCAAACTTCAGGTCATTTAATCTAAGGCTAGCAGAACCCAAATCGTAAATCGGACTAAAACCGAAATTAGAACTCAAAACAAGATCTATTGACAATCGAATAATTTTAGGCCCATTATGGGCTAATCAAATGCTCCATTAAAAATTTTTGGGCTCCATCTGTTTTTGACCTAACTTCAGGTCACTTAATCTAAAGCTAGCAGAACCCAAATCGAAAATCGGACTAAAACCGAAATTAGAACTCAAAACAAGATCTATTGACAATCGAAGAATTTTAGGCTCGGTATGGGCTAATTAAATGCTCCAATAGATCTTGTTTTGAGTTCTAATTTCGGTTTTGGTCCGATTT
Source organism: Nephrotoma flavescens (assembly GCA_932526605.1). Classification (NCBI taxonomy): domain Eukaryota; kingdom Metazoa; phylum Arthropoda; class Insecta; order Diptera; family Tipulidae; genus Nephrotoma; species Nephrotoma flavescens. The sequence goes on along the minus strand of OW052221.1, from coordinate 285,957,710 downwards.
TCGATTTGGGTTCTGCTAGTTTTAGATTAAATGACCTGGAGCTAGGTCAAAAACGGATGGAGCCCAACACTTTTTAATGGAGCATTTACTTAGCTCATGCCGAGCCTACCGCCTGCCAGTTTTGGTCCGATATTCGATTTGGGTTCTGCTAGTTTTAGATTAAATGACCTGAAGTTAGGTCAAAAACGGAAGGAGCCCAAAATTGTTTAATGAGACATTTGACCGAGCCTAAAATTATTTGATTGTCAATAGATCTTGTTTTGAGTTCTAATTTCGGTTTTGGTCCGATTTTAGATTTGGGTTCTGCTAGCTTTGAAATGATAAAGCCTTTTGCATTTTCTAGAACGACCCGAATAAAAAAATTTAAATAGGGCATTTAATTAGTCTAAAATTAACCTTTATTTTTCCAATTGTTTTGAAATCATTTTTCGATATGGGTTTTGCTAACTTTTTCTAAAGTTAACAGAACCCACGCTTTAGTTGGTAGGGCCAACATTTTTTAATGGGGCATTTAATTAGCCCATAATTATACATACTATCTTGTAATGTTCTGCTGTATGGGTTCTGCTAGCTTAAGGGACGTTCAAATTACATGGTTTCAAACTACACGATTTTCGTTATTCTCTTTTATTTTGTTTTTTGTGTATCAAAAAATAGAAAGTAACGTTTTTTCTTTTCTTTTTTGTAGTCTCGAACAACACGATTTTTAAAGAACCCGGAACGAATTAATCGTGTTCTTGGAGGGTTTCCTGTATTTAAAAATTCCTAGTTTAAAGTTAGGAATAAGAATTGATGTAAATTTAACGGAAATGTTGACTACGAATAATATTTGAATTGTCGGAGGAGTGCTAGTTGGCGGCTAGCTATACGATGAAGTTGGTCGCGCTCGAAGGAGGTACTCGAAAATACAAAAGTTTATCCTCCATTACCGCATTTGCATTGCTTGTTGAGTATTGGGCCTGCGTAGTCCACGCCACTTGTAGAAACGGTCTTGATGGTAAAACGCATTGCGATGGAAGATTGGCTATAGTTGCCTGCTCGCCGTTACACGATGGAGAACGCAGACAACTCATTTATGTATGTGTGAGCGCACCAATTTTTTAATACATGAAATCCATAGTAGGGCTTTCGTAAGTGTGCCAGCAACAGCTACCAAACACCGTGTATCGTTATGCGATTTGCTTGCGAAATGAGTAGGTTGGTAAAAAGCTCACTGTATTTGGAAAGAATCATCGGATGCTTGGTTTGATTGGTATGGTGTTATTCTGGAATATGGTCTACTGGGCTATAACTCAGCCATTTCTTAACCGATTATGATTGGGCGTAGTTTGTTGGTTGGAAATACGACTGTAAATATATAATTATTCAATATATAATTATTGTCGAATAACCCAAGATGAAAACTTATGGGTATACCTCTGATACTGGATGCACTATGGTAATAAATGGAAGCCAGACTGGTGTTATTATGCATTACTTGTTGATTACTCATGTTATAACATGAGTAGGAAGTGCCTACCTCTTGTTGGTTGAATGTGGCCCAGATGACATAGATTATTTAACCAATTATCCGTGGACATAACCGTCCCCTTAAGATAAGCGTCGACTTCGACTTTAAAGCAGACATATTCCACGTCCTTCCTACTATATTCCTAGTTTACGCTCATTTGGGATCAGATTGGTTACTACAGCAATCGATATTCACAAAACCGACGATGCGCGTTGATGGCTGGATCGAATTACGACAAATGAAACTAAAACTTTGGTATAATCATCCTTCGTTTAACCACCCTCTCCTACCCATAGTGTATAGCAAGGTACATAATTTAGTTCCATATATGGAAGGATCACGTAAACGAAGGATGGTAGCAGCTTCGGGTAAAATTATTGACCGAAAGTTCCAACTGCCTGATTGATAATTGAACTAGGAGCAGGCATAATGTTTTTAATATTTTTTGTAAGATCTACCGCTGTATAGAAAGTTTCTTCCAATATAACAAAAATAATGAAATACCTTAAAAGCACTTTGTGAATTAGTAGAATATATTTGTAATAGGATAGTTATGTGCTGTTTCACATCGAAATTTGTTCTCGATTTGTATTCTCGTGTCTTCTACAGTATACTATATGAAAACAAGCATTATATATGTGTAAGCTATACACACACATAAAAAATAAGGAAAAGCCTGGAATATCTCTAAGAGAGATGGACTCGTTTTTATTTTATGTATTTTTTCAAGGATAAACAATTTTTTTTGATTTAAATAAATTATTTTATTTCCTTCGTACATGTACACAGCATTCAGGCGAAATTTATATTCCAATCACAATGCAAGCCACCACAAAACAAACACAAGAATAATTTGTTAAAGCCATAAGACAAATAAATAAATAATCAGTATACCAGTCCTAAATGTAAATCTCACCATGAATAATGCAGAACACGTGTGATTTATCCCATCCCTTAAACTTGTCACGACCAAAATGCGTAAAAATGCCACCAGGATAATGAATTGCGTGTGCAACAAGTCACATAAAATCAAATCGGTTCATGAATTTTTCAAGGTCGAACACTGATACGCAATATTTTTTTTTTATCAACAAGTACGAAAATGTTTTTGGGGCTTATATTATATTTTTTCTAAATGACAACAGAAAGTCAAAGTTCAATCTATACACACCAAACCAAACCAAACAAAAAAAAAATGAAAATTAAAAGGAGAGTGGCAATGTGCGAGGGTGTTTTGGTTTTTAAACTTTCCGTTGCCTCAATTTGATTTTCCTCTATATTGCCAAAATCTGCGGAACAACACAGTTACGTATAAAATGGTAAAAATTTGTGAAGAGGAAAGTCAAGCACGAAAATTCATTTACTTTGATAATGCCAGATGGAATAAATCATTTATTTATGAATTTTTAATGCCGTTGTTGTTTTTCTACGATATTCATCTCGATTTTCGTTTGGACGTTGGTGTATTTTATTTGTGGTTGTGAGTAGAGAAATTATTGATTAACGACCCTAAAGAGGATTAATTGTTATATAATATGGCGTATTTTGTTAAATGTCAAATGTCAAACAGAACATTATAGATTTTATAAAATTGTAATATACATTGAGGACTCTTTTCGTTTAACAATTACTCACAAATACTCATAATTTTAATGATGCTCTCTAAAATGGTGGTTTAATAAGGTTTAGTTCTAGGTAAACTCTATACCAAAGTGTGGAGCAAATCTTATGAGGATTGGGGAGTAGGTAATTTACTAAATAGTCCCAATTTTTCAGGATTAGTAAAACGTTTTGTAATTTTCGAATTACCGAGTTGCTTATTCAACCTTTTTTTATACTGATTTAGACGGAGTTTGTGCCAAATTTCATGAAAATAGGGGATGGAATTTACTAAACCCACGAATCTTCCAAAACCGATCGGATAATATTGAAATGGTCAAATAAACAAAATTGTGATTCTCTTTAAAATGGGACGAGTTCCGTCAGATGTATGTTCCGTTGTACACGCAGCTCGTTGCCTTTGGTTGTTATTGGATCACTCATAGCTGCCGATAATATCCCGGATAAAAAAAATAAAAGCGTGATTATGTGGGTTTTATGGAATTCTAATGATATGGTCTCTTACCGGGACAAATGAATCGAATGATTATTAGGGTTGGTGATATAAATAATGGGTCTTTCAAAAAATGGGTCTTTCTAGAATTCTGTTCAAAAAATGTCAAAAGTTTGTCATTTGGGACGACCCCAGAACCCCGTCTGTCCCGGTAAAAGTGACCATTCCAGAAAATCTATCCTCATGTCAGTCTTTTGAAATATGTTGAATGGATTATTCCGCACACTTCAGGGGCCTTATTCTTGAAATCGGTGGAAAATTCCGCATTTGGAATATAATTTGCTTTAAAATTCTTTGTCTTTTACGAACTTTTCACAGACTACTTTAATCGTTTTTTTTAAATTTGTTTGAAACTTTTCTATTATTCATTTCCCTGCTAAAGCCTAGTACTCAGTTCTATTTCATGTGAAATCTTCTTACGATTTTACTAAAGTGAAATTAGAAATGAAAAATTCCACTTCTGTTTTCATTTTGTAGTACTCAGTTCACCAGCGAAAACCCCAAGTATGTTCAATACATCAAAGATGGAGCGCATAAACTCTTCAAATTATTTTCATATGATAATAATGTATCGGCACATTATTTTTAGGTTAAATTTTGACATATGCTTAGGTTTTAAAAATATAACTTCTCATACTGTTAAAGTTAGCCGACTCGCTCCAGCCGAATAATGTCGATAATGCAGATTCGGCTGTGACGATTAAAACATATCAGCCAAAAAATGACGATAATGCAGATCCGACTGTAACGATTAAAATACACCGGTCGACAATGCAGATGCAAAACAACTTGTCTGTCAACGTCGGTAAGGCAGATTCATATACATAAGCTGTATTTAGTTGAGAAATAAAACTTTTTTGCTTTAGCTGAATCAGCGCTATTCAGCTATTTCAACCAATGCAAATCTGCATTATCATTCAGCCAAAGCAAAATTCTAAAATGCTTTAGTTTTTGCTTTAGCCATAGTGGTGTGGTTGTAATTGTCTCAACAAAATACGCCGATAGTCAGCCGAAAAATGTCGATAAAGCAGATAAATAATTTGGGTGGTGTTAAACAGTGATTTCATTTAAAGTCAAAAATATTTATTTCGATTTATTAACGTATATTACTCAAAATTAATTTTTTTTATTAATTACATTAAAACTATAACGAAAAACTATTTTGTTACTGACAAAACTAGATGGCACATATCAAGCAAAACTAACTTCAAAAATTTCAGGTCGATTTCCATGTGAAGAGTCCGGGAAAACTCAATTGAATATATCGCACACACAAAATTTGGAAATTTCTAAAAATTCGCCGTTTAAAGTGTCATAGCAGGATATAGATTAAAAAGAAAGGCCTTATTGATGATCATACCTAGTAAAAATTTCAGGTCGATTTCTATGTTGGAAGTCCGGGAAAACTCGGTTGAATATATCGCACACACAAAATTTGAAAATTTCTAAAAATTGACGGTTTAAAGTGTCATGGCTGGAAGTAGATTCAAATGAAAGGTCTTATTGATGATCATACCTGGAAAAAATTTCAGGTCGATTTCTATGTTGGAAGTCCGGGAAAACTCGGTTGAATATATCGCACACACAAAATTTGAAAATTTCTAAAAATTGACCGTTTAAAGTGTCATAGCTGGAGATAGATTCAAATGAAAGGTCTTATTGATGATCATACCTGGAAAAAATTTCAGGTCGATTTCTATGTTGAAAGTCCGGGAAAACTCGGTTGAATATATCGCACACACAAAATTTGAAAATTTCTAAAAATTGACGGTTTAAAGTGTCATGGCTGGAAATAGATTCAAATGAAAGGTCTTATTGATGATCATACCTGGAAAAAATTTCAAGACGATTTCTATGTTGAAAGTCCGGGAAAACTCGGTTGAATATATCGCACACACAAAATTTGAAAATTTCTAAAAATTGACGGTTTAAAGTGTCATGGCTGGAGATAGATTCAAATGAAAGGTCTTATTGATGATCATACCTGGTAAAAATTTCAGGTCGATTTCTATGTTGAAAGTCCGGGAAAACTCGGTTTAACTAATCATCAATAAGACCTTTCGTTTGAATTTATTTCCAGCCATGACAATTTAAACGGTCAATTTTTAGAAATTTTCAATTTTTGTGTGTGCGATATATTCAACCAAGTTTTCCCGGACTTCCAACGTAGAAATCGACCTGAAAATTTTTCCAGGTATGATCATCAATAAGACCTTTCATTTGAATCTATTTTCAGCCATGACACTTTCAACGGTCAACTTTTAGAAATTTTCAAATTTTTTGTGTGCGATATATTCAATCAAGTTTTCCCGAACTCTCCACATGAAAATTGACCTGTCGTTTTTAAATGATATTTATTAGATGAAGTGCCGTTTAAAATATTGTCTAAGCTTGTAACTATAGAGGCATTTCACGCCTTACCCCCCCCCCCCCCCAAACATCTAATTCGGCACTTAGAATATTTTGAATTGGTATATTAGTTTTAATTGTTTCGAATGAAAATTTATTTTACATTTTTTAGTTGGTTTTTATGAATAACAAAATAAACATTTGTAATATAAATTAATTCATTCCGGCATTTAATTCGTATCTGCATTATCGATATTTTTCGGCTGGGGATGTTACCGACAAAAATCGACTGTCATTTTCGTTTGATTAGTTTGAATCTACATTATCGACATTTTTTCGGCTGGAGTCGGCTAACTTTAATAGGGTTAAATTCTCCAAATAAAATTTCATTTCTATTTCACCCGAAAATAAACAGATTTTTTGGAGACCGCGTTAAAATCTCATTTCACTTTGAACTGTGTAATAAGCTTAAGGGAATAGTTCCAAATCGATTTACCCACTTGGAATTTTTCCCTTAAGGCCAGTATGCAGCTGACGTGAAATGAAATTGTCGCTGGTCTCCAAAATTAAGCAGATAAATATTCCATAAAAAATTAGTTTGTAGGGTTTCGTAAAATTTTAACGCGCACTCTAAACACTCGATAATACATACAAATAAGTATGAAACGTCAAAAATTTAGCTTTCTTTTATCGTACCTGCAGTAAAAAACGCAGTGAAAAATGTGTAGAGTTAAACAGAGACATCTATATTTTAATACGAAACATACCAATTGCACTAGCTAAACTGCTTACCGCAAAATAAAGTTTAGTGTCTTTTTGAATGAAAAGTTTCATTCCACGTCCTGCAGCTCGATTCTGGTTTTTCCTATAGGAAAAGGAATTAGGAAAAATATTTTCATAGTATTTTGGTCACAAAATTTTTTTTCTGACACACTATGGTAAATAGTTAGTGTAAATTTTTTCAAAAACAAAATTAAATTGGGAATATTTTTCCTATCCAATTTCGATACGGAAAAAATAATTCCTAAATTATAAAATTTTAGATCAAACATGATTTCTCAGTAGGCCAGAAAATGATACTTTTGACAAAAATACTATGAAAATATTTTTTTAAATTCCTTTTAATATAGGAAAAACCAGAATCGACTTGTAGGTGGGTACTAGGCATAAAGCTTAGTACTCAGTTCAAAGTGGAATGAAATGTTCACGCAAACTCCAAAAATCTCTTTATTTTCGGGTGAAATAGAAATGAAATTTTATTTGGAGATTTTTTTTGTTTTTAACACGAATTTTTAATAAAATTAATTTAAATACATGTTTATGGTATTTAAAATTGTTTTTTATTGTCAAATACAAGCAAATATCAAAATTTAACCTAAAAATAATGTGCCGATACATTATTTTCACATGAAAATAATTTGAAGAGTTTATGCGCTCCATCTTTGATGTATTGAACACACTTGGGGTTTTCGATTGTGAACTGAGTACTACAAAATGAAAACAGAATTGGAATTTTTCATTTCTATTTTCACTTTTCCATATTCGTATGAATATTTCACATGAAATCGGACTGAGTATTAGGCTTTAGTAGGGAAATAAATAATAGATAAAGAATTTTAAAGCAAATTATATTCCAGATGCGGAATTTTCCACCGTTCTCAATAATAAGGGCCCAGGAATCGTTTACCCCGTTAAGAAGCCATTCCAGAAAAGCATAAGTAAAACTTTAAAATTTTTTTTAACATATTTTTCAGTTGAAACTTGTTGCAATAACCTATTTATAAGGCAACATTTATTGCATGAAACCAATTTGTTTTTTTGGGACATATTTACTTGAGTGAATCTTGTATCTTTTAGTTGTTTTTTTTTTTTTGTAAATATACTTTGCAGTGTCATTCAACAATTGAAAAACCTAATATAGAAGTTGCCATCTCAGGTACACAAATTATCACCAAAGTATAAGAATCTGCCAATTTATGCAAAAAGCTTAAGTATATACAAACGTCCAGTCATTGCATTGGAAACAAAATTCAATTTAATAGCGCCCAATAGAAACGTCATAACGCCATTTTCGTATGGAAAAATATCGACTCATATTTTTGGTCATGCTTCGCGAAAAGGTAGGAAAAATTGTTTGAAAAATTGTTGTAATAAATATTAAATATTTAATAAACTATTAAAATTTATATATATATTAATATAAATATTAAAATAATTAGTGTTCAGAGCCGTAAAAAAAGGTAGAAAAATGGTCGATAGTTAATTTTTTATTGGTCTACTCAATGGCCCTTCTGGACAATTTCTATTCTTTGCCCATACCAATACTTATCCTTTTTTGGGATGAGGGCGAGTCTAAAACTGTTCTTCTTTGCGAATGCCATGAAAATAATAAGTATAGTCATCTGGTCCACCTAAGTTAAATTTGTTTTTTTCATCCGAAAAAACGACTGTTATCCAATTATTATTCATTATTTGCAGATGTACATCCCAAGTCATCTGCTTGGCGAATCCCATATTTGTTGTTTGCGTGCAGGATTTAGTGGTATTTTTTTTTAATTTCGTCAATATCTCCCAAACGAATGAGTTGTAAAATGTAAATTTTGTTACAGGCTGGCTACTGCCAACCTGCAGATGTCACTAAGCGCACGCAAACACTCAGAGAAAAAACAACTTAAAAATAAAAAAGATCATTTCGTTTTAAAAAGTTTCATTTACGTTTTCCAAGCAACAACGAAATATTTTGATTTGAAAATGATCATTTTAAAATCGTAATTGTTTTTTGAAAATTGAAATATAGATTTAAAAACAAATCAACTTTAAATTAGAGATATTATTTTTTTATTTTAAATCGGTTAACATATAGAAATGTATTGCTGAGGTTTTTAATTTAAAAATTTAATTTTAATAGTGTTTTCTTTTCTTTTAAATTTAAAATGCAAATTAATGATATGATTCCTTGATCGCATATGAATCTAAATGGAGAAAATTTCAATTCAAATATGTTCAATACAATAAACCACGTTTTCACATGCGGTTTGAAAGAAGTAGAAAATTATGTATTTCCGCTCCTATTCAAGTCATCAACAACCCCAGGGTCATTATGTAAAATGTACACAACCCTTAAAAAATGAGAACCTCCACAAGTTCTTTTTTGGCAGTTTGGTTTCGTACTGATAAAAAGTTGGTCTACAACCTACTCATTAGGTTGAACTGCGACGACCAAACTGTAAAAACTCACATCTTGTTTATACCTAAAATATAACACAAGAACATATCGATTTAGCGAATTATATCACCGGCTTAAGATGTTTGAAATTTCTATAATGTTGTTTTGCACATTTTTGAGGAAACAGCTGTTACTATCAATGTTGACAGATATTTTGAAATAAATTTACCACCAAAACGAATTGTATATAATTTAAAAATTCTAAGCTTTTGTTTGAATGCGATATAATTTGAAACTAAAACGTTTCTAATACATTTATTTTTTGGATATAACAGATTCATATTTAAAAGGCTTCGTTTCAATTTAAATAGAGGTGGTTTTAGTTATAAAATGTTTTGCCCAACATCTTACTGATGAAGCAGTGTTTTTGAATTAAAAATTTTATATTTAGTTTTAAATTTCGTTTTTTCTCTGAGTGAAGGCCTCCACGGTGATTTTTGCCGGCTACATTCTCAGGGAGAAGTGCGAAGGGTCGTAGGGATTGAGGCATGCGTGGCTCCTGGCTTACACCGTGATTGACAGATATTTTATAAGAGGAAAAATACCGCAAATAATAATAATTGTAAACCGAGTTCTGCCGAAATTTGTCAGCCGGAACCTGATTAACGAACCAAAAAGAAAAAGAAAAATTATAACTAAGGAGAGGTGCCTTGATGTGCGCATCCGTCCGAATTCAAACGGTGGTAAACACCGGTTTCGAATCCAGATGCGGGCACCAAGGGACCGCCAACCCTACGCCGACACAGGATGGGAATTCCCCCCTCATCGTAACCAAAACCGAAAATTTAATAATTCATTTTTATTTATTTAATTTAGACACAAAAGAAAAAAAAAACACAACTTTCCACGAAAAAAAAAAGAAAGGGAGAGAACGACGAGAGAGAGCAATGCGCACCGAGCGCGCGACCGTTATCCGGCGCTCGATTACAATAGGTTATATATAATTCAAAAATTTAGAAAAAAATAAAAAATTTAAAAAATAAAAAATTTGAAAAAAAAAATTAAAAAAATCGTACCTTAATAACAAACAAATAATCTGTTGCGGCCTTGCGCGGCTGTTACCGTGGCGGGGCCTCTCCCCGATACAAAAATGGGTTGCGGCCTTAGTGCCGTTATGTTGCGGGGCCTTTCCCCGATACCAATACAAATGAAAACGGGGTGCTGGTTGGCCACCCGTCTCGATGCGGCTACTCAACGCAGCCGCTGTGTCCGACCGACACAGGTGCTACTCGAAGAAGTGCCAGAAAAATAATGTGGCAACCGTTGCTTAACTGGACGTACTGTTTACTTAATACAGCACCCGTTGAATGCAGCAGGCCTCAATTGACCATTCGTATCCGTTGCTGTGAAGATGCCATAAATTTTCGGGACGAACGGACCAAACGACAAATTAGCCGTTCCGCTTTGCTTATGATTTTATTTCAAACTGTTTTCCGTATTAATTAACAACGGAACACCATATACATATATATCCAACCTTTTCCGTTGTCCCCTTGCTCTCAAAACACCTATCTCGTAAATGTGTTTTCCAAATGCACAAAAAAAAAATTCACCAAATACAACTTTTAATATTCAATTATCATATTTTTATTATTTGTGATATCCTTGCAATTGTTTATTTGTTATTTACAAAAAATTACTACAACTATAACTTCTACGTACAGAATAGTTCAGCCGAAATATTATATCAAAATTTAAGAACTTTTTTTTTTACAACTTGAATGCCTCAAAAATCTAAACTTGACTTTTTATTTTTTATATCAAAACAAAACGAGCGTTCAATAGCTAATCTAAAACGAGACTACTTCTTTTCCAAAAAAAACTCTCACACCGAACACGACGCACAAAACGTTCTAGAAGAATTGTCTTTCTTCTCTGTTTTTCATTTCAATCAATTCGCATTGATGTAAACGAGAAGCATATAAGAAAAACATTTTTCTAGAACGTTTTACTTTACACACTCACACTCGATGCGCATTGGTCTCGCTCTCTCGTCATTTTTCTTACCCCTGCGCCACCACACGATGAGGTACAAAACAAAACGTCGCAAGTGCGTTCAGCGCACAATATAAAATACAAATATTGAGCAATCAATGGAAAGTAAAGACACCAAACGGGGGGGGGGGGGGGGGGGGGGGGTAAATATAAAACATACAAAAATTGTGGTTGCGACCACACAGTCGTAACAATTTTACTGAAATTCCTCGCTTATTGAGAAGTTAACAATTAGTACATACTCAGTAAAACAGTAATAAAGAAAAATTTAAACATAGCAATCTAACTGCACTTTCCTTTGTTTTTTCGGAATATAGTTTATATTAACCTTTTGAAGCAACGAGTGGAGTAATTTGGGTTCCCCAAAAAAAAGGTTTTCCTCTAATTGTATCGCTAATATTTTTTCTATTATGTTCTCCTTTCATGTAGGACATTAATATAGTAGAGTTCGTGGAGCGTGGTACAAACAGTCTAGTTTAACCGTTTAATTTATTATAAAAAGGTAAATTATTTGTTCGGGGGGAAATTGTGCACATCATATTATTATTTAAGTTTTTTTGAATTTTTTCTTTGTTTACAGTAAAAATGGCATCTCGAAGTGCTTATTTGAGTATAGAAGAGGCGACTGAGTATTTTCATTCCTTGTCTGACAGTGAAAGTGACATTGATGGGCAATGTGATTCGGAAGAGTGTGTCGACAGCGATAACCCGGAGTTCGTACCTGATGCAAAAGACTCAGAACTAGACGACAAAATTAAAATAGTAGGTGATCATGTTTTACCAACTAGCATTGAATGATGTGATTAATTCTGTGAATTCGGATCAGTATGTGGCAAAGTCAGGTCGAGTTTGATCCAGTAAGCCATTTCCACAGACGCATCGAATAAAAGAAATATTTTGAACCTGACGCCGGGTGTAACCAGCTATATGAGTTCAGCAGCTGAAATTCTTGATATATTCAATAATCTTATAACACTAATAATGAAAGAAAAAATGGCTAATCATACGTGAAAGGTTTCCTGACAAACAAAGAAAATGGAATGTAGTAACTGTTACTGCTTGATGCATTTTTTGGAGTACTTCTATCAGCTGGAGCTTACACTGTACAAGAGAAAATTTAAAGGGAATATGAACGACTGATGAATCTATTCATAGAAATAGTTTTACTGCAAACATATTTCGTAATAGATTTGTTTCAATATCCCAATATCTTCGATTTGACGACAAAACTACCAGAAGTGCGAAGCAAACAGGTAGACAAACTTGCTGCCATAAGAGAAATCTAGGATATGTTTGTAGATAATTGCCGAAACTCATTTACACCTTTTGGCGAAGTAACGATCACTGAACAATTGGTAACATTTCGTTGAAAATGCACATTCCGGTAATACATAAAACCAAAACCTGGCAAATATGGTGTAAGAATTTGGGCAGCATCTGATATGAAAACTTCATATTTATATACTTTTTATTTACTTTTATATACTTCAATGAGGAACCAATCATGATTATGGACTATAATAGGACTATCTACCCCTCGTCCCTCGATAGTAGCGATAAACTAATCAAAGAATATTCCTGTGGTAGACGATGTTCGCTGGTCATACAGAATATTTATGAACATATTAGATATACCTGCACTGAGCGCATTTATTATCTTATGGCCCACAACCTACCCCTACACTTTTATATTAAATATCGCTAGCGGAGTGGTATTCTAAAATCGGTGAGAAATTCCCCGAAGGTTTTGTTAATAGAGTGGTTATCAAAATTAATCCGTAAAAGTACACAGAATCCGAGGGCATTCACAGATCTGAATAGACATCTCTAGAATTACTTGATTATGGCCCACAACCAACCCTAACCCTACACTTTCATATTAAATATCGCATTCCGAGTGGTATTTTAAAATCGGTGAGGAATTCTTCGAGGGTTTCGTTAATAGGGTGGTTTTCAAAATTAGTCCATAAGAGCACACACAAGCTAATGGGGTTCACAAATTACTAGTACATTTTTCATCTATTAACAACTACGGTTTAATATAAAAACGTTTAACCGCATAGACATATAATTTAACTTGACATTTTTTATTAAAATATATTTAAATACCTTTAGATGATTTATACATTTTTATCATGATTTTAAAATTTAAAGTCCCTTTAAAATGATTTTTTTGATTAAATAAAAGTAATTCAACCCTGCTACATTTTCTTCCAAGTATCACTACACTTTTGATTAAATTGTGTAAGTACACTTTTGAAAAATGTTTTTTTGTGTAGCTACACTTTTGATGATTGATTAAAACTTCACACCGGAGAAATAGCACCAAAAGTTTGCGAAAATGGCCAGACGGGCACCAACAATATATCAATAAAATATAAATTATACTTCATTTAAAAGTTATTAAACAATAATATATCAAGCACCCTGTATTTCCCTTGTACTTCATAAATCCTTTGATGTTACATAAAACATTCTGCTGATAATTATAGGTTTCTTGAAAAATTTCACAAAATAATGTTCATGCTCTTTTCTAAAATATCAATAGAACGGTTTTCTTTTTTATGGTTGCGCTGCCTCTAGCGGTGGATATCAAAAACACATTTTGATGTTGGAAAGTTTCGGCTATCGCAGCATCATTTTTCGCGCGATACTTTACTTATTTCGTAATTGTACAGTAAAAAATATATTTTGCGGGCGCGGTTCTAATATTCGTTTCCTGTAGTAAAATCAGAATCACAAATCTCCCTGGAATTTATCCGTTGTCAAACCCTATACATGAGTCCAGTATAATATAAACATATTTTTTTTATCAGATAGGTTCAACTGTATAATAATATGTTTTATGTTATTCGCAATAATTAAATGATGCAATTTTTGCAAAAATTCTGTTCTCACATTTCTAGACTTCCACAACATTAATTTCATTGCTATAGAGTGGCTAGACAAAACAAATAACAGAATAAAGCATCGCAGCATAGAAAACGAGAACATATTCATTTCTGCTCGGTAACCTGAGACGGTCTCATGCCATGTTATAAGATTTTCTGTATATACCCTCAACAACTATAGCTGTATGTTTATTGTTTTTTGTTTAACTTAATTTAATTAATTATTTCATTTCTATTTACTGAGATTTGATTATGTGTTATTATGATTAGTAACTATTTTTTGGCCGAGTACCATATGTGGACATCTTACACTACATATATCGAGGTCATCGCGATAATTAAATTTGATAATTAAACGATTTGTTTGCCTTTGTTTCAATCTTTTGATAATTTTACTGCTCTGTCTATATGTGTGTGTGTGTATATATATTGATTAAGATTAAGTGGCTGGATGTGATAATGTTTTTTTTTGTATAATTTATAAATAGCTGGGTGTCGTCTTATACAATATGTAATACCCAGCATGATAAGGTATAATCCAAAGTCAAGGTTTTCTGTCGATTTGTTGATGTGAAATGCAATCAATTTGTAGTTCCATGATGTACACATGTATGCGCGCGATGATAACGTTATCAGTGTTTGTTTATTTATGTTATTTTTATGAAAACTGTGTCAATATTTTTGAAGCAAAATATGTTCACGTCATTACTCATTTTTGTGCATGTTCATTTTTTTTTTTGTTTGGTGATCTGTTTTTGAACTTGAAATTGTTGTTTATGCGCAAATATTATGATGCCGGTTAAATAGGCGACCCATTTTAAATGCGTGGAAAATTTTAATCTGAGTTTTTCAAGTGGTGGGCCAGTAGGCAACGTGTGTTTGCTTTGATTTGATTTGAAAATTTAATAAAGTACAAAATTTTCATAACCCTGGCACATGTTGGCATCTGTAGGATATCCTGAAATCGCTCAATGTATCGGATGCTAATTGCTTTGATTTATCTCTAAACAGTTAAGTTTTTCTTAGACATGAATAAGTATAAAATTTGTAGTCTGTGGAGATCTATGTCAAAAAGAAACAGGAAATCAAATGATCATTTTATAAAATGGGGCCGAGATTGAATCAGTTTTTTCCGGCATTAGGAGCAACTTGACCAACATCCAACACAACAATCAACTTACAACTGACAACATTTATAACAATAAGCTCATCAATAAATATCTTGCATCGAATACTGAATTAATTATGAGTATATCCAACGATATTAATATTCGTATATCAGCATGTACTACTGCAGATACCAGCTCGATTAAAACCATTGATGACTGAGAGAGAATGAGAACTACCAGTGATGCTTGCCATGATCTAACGAACTCCCTTTTAATTCATAAACCAGCTCTAATTACAGATCGCGCTAATATTCTGAGTCTTATCTGGAACTTTTACCTGATACATCTATCAATCATTTAAATAACAGCCTACCCCATTTATCTAAAATGGTTCCTGCTATAACATTCGTACCAACTCCAGCAACTCTCAACACAGCAATGTTAATCCAGCAGCAATGTTAATCCTCCACGCATCCTGGCTGTCCCTAAACCGAAAATTATCTTTGTAGGTATTCCGGTTGTGTAACAATACAACTAACACCGAATCACACGTTAATTTTATATTAAATCGGCACAACATCCAAGGACAAAATGTCAAATGTAAAAATATATTCCGGTTCAATGGACAAGTTGCGTCATTTAAATTAACTAATTAGAGTCATGGCCCAAAAAAACTTATCTCAAATAATTTGTTGATTTCCAAAATAATAATAATAACATGGTAGTTCCAAAAAACTTAAGAATTAAATTTCGCGACGCCTTTTCAGCAATTCAAAGACTGCTATTTGATGTTTTTTCCCTCACTGAAACCAATTTGTACATTGATTTCAACAGTAACGAATTTTTTACCTCGTATTTTAACGTCTTCCGGAAAGATGGTGGAGCTTTGGACTATTTCAGATCAGTAACGTTAAGAACAGTCTGAACAGGCTGCTCGATTTGGTGTTTTCCTCTGTATGTATGCCACCCTCCCATTTTGATTACCTTTTGTCTGGAGCAAGTCAGTCTCAATGCCAACTCTAAAACTCCACCACGTTTCAATTTTCGTAAGGCCGATTTTGTGAAGTTTAAACATTTATTGGCTAACGTCAACTTTAACACGATTTTACAAACTGTCAATTTTTTACTCTGCAGTTTTTGAATGGAGCGATTTTGAACCCGATGAAGGTTACTTTACATACATGAATAACTGTATTCAAACAACCTTAACTTCCATTCAAATCGATTATGAATCCGTGGGTACAAAAGATTTCCCAACTTAAAGATGATTTTTCGTCCTGACGGTCTACCATCCATCGTCCTAAACAACTGCAGTGATATTCTTGCTCAGCCACAGACGACACTTTTCCAAAAGTCGCTTTCGCTTGGAATTTTTTCATCTATTTGGAAAAGTTATTTTATAGTTCCGATTTATAAAACCAGCTGCAAATCAGACATATGTGATTACAGACCGATTGCGAAATTATCTAGTATTACTAAGCTGTTTGAATTTATTGTGTACGAGTCACTGTATTTTCATTGTAAAGCGTTGTTTTCTGACAATCAGCATGGTTTTCTCAAAGCACGGTCGACGACCACAATCCTTATTGAATTCGCTTTACTTTTGTTAAATACGATGGAAGCTGGGAAAGAGATTCATGTTATCTTCACCGATTTTAGCAAGGCATTTGGCATTCTTCCGTATATACCATGTAATGTTCAGGTCATCAGTATCAACTCATATCTCAACATCATCTGGAGTGCCCCAAAGCAGCCATCTCAGGCCAATTTTTTTTAATTCTGCCAATGTTTAATTAAAAGTTCATCGATATCTATATACGCCGATGACATGCAGATTTACAAACGGACTTCAAACACCACCAATAAGAGCCTATTACAATCCGATTCCAATTGATTTGAACGTGGGTAAATGTCAAACAATCACCTACTCTCGAAAACGTGAACAGTCCATTTCTCGCGACTATTACATTAACAGCGATGCCGTTACCAGAGCCAGATCTGTTCGTGATTTGGGGATCATTTGCAACAGTGAATTGAATTTTAAACATCAATATCGATTGTTTGTGTAGATCTGTGATGAGCCGGTGATGATGCGATGAAATTTCAGATGGAGAAATGTTGGTAAAACTGCCAGATGTTGTATATAAAATTGCAGCACGGAATATAGCAGAAGATTAAGTTGAATGCGGATGATGTAATGAAAAAACACTCGATGATTCCCAGATTAAGAAACGCTTTTATTATTAAATATAAATAGGTTCTGTACACTGTCTTATTTCTCGGTTTGCCAATTATTTGATGTTGATTGCTCCAAAGTTCTCAAAAAAGTGAACGAGTTTTATTTATTTTATGTATAACTCGGAAAAAATGGCATATTCTTGTACACTAAATTAATTAATTACAATTTTAAGCTGAACTTAGTTAAGATATTCAAATTTACAAATAAAGTACTAACGAGTTTAACTTTACTATACGCAACCAATTCTAGTACAAATTTTGGTTTACGTATAGTACTCAAAGTGACATATTCGTGTTGACAAAGTGTTTACAATTGGATTTCTAATTTATATAAAGATAAGTATAAAAAATATTTCTAATTTGAATTTGATAATTAATTACATAAATTTTCCTTTCAGATTTATAAAAAATATTCCGGTACAAACATATTGTTAAAAATTATATAATGAAACTAGTAAGTATACGATAACATATTCAATTTTTTCTTAAGTTTAATTTTAGGTTGAAACTGGAGAACAGCTGATGAGATCCGTTGCAATAATTTGTGTGTTGATTTCGTTGAGTGAAATAAAGTTTTAATAATTCAAGGTGTTTTGTGTTTTTTTTTTATTCTCACCAACATTCTCCCGCACCTTAAGGAATTTTATTACTTAAGATTAACAGGTAATTTTATTAATTTGTTAACTGGCCGTTTCAGTTCGGTTTTCGGTGTTTTTAGTGTAACTACGCGGGTGATGCCGTCACTGCCTGGATGAATCGTGATAACTCTACCAAGTATCCATTGACTGGGATATAAGTTTTCTTCGCGTATTAAAACTACATCATTGACTTCGAAATGATCAGTCGTAGATTTCCATTTGATACGTTGCTGTAATGACGTTAGGTAGTCCTGATGCCACCGTTTCCAAAATCCTTGGAGTCGCTGCTGAATATTTTGCCATCTCGATAATTTATTTTGTGGTATCTCGTTCAACATTGGTTCAGGAATACATGTCAGAGGTTCTCCAACCAAGAAATGTGCGGGTGTTAATGCTTGTATATCAGCTGGATCGTCGTTAAGTCTGCATAATGGTCTCGAATTCAACAGTGCCTCAATTTGAATTATGAGTGTAGTCATTTCCTCAAATGTCAGGTTTATGTTGGCTACCCTTCTTAAATGATACTTAAATGATTTTACTGTAGCTTCCCATAATCCTCCAAAATGTGGAGCGCTAGGAGGATTGAAGAGAAAAGTGATTCCTTTCTGCAAGAAAAAATCATAAATTAATTGGTTGTTCGACTGATTTATTATCTGAAGTTTAAGTTTCTGGAGTTCTTTGTTAGCCCCAACAAAGTTAGATCCGTTGTCACACCAAATTTTTTCTGGACTTCCACGTCTTGAAATGAACCGTTTTAGGGCAGCTAAAAACGATTCGGTATCTAGGCTACCCACTACCTCTAAGTGCACAGCTTTCACCGCCAAGCACACGAAAACTGCCACATACACCTTTTCCACCGGAGAATTATTGCATTTGCTCCTTTTGATATATAGTGGCCCAGCATAGTCCAATCCAGTGTGTAAAAACGGCCGACTCTGGTTACATCGTGCTGCTGGGAGATCAGCCATTTTTTGTTCATTCTTGTAAAAGCGGTAACGAATACACACCGTGCAGGATTTTATGCAGCGCTTAATGATGTTTCGTGCTCCAATCATCCAATACTTGTTTCTCACAATACTTAAAACTAATGAATTTCCAGCATGCATGTGCTTGAAGTGAATATCTCGAACAATTTTATCGCACACTATATTATCCTTCGGCAGAATGATAGGATGCATTATTGAATAAGGTAAGGAGGATTTTCTTAGGCGGCCACCCACTCGTAGTAACCCATTAGAATCTATAAATGGGTCAAGTGACGCTAATTGGTGTTTCGATGATAATATACATTGTTTTCTGAGAATCGTTAATTCGCTATTGAATGCAATTTGCTGTACGTTCCGAAGTATTACGTTCTCAGCGTTATTTAACTCGGCTACAGTAATTGTGTTATATTGTTGCTCCGCCAATTGTCTTCTTCGAGTTGGACTTCCAAATCTCAACACATACACTAATACTTTGCGTATTTTGAGCCAAGATGAGATCCTTGATATTACGCCTACAGCGATGTTGTCTTCGGTGGCCACTTCAGTAAAAACGTTTGCATATTTTGACCTTTCTTCGAATGAAAAGTTAACCGCTTCTGTTGGTATGGAAATTGCTTTTGGCCAACAAGATTTTGGTTGACTCAACCAATGAGGTCCGTGCCACCACAGGGATAATTTTGGCAACGCTTGTGGTTTTATTCCCCTAGTTATTGTATCGGCCGGATTTTGTTTTGAATCGATATGATGCCAATTATGTCGAGGAATAATCTCCAGAATTGCTGCTGTTCGGTTGCCAATGAAACTTTTCCAACGTCGAGGAACATCGGATAGCCAGTGTAGTACTATCGTGGAATCTGTCCAGGCGCAGATTTCTATGTCTCTGTAAGATAGAGATGCAACACAAAATTTAATTAATTTGCACAGAAGGACCGCTCCACAAAGTTCCAATCGAGGTAACGAAATTTGCTTTAGCGGAGCTACTTTACTCTTTGCAGTTATAATATTCACGCTGATTTTGCCGGACTCGTCTATGCTTCGTAAATACAATACACTCCCATAAGCGGCTTCGGAGGCATCACAAAATGCATGTATTTGAAGATGGGATGTAGTTGTTGATTGTGTGAGACACCGAGGAATTTGGATTTTTTCTAATTCGGGTAACATTTCGTATATACACTTCCATGAATTGAGAACATTTTTAGGTAACTCAGTATCCCATTCTAACTTCAGCAGCCATAACTTCTGTAGCAACATTTTGAATAAAATTACTGTCGGTGCAAGCCAGCCCAACGGATCATATACCTTCGATGCCGTTGACAGTATTTTTCGCTTAGTCCACTTCATGTGCTCAACAATTTCCTGTACTTGAAAGGAAAATGTGTCTGCTTCTGCATTCCAGATAATGCCGAGTGTTTTGATCGATGAATCGTCTTCAATGAGTTTCGGAATGTTTTGAACTTCGTGCTGGGAAAATGATTTTAAAAATTCCTGCGAGTTGGATTTCCATTTCCTTAGTTTGAAGCCGCTCTCTTTTAAAATTGTATTTATTTGTTCCTTGATTATGACAGCTTCTTGCACACTATCGCATCCGGTTAGCAAATCATCAATGTAAAAGTCATTGTTTATTGTATGTGCAGCTTTTGGATAAAGTTTAGTAGAGCGTTCGGTGCATTTTTTCAACGTCTTTACTGCTAAATATGGTGCACAAGCAGTTCCGTAAGTCACCGTATTTAATTTGTAAGTTTTGATCCGTTCCGTTGAATTTTCACGCCAGAGTATTAACTGAAAATTGGCATCATCAGTGTTTACGAGAATTTGCCTATACATTTTTTCTATGTCTGCTACCCCGAAAAACAAAATTAATTTATTGTAATGATAAATAACCGTCGAAAGTCTTAGGACCGTGTGGTTGTTTTACAGACTATTTTGGTTAAAAGTGTGTTAAAAGTCCACGTTTAGGCAGACCTTGGGGCGTTATAAAGTCTGTAAAATGTAATCAAAACGAATATTTACGATGTAGCAGTGAAATTGACCGTCTTAAGGCCGACATAAGGAGAGACTTTTCACTGACGGACTGGCATTCCAAATGACCGCCGTGACAAGGAAAAAGGTAGTGCAATATTTACGATTTAGTAGTTGAAATTGACCGCCTTAAGGCCGACATAAGGACAGATGTTTTACTGGCGGACTGGCCTTCCAAATAACCGCCGAGACTAGAAAAAAGTTAGGACAAGCGTTGGTTTTTAAAAAATGTAACTTAAAATGTACTACTGTATTTCATATAATGTTATAATGTTATTCTTATTAGTAATTGATAAATGATTTCTAATTTTTTTTGGCGATAATTAGCTCGCTTGAAAAATTCTTTTATGCTATTTCTGATCTGCAATAAGGGTACCGGTTGCTCTGCACTCATGTAATTTTGCACCTCGGCTATCAATTGTATTACAAAGGTATTCTCACTCCCAAGCTAATATTCCTTGATTATATCTATGGGCGACAATAGTAAAACATTAACTTATTAATAAATTTACTTGCAAAATTTACTAAAAATGAAATGAGGCATTACCTTCTGAAAGTGAAGACTGAAGACTCAAGAATATTTTTCACCGTTTTGTTTTACCGTAAAATTTTACGATTTTCTATACACAAAAAATTAAACAAATAATTAATCTGTATACATACCTAATTATTAGTTTCAACTCTTTATTGAAATTCCTTATTGTTTTTATTTTTTATTTTAACTTAAAACAATTTTATACTTATAAGCAGACTATGAAACTTATTTAAATTTAAAAATTTTTCGCGTTTCACATACATCCATCATGGATGAAATACCTTTTATAAATGGTTCGAACTTTCGTTTGTTTAATTTTTAATGTTTTTCCGAATAAAAACGAGTTCAAGGAATAGGTAACGACCAAATTCGGCCTCGGTCAGTCATTTCAAGGTTAGTTTGTATTACAAATTTTTATCGTTCTTGAAATGCTATATCGTTATGGCTCGCGAAACGAGTAATCACTTCGGAAAATCGAATTATAGTTTTAAGTTGATTTCGTGTAAACTTCGAGACAAGTTGTCTTTTTTTAATGTGGCGAAATGAATTCGTATGATTTTACAAAAACAATTTAATTTTTTGTTGTAATTTTGCACCGACTATTTACAGACGTCTAACCGGACGGTTAAAAATTGTTTGTCGGGTACGAATGCAATTGCGTGTTTGCGAAATCTCAATAGGATTGTAGTCAGATCAGTTTGTAGATTTGGACCAATTTGCAAAACATCATTAAGTGATACTCCCGTACTAGACTTGCATGATGCGTCAAATACCACCCTTAGTTTAGTGGTACTGCTGCTTGGTTTTACTACTGCGTGATGTGGTAAATAAAACCTGTTTTCATCTTGTTCTGGAATTCGATCTGGTGGTATATAAGTCATGTGTCCTAAATCAGTATATTCATTCATAAATGACTTATATAATTCAAAGAATTCGGGTGCTTTCTGAAATTTCCGTTCCATTGCTAGTAGTCGTTGCTGCGCTGCTTCGTATGACCTCCCTATTAGAGGTTTTGGTTCTTTAAATGGAAGTTTCACCATGAATTGACCACTGTCAGTTCTGGTGGTAGTTTGCTCGTACAAGATTTCGCATTTATGAGGAACGTTGGCTGGATTTGTTTGAGACACTACTTCTTCTACCTCCCAAAATTTTTTCAACTCCCCAAACAGGTCTTCATTTGTAACTGGAAATTTTGGTTCGGAGATTACGTGGAGATTAGTTACATCTGTTGATGAATTGTGACACGAGCCTGCTACCAACCATCCGAGTTTTGACGACTGAAGTACGGGGAGTCCATCGATTATTTGTTTATGGGGATTTAAAACTTCGAAAAACACGTCAGCTCCGAGTAGTACATCAATTTTGTTCGGTGTATGAAACTGTGGATCTGCTAATTCCAGCTGCAAGTCAGATTGGTTGAAGTTTATTGGCTTTGATGGTAAAACGTTGGTTATACTATTAATGATATGAGCCGTAACTAAAAGTTTATAATTTGGTTCGATTCGTGAGATTATGGTCATATCGATTTTTCCTCGTGTTCTTCCAGCTGGTGACGATGCTAGACCGTAAACCGACAGAGATGCGTGGTTACGCTTTAGGCCTAGGCTTTGAGCACATGTTTCGGTGACGAACGAAGTTTGTGAGCCTGAATCCAACAAGGCTCTATACAACTGGAGTTTACCGGTGCGTGACATGATGTAAATAACTGCTGTTGGTAGCACCGTGGTTATAGAGGAATAGTGTACATGTAGAACCTTTGCGTTAATCTGGTTGTTGAGGTTATTTGGAACTTTTAGAGATTCATTTGGAACCTTTGAAGATTCTTCAGTTTTATGTTCTGAAGAAAGCCGCTCGTCTGTTCGTTGATCAACTGAACTATGATGTGTTGTAATCTTTGGAGTATACCCGGAAGGAGTTTCAGCCTGACGCTGGTGAAGTAGAGTATGATGTCGCTTGTGACAAATTAAACAGGAGGATTTTGAAAAACATTTCGCACTAGGGTGACCTTTCTTCAAACAGTTGCAGCATAGATTTTTTTCGGATACTATTCTTGATCTAGCATCGAACTCCATATTTTTAAATTCGGGACATTTGAAGGTTGGATGTTGCTGTTTACATACCACACACTCAAATGTAGTACTGTACGGAGATGTTACGAATGTTTTTGCGGTTGATCTAATTGTAACCTTTTTTGTTGCTGCTTCACATATTTCGAGGGCGTCACATCTTTTATTAAGAAATGTTAATAAATTTTCAAATGTGGGGAGATTACCACTGACTGTTTCACTTGCCCACAATTGCCTAGTTTCCTCATCGATTTTTCCAAGAATAATATGGATGAGCCAAGGGTCACGTGTTTCAGCGTCTGGCCCTACTACTCTCAACCCGCGAATTATCTCATCAGAAGTTTCACTGATCCGACGTAATTCTCTTCCGTTACTATTATTCTGGGTACACTGTTTCTGGTCAATGAACGTTTGCACCAAAGATGCCACTATTGGAGTTAATTTATTGTAACGGTTGCACAGTTTTTCCCACGCTTGCGCATAATTAGTTTCGGTAATCGATATGTGCCGAATTAAAGCGGCCGCTTCACCTTTTAGTAAACCGTTAAGCATTTGTAGCTTGTGAACATCAGATATGCTGTGGTTGTTGTGCACCGTAGTTTTAAATAAATCATGAAAAGACGCCCAATATTTGTAATCACCCGAAAAAGGTTCAATATGAATCTTAGGTAACCGCATATGTTGTGACGTATTTACACTTTCGTAGAAGGTTTTCTGCTGACCAACGAATTGCTCGAGAGTGTTGTTAAAATCAGATTTCGTATCAAGGCCACTTCGTCCCTGTGTACCACTCGCTCGAGTTAACAATTCCCGTGCCTTATAGTACAAATTATCAACTTCTTCGGTGATAGGCTTATAATCTGCGTTTACAATTAATTGGAGTTCCATCTCGTTAAAGGTTTCGTATCTAACTTCTAATACCTCTAGTCGTGTTTTTATTGCTTCGAGACTGGTTTCCGCCGTTATTGCTTTCGCAAAATTTAAAATATTAACCATTTGGTTATGAGCGCGATCACGCAAGCGTTCGTATCTATCAGTCATTATATTTTATATAGCACTTCACAGATTTCGTTTAAACACAAGGGTTTTGTTTAATTTGATAACAAATAAAATTTATAGCACGCGGTTTTCTATTACGCGGCAGGTTCGACACAGTAGATTTTAATAAACACGTTCAATTTAGAAAAAATAAATTAAATTAAAATTCTACTTATCTGTCATGAATCCCGGGTTTCGGCACCAAAAAATGTTTGTGTAGATCTGTGATGAGCCGGTGATGATGCGATGAAATTTCAGATGGAGAAATGTTGGTAAAACTGCCAGATGTTGTATATAAAATTGCAGCACGGAATATAGCAGAAGATTAAGTTGAATGCGTATGATGTAATGAAAAAACACTCGATGATTCCCAGATTAAGAAACGCTTTTATTATTAAATATAAATAGGTTCTGTACACTGTCTTATTTCTCGGTTTGCCAATTATTTGATGTTGATTGCTCCAAAGTTCTCAAAAAAGTGAACGAGTTTTATTTATTTTATGTATAACTCGGAAAAAATGGCATATTCTTGTACACTAAATTAATTAATTACAATTTTAAGCTGAACTTAGTTAAGATATTCAAATTTACAAATAAAGTACTAACGAGTTTAACTTTACTATACGCAACCAATTCTAGTACAAATTTTGGTTTACGTATAGTACTCAAAGTGACATATTCGTGTTGACAAAGTGTTTACAATTGGATTTCTAATTTATATAAAGATAAGTATAAAAAATATTTCTAATTTGAATTTGATAATTAATTACATAAATTTTCCTTTCAGATTTATAAAAAATATTCCGGTACAAACATATTGTTAAAAATTATATAATGAAACTAGTAAGTATACGATAACATATTCAATTTTTTCTTAAGTTTAATTTTAGGTTGAAACTGGAGAACAGCTGATGAGATCCGTTGCAATAATTTGTGTGTTGATTTCGTTGAGTGAAATAAAGTTTTAATAATTCAAGGTGTTTTGTGTTTTTTTTTTTATTCTCACCAACATCGATCGTATTTTCAATCAAGGCAACTCTGCGCTCGATTTCATCAAGCGTTGGTCGAAAGAATTCGACGATCCTTATGTTACGGAAGCTCTCTATTCAACATTCGTTCGTCCCCTGCTCGAGTATGCTAGCCAAGGGTGATCGCTTTATCATGAGGTTCACATTAAGAGGTTTGAAGCAGTCCAGGGCTACCGTGGGTGGACATGTTCAACCTGCCTCCAAATCCAGATCGTCTGAAGCTAATTGATTTACAACCACTTAGTGCGCCGAGTTGTTGCAGTATTTTGCCGTTTTAACATCCAAATGTTCAATTTCACTGGTTAAGCAACTCGATATCCTTGTTATTCACTTGAATTATACTCAAAAAATAATAATAATACAAATGGAGACTCCCCGCGTGCGGATGGGTAATTGGTCGTTGGGAGAATTATTATTACGTGAGCTATACCAGCATACGCTAATTTACCTAGTGATATCCTAGAAATGATTTTTGAGCTCACTCCATCGCTGGTGGAGCTTACAAATATTTTAGGCTGGGTATACTACTGTTACCACTACAATAAGCAAATATTAAACAATATACTTCCGAAAATTTAGGAACAGGCCAATTTAGGCAATTCGCTCACTTGAAAATGATTAAATAGTGATTCTGGCCAGTAAAAAATACAAATATTCTGAAGAAAATGTCACTGATGATGATGAGGTACTATATCACCATACTATTTTCATATAACCAAAAGAATTGGAGCAGTTGCAGAACAAAAAAATGCTGATATTAGGAAAATTTAAGCCGACTGAATAATTTAAAGGCTATAGTTGTTATATTCTACTAAATTTTATTTGATTAAAGTTTTCATTTGAGTTACCTTTGGAATCTAGTGTCAGTTGACACGGACAACCATGTTTTTCATTCATTTCTCCACTTCTAGTTCTCCATCATGATTCGATCCAGAAACCCTTCCGATTTTGTTTTTGGCGCAGTTGTTCGCACGTGAAAAAAGGCGTTCGACGTCTTTTGGCTTAATTTCATACGGAACCCAATTTCCTTGTTTTTGCACCATACCCATGGTCTTGAGATGGTTGCGAATCGATTAGTTGAGTCACTTCCACAGTTTCAGCAAGCTTTTCTTGCAGTTTTCTTCAAATTAATGCAAAAATGCAGCGCTTCCCGCAAATTGTGTTTTGTTGGCACAGATCACAAAAAATATGTTCTTACACTTCAGCGAAATGACACACCAGCAGAAATGATGACGCTTTAATATGAATATAGTTACAAGATGGACGGAAGCGATTTAATACTAGTTACGCCATCTTTTGTAAATCTCTCAAAACTTATTTGTATCCCCAATATTACACTTGCGTATGTAATTTTCAATTGTCCAGTAATACTATGTGAAATGTAGCGTAGACGTTTATTAACGATAAAAACAGATTACATTAAACGTATTAAGCTCACCTGTAAGGGTTGAAAAAATTGATTTTATTTATCCTCGTACACTGAAAAACCCAATTGCAAAACAACAACAACAACTAACAATAAACTACATTGTCTACGCAAAAACCAATTGTCTACGCTATTTTCAACACCAACATGAAATACGCGTACAATCACAACACTGAGTGACATGCGAAATATGCTTATAATGGATCTAGTGTTTCTGTATTTCAACTTCTATGGAAAAACCTAAAGGAAGCTCGTTATTTGAAATAGGGACAATGAGCTCAATGCATGTGACGTTACACCTAACTAGGGAAGAATTAACTTTACGACCAGTTTAATACAAATTTCAGATGCGTTTGAAGTTAGAACTAAATTAACCCTAAACAATCAAAAATTAAAAAATAGTGGAAAGATAAATAATGACATTTAGGCGAATTAACATTTTAGGTAGTTTGAAAATTTTTAATCAAATTATTTAGAGTTGTCGTAAAAATTAAAATTTTATTGCCTTAAACTTTTTGAATTTCCTAAAGAATTTGGATATCTCTACCAATGCGAAATGTCTACTAACCTAAGAATCTAGGATTTTCTTAAGAAGTTAAAAGTTTCGAGGCCTACTAAGTTTATTTGCGAAGAGTTTGTCCTAAATTGTCCTAAACCAACAACAAATGTTTGGATAAATGTAAGTCAAACTTCATACGACTGTATAATGAAGTGAAGTTTGTTCTAAACTGTCTTAAACGTGTCCGTAACGCCACCTGGAAGCATATCAGCCAGAACAAAACCGAATATGCCACAAGTAGCACAATGGGTTGTGTACTATATGACTTTTCAGCCGGAAACTTATAAATCCAGCCGGAACCGATCTACAGCTAAACCAACGAAAAGCACAACGGATTGTGCATCAGTGTACACTATATGATTTTACGGCTGGAACCGCATAATTTCAGCCGGAACCTTATAAAACCAACCAGAACCGATCTACAGCCAAACTAACTATGGCTCAAGAATCACAATGTATTGTGCATCATTGCATACGATATTGTATTTCAGTCGATAAGGGTTCGAATTCCAGCTGAAACGTGATAAAGCCAAACCAAACAATGACAACAAGTAGCACAATGCATTGTGTATTATTGTACAATTTCTGATTTTGTAGCCTGAACCAATATTAAGCCAGCCCCAACCAGAGTTTTATCAGCCGGAACCATGTATAATGCGCTTTACTGATTGTGAAACATACATGTAAGCTTTCAATTTTATTATTCCAGCCGGAACGTTATGAATCCAGCCAAAACCGTATAAATCAAGCCAGGATCAGTGTCCCACTGAAAAGCCATATAGTGCACAATGGCTGGCTTTATAAGGTAAAGGCTTTAACAGCCAGAATCAGTGTCCCACTGAAAAGCCATATAGTGCACAATGGGTGGCTTTACAAGGTTCCGGTTGGAATTATAAGGTTCCGGCTGAAAAACAATTAGTGCGCAATGGTGCACAATATATTGTGCTTTTTATGCAATAAATGCTTTGGCTGTAGTATGGTTCTGGCTGGCTTTGTAAGGTTCTGGTCGGATTTATAAGGTTCCGGCTGAAAAATCATAGTAGTTGTTTTGGTTCCGGCTGATATGGTTCCGGATGACGTGACGGACTCTCTTAAACACAAAATTTTCTTTTGAAACGCAATTTAACAGTGTAAATTATTATTATATTCTCTACATTATCCGTTCAATTTAGAAAAGGATGATCTGAAGTCCACCAAGTACAATTTATTAATTAAATAAAAATTTGATATGTTAATTTTTTTTTAAATTATGCGAATCAAGAACAATTTAATTTATTTTTCATACGTATACAAGTACATCAAGAAGAATCTTTGAGAATGCTGGGTGTAACATACAAAAGTTGTTCACTCAAAATCGCATTAAAACTGCCTTCTCCTAAGATTGATATTTCTAAGAGATTGCTACTACTGGAATAGGTATTTTCACTTTGTACTCTAGAAGCAATCCATTTAAAAAATATCAATTTTCCGTAAAATCTATAGGAACACTGGGTGTAATATTCAAATGTTCAAAAACGCATGAGGAATAAATTAGGACAAAACAGTTTTAATGTGACTTTAAGGTATACAACTTTTGAATATTACACCCACTGTTCCCCTAGATTCCGGAAAATTCATTTGTTTCATTTGGATTGGGTCTAGTACAAAATGAAAACACATGTTCCGGATGACAAAACACTTTCAATGCGATTTTCAGATTTTTAAAATACACTGTTAAATTTGATTATTAACATGAAACGTTGTTGTTGGTTTTAGGACAAGTTGGACAAATTTCAAATCCGTATTTGTTTATCAATCATCAGTATGATTTTCTGAAAGGTGCTTCTGTGCCAAACCATATGAAAAGCTAATTATTGGTACGTGGTCAGGACCCTGGTCAAAGTAAATTTACGGTTAGCTCTACTACCGCCATACTGACATGGTTGATAAACATTTTAGGTTTCAAGATATTCAAATTCATAAGAAAAGGCTAAGTTCTTAGGTTAGTGAGGCTTACCAAAAACTAATTTACCTACGTACAAATAATTAGCTTTCCAAATGGTTTGGAATATTGGTTCTCCATAGTCTATAGCTTTCAGAAAGTTATACGGAAATTTTTGAAAAGGTTTCAGGATATTCAAATTTTTCCCTGTTCAAACGGCTGTATTGATAACTTCGAGTACAGAGAATCGAATGCAACGGATTCTGGATTCGGAAAAGTTCGTTTAGAAGCTCATTCGGTGAAGCCACGGTCCTCTCCTTTTAAATTTGTTTTCGCCTCACACGATTTTAAAAAAAAATTGGTGAATAAGGTTTTTAATTTCCAAGAATCGATTAGGATTGTTCCAGAACCAGCCAGCGAGCCCGTGCTCGCAAAATTTGATAAAAATTGCTAATTGCTGGGTTTTCCTTTGCCAAGAGTCGATAGCGATGGCTGTTAATTTTAAGAAAAAATATTATCCGTTGAGAGGTTCGACCGGTGAGGCCCGGATCTCTTTCTTTAATTTTTTTCTGCTAGCACAATTTTTTAAAAATTGTGGGGATGCGTTTTCGAGTACCAGAAACACATCGAGATGCGTCCTGATTTCGAGGAAGTTCATCCGATGGAGTCATCCCATGAGGGTGGGGTCATCAGATGAGGGAGGGGTCATCAAATGAGGCCGGGTTCCATTACATTATTTACAGCTGTCAAAACTGGTGGTCCGGTCAATTTTTAAAAATTTTTTCCGGCTAAAACGGTTTTGATTAAAGATAAAAGTTTTCTAATGCTAAGCAGGAATGGATTGCGATGAGCCTTAATTTGTAGAAAATCCGTTCAGAAGGTCCTGCCGTGGGGAACGAGTCCTATTCTGTTGAAAAAAATACCTGAAACAACATCGGTTCCGATGACTCCTTATTTCATGGGAGTTCTTGGTGGGGTTTGAAGCCTCCTCTTTGGATATTATTTGGCTGCAATCAATTTCAAAAAATTGGCGAGAAAGAGGTTTCGATTGCAAGAAAACGATAAAAGGAGTTCTCCGAAGAGGACATCATGAATTGCACTAAGTTCTAGCATGTTGTAACATGCGGTTTCGAGAAAATTTGTTCAGAAGGTCCCTTTAATTAATTTTTTATTCTACTCGCATGGTTTTGTAAAAACCGTTGAGGGGGCGTTTTTGGGTACTAGAAACCGGCTGCGATGAGTCCTGTTGTAAGGAAAGTTTATTCAGGAGGTCCTTGGAGGCCGAGTTCCATTATTTCATTGATTTTTCGGCTCGCACGATTTTGGTACAAATTGCAGTGATACGAGTTTTCCAATGTCAAAAATGTTTTCAATTAGTTTTAATTTTGCAACAATCCATTCATTAGTCGTAAGGGGGGTCACCAGAAACTGATTGCGATGAGTATACTGATTTAAGGAAAATTCATTCAAGGGGTCATCCCTGGTGAAGTCAATTTACATTATATGATTTTTTTGGACTTGGAATCGATTGCGATGGATTCCAATTTCAAGAAAATTTATTTAGGGCTCTTTCAATAGTAGGTATTTTATAATTGTTGCAACCAATTTCGATGAAAATTGCTAAAATGGCGTTTTCTAGCACTAAAAATCGATTACCAAGTGTCCCGATTTCGGAAAAAATTGTTTGAAAATGGGTGTCCCGATTTCGGAAAAAACATCGCTGAAAACGAGTTTTCAAGTATACCAGGAATCGATTACGTTGAGAGTAAGGCTTAGTTCCATTTTTAAATTTTTTAGTATTTTGATGGTTATCAAACGACAAGATGTTTGATGTTGATCTGTGAATAAGCTACCAAGCCATTCACATGTTGATGATGCGCAATGGTTCTATACATTAATACCGAAATGAAATAACTTTCCTCAAACAAATGGCTAGTAGAACAATTAAATTTCACACCTAACACTCATTGTTCCAGGAGTTTGTTAAATTAATATCAAAATCAAAAAAAGTTGGACTTGCTAATTTTTTCACCGATGCTTAACTAACCCTTAAGACCCACGTTGATCTTAGTCTTTTGAATTCCAAATTCATTTTCTGTTTATCAATGGGCCATCATAAACTAGCCCAGAAGTGTTTATACAGCAACCATGAGTTCTTTCATCTGGGAAACACACAACCAACTAGGGCGAACCAATAATTGTGAAGTTCAGAAAGAATCATTTTGTTCGTTTTAGTATTTCGCAGTTTGGGCAGGCTTTTAGGTAACATTGATCTCACCTTAAGAATTTTAACTTTTTTGGGTCGCGTGACACATACATTTCAAGAACATCTTACAAACCAAGATTTTTAATTTGTGTAGATACATTTTACGTTAGAATGTTCAGTTCGGTTTCCTTGACCGCAATATGTTTCGTCATTAAAATATTATGGAAGGGTCGGCGTCAAAAATCTTTATATTCTAAGGTTGATAATACTTCTTCCAACCGAAACATAGTATACAGATTTCATTTTACTTCTTCTCTTCAATATTGACTTATTGTACATATTTCTATCACTATATTAGTAATTCCAACTATAATAGTTTAGCATTGGTGTGTATATTCACCTTAACAGACAATACAAAGAAACAAATAACAGATAGTCTTGTTTAGACATACCGCACAGTTTGTTGTTTTTGTGTGACATTGAAAATTCTACTCAATATCAAATAGTGTCAATTACACGAACTTATTTTTATTTAGCTTTGAAATTCCAAACACAGACAGTTTATAATTTTAATGAGGACAGTTAACCGCGTTTTGCAATTTTGATAACAAAAATGTTGCCCAAGCTAATTTTATAATGTTTATTGTTTTGTGCAACATTGTTGTATACGAGATGAAATTTATTAAAACTATGAAAATGATTATTAATGGGCTTTCCAAAAATTGGGAATTATCCTGTGAAACTATACAAAATTCCCAAGTACACGAAACAAGATAACAAAACAACGCAGAATGCTCGGTTATGACCTTATTTTAAAGCGGTTTTATCGAATATGAATTGCCCTCGCATATCATATTTTTATGCTGATGTTTTTTACGTTCAGCATTTTATTTTATTCAGTCCATATATAACAATATGTGCCCTAATCCGTCTGCTTATCGCTGGTTTTAATCATAAACTACATACAATGTTTGTTTCATGTTTCGGTTAGCTTCATTCGATTATGCAAAATAATTTCTATGTCGATATTAGAAATATCGGAGTTCAAGGGTCTCTTTATCTCAGTGGTAGAGCACTGGTCTCGTAAACCAGGGGTCGTGAGTTCAAACCTCACAGGAGGCAATTTTTTTTTTTTAACACGATAAATTTTCCTGTGAGTCATCGGAAATTGTTTCGGAATTATATACATTTTCGAACAAAGTGTAAACAATTGATTTTTAGTGGGTAAAGAATGTAGATAATTGGTAGGGTATCTAGACAGTTCGTAGCAAATGTTGAATATTATTGTTTATAGTTTTCCCAAGTGTATTTTCAGTACTAGGTTGCCACCTTAGTTTTTCAGTTTAAATTGGTGTTTTCCAAAATTTTGGTAGTTAATATTAAATTATTATAAAACAAACCGGTGCGATTAGCACGTTTAAAATAATTAAAGATAATATAAAAAAAATATATTCAAAAATTCCCAACTTTTTTATAACAAAAAAAACCGGCAGATAGAAAACGACCAGTGCCACCAGCTTCTAGAATATAACAACTTAAACCTATAAATTAATATGTCGGGTTAAATCTGTCAAATCCTTCAAATATTTTGGTTGTAATAGTATGGCGCAACTCACCACAGTGTACTAAAATATATTTTCTGAAATGATCACCGATTCCGTGGTAAAAATTATCATTCGGTATTCGTTTGCACCAATCGCGGCAATTTCTTCAGGGCATTTGTACTTTTCACTGTCCGGGCGGGATCAATGATGATTTTACAACGAGTGTATTGTCCAACTCAGTCCCGTGCAGTAGTATACAATCTAAAACATTTGACAAGTTTAGCCTAATATTTTTAATTTTTAGGGTTTTTTACTTTCCAGGCTCCAGAATAAAGCCGCCAGGTTAAAAATGAATGTAGGTGTGAAACACAAAAAATAACAAATTTTCATTTACTTTGTATGGAACGATACGATCTACACCCCAAAACCATCAATAACAATAATTTATATGTATTTTGCGGGATATAATAAATGCAATCAGAAATGAGTTTTTGCATTTCCAAAACAAAACAAAGGTATGGACTGTCAGTGTTATGATGATTGTCAATTATTATACAGTATCTAAATGAAATTATCCATTGTATAGCCTAAATTTAGCTTATATTTAAATCTTAACTATTCCATCCTAGATGTCACCATACTTCACCAAAAATAATTAGTATCGGAACTGATGATAGCTGCGTTTTTTTGAAAACAATCGAGTACAGTTCGTGATAGCTATTGTCAAATTTGTCCAATTCAAAATTAAAAAATTTAGTTTTTTTTAATTAAATAATTTAGATTTAATAGGAATCTATGTATAACCAAAAAATCCACCAAAAGATTTGTATGGTTTTCTTGTAATATCGTTGTTCTTTATAGTTCTGAACTATTCCGTTAGTATACGATTATTTTATGAGAAATAATGAGAAAGTTCCAAGCGAAACCGTGAACTCCTTTAAATATCTGGAGTTACAGTTAGACTCGCAGCTAAATTTCAAACGTCATGTGAATAATTTAAAGAATAAGTTCGGGATGACATTACGGTCATTTTACTATTGGAGCAATATTTGTAGTCGAAGTCAATTCGCCTTCCGTGAAATAATGAATATAGAAAGATGACGATAGTATGCGTTTATCAAGCAAATTAATTTTTTCAACATTATTCCCAATAATCTATTCTTAATTATTTTCTCAACAATTTTTGAAAAAGTACTTAAAAGAGTAATTGGGCAATAATTATTTGTATCTAAGTGGGAACCTTTTTTAAACAGTGGTTTTACGACACAAATTTTAAGTTTTTCTGGAAAAACCCCTTTTGCTTAACAATTATTAAAAATATAAAAGTCCAAACTTGAATTACGCTCTTCAATTAATTTTTTTAATTATTATGTAGGATACTTCGTTAATACCGTAAGAAGCACTATTTTTTAGATTACTCACGATCGGTGAATATTTGATTTTCACAAACAGGGAAAAAGTTTTCCTCAGCGGAGCAAAACTTAATTTTAAAAAACCGTTCATTGACTTTGAAATTTTTTGTTTAGCGCCGCATTATTTTGATTGAAATCAAATGTCAAACTTTCTGCTAAATTGCTATAATTAATTCTGGTTTGCCATCGAGTTTGATATCGCGGGATATTCTTAATTGGACTGTGTGATTTTAGTGCTAGCATAAAATTGTTATGGTCAGCCACATGTAGATCTAAACTTTTAACCTCAAGAGAGAATCTGAAATGTAATGTTTCAGAAAACACGTGATCAATACAATGTTTGAACTTGCACTATTCATTAAAGAATCCCCCCGAAAAGAAGCACACAACAACAAAACTGTGTTCTTCAAAGATGAATCCTGTAACAAATCATTATTAATGTCACCAAGTAAAATTTTGTTTTTTGAATTAATAGGCATGGGAAAAAAGTTCGTGGCCTTTTTTGGGTGACACTGAAACAAAGAATTTTCTTATTTCAAATGAAGTTTATTAAACCAAATACGGGCCATTTTAATCGATGACCTTTTTCCATTTCCCTGGTAGAGCCATGATCCTATCACTGTAGGACTTCTGTGGTTTAGAGACGAAAAATCGAGACAACTCATTGTCACAGGCCTCTTTTGAATTTAATGTAAAACCAATAAGATGGTTCTGCATGGGCTGGAACAAATGGTAGACAGATGGTGCAAGCTCAGGACTATATGGTGGGTGCATCAAAACTTCCCAGCCAAGATCTCTCATTTTCTGCCGGGCCACCAATAATGTGTGTAGTGTAGCGTTATCATGATGAACACAACGCCCTTTCTGCTGATCAATTCTGGACGTTTTAACTGAATTGCTTGTCTTACCCGCGTGTGTTGCTGACAGTAAAAATTAGAATGAATCGTTCGGCCCGGTAGCAGCACCTCATAATGCACGATTACTTTCCATTCTCACCAAACACACAGCAAACACGTCTCGCACGTAGAAATCCGGTCCATTAAATTTTTAGCTGTTAATTCATAAGGTACCCAAACGTTAAGCTTTTGTTTATCCAGCCATTTTCAAATGGTTTAAAACTATTTTGTGATCAATATTTGGTTCTTTATCAATTGCAAGGCTGCTTATATGCCAGTCTTCTTCAATTTACTGGATGATTTCATCGACCTTTCCAGTGACTGATCGACCAGGGCGAGGTGCATCTTTGACATCCATACCAGAACAAAGCGCGCGAACCATCTCTTTGCTGCTGATTTTGATAAAGCACCTTCTCCATAAACAGCGCAAATTTTTTCGCAAGCCTGAGCCGCGTTTTTACCTTTGTCGTAATAAAATTGCAAAAGATATCGAATTTTTTCATTATTTATCTCCATGTTTAAAATTTTGTAACTTTTTATTCACTTCATCTTTATTCACTTCACTTCAAACACACATAAGAATTGCCCAATACGATCAATGGTTACTGAGGTCTGAGATATATGAATGTAAGGGAAAAAGGCCAAGATCTATTTTCTCCTACATTTATTTTTAGGCGCTTTTTTTCGACCAGAGCGCAAATTTCCCTATTACGAAATTGAGACGCGCATTAATTTACATAAAAACGGAAAATTATTCAACTGCTGTTGAGACGTCGTAAATAAACGATTTAACTTAATAAATCGTGAAATTTAATAAGAAAATAAACAATTAATAAAATATAGATTTTTTTTTTAAATTTATTTATAGAAACACTTTAATGACAAAACAAAAATGCACTTAAAATTATATTTCACTTTGACAACGACAAAAATGGCGTTTCATCGTTATTTGTGATTAAACAAAATGGTGTTCCAATGTTATTTATTTGTGATTGATGATGTTTTCGACGTTGTCGAATATCTCATAATAGCTACAACCGACGTTGTCGACAGCGTCAAAAATTTTCGATGTCGAAAATTTCATAATAGACCCCCTGGTTCTGTCACTGGCTTAGTCGCAATATTAATACATTTCTGTAACCACTCGTCGGTAAATTCCGCTGCTTTAATTGGAACTTTAACTCCGTAATTGTTAAATCCTTAATACTTATCTGGTCAGCTGTCACCAACTGTTACGAGTTTGCTCTGTTAATCCCAGTTTATACCACTGGATTGTGAATACCTTTATAGAATTTGGAGGTTTACATAACAAGACTTATAATTTACACTACTTCCGGAATATTCCTGAAAATACTAAAATAATTTTAGAAATGTTTTCCAAATACCAAACACTTAAAAACACAACAACAAATAATTTTCACTATTATGTATTTATTAATTATTCACTTTCTACAATTTACAATTAATTCCACGATTTATTTCACTGTGCCGGTTGCACAGAAAAATGACTAAAGTGCGCTAGTTAAATGTTTTATATGAAATCTGATTAGTTAAAAAGTTATTCAATCAAAATTGGCCATTTAAATATTTGTACGCAAGCTAAATATTTCCATGGAATAAAATATGTTTAATCAAGTTTGCGTTGAGTTTTTTCTGATTGCCAAAACAGGGTAGGAACCAAGAGCAAATTTTTTCGATTTAAAAAATCAATAAAATATCCATAAAATTCCAAATAAGATTGTAGCAGGCCTGTGATTTTACTGGGTGATCATAAAACAAAACTATATACATTATATTTCTTGATAGATATGATTCACTTTCAACCCAAAATAAGTCTAGCAGCCTTTGCCTTCTCCAGTTTCTCCTAAAAAAATATTTTTTCATGTTGATATTTTTTATGTGGCGCGCAACTACACGGCCGTTAGGCAATTTTCTGTGCAACCGGGGATTAGAACAATACTAATAATTGTTAGTGGAAAAGGAAAAGAAAATAGAAAAAAATAGAAAATTAAACCAAAAAGAAATAAAGAATTGATAGTACGAAAATGGAAATGTTTATAGTCCATATATTTGAACAGAGGAGCCTCTTTAGTGTACACTTGACGAGCTTGTAATCGAAAAATGCGTAGTGCGTGACAACTTCACCCAGCGTTCTAGTAATGGGCTCGTTCTGATCGTACGGGAGGTTAAATTGAAATGCATACGTTCGAGTCAAGGTCGACTCGATGTTGCTAGACAGCACTGCTTATATACGATTTATGTAGATATTGTGGTATGGATAGCAAAGCTGACTGGTAAACCGAGCAGAGGTCGAACTAAATTAATGTAGAGCATCAATAAGCTCCCTGAAGTTTAATTCGCAATCTCAGATAGGGTCCCGAATAGACGATGCTCTTACAATGAAAAAATCTTTAAGTTGGGAGAGTAAACACTGATGTTCAGATCGAGATGATCCTTTGAGTACCAGTTTGCAAAGCGGTTTAGATCAATTTGTAAAGGATTACGTGTGCGTTTCGTGAACTTTTTTTTACAGATTTTCATATCGTCGGCATACACAGAGACAACCGAGTTTTTAATAACGCAACTTTAAAGTTGACGGGTTCTCTTCTGATTTTTTCTTTAGATTACCAAATTTGAAAAACCGTTTTAGGTTTGCGATGAGATCTATACTTGGATCAGGCTTATATAATCATTGCAAAGGTCGCTGGCCAATCTGCTGAATTCATTGTGGGCCTTCGAATAATTAAATAGTCATCTGAGTTTTCAAAAATTTCTGCCACCGTTTCGCTTCTATACCATAGCGGCGATGAAAATCTGTTTTTCTGGGCAATAACGTATACTGAAACACTCAAAATGTCGTTGCTACTATTTAAGAGGGTGGTAAACTCAATAGAGCCCAGTAAATATTTGTAAGAATTTTGTTAGTTTCTGTGGCAGTGCAATTTTAACAGTCGAAGTTAGAATGTGCTCTTCACATATCGTTGGATCACTATTCACATGTCGATTAGATATGTTCGATGTTTTCCATTCTTCAAAATTCAATTTAATATCGTTTAACCAACCATCACAGGTGGAACGATTCGGAAATCGTATCCAATCCCAAGATAAATTAACAAAACGTATCCAATTTATTCAACTTGTTGTCCCATGTTTCGGTGAGATTTAATTCAATGTGTCCACATTTTTAATGATTTTAGGAAAATATTTCTCGATGCTGAAATTGGTAGGTGACGTAGTTCTTGAATTACTAGCAATATTTTTGTAGAAATTGCTATTTAAACTACGGGAGCAGTTAAATCGATACCTCTGAGTCAATGTTATGGCATCCCTCGCTGTTGGATTCAATTTGGATGTACATTTCATTTAGAAAGGTTGGATAGTCTGATTTGCCTGGAATCAAGCATGATAAGTGGTTAAACCAATTAACAAACACATGGCAGCGTGGCCGAGTGGTCTAAGGCGCTGGTTTTAGGCACCAGTCAGAAATGGCGTGGGTTCGAATCCCACCGCTGTCAAATATTTTACAAAATCTTCTAATTGGATAACTGAGTTAACAAAAAAGCACACAACGTTATAAAAACAAAAAATCTACTCACGTTTTACTCATTGTTAAAAATTTTGATTGTTGTTGTTATTATTATTTGGGATTTCCAATGTCAAATGTCAATCGACTTAATTTAGATTTTGTTATTACTCTGTCTTATTACGTTTTGCCTTTTTATAATTTAACTGTTCACGTTGTACGAGTATTTCGATTTAGTTGTGCGTTCATCAAAATACCAGGCGCCTTCATCTAATTTTCGTTTCTTCTATTTTTAGGATAATTACATTTTTTGGTTTTTTCTATAAACATAAAAGAAATTTGAAGGTTAAGCAAAAACAAAACAAAATAAATTAATTTGTTCAACAAAAACAAAGGTAAACCTTATACAGCGTGTAACTCGCAATGACCTTGAAAGGTTTTTCAATTTTATATTGGTATTGGATTCATAAAAGGATAAATTATGTTGATTAGATGATAAATTGTTAAAAAATTTTGGCTATAGACAATACTTTAGAAACACTCTGTAAATTTCTTCTCTATATAAATATAAACGCCTGCGGTACTGAGCAACGTGATTGTGTACATTAGAAAATTTGCTTATTGTTTATGTATGATGCTGCATATCGCGGTTTCTTCGTCGTTTAGTTTATTTTTTTGTTTTTTGGCCTTGTTGTGATACATGCGTCAAAAAAGGTCCAGCACTATAAAACTGATCCGGAAATGTATATATTATATACATATAAGTAAATAATAAAGAAAACAATTTATTATTTAAATAAATTTCAGGGTCAAAATTAAGCAAATATATTAAGCTGCTACATAACACTCGTACGAGTATATATGAGAAATGGAAAAAACCGCACCATACACAGAAAAATGTGGTTTTCTAAATTCTATAATCGCAGAATAGACGACAAAAATTATTTGGTTGGCCTTCAAAGTTCTAAATGACGTGCGTTGAGGTGAGACAAATCGTACAACGATTATTTTATTGTACGTAGATTTTGACTAACAGCTACGATGAGTGCAGATTGGCGTCTGATTTTTGAAAACTGGCTTTTAAAAGTTTTTATCTTTTGGGCTGCGCAATGATTAAAGGTAAAGGTTTCAGATTTTATAATAACGTTATTGAAAGCTGAGTTCATGAAAAACGTATCTCAACGTCATAGATACATCTTTAAAATTGAGTGTTGCAAATTTTAAATCAAATTCGGTACAGCATAACTTCAAGTCTGAAGGTTCTTAAGCTCTGAGGTTAACATTTGCAACAGTTAAAAAAAGTACGCAAATTGATGGCAGTGAAATATAGCTCCACCTGTTTAAGACCCTATCCAAAGGTTTTAATGCAAATGATGATTGATATCGTTTGGTCACTTCCCACCAAACGGTAAATAAATATAGAAAATTTGAAACAAAATCCCCGAGTAGCTCCTCATTGCAAGAAAATCATTCCGTCTTATTATTATTGCGAAAAAAAACAGGCGAATCGGCCAAAACAGTGTTAAAATATTTTAATTTAAGCCACAAATTGAGCAGAACTAAGATGAAATTGAAATTTAATAGAATTTACTATATACAAACACAACTTAATACCAAAATTCATAAATGTATGTCCGGAATCGATCACCAGCAGCGAAAAAATATAAAAAATAAAACAGAGAGAATGTATATCAAGCTGTCAATCCAACAAACATAAATCAAAAGAATAACCGTTGAAAAATATAACGCATCGGTTCACATTTCGTCGTCTTCCTCTTCGCCAATCACACCGGCTGCTGGTTGGTTGTTGATGGGACATTTAATTATCATCCGTTGTTGTGGAGACCTTGCAACGTGGCTGAACCATCTATCTCGGTTAGATTTGATGAATCCGTTCAGACATGGTCCAGCTTTCGCTTCCAAAAGCCAGCACGTGTCTTATGAGTTCTTTATACAGTGCGCGCTTATTCGACTGTGATATCGCAATAATTTTGATTGGGCATAGAAAACTCGTTGTCCGGCAGCGATTCGAGTTTATATTTCTGTCTGTATATCGTTCAACGATATTGTAACTGACCCGGGGTATTTAAAGTTTTCGACTCTATCAACATTAGTATCGCCAATTCCGAAATTTGCCATGGAGATGTTCCTGGGTGTAGCTAAAAAATTAGCCGTATAATCCTTGATATCGCTAAGTAAGAATTTGGTCTGATTTATTAAATAGACAGCACGATGTTTCAATGTTGCTTTTCCTCAATACGTACTGAAGCGCAAAATTGAACAGAACAGGCGCGAGTGCATCTCTCTGTGGAACACCAGATGTTATTTCAAAAGTGTCTGATACAGTTCCTTCAATTACGATTTTACATACAGAACTGGACAAGTGGTGCAGTGGTTAAAGCTTCGGCACTTGGACCGGTTGGTACTGGGTTCGAATCCCATCAGAGGCTAGATGCAAATCAAATTTTCACCATCGATTACAATCGGTGATGTTAATAAACACGACTAAGACCCGCTGATGGATTGCAGCAAGCGCCGACCCGGAGCTTGCAATGTGCGGGGTGTTGTATACTAAAGATGTGCGAGTAGGTGAATAGGTTATTGATGTGGCGTGAATGCGTGGTATCACAATGGGCGAAAATTGGCCTAAGTGTCAACCACTGAAACCTAAACCTACAGACCCATATACTATTAATTTACACAGAGAAAAGAGTTTCTCTGGAATTCCTAGACATATGAGCGCAACTCTTAGGTTTTCGCGGTTTATCTGTCATATGCCTGTCGCAAGTCTATATACAGGGTGTGCCAAATTTTGCACATCAAACGAAACAGAGTGATAGAAGAGCACATTTCCAACAAAAATAGCCAAGAAAAGTTTTTTCGAATTGTTAATGGTGCAAAAGTTATTCCACTTTTAGTATTTTTTAGTGAAATCGCATGCTCACCCACCAAAAAAAATTATTTGAAAGAAACTAAGAGATCTTTTGTTTAAATTTGTTTTTAATACGAATACGGGAAAGGAATGTCCTACAGATAGTTTACCCACTATCAGATAAATATATGCGACACTAACGCAAATTTTAAAATGATATCACACGTCGAGCTATTCACAATAAAAAACAATCAATTTCTTTTCACAAAGTAAGTCATGTTTATTAAAA
The DNA here is from genome assembly GCA_932526605.1 of Nephrotoma flavescens. NCBI lineage: Eukaryota > Metazoa > Arthropoda > Insecta > Diptera > Tipulidae > Nephrotoma > Nephrotoma flavescens. Next base: position 285,915,318 of record OW052221.1, on the reverse strand, counting down.
AAAAGCACTTATGTAATAAAATTTCGATTTCTAAAATAGACGCTTTGTCAGAATTAAAACAAAATGAATAAAATATTTTTTTTATGAATTTTAAATATTATTATAAGGATTTCACCCGAATTTCCCCCAGATTGTCGAATTTCCCTTGAATTTCCCAGGATTTTCCCGGTTTTCTCGGTTTTTTTCCGGATTTCCTCTGGATTTTCCACAGATTTCTCTCGGATTGTTCCGAAATTTTCCGGATTTCCCGGTTTTCTTCCGGATTTCTCCGAGTCCAGAGGAAACCCGGTGGAAATCCAGTGGAAATCCGGGAGAATCAGGTGAAAATCCGGGAAATTCGAGGGAAATCCGGATAATAATATTTAAAACTAAAAAAAAAAAAAAAAATATTTTATTCATTTTGTTTTAATTCTGGCAAAGCGTCTATTTTAGAAATCGAAATTTTGTTATGTGCGTTTTTTAATAAACACGACTTACTTTATGAAAAAAATATTGGTAAAAATTAATCTATTGTGAATAGCCCGTTTTGTGATACCATTTTAAAATCTGCATTAGTGTCGCATATTTTTCTGATAGTGGGTCAACTTTCTATAGCACATTCTTTTCTCACTGGCATCACTTAAACATCTACAAAAAAAAATTGAAAAACAAAAAAAGTTTAAAAAACCAAAGTTTTATTTCACAGAAGATCAAAAAACTGTCAAAATAACCACGTCAAAGTAAATGCTGTAATTAAAGAATAAATATTTAGTTATCTCGAAATATATTATATCTGTAAAATATGCCACATTTTGAACGTGCAGAACAAAGAAAAAATTCTGGTAATAACCTAACCTGTGCAGTAACATCATGTGGCAAAAAAAAATACAGAAAGTCAATCAATTTTCAACTGTGATGAATGTGGGAAAAGTTATCACCCACAATGTAAAGGTATCCTTGGACAACATATTGCCAGGAAAAGTGCTGATCCTTTTTAGTTTTGTTCAGATGGATGTGAGAAACTGGCTCAAGAAAAACGCCTCAATAGTTTGGGAAATGAAAAGACGAATACTATACAGAATCAACTTCTAGCAAACCTTCGTCTTCGACGGGTATAAATGAAATCGCTATGAAATTGGATAACTATGAAAAGCAATTCTCTGAGTTAAAAAGCATGATAGTTGAATTGCATAAGTCCGAAGAATTCATGTGTAAATAATTTACGGATCTCAAACAGTAATATAAAGAAGCTATTAAAGTAAGCTCGGAACTAACCGAGCAACTATTATCATAAAATGCTCGCAATGAACAACAAGAAGAACATATCAATCGGCTGGAAGCGGACATAGATGTGCTTCAACAACAAAATATTCAACGTAACCTATGGTGATTTCGGGGTTACCTGATGAGAGCCTCACAGCTGGCACAGTCTTGGGTAACATCCTTGAAATATTAAGCAGTCCAACCGAAATAGCAAATGTGGAAAATGTCTACTATATGAAGGCAAGGCATCAAACAGAAACCTCACAAAGGAAATTTGGATGCAAATTATTAGTTACTTTCACACCAACATTCTATTCAAACCTTAAAAAAGAAAAAAATCATCCACGTTATGGTCAGTTGAGATATGCTCCAGCAAACAATGACACACAAATATACTTCAAGGATCACCTGACAATATTCAGATTGAAACTATACAGAGATGCGCAAAAGTTAAACAAATTAACCAACAAAAATATTACAAATCCCTCTGGATATTACAAATTCCTGGATATAACAAATATTACAAGTTTTGAATGGTTATCAATTAATTTCGACTTGATTGATTTCGTTGCACCTAAAAATTCAATAAACATAATTTATTTTCTAATCAATGTAAATAATACTAATTGTCTAAGCTTAAATGTCAATATAAATGCTGACCGCTTTGCCACCGGGGCGGCGAAAAAATTACCAGTTACCAGAGACCTCATGTGGAATTAGGCATTCGTTGGCATACATAACTCCAAAAAAAATTGGAGTTATGTACAGTGCTGGAAAAAAAATTGGGCAAACATATTTTATTGCATATTGGGGTCTCTTTTTGCTAAAAATACAAATCTTTTGAAGGAAATTGGCTTATTGTTTCATTTTAATTACATGTATGGCGTAATTTTTTGTAAAAAATATTACCTGCAGTTTAGGGTCAAAATCCGTTGAAATACGTTGATTGGAGTTAATATTGGAGGTATAGATTCCCAAATCGTCATCAACAAACTTTTTAAAGTTTGAATCGATTCTGGGCGCTTTCTTGCTATTTCTAGCTTCATTATAGACCAAATATTTTAATGGGATTTAAGTCTGAACTATACGGGCAATACCAGTTCAACACATCGATACTTGTTTCTTCGAAGAACTTTTTTACCTTTTAATGAAGAGATAAGAAAATAAAAGAAATTTTCAACAAATTATTTATGTTCACCTGAAAGAAAATTTTTCTATCTACAATTCAAAATTAATAACTCACAAATTTGGCGGTATGGCACGAAGCGTTGCCTTTTGAAAAATAAATTTGCAAGTCTCGCCAAAAAGTTTTAACATAGAAGTAGGCACAAATTTGTTGTGTAGGACCTGCAGATAAACAGCTGCTGTAATGCTGGAACTAAGGAAGCACAATCGATTTCGGTGGAAGTCTTAAAAGACGTTCGTTGCTAATCAACTTACGGGAATTCTTCCATCTCCAGCATGCAGCTTGAATTTTGACTTATCGGAGAAAATCACATCATTCTACATCTCTGGAGTTCAAGAAACATGCTCCTGGGCCCGTAGCAAATGTTTTTTTTTTACTAGTAATGTGAACTCAGGCTTCTGGACTGGTTTAAGTGCTCTCAAATCAGCTTTTACAAGTCTTTCTCTCACTAAACTGGCTGAAATTTGTTTTCCCGTTGCTCGCTCAACATCCCGTCTTATGTCCGATGAAGTTTTAAAACGGTTTCGACGACACTGTATTCCACGCGACAGTACATGACCTTGTTTTTGACCTATTTTTTCTGCACATCAGTTGCGGGGTTGTACCGGTGTAAAAAAAACAAAAGGTTGTCTAGCAAAATATTAATATTAAAGATAAAACTTCTATAAATCAATAAAAAACAAAAAAAAAAAAATACGTGTATAATTTATTCCATTACTTTAACTCCAATCAACGTATTTTGAATATTTTGCCATTTTTCGGGGTTTTGCAACTAAATTGCAATCATTTTTTTTTTTCAAAAATTACGTCATACATGTATTTAAAATGAAACAATAAGCCAATTGCTTTCAAAAGTTTTGTAATTTTAGTAAAAAAAGACTCCAGTTTACAATAAGATATGTTTGCCCAATTTTTTTTCCCCAGCACTGTACACAGATGAGATGCTAAGAGATATATGGGAAGAGATTTCAATAATTAATTTTTTTGTAAATTTTGTTACACATACATATACATTATCTATTACGATTAGTTGGCCTTGAAAAAATTACCAGTTAGTAGAAACCTCGTGTGGGATTAAGCATTCGTGTGTATATACACAACATCAATTTTTTTTATTTTGTTTTATTCTGCTCTCTCGAAAATAAAATTTAAACTAAAATGTATAAGTCAGCGGTTCCCAAACTTATTTTGCCACGGAACCCTTTTCTGATTCTTCAAATTTTATGGAACCCTATTCATGGAAAATCCTGTTTTGCATAAATTTGTTATTTAAGAACGGAAATATAACTCTAATAGCAATTTTGGCTTTATATTCATCAAATATATTACAGCAAAAAGTTGGTAACAGCATCTCTTCGTAGTTAGCGAATATCCAAACTAATTTCAATTAAATTTTCGTATTCTACTGCTAGTAGTCCCGTTGGCTTTTCATTGCTTTTGAAAGGATTTTGTACCCAAAAATTATCGTTACTTTTTAATTTTGGTATGTATGTATGAAATGTAGTGTGTATGTATGTGTGTACGTATGAAATGAAACCTTATATGGCACGGATTTTATCTGGTACTAGCTCGTGGAACCCCTAAAAATTGCCAGGGAACCCAGGGGTTCCATGGAACCCACTTTGGGAGAAAGAAACGAAGAAAATACGTTTTTTTCCCGTGTGCCATCAGCCATACATATACATTATCTATTACGTCTAGTTGGCCTTGAAAAAATATAAAATACCAGAAACCTGGTGTGGAATTAAGCGATGACTACAAATTTTTCAATTTTAAGTATTATAATGATTTCTTGTGTTTTGTAATAGAGAGGGTGGATATGGTGGTACAGCAATTTTCGTAAGGTCAAATATAAAAGCGGTGAAAATGTTAGTAGATGATAATAATTTTTGCCAAGTTGTTGGTGTACGATTGGTAGAGTCCAACATAAATATTATTGCGGTGCTTCATTCCCAAAAAAACTTGTTACCTACATATTTTTGAAACTTTTGAAGAATATTTAGTTAAATTAAGAAGTCTATTGTCATAGGAGACTTTAATTTAAATTTATTGAAAATTTTTAACTATGGAATTTGCAACTCGATTTATCACTATGATAGATCATATTTTAACCGATCTGTTACGTGACAAGTACGACTTAAATACAACTGATACTCACTTCTCGGATCACCGCGTTCTGTTTCTTCAGGTTTCAAAAATCAATATTCTAAAAAAGTCTAATTGGGAATACATGAAGGTCTTTAAATATGAAAAAATTATGATGATCCCATTTGGATCAGGATCTCTAGTGCTACTAATATTAATGATTTTGTGGAGAATGTTAAACAGCTAGTTTGTAACAACACAAAGATAATTAAAAAGAGACAAATGAAACATAACCAACATTAATAAATGACAAAGTAAGTGGTTTAATTCCAATCATCTTCTCCTAAATCACGATAAAATGAAATACAAGCCGTGGGATCCAAATGACTTAAATATGTATCCAATCACTTATAACATTTTTGTGATTGAAAGGGTTATTAAGTGGAATTATCTAGGTTTGGTGATAGATTGTAAATTTAATTGGTCGTGTCATGTCGAAAAAATAAAAAAGTCTATACTACCATATATATTTGCCATAAACAGAACCAAACACATACTTCCTAAAAAAAACCTTGTTACTCCTGTACTTTGCATTCATTCAATGGCGTTTGGTTTATCTAAACCCGATTTGGAGTGGCAGTGCAAACTGCATGATAAATGAGTTAGAATTATTGCAAAAACGAGTTCTAAAAAGCGTCATATGTGCAGCCATACGTTATCCAACGCAAAAGCTATTTTAAGAATTTCAATCTCTCCATTTCCTCATCGATCGAGAGCTAATAATCTGACGTGTGAGTCACGTCAGAAACCCCATTTTGGAATGTTCCACCATTTTTTTTATTTTGTCGAGTAGTATTTCATTGTGCAATTTTGTGCGTCTAACGGTAAAATTTGTGCATAATGTACTTTGTGAGATAATGTGGTATTTCTGACGTGCGATTATCACGATAAATCGCTACTTAAACCAGAAACAAATTAAAACAACAACAAATTCTCAAATAAAATTTCTTTCTCAAGCGTATAGGCAAAAAATCTATGGTTCCCGAGACGAACAAAAATGAAATTCATCGAAATCAGTCAATCCGTCCTCGAGATATCATCAGAAATGCCATTCCATACAAAATGAATGAGAAAATGAATTTTCTTCATAATTTTATTTCGTGAATTTTTCCGATATTTTAATAGTTATTCTGCTATTCGGGTGGAGACAAATCTAACAAATCAAAGATCATAAAAATCGGTCCAGCCATTGTTCTGTTATAAATGGTGTAACTAACCCCCAGGTTAGTCGCTCATTTGAGAATTTCGTTTTACAATAACAAAAAATCCGATTGGAATATATATATTTGGTTAAAAATATATCTTTCATCAAAGAATTCAAACTATGTGGCGAGAAGTTTACTTTGGATAATTCTAATATTATCACAAATACAACCATCGGAATCGTTTGGCCATCTATCATTGAAAGATGATCAAGGTGTCTGCTCTTATTGCAAAAATTCGTTAACAACCCATTAAATGAGCACGATTCTGACTGTTCCGTTCTGGAAAGTTGACCAATACTAATAATTTAACAAATAAAAACATCAAAATCTGATGGTTAATGGTCAGTTAAGATTGGTCACTATAGTTGTTTTCGATCGGCCATCCCTATATAACGATTTATTGCGAAAATTCGTTAAAATCTCGATTTTTGGAGATTTGTAACGTTGCAACTTTAAAAGTTTACCAATACTAATAATTTAATAAATCCAACTATCGAAATCGTTTCCTCTAATGGTACGTTTAATGCTGTCTTCCAATTCTGCAGTTGTTGTTGGTTTATTGGCATAGACAAGAGACTTCATTCCAATAAAAAATAATCAAGAGGCGTTAAATCGTTAGTACAGTCAGTAGATCGAAAATTTAATAATTTGTAAGCGATGTTCGGGTGTAAGTCATTCCATTATGAAATGGCAATGCTAACTGAAACAACTGTCTACGACAGATGTCGCTAATCTCGCGTGGTTTTTGGTAATCAAATTTATTAAAGAAACATACCAGTTTGCATACTTTATAGGAGCACTTAACTATGAAGAAGAATATTCAATCTATGTAAAGACATCGAATGATTGTTCTGCTATATAGTAAAGTTGATACTTTGACATTTACCATCCCAACAATGTTACGGTCTATTTATCAAATTCAAGGTTGTCATCGTCCGTATAATAACCTAAAATAGATTCGTCCCTCTACATCTCCACTCCATATCCATATACTAATTTCGACATGTTTTTGATAATATTATGTCCCTTTTAAAATCTACGTACATACATAACAAATTGCTCTCAATCATAACAATTAATTATATTTACACCCGCACCATTTACCCACACATCACAGTGTTAACAAAAACTGTGCCAAATTGTTTAAGGAAAAAAAAAACGTCACAAAATCAATAAAACCATATTTTTAGGGTAACTGACGAAAATAATTATAACCAAATAGGTTAATTTATCTATTTTTAGTCTATGTACTCGAACAATCTGTTAGGGCATGAGGTAACCAGGATAATAAATGGGGTGGAATATAAGATCGTTCAAAATAAGCACTCCGCTGTATACCATGTATCGAATACTGGCGCAGCAGCAGTAACACATGTTTTACGGAAGAGTACGAGTTATGTTCTGGTCCATTTAGATTCGAGAATGTGTTGAAGAATAATAAATTGGTATTTTTTGGTACATGATGATATGGTTCTAATCTACACAGTGTGTCGTACATTTATATGTGTATGATGAGGAAATTCTGATATTAACTGAATTTGATATTCACAGTCATAGAGTAGTTTTTTATGTAAACAATTTTATGCATCAATTTGAATGTCACATCAATGGCAGGTTGTGGAATTGTTTACTGTTATACACTCGTATATACGTAGGTGCAAATTAGTACGTTGTTTATTGATTGTTTATGCGAATATAGCAAATTATAAATGTTACACAAAGACGAGGTGGCCGAGTGGTTAAGGCGTTGGACTGCTAATCCAATGTGCTCTGCACGCGTGGGTTCGAATCCCATCTTCGTCGAATTAGATTTTTGATTTATTTTGTTTATTTATTTAGAATTATTTGCAAATATTATACCAGAATCGCAACCATTTTTTGAAGACCACAATACCAAAGGTGGGCCCACAAAAATACCGTTGCAATGGTAGTGTAAAGACACAAATATTTGTATGGGAACCAAATTAGTACGAACGAGATAGATGAAAGTTGTAAGTTGTACACGAATGTAATGGATTGAAATATAATTCACTAGAGTACTTAGCATGGTTTTTAGCACAAATTTGACTTAATCTGTTATGCAAAGTAATTCCTTTTGAAATTCGAAAGTTTGGCAATTAGAGATTTTGACAGTTTGGTTGACCATTACCCTAGGAAGTTGTTTATCGGGTTGGAGTAGGTTTAATGAGGTTATAGTCATAGTCCGCCAAATTAGCTTAATAAGATCGAAGTCCATTTGACAAAATTCTGAATTGCAAACCGTTTCGTCTATAAAACAAAAAATAAAAATTTCACACTCATCACCTCCTCAAACTTACCCGAGCCGCAGGTTCAATTTTACCGATTTCTGATTTTGAAGATTTTTAGTACTTTAGAATTATTTAAAATTCTTTATCAACAAGTGTTGACTAAGAGTTTCAAAATCAAATACAATTCTGAATCGATTCACGAGCTCTAAAAAAAAAATCTTGAATTATAACGCATTTTATTCAGCATTCTATTCCATGACCACATAAAACTCACTGCCACATTTAATAGGAAATTTAATCTGAAAGGCAATACTAGCAGAATTTTAAGGGGGGAGGGCGGTACTTCGTTTAGGTTTTCAGTCTGCTTTAACGGCTTGGCCATTCTAATAGATCTCCTCTCGATTGTGGATATTACCAATAACCAATATAGTTTGTATCTGGATTTTTTAACTATCTATTGAAATGGTTCTTCTTTATTGTCATTCATCATCATTGGTTGTTCAGCATCTATTACAAACCTTATTCTTCCTCATTGATCTCTTGGTTTTGGGAACTGGATCGTTCCACCTTACCTTTAACGAATTAAATATAATGACCTATTTCGTACCCTGTTCTTATGCAAATTCTATGAATCACCAGCTTAGATTCTAGAGAAGTTAAATCTAACTAGAGTAGGACTAATTTTAGGAATAGTTCAGTACAACATTCATACGTTTGTGCATGCTTTTGAAGTTATAACTTTTGATCCTAAACCAATAAAAATAAACAAATATGAGAATATATTGGTAAAAATAAAATTAATGACATTTAGGCGAATTGTTAACATCATTAATTAAATTTTTTTAGTGTTGAACTATTTTGGGACGGTTCATTAGTGTTTCCTTTTTAGGTTAGTGATAATGATCCTAAAAAGGGAGACATTTAATAAATAATTTAATATGTTTATCACCTTGGTTTTTGTATGATCTCCTAACACGTCTAGGTTGAAATTATCAATCTTCCAACCATTTAAAAAGCTTATGGGATTCAAGTGGTCAAATAAATGTTTTACTAACCTTTTCTATCCTAAGAATTTGGGATTTTCTTAAAAAATTGAATATTTTGAGATTTAATATGTTTCACGCAGGTCTGCATGTTTTCTGAGCGGTCTAGATTAGGATTATCAACTTTCTAAACCATTTGAAAAGGTAATGTGGGTAAATGAATCCAATTACCGTTTTAAATGTAGTTTTGGTTAAATTTTTACCTTCATAAATACAAGTTCGTTTGTTTTGTTGGTTTAGGTCTAACTTCAAAAGCGTAAACTTATAATAAAATGTGTCTATAGACGCAAAATTGATATATTATGGAAAACAGCTCTGTAGCTCATCGATCATGGAACTGAGTTCATTCGACCTAGTGAATTTATTAGAGATTCAAATTTAAATTATTATAAAGTGCTCGGCCCATTTCTGTATCATAGCTTTTTAATCAACATTCAGGCGAATTTATATCTCAATTTTGAAATTTAAAAATAATTTCGTTGACAATTTACAAAATTAAAACAGGCTTACTTCAGATTTATAGCTGGTTCACGCAAAACAACCTCTATGAAGCTGACACTTCGTCAAAAACAGCATGAAACCCAATAATTGATCAGGCCTGTAGATATATTAAAACAGTGTAAAACATTTAATAGCCGCCCCGGTGGCAAAGTAGTCAGCATGCTTGCTCCAGCGACCGGAGGTTCCGGGAACCATTCCCGGTGCTGACAAGGAAAAAAATTCACGGCTTCACGATTAGAGTATTAGCTATGGTACGAAGGTTTATTTCCACATGTTAAACAACCAAACCAGACTTAATGAGACTTTGTTTTTGAATATGAGCGGGCTGAGGCAGGTTGAAATGTTAGTGACAAACTAAGTACAAGCGAAACGCGAACTCTCATCTGAACTTGATTAAGAGTTTAGGGTATTTTGAAGGTAAGAGGATGACGTAAATTTGGGTATACGATACAAAGCACAAAAAGTTCTTCCAAAGTCATGCGACTGACAACCTATATTTAGCAACCATTAGTATGTGGGCTGGACCTGGATCGTTACGGTAAAATTGTAGCAAAGCAAGTCGTGCCAAAATCTAGAATCACTGAGACGACCATAACACCCAAAAAGATTGCTAGTAAACAGGGCAGCAGAACTAAGATGACAAAGGAATATATTGTGGTGTTCAGTGACTGATCTGACTTCAACGAGTGTATCGCTTGTCTAGACGTAAGTCGAACAATGATTGCAGCGAGACTCTACAAATTACATCATCTGAAGAATTCTAATTTGGCTCATCAATAAATCTCAGATTCGAGGAAATGTCAACTTTATCGTGTTCACTTAAAGCAATTCTTAATTCGAGGCCCTTTGTACCGCAATTTAACAACGATGCAACTTATGCGGTACTCATACCCGGACATTTTTCGATTTGTCATTTATCAAAAACGCTTGGAATGAGATAAAACTACGGAACATTTTTTTCTTAAATCAATATTGGCATACACTACAGCAACGAAAGGAGTGGATGACTGTAGCTGAAAACATTATGGAGATAAGTTAACTTTAAAAAGGAAAATTGGGGTTAGTTAAATCTTAATGGCGAGAGTATTTTAAGAGAATCTGAAAAAAAATTAAAACTGTTAGATAAATTTGATTAACAAATATGTAATATTAAGCGTGTTTTTTTATTGGAGCACTATCCGGCGCTGAAGGGAAATATTCTACTGAAACTGCAGCCATTATTCACTGGTGTCGCTACTAATCAAAAAATTACATTGTACTTAACTTCATGCAGTCGAATGACAGGTCTACTATTGTGTTTATATTTGAAAAAAATTCTCAAAGATTTTAAAACTCAAACAAATTGCGAAATAAATAATAAATTAGACAAATTTAACAAAAATATTTTATTAATATTTAGTTGTACACAATAATAAATGTAGTGAATAAGTTTTTAAGTTTAAAATTTGAGTGCTGTGCGTGTGTGATACTTATAAATATAATGGTTACTCCAACGAAAGCCTCTCGAACGTCATTAATATTCAAAACACCGTTGCTCACAGTTGTAAATGAGCTATATTTAATCGTGAATTTCATTAAATGTCCCAATTTGTTTTGTGTTTCTTTTGTAGAATGACGATGAAGATGCAAGACGACGAAGTAGATCGGTGACCAGTAGTACGAGTAGTAGTAACGAAACTAAGCTGTACGTTATAATATATAATGTACAGGTTAGCAACCATTAACAGTTTATCTCGTATGAATGTCGGCGGAAAAGCAAAGTCCAAGGCTAAAGCAAAAAAGCAAATTCAACAAATTTCAACCGTACCAAAAAGTAAAGCAACGACAAATGGTATACTAGATACGGTACCTTTCTTGGATCCCGTATTTGCCGATACAAAATCGAATTAAAGCGATATCAATTTTATTTTATGAATTACAAAAATCTCGACGGCCCGTTAAAATTAGGACAATATTTACGGAATACAATATTAGTGACAAGCCATGCGACATGAATAAGTACGTGTTTGGCTGGAAACATCTAAGTAATTAATTGCTATATAACGATCTTTTTAATTTCAGAATGCTGCAATCAACCGCAGGCAACATAAATATAGATGACAGCGATAATGATAGTGGATTTATGGGTGTGAAAATGTCGAAATGGTGTTGTACCCATTCATGCTATAATTCGCAACTTCAAACCCGTATGATCCATTATTTCGCATTTCCAAAGAATAAGGATTAGTAAGTTCCATTGAATTGTTTCGATCCTATATGTAAGTAGAGGAATTTAATTGAATGTACTATTCTTTTCTAGCGCTTGGAAATGGGCAGTCAAGATCCGCCACTTAATTCCAGACCCAAGAAAACACTGCGGCTCGTAACTGTACGAATCCCAACAATATTTGTTCCAAATCTTAAACAATTTATGCCCGGAGGAGAGAAACGATTCCTCGACCCAGTTACGATAAATCACAGACGAAGGATGATATCACATTGAGCAAAATGCCTTCAATAAGTCTAGTCTTTTTTTTAAGTATTTTATAAAAGACGAAGGTTCCCAAACTTCGGCCCAATCCGAATATTATCTGGAGTGTGTTACCGCGATCCGCAATCCAGTCCGACGATTACTTACCACAACAAATATGTATACCATGCCTAAAAAGGGTTTATCAATGCGCGAAACAAAACGATTTCGACGCGGTTCAAGAAAAACTATGAACAGTTGAAATCGTGTTTTTAATTTAATAAATTTTCTTATCAATATACAAACAAAATATTTTTGATTTATAAACATAATTTATTAAAGTTTTCCTTATTTTGCACGATTTTATTATGTATTTTAAATCCATATGTTATGAAATTAGACAACTGATGGCGCCTAACACAAGAACTATTCAAAAATTAAAATTATTTTAATGATTGAAATTTTACAGTGATATAAATTTAAATTAAATTAAGCAGTTAAAATTGTTTATAGGGAAAATTATTTATCCTTTTCCTTCCACCGGAAAGTTTTTACTAAAACTAAGACCCAAACTTTCTTTGCTCCACTGGATTGGCCCAAACTCATAACCGCCACGTCCATCGAACTGTAAAAAGTAATCATGGTGTTTCCATAGTGATTTACGATGGGATACTGTGAATAATGTAAGACCTGAATTTCGGCAGTGTTGCTACAAGCATCCTTCGACCTCGACCAAAACGGCGCTCGTACATTCCTCCAAAATTGCTAATTGTGGATTGTGATAGCAAATCGATAGCGTTTAGATCACGTCCCGATTTTATAGATATGATAAATGTACAATTTCCAAAAATCGGTCGTTATCGGTCCGACCCCGTTGCAACATTTCATCGTACGTATGCGGCTAAATAATTTGATCACGTAGCGTAATTAAATTTTAATAACAATTAAATTATTTGTTATTTTTTTTTTTTTTAATACAAAATCATTTTTTACTAAAAACAATTTCGTATATATTTTTCTGAACACTACAAAACAAAAAAATTGACATACGCCAAAATTTGTAGACCGAATGAAGTTTGTTTTGATTTAAGGGTTGTACAAAACAAGGGAAATTTAAAATTTCCCCCTGAAATGGATAGTGCGCCCGATAGCGGCTCCCGATAAATAGGTAGAGCAAGGTATTTTTTTTATCAATTTTTAGCTAAAAAGTGAATGAAAAATCTTAGTTTAGAGTTAAACAAATTAATTATATGCAAAAATAGCGCGCTAATTATATGTTTTGACTTAGAAAATTGGCTGCTCCAGATACAACTATCGGGTGCTAATAAAAAAACACGCTTATTGTAAATCAAAACTTACTGGTTGTGCCACCTTTTCAAATTCCTACCTTCACAAATTCGCAACCTAAAATTGTAAATTATATGTGGTGTTTTAATTTTATAATCTTGGGTATTCTCTCTACTCTATTGAACTATTTTCAATGCTTCGTCGTGTTCCATATTCTCCTGAATAAATAGCTGATCCCCTTCTTGTTCGTTTCGTTGGATGTGGGGCATAATAACAAATATGTTGAATTCTAATCCTGAATTCTTGTTTTAGATGTTCTAGTAAAGTAGATTTCTGATGTTTGGCATCTATCTATTTTTCAATATTTAGAAATATCTCATGTTGCATTAATCCATTTTCATCTCATGTAGCTATTTTTTAATTTTCTATAGAAGTTTTGCTTGCTCAAACATTAATTGGTTTAATTTGTTTTGCTCTTCCACACTATTTAAAGTTTCATGAATGTCTCAAGTTTTCTGGTAATGTCGAAGAGAGTCTAAATTTGTACTGCCTGTGCAAAAATGCTAATGCTTCCTTGCTTTGTTTGTCCGATTTTGTGAACTTTTACGTGTCAGTCGTCCTCATTTTATGTGGCCGTTTGGCAACCTCGCCAAAAAGACATGTGACTGGGCCTTGCCTTTTACAATTTGCAAATTTCGTAGGAGTGTCTCCGGTTGATGTACAAGACTATGCTAATACCTTGTCATTTTTTCAACTCTGGTACTCTTTTGATTGCTGTAAATGTCACTATCATGTTAGTTTTGTTGTGCATTTTAAGTACATCCCCGTTCAAAAATTTAAGACCACTGCAAAAAATGTCGTTTAATGGCTTTTCAACAGAATAGGTACAAAGGGCCGAATGTCAAAGGGCCGGATGGGTCGAAGGGCCGAATTTTTTTTTTCGTTTTTAGAAATATAATTTTTTAAATTTGTTGTTTTATTAAACATTTTGTAAATTTTTTTTTATTAAACATAAATGAATTTCTTATGAATTTATGTGTTTTACTATTTTTCAATTTTGCATCACGTATCCAGTCAGCGATACATTTTGGTGAAGGAAAATTTTGTCATGCGCCACCAATATGTATATCACTTTTCCTACCCGTTAACACAATTGTGTGGGTACTGTAAAAGTACCAACTTACGCATTTGTGCATTCCTTTTAAAATTATTTTCGTCCGAAAAAAAACACTATAACTATATACATAATTGTGTTGGTTGTACTTCAAAACATTTTTGGCGTAAGTGGTAAGATGAAAATTTTTTTAAAAATTTCTTTATAGGATTGTATACCTATCATTTTTAGGAAGAGCAAGCGAATCAACACTGTCGAATTACACTGTCATGAAACGGGAAACAAATTACATTTTTGCGTTATTTTAATAAAACTTTTTGATTTTCCGGAAAATTTTCCCTCTTTTTATTTTTTCAATATTTTTTTTATTAATAATAATTGCTTCGTCAACCTTGCAGACACAGATCAAAGAGTTTTTATCGTTCTTATCGCTTCTTCTGATAGTGCCATAAATGTTAAACAAATCAACTTTTGTTAATTTAAAATTTGTTTTAATGTAATTTTAATTCGTTGTACACCTTAGAGTGTCAAACCCCCGCTTTTCCAGAATTTATACAATTATTCAAGTGGCAAATTATATTTATAATTTTAAACTAAGTAAAAAAAATAATAAAATTTTCATAGAAAAATTGCAAAATTTTCCCGGAAAAATTGCTTGTAATGTCGAAAAACTGTTAAAATACAATGCTAATATCAAAATTTAAAAAAAATTACACATTTGTACTATTTTGAATAAAATAATACGTAATTTGTCACCAAAAAACATGAAAAGATCAAAATTTTCCCGGAAAATGTGATAATTATCTCGAAATTTTTGGAAACACTTCCTAAAAACGATAGATGCCCAATCCTACAAAGAAAATTTTTTAAAAAATTTTCATCTTACCCGATTTCCGCGATGTATACGTCATCTACACTTTAGCCAAATTTTTTATCAAAAACGCCATTATATTCTATGATTTTGTACCCACACATTTGTGTGGTTGGGACTTAAATCATGCCAACTTTTTTTTTTGGTTGAAAAAGGGATATATACAAAAAATAATTAAATTAAATAAAAAAATATATTTCTAAAAACAAAAAAAAAAATAAAAAAAATCGGCCCTTCGACACATTCGACCCATTCGGCCCTTCGACCCATTCGGCCCTTCGACATTCGCCCTTCGACACATTCGGCCCTTCGACATTCGGCCCTTCGACATATTCAACCCTTTTTGAAATTCGGCCCTTCGACATTCGGCCCTTTGATATCATACCATTTCAACAAGCATATTCCCAAATTGGCTTTAAAGTTGCTAAATGAAACATTCAGTGAAAAATTATTTGCAAAAGGTGACTTCTCCAAATATGCTCAATGGAGCTCCAGATTAACATGATCAAGAGGCGAGCAACGTATGCAAGAAGGGAAACTAGAAGCATCATACGTTCTAACTGTTTTATAAAGGAGTTTGTTGCCACAACTGGTTAAACAAACAGAACAACATTACATTTCAGACTATCCGCGGAAAGGCTTTCAATCTCGCTCCCATACTAAACATTAAAAGTGTTAATAATTTTTAATAGAATGAGGCCAAAATGTCATGCTCATTCATCCTCCACCGCTGACACCCTGTATTATTATGTACTAAGTATTTCTATGTACTGTTCCTCATTGTTTTAAAATGCTTTGTAACACTCTCAAAATCTATCTGTCACTTTAAAAATTTTCTGGAACATTATTACAGAGATTTTTCATCATCTGATTACGATCGGTGACGGAAATGAACACAACTATGCCTACCTGTATGAGTGCACAACTCATGGTCTGGCATAAAGCTATGGAAAGTGCAGATATTTAGGACAGAAAAAGCGAACCGCGAAAGAGTTGGTAGTACTTCGGCCCAAGAACAGATTGCATATAGATTAAAACATAAAAAAAAATCATTGCAAGTTGCCGCCATTCAAAAATCTAACAGCCTGACAAGCGTTTTCAAAATGAAACATTTAATTGTAAAACTTCATTTTCAGTCATACAGCTAGGATAGGCCTATTCACTCTGCTAATAAATTCTTCTAAGCGAAAACTTTCACACAATTTATGATAATATTAAACCGTAAAACAAAACTTTTCAAAAATCCAAACTTTTAAGCACATTTTTTGTTGTTGTTCGATTTACTTTTTTGACATTGAAAACGAGCAACTGTAAATACTCGTAACATAAACAACAAAAGTAAGCACAATAAAAAAAGTTCATGGGGCGAAACTTTATACACAACACTCTAAACTTATCTGTATTGTGCATTCTCTCTCTCTGAGTTTTCAATAGTACATAAAATAGTTTTTGAGGGTCATGTCAGGGACATCAAATAATTCCGTTATTTATTTACTATTTTGCTGTGTACTACACAAATGAATATTTATAGTGAATGTTATTAAAATGCATGTGCAAAACGTATAGACTTAGTTTTTAATGCATTGGGTGTAAGAAGATAATATGTGGGGGAGAATGGCAACGGGAAGAAGAAGACGAGGAAAAGGTGGAAAATATATAGAGCTCATCGTAAATTAATTGAAAATAGTAGAATTTAATTTATTTATGTACGAGTATATAAAAAATATTATCGATCGATGCAGCCCTCGTTCAGGGATACGCTTATTTCCATATAGTTTTTCAGTTCAAGATCAACATATTTTCCTTGTCCTGTTTTTCCAACAATAATTTTTTTTATATTTTATACGTATTTGCTATGTACATTCCTTACAATGTCTGTATACGGTGCACTAGGATAGAAATGATAAAATTGTATGAAGTTGAGTTATTATAAGTAGAATGTGGAGGAGGCAATTATTCGACCATTGTTAGGATGAGGTAAAGCTTTTAAATAGTTTATTTTATTTATAATGGTGTGACCTGTTTATTTTTTTCATTACTGTAAGATAAATGTCTTTAAACATTGTGGCAAACTATGTTTGGGTTTTAAGATTTACGTACCAGGCCTGTCTTTTTGAGAAATGTTAATCTTTTAGGTATATCAGAGGCGGCCCAAAATTACAGAACAGGTAGTTTAAAATGCAGGTTCGGCCGCTGCTACTGACACCACCCGCTCATATATGTTTATGGATTACCACTCATACGCTTTCATTCAAAACACATCAAAAAAATAACGGATGGAGCCCATCGACCTACCTTGTTTCCGCGAAAACTAACTCCGTATTTATAATTGAGAGGGCAGCATTTTATAAACTTCTGGCCCTTCTAAATCTTTTGAGAATATACGAGTATATGTATTTACCGATCATTGGTATAGTAGAAATTGTAAATTGTAAATTGTAAATTGTAAATTGTAAATTGTAAATTGTAAATTGTAAATTGTAAATTGTAAATTGTAAATTGTAAATTGTAAATTGTAAATTGTAAATTGTAAATTGTAAATTGTAAATTGTAAATTGTAAATTGTAAATTGTAAATTGTAAATTGTAAATTGTAAATTGTAAATTGTAAATTGTAAATTGTAAATTGTAAATTGTAAATTGTAAATTGTAAATTGTAAATTGTAAATTGTAAATTGTAAATTGTAAATTGTAAATTGTAAATTGTAAATTGTAAATTGTAAATTGTAAATTGTAAATTGTAAATTGTAAATTGTAAATTGTAAATTGTAAATTGTAAATTGTAAATTGTAAATTGTAAATTGTAAATTGTAAATTGTAAATTGTAAATTGTAAATTGCAAATTGTAAATTGTAAATTGTAAATTGTAAATTGTAAATTGTAAATTGTAAATTGTAAATTGTAAATTGTAAATTGTAAATTGTAAATTGTAAATTGTAAATTGTAAATTGTAAATTGTAAATTATAAATTGTAAATTGTAAATTGTAAATTGTAAATTGTAAATTGTAAATTGTAAATTGTAAATTGTAAATTGTAAATTGTAAATTGTAAATTGTAAATTGTAAATTGTAATTTGTAAATTGTAAATTGTAAATTGTAAATTGTAAATTGTAAATTGTAAATTGTAAATTGTAAATTGTAAATTGTAAATTGTAAATTGTAAATTGTAAATTGTAAATTGTAAATTGTAAATTGTAAATTGTAAATTGTAAATTGTAAATTGTAAATTGTAAATTGTAAATTGTAAATTGTAAATTGTAAATTGTAAATTGTAAATTGTAAATTGTAAATTGTAAATTGTAAATTGTAAATTGTAAATTGTAAATTGTAAATTGTAAATTGTAAATTGTAAATTGTAAATTGTAAATTGTAAATTGTAAATTGTAAATTGTAAATTGTAAATTGTAAATTGTAAATTGTAAATTGTAAATTGTAAATTGTAAATTGTAAATTGTAAATTGTAAATTGTAAATTGTAAATTGTAAATTGTAAATTGTAAATTGTAAATTGTAAATTGTAAATTGTAAATTGTAAATTGTAAATTGTAAATTGTAAATTGTAAATTGTAAATTGTAAATTGTAAATTGTAAATTGTAAATTGTAAATTGTAAATTGTAAATTGTAAATTGTAAATTGTAAATTGTAAATTGTAAATTGTAAATTGTAAATTGTAAATTGTAAATTGTAAATTGTAAATTGTAAATTGTAAATTGTAAATTGTAAATAGTGTTGTGTAATTGCGCCGCCTGCACTGTTGTCCTTCATCCTATTTGTATCAGCAACATTCTGTTTTTTACCACTGACTAAGAGACAAATATTTCGGATAATTTTGCTGTTCAGGGTCGTCTTGTATGAAGTGTAAGCATTGATTCGTACCGAAACCGTGCCTTCAGATTCAGCTTCTCGAAAGATCAGTCAAAAAGAGCAGGGAGTTCACAAGTAACACGTTAGAAGAAAATGACGAATTACTATAGACCCAGATCGATCATGTAGCGCCCCGTTACCGGCAATTTTATAACGTACAAGACCAATTAGAAGCCGTGAGTGGTGGTGAGGAACTTGAGGAAGAATACTGTAAGCTTGATCAAGCAGAAGATTATTACATTGTCTCAATTCCGTTTTTCAAAACAAAAAGAGACA
The DNA here is from genome assembly GCA_932526605.1 of Nephrotoma flavescens. NCBI lineage: Eukaryota > Metazoa > Arthropoda > Insecta > Diptera > Tipulidae > Nephrotoma > Nephrotoma flavescens. The sequence continues at coordinate 285,895,886 of OW052221.1, read as the reverse complement.
CTTATTAGCCTCTGTCGAGAGCACGTAAGGTGATGTCAAATAAGAGCGAATCACTATTCTGTTCAATTCGCAAAAGTTACACTACGCAAAATCGTTGATACATCATGGCCGATAAGTAGGACCCAGAATCCCAACCCGAGCACAGTATCCGTCATACCAGGATCTAATCGAGAATGCCCGATGGCAATTATTAGAGGTGATTTCCATGACAAGAACAAAATCGAATTCATCGCAGTCGTATAAAGATGATCCGTCATCATCGCAAAGGGTGGTTAAATTTTAAGGGCCAATGTTGATTTTGAATAAAACACAAATTATTTAGGAAATTATTGTCAATTGTTTTTATTATGATAATATGGTATGGTTCAATCATGTATGGAACAAAATATCGGCCAAATGGCCACCGCGCCTCGGCGGCACACCTCCACCCGATGGTCCAAATTTTCGATGACGCTTAGGCATAATTGAGGTTCTATGCCGTTAATGTGCCGAATTATCTCGTCCGTTAGCTCTTGAATTGTTGCTGGCTTATCGACGTACACCTTTTCTTTCAAATAACCCCAAAGAAAGAAGTCCAACGGTGTCAAATCACATGATCTTGGAAAACACCATTCACAGTAACTGCGTGACCAGCCTCACTTTGGGAAAAATACGGTGCATTGGTTTTTCGACAATCACTCTTGGATTATGATTCGCCCAAATGCGGCAATTCTGCTTATTGACGAATCCACTGAGGTGAAAATGTGCCTCATCACTGAAGATGATTTTCTTCGAAAATTGATCATCCACTGTTGCCATTTCTTGCCACCATTCTAACCATTGACGACGTTTGGAATGGTCAAGAGGTTTTAGTTCTTGAGTCAATTGCACCTTATAAGCGTGTAAATGCAAGTCTTTATGCATAATGTCCATCAACGACGAGCGTGAGAGGTGCAATTGTTGGGCACGACGACGAGTTGAGGTGGAGCGCTCTTCAGCCAAACTATCGCGAACAGCAGCAATATTTTCTGCAGTACGAGCTGTACGAGCATGCACTGGTGTTTTAAATTTTTCTACAAACCCGGTTTGCTCAAATTTTTGCACGATTTTTCCGATTGTACGCACATTTGGACGGTTAAATTGACCGAAAAAATCACGAAGTGCACGATATGCATTTTGATTTGAACGCCCATTTTCATAATATGCCTGAATAACTTTAACGCGTTGCTCGATTGTGTATCTTTCCATGGTTCAAATTGAGTTAGTCTGAAATTGAGAAATGTCGAATTAAATGCAGAAAAAAAACTTGACGTTTTTTATTCATCGCGAACCCGAGTACATCGAAAACTTGACACACAATCAAGACGTTCATTCGCCGTCAATTCGGACTCGCATTCTCAGGTGTCAAGTTTGTGCTGGAAATAATATCGTATTCCAGTGCAATCAATGCAAGCCTCTTAGATTCGAGAAAAGATCAGATCTCGTTCGAGGTAAGAGGTTGTGCTTCAACTGACTGCGCCTAGACTACACCAGTTTGGCTTGCATATCCAGTTGTTGCCGATTTTGCAATAAAAGACACCACACGCTGCTATACAATTTGAACCCAAATCATCCTTCGAATCATCATCTCAAACTCAGATTTATGCTCGCCATAGTTATGGCTATCGTATCGATCTAACCAAAACTACATCCTTCTAGTTCTGTTGGATTTGGGACAAGCCAATTTGACCTTTTGTTTTTGTACATGTTTTTTTACATGTTCCACTTCGAGCAGTTAAGGCAAGGTGGAGCACAAGGCAACCAATCAACTGTCTAGTTGAATCGCAACTATCGAAGATTATATACTGTTAAAGTTAGCCGAAAGTTTCCAGCCGAAAGATAATGCAGATAGTGTCTTGAATACAGCAAAAATCAGTTATGAACTCGAATTTAGGATCGGGTTACATCATTCGGGTGAAGGAGAAATTATTTCAGTTTATAGGAATTTAAAAATCAATAGAGGCGAGAGTATAAAGAGAGTTTAAAAATAGTCAAGACACTATCTGCATTATCTTTCGGCTGGAATCTTTCGGCTAACTTTAATAAGGTGAAGATTATGACACTATCTACCACACAATGAGATCATTTTGGGTAATCGAGGATGTCTTCCTGCCAATCAATGACAACTTATCACCCCTTCAATGGCTATGAGTCCAGTTTAGAACTCTGTTCTGAATACAACACGTTCATGCGAGGTTACCTGCGATCGGGTCTAATAAAGGAAGTGCTAAAAGACCATTGCAACGAGCTGGGCCAGATGAGATTGATTGATTGAATTCCTTGAGCATCAGGATCAACTTGATTGTTTCGAATTCAACATGTGCTCAACATAGGATGTTTTCGAGCAGGTAAACGTATCTCCAAACCAGCAAACCACTTCATGAACTGAAAGGAAATATTATGACGACGTAATAAGCGATTCACAAATGTTTATAGTATTTATAACTTGAAATATTAAACCCGAAATTGAAATATTTAGGTTATATTTTCTTGAGAAATGGGGAGTGGTGTTGTTCTAAAGGGTAGCAGCTTAAAAACTGCTCATATTTCGGGAGCTCGTAATTCTACAATAAAAAAAAACAAATAACTCTGATTTTAGTATGTAGTGAGAGGGCTGAGTCAACGTTAACTCATCCACCCCCCCGCCCAACTATTCAAGCTCAAATTTTTGGTTTGCGAAGTTCGAGAGCTCATAAATAGCTCATAATTCCGCACTGTTGTTTTTCTAATTTTGAAGGTGCAGGAGGGGTGAGGGGGCACCTCAACAGTGATTCGGGACCTTATTTTTCCAAGTTAAATTTGTTTGCGAAACATGTGTGGTCTCAATCTGAAGCGTTTTTAGGAAATATATTTCACAATTGTCATACTTGCCTGCAAATGATAATATATTTCTTATCATTCAGAATTTTTCAGATAATGTATCTGATCCTTCAATATTTTTCAAAATTCATTATAATGAGTAAATTATTTAATTTTATTGGTTTATGCGGGGAAAAAAATAATATGTTGCAAACAAACAAACTTAATGAATTTGTACACAAACGTAAAGTTTCTCCTAAATGTCTACTATGTTTTCTTTTTGTAATTTTAAGACAAGGCAACCAAGCATATATACTTGGATACTGGAATTTCAGTCAATTCTAACAATTTTCGTCTTATACCTAGTTTTCGGTGAAATGTTTTTAGTTCTAATTATTTACTTGTTTACCCGGTTAATCGTGCGATATCATATAGTGTGTACCTAGTCACGCTTAATCCCCACTCAACACTAATTCTAAATATTCGAATGCGCTTCTTTGTTTGACGAAAGCCATAAATCAATAATGTGGAGAACGTGACTAATATACGGACATTAACTTTTGGAATAACCTCAACGCAAAATCTCTAAGATTCGCACAGTAACACCCCAGTCATCGGTAAAAATGTACGCAAGCACTTTGTAATTACAATAAATACGACGACCCATCAATTAGAATGAATCACTCAATCAAATTTCACTTTACGTTAAAACTACGTTAACCACTTTATATCCCAAGCCATCACGTAAATTTTATTTTAAGTGGGTGGTAAATGGTGATTTAAACTAATAAAAAACCGCAAGATATTGAGATGAAAAGCAAAAAAAAAAAAAGTTGCGAGGAATAAGAACAAGAAAAGAAATAATTTCAATTCTTAAGTACAGACAGTTGTACAAAGTATTATAAAGTATAGATGTTGTGGTATTTTGAAGGTTAACCGTTTATATTTGTTTCTCAAACTAAGTATCGTTGTGTACAAGTTGACATAATCAATAATAAATAGAAGTTTAAGGTTATTTGAATAAGATTGTTGTAAAAATTTCCGGATCTCTTTTCGCATTGAAATACTAATTCAAGTGTAAAGGTAATTTTTGCTAATTGAATATTTTAAGGTCGCGAGAATATAAAAATTTATAGTTTTTATTCAAAAGTGTTAATTTTTTTTAACTATATGCAAATATTCGCGGTTGATTGACGACGTTCATGCATAAATCCGTTATATGCGGCCGTTTTAATTTGTATACGGGGAAGTAGAATTCCATTTACATCAAGATCTACCAGGTAACGATATTTTAAAATCACATTTGTGTTTGTCACCTGCTTTAGAAATAGATTTTGTTGTTGCAAAACTTGTGCTGAAAATGCAATATAATTCGAATTCTTGAATCATATACATTGATATTTGATTATTTGAAATTGTGCCAAGAACTTAATACTTTTTATACCAAATATATAGAAGCAAATTAATTTTCTGGTAACATACTGGTTTGAGCGTGTTAAGGGTTGCTCTATATACAGTTGAACTCATGTAAATAATGTGTACCCATCCATCACAATGTATATTGGCCTAGTTTTACGTTTTTATTAATTTCTAGCATCATTCTTCTGGGTAGATGAATTGAATTGAATTTTCTTAATTTGTGATTAAACGAAATGCCAAATTATGCAATATACTTCAACATACATAATTATGTAATTAATCAAACCTCAAATACATTATCAGCTACGCTCCGAAATTCGTCAGTGCGTTTTGATAAAATTTTGCCTTGAGAGAAATTTAAATTAAAACCCACCAAAAAAAAAAAGATGATAACAATTTATTTTGGAATTCAATATAATGAACATAACGAACACTGACGTTGAAGTTTATTATTAGGGAGGCTAATCTGTTTAACGGTTAAAATTTCCTCCATGCTGGCCATATGTGTTATGAAATAAATTTTATTCACGTTGCTGTGCCGAGGTTCTGTATAGTTAAATTCAACCAGAAGTACGAAGAAGCAGAAGTTGAAAGACACATCGCCACGTTGAATCCTCAGTAAGAATTTTTTTTGTGTAGATCATCAAAGGAATTCACGTCATTACCTTCAAAAGCTCTTCTATCGTAATGGTCCAGGAGGTCCCGCCAAGACAAATCTCTATAAAACATTAAAAAGTTTTGTTCGATGTTGAGAGAATGCTGTAAAAGACAACGGAAAATTGCCAGAGGCAAGATATTGGCAGCGCTATCACAAAGGAGAATTTCTGTTTTCGTTTTGTAACCATTTTATCATATTTTTTATTCATTTTTGTACCGCTTTTCACAAAAAAAAATACATTCCAGCGGAATCTAAAGATTTGAAAAAGAGTCGAAAAAGTGGCTTGCAGTTTTGCAGTTAGAATTAATAGTACCGTGAGGCATATCATTCACATAACGGTTCGTATATTGAGATTATGACGCTTAATTATCTTGGAACCTAATCCACTCATTATGCTCAATCGATATCAAATGAGATCGGTTACGACACTTTTGATTCCAGTGAACCATTTGTTTAAATTTAAAATGTATATTTTCTTTAAAATGGACTAATCCCAGATAGCGGACATGATGCCATGTTGAAATCAGAAGAGATCGGTCACGACACTCGCAGTTCCTGGGAACCATTAATTTAATTTAACAATTCATACATAAGCTGAATGGGCGGGCCTATTCTGATTTTCCATTCTTTAATTATTTGATTGAAGTCAAATCGAATTTAATAAATTTGATCATTTTTTGTTTGTTTTTCATTAATTTTGATAAAAATTCTAGTTTGAGCTCTTGATCAGCGATTCATCATATTCAACTTTCCATCGATAAAGATACTATTAAAATTAGAGGACACGCTCCAGCCAAAAATTGTCGATAATGAATATTCGGGTGTACAATACGACCAAAATTGTATCAGTCGAAAAATGTCGATAATGCCGATTCAACACATCATGGATTGTGCGCCTGTAAAAGTCGGCAAAGCAGATTCGTAAAAATAACCAGATTTTGTTCCATTAACGTATTTTATTCAAAATTAAATTCATTAAAACTACACTCGCGTGCAACTAAAAATACCATGCATGAACCGCCGCCGTACGAGACTTTCAGCAAAAGAGCACTGCAAAAATTGCTCTCCTAGACGCCGGTAGAGCCGGCCTTTCCTATCACTACCATGGAGATATATTCTGCACTCGTCAGTGAATAGAACGGACCTCGCTCTTTGCGGTGGCGCGCTGTCAATTTTGGGCCTCTAGCGGGCCGTCTTGGAGTGAGGTTGACTTCCTGCAAGTGTCTTCTTACTGTCCATTGACTAACAGTTCCATCTCAAACTGCGATTTCGTAGTGAACTTAGATATTCGATCGTTCGATGATAAATCGATCGTTCATCTCAGATGAACACCGAAAATGACTGGTATGTGGTTGAAGGTATCAGTTTCCTGAAACCTTCTGGATATACTCTTGAGGTGGCATATTGACTCATGTTTAGCTGACGAGCGACATCTCGACTCTCGCTGATTGCCTCCCTCTTGCAATAAAGCAACATTTTGTGCGGCTTGTTCTGGAGTAGTATCCATGATTTTGAGGAGACAACAAATGAAACTGGTACAGATTTGTTCAGGTGAACATCTGATAAGTGACTGATTGCAAATAATATCGGTCAACGTGATATTATACATGGAGATTTCAGCTTGCCAATTGTGTTCACCGGAACATCGCCTTTTGCTACGAATGATTAAATTTGAATTAATGATAAAGGTGTACTTGTAAAGATAAAATACTAAGGCCCTTTTCCAATTACCAACTTATTTCAGACTTATTGACTTATTTGACGCCATCTTGAATAAGTCAGTCAATTTGTTCCAATTCATTGTACCGACTTATTTGTGACGTAAAAACAAAAGACAATTTCTATTATATGCAAGAAAAAATTTTCTTGACATATTGGTCGCTGCTACTAGATTTGAAAAAAAAAACTGCATGTATTACATCATAAAGCAAAATATACATAAGAGGTCTCATGTAGAGATTCCGAGGTTAACTATGCCGATATGTTTATAAGGGACGTATATATGGGTTAAATATAGAAAAATAAATATATTTGTGTATATAAATATATCAAAACTACAAAATGAGATTAACCTCGGAAAAATTGACTTATAAAATTTGCACTACTTGATTTCTCTTATATATTTATTGCTCGATGATTACATTTAGTCAAGACACATTTTTGGAGACATTTTTGTGTAGACATACTTATTCAAATAAGTCTCCCCGCGAGATGACTTATTTGAATAAGTCGGTGTCCACAATTAAGTTGGTATTTGGAAAAGGGCCTAAGGCACTTTCCCAAACACCGACTTATTACAGACTTACTGACTTTTTTGACGCCATCTTGAATAAGTCGGTCAAGCCTTTCCAATTCATTGTACCGACTTATTAGTGGCGTAATAACAAACACAAAACGCAATTTCCATTATATGGAAGAAAAAATTTTCTTGACATGTTGCTCGTTGCTACTAGAATTGAGAGAAAAACTGCATGTATTATATCATCGAGCAATAAATATATAAGAGAAATCAAGTAGTGCAAATTTTATAAGCCAATTTTTCCGAGGTTAATCTTATTTTATAGTTTTAATATATTTATATATACAAATTAAATTTTTTTCTATATTTAATCCATATATACGTTTTCTTATAAACATATCGGCATAGTTATTTTATAGTTCATTGTTCTTGTTAGGCTTATACAGATTGCCAAAAGTAAAATAGATTAACCTCGGAATCTCTACATGAGTCCTCTTATGTATATTTTGCTTTATGATTATATTTAGCCAAAACACATTTTTGGAGATATTTCTGTGTAGACATACTTATTCAAGTAAGTCACCTCGCGAGATAACGTATTTTAATAAGTCGGTGTCCACAAATAAGTACGTAAATAAAAACAGTCTCACGTACACAAAACAAAATTTAAGTTGAAAATCTATTACAAGAAGAGATTTACCACACTTAAAATTAAGAAATTTAAAAACAAAATCCTTCAAATAAAATAGGTTGAAAATTTTTCAACGACGTTAATGTTTCGGTTCACAGAGGTTGGCAGATATAACGGTTTACGACTAATTATTGCACTAACCATCAGCATTAAGCACACAAATGCTCAATACGTTACAGCGGGGATGAAAGGCCTCCCCAGCTGATTTAATGTTCGCTTCTCATAGTTATCGGAATTATGCTCATACATCACCAGAAATTTCTCCGTTCACAGAGTTTGGCAGATATAACGGTATGTTCCTAATTAATGCACTGACCATCAGCATTAAGCACACAAATGTTCATTACGTTGCAGCGGGGATGAGGGGCCTCCCCAGCTGATTTAATGTTCACTTCTCATAGTTAACGGAATTATGCTCATATATTACCAGAAATTTCTCCGTTCACAGAGTTTGGCAGATACAACGGTATGTTCCTAATTAATGCATTGGCCATTAGCTTTAAGCACACAAATGCTCATTATGTTACAGCGGGGATGAGGGGCCTCCCCAGCTGATTTATTTACTGAATATTAAATCAGCTGGGGAGGCCCTTAGTTAGTCGTAAACCGCTATATCTGCCAACCTCTGTGAACCGAAACATTAAGGTCGTGGAAAAATTTTCAACTCATTTATTTGAAGGATTTTGTTTTTAAATTTCTTAATTTTAAGTGTGGTAAATCTCTTCTTGTAATAGATTTTCAACTTAAATTTTGTTTTGTGTATGTGAGACTGTTTTTATTTTTATCGGGATGGAATTTGATTTTCTTCGTATATTTTTTAATTTTCGGGCTTTTAATGAATTTAGTGGAGAAACACACCTAAATTAAAATGGCACTTTTCGTGATGGTTTTCGGGCCAGCTTCACATACGTCAAATAAGTCTGTGTTTGGGAAACAGCCTAAGCTGTCAAAAAATTTGTTTTACGAAAATCGGCTAAGCCATTTAAAAAGATATATTTTTTTGTATGCGCGGTGGTTTGAGTCGTTTTAGTTAATCGTGAGTGTACAATATAAAACTATTTTTTTACTGAGAAAACTCGGTGGAATATATCAAGCAAAAATTAAACGTTTAAAAAGTAGTTCAAATGTAAGGTCTTAGTAATAGTTATCTCTGGAAAACTATTTAAGTCACATTTCATGTGGAAAGCCTGCGGCAAAACTCTGCTGAATAGGTACATACAAAATTTGAAAATTTCTAAACATTGACGGTTTAAAGATTCATAGATGATTCAAATTAAATTGTCTGGTAATGGTTACCTTTATAACAAACTTCGGGTCACTTTATTCATAAAAAATTTGAAAATATCTGGATGGATGGTGAACGATTCATATCAAATATTTTGGTTATGGTTACTTCTGAGAAAAATTTCAGGTCACTTAAAAGGCTGGGAAAATTCATTTGAGTATTTGAATTAAATCACAAAATTTGAAAATTTCTAAAAATTGGCCATTAAAGTGTCATGACTGGAAACAGATTCAAATAAAAATTCTCTTAGTGATGCTCACACCTGGATAAAATTTCAGGTTAATTATCTAGTGGGGAGTGCGGGAAAATGATTTGATGGCTGAAGGAAAGGTTTAAAATGAGGGACCTCAACTTAGTGATAGTTACCCTTGGACGAAAATCTCTGGTCGATTTGGGAAATTCGGTTTAATGTCGATTTGGGAAATTCGGTTTAATAAAACTAACAAATTGGTAAAGAAATCCACAGAAATACCCAGGCTAAAATGCAGACTAAATCTAATGAAGATAAAACGACAGCCGAAAATTTCGATATTGCAGATACAAATTTTATTTATATACCACACATCCAATAGTTTAGGTTTGGTTTGGTTTATTAGTTTTAATTGCTTCGTATGAAATTTTTTATTTCAATAGTTTTATTTGATTTTAAGAAATAACAAAATCATAATATATAAAATAAAAAGATTGTTTTCCGATGTAAAATTCGTATCTGCATTATCGACGTTTTTCGACTGTACTTTTATATGAATTAGATGTAATCTGCATTATCGGCATTTTTCGGCTGGGTATTTCTGTGGATTTCTATTAATTTGTATGTTTTATTAGAACGAATTTTCGAAAGCTACCGACACAAAAATCGACCAGGGCTAATTATCACTAAGGCGAGGCCTTTCATTTGAAACCTTTTTCTGGCAAGACATTATATAAACGTTTAATTATTCGGGCTCCCCACATGAAAATTGACCAGAAATTTTGTTTAGGTGTGAGCATCACTAAGCCCTTTCATTTGAAGTGTTTTCCAACCATGAAACGATCAACTTTTAGGAATTTTTAAATTTTGTGTGTGTGATATATTGAAACGAACTTTCCCGGACTCCACTTATAAAATTGACCTGACGTATTTTAAATGAAAATCAATAGAAGCAATATTTTTTCAAAACATTTCACTATAGATGCATTTCAAATCTTACCTCCCCAAACATCTGATAAAGCACTTATCAAAATTTGGTTTTGATATATTAGCTGTTTTTAGGCTTAGCAAAATAAAAATTTCTTATATAAAAAATTATTTTCCATCATAAAATTTATATCTGCATTACCGACATTTTTGGCTGTTCCCTTTCGTTTGTTTGGTTTGAATCTGCATTATCGACATTTTTCGGTTGGAAATGTTTCCCTTTAATAAGGTTCATTAAAACACTATTACAAAACTACAACTTAGAAAGTATCTAATTTGAAACTGTAATTTTTCTTTAAAATCGAAACAGAGTTCGTAGTGCTTCAATGTAAGGGATTAACACTTTCTTGTACGTTAACAAAGTTATGCTCCGTTTACACTTTGTTACACTTACATTGTAGTCTATGTAATATCCATTTGTTTTCCGTTAATCTTGCTTAATACAAAGTAGTACAGAAAAGTAGGTTGCCGACAACGCAATTCGCTTCTCCCCATTAAACTGCGTCGAGGACACCGTAATCAGATTACATTCGATGTATCTAAAACATAAATATTCTAATCTATATTACGAATACGTGTCTATTATTCAAAATAATCATGCTAATGTGTACAAAAAAAGCTAACCTCGAAAATGAAAAATAAAAACCAAAAAAAAAAAAGAAAAAAAGAAAATCGATAAATTTTCAAGAACACATACACAAACATTATTCCATGCGTAATCTCATATAGGCGATGTCTCATCTTACCGTTTTAGAAATGTACATACTAACAATAAATTTTTAGATGGAGGAATTAAAATTGAAATTATTTTAAGAAATGCGTGACCTTGGCATTATAATAACGATAAAAATCGTAACAGTGGTAATAGTAATAGTCGTAAATACGTAATGTACATACATAAAGTAATTGATGCCTATCCTACTCGCTCGGTCAGCGGGCGTATAAATAATAGAAGCACATAATATATACGGAGTGTGGACAAGGTCAAATCAATTTTCTTTGGTTTCTTGTTGAAATTTATGAAAATTGAATTTTCATTTTCTTTTTTCTGCTTCTTATGTGCGAGAGTCGTCTTTCGATTTTTTTTGTTTTTGATTAAATTAAATTTGAAAAGGCAAAAATTCTCGTATAGATGAAATAAGATCGTTTGATATAGAATATATACGTAACGTATATAAGCTGTTGATATATAGGAGAATAATAAGAAGTTTAGGTAAGAATATTATGTCACTGTGTGTTTATTTCATTTTATATTGGTTTGAACAAGTCCTTGGAATATTAAACGTTTCTCTGATTTTTAGATTTGAATATGCTAAAAATGCGCCTTAGGTTGGATATTTTGAATTTGTTTGCGGTTTTACATGGATAGGAATCATAGAAAGTGTATGTTATACATATGTATGTAAGAATCCTCCACGCATTCCGCACACTGAATAAATAGTATAAATTACATTTATTATTAAATTTTATATTCGAGTCCTTACTCTACAGACTCATTTTGATTTTACATCGCCAGAATTATAATACTATCCTAAAATTAACTGAATTTGACCGTAATCGGTCAAATAATGGTCCAGTCTCATTAGGGCCAATCAAATTTAAAATATTTGTTCAAGTTGATCACAAATATTTCAGAAAAATAATTTTACTTTGGATATGGCATAAGATTCGGAGTATTTTCAAGACATTTATAATGCGGCATGAGGAACTTTAGATTTGTGAACTAAAGTAGTATTATCCATTGCAACAAACGACCATTCATCAACACACAAATAATTACAGCTCAAACATAAGCTTTAGCGGTTATTAACCACAAGTTTAATCTGTTCCACCCATTTTAGCTAGTAAAAATAACCTATAAAAATAATGAGGTGTTTGTGTATTATGCTTTAATTCCATGGAAAAAAATTTCTGGCCGCATTTTTTTACTGAAGAAACGAAAATGAAAAAAAAACTTAAATTCCATAAGAGTGACAAAGAAAAGAAATATGTTTTATTTCATTTGTATAGTAAAATTTTATGTTTTCATTTTGACAATTACATTACCGAAGAACCTGGTATCGAAGAATAAAGTAGGCAAGTTAAAACCGTAAAAGTTGAAACGAATAATAATAATGAATACAGAATTCCCTCTATCCCCTCCACGCTATAATCTAAACAAAGAAGATTATAGCAGACTCTTTAGATCACTAGGATCCAATTTTATTATTGCTGATGACTTTAATGTAAAAAACACCTTTTGGGGATCAAGCCTTACAACCCGTAAAGGAAAAGAGCTTTTCGAAGCAGGTCGGGTAAATAGCTGCGAGTTCCATTCGGGAGGTAAACCAACATATTGGTCTGCTGATATAAATAAAATTGCAGATCTCATTGATTTTTTTGTAACGAAAGGGATTACCGAGTACTACATGTGTGTCGAAAATAGTTAGGGGGTATATTCTGACCATTCACCTGTTATCATGACACCTATTGTTATCATGGGACCTATTCCAAGAACTAATTGAAGAGGAAATAGACCTTCAAGTGCCAATTAAAACAACGGTACAATTGGAAGACGAACTGGAGATTCTTAAGAGTACTATTCAACAAGCAGCAAGGGAAAGTTCTCCTACTAATCATACTGAATTCCATCCCGTAGGAATCAGAATTACCCTCTTGAAGTCAGGGAATTAGTTACAGAGAAACGGTAAATACGAAAGGCCTGGCAAACGACACGCGCCCCGGGAAACAAAAAGCCCTCAATTATCTGTGCAAAAAACTGAGACAACTTGTAAAAGAAATTAAGAACGTAACTATTAACAAGTACTTAAGTGGTCTCACCGAACATAAAGACACTGATTACTCTTTTTGGAAAGCAACCAAGGTATTAAATGGGACCAAAATGCATGTGCCACCAATTAAAAATCAGGAAGGAACCTGGGCCAAAAGTGATAAGCAAACGCTACTTTATTTGCGGCTCACTTGGAAGAAACCTTTCAACCGTTAACAACAATTAGCAAAATTGATGGCCATAATATACGACCTGTAACATTACAGGAATTAAAAGATGAGATCAAGTACAATTTAAATGCGAAAAAAGCTCCAAAATCGGTTTTACATAAACTTCACAAACCAGAAAATTAACTGGATTCGAGTGGAACTTAATTCAAGGCAGGTTCAAAATGCAAATATAGCCAAATACTTTGGCATGGCTCTCGATTGCAAGCTTAGATGGAAAGAGCATGTTAAAAAGAAAAAAGAAGAATTGAACATCAAATATAAGAAAATGTATTGGCTAATTGGGAGAAATTCTGAGCTTACAATACACAATAAATACTTAAACTAATATGGGCCTATGGTATTCAACTTTGGGGTTGTACGAAGAAAACAAATACGCAAATGATACAATGCTTTCGAAACAAAGTGCTGCGTGGCATTGTCAACGCACCATGGTACATCAGAAATGATAACCTACCTAGGGGCTTAAACATGGAATACGTCAGTGAAGAAATAAAAAATCACGCAAAGAATCACATTCAGCAGAAACTTTTAGAACTGGGCAGTTGTATTTAATTAGGACACAGAAATATAATAAATTTTGTAAATTCAAACGGGAGTAACCATTGTTTCCCGTCAAATGTGAATCATTATTTAAGAAAGATAAATTACCAAATGATTTGTAAATCAGTTGTATTATAAAAAATAAATAATAAAAAAAAATAAAATTATATCCGAATCCCAAGATTTCGTCGAATTTAGCTTGGCTCACCGAATTTGACCATCATTTGTTGAGAGATTGCCTAGCTCCATTGAGCATAATATTAGAGTGCCAATCAAATTCTGCAAAATTAATAAAAAAAATTTGCGAAATAACCTAAATTTATTTGAAATATCCATTCCGGTAGTGAATTTGGCATTGATTATCATTGATAGTTTTTCGGGAAGCATTACCTTTGTGATGCCTCACATATTGTTTTGTTGTTTTGTTTCTTTTTATCTCGTGGTAATACTAATGGATTTTAGAGTAATTTTTAATATACATAATTTAAATTACTATGGTTTCAGGAAATTCTATTGTAAGTTAGTGGAATTGTAGTAGGATTAAATTAATAAATATTTATATTACATATTTAGGAAGCCAGAAAATATTAATTTAGAATTAAATTTCAGGAAATCTACAGATGTACGTGAAATAATAAAAAAAAATCCTCAGGTTGCTGATTTAGAGGAGCAATTGTTGAAGATCAATACCATCGTTATCCATTGAACCTTTATCCTTCCTCTAGTAGATTAGAAGTAGATTAGAATTGTGTTGTGTTGTACGGTCGATCGCTATAGGTGTCTGCAACCGGGTTGCCCCGGCACAAAATAAAATACCTTTCCTATTCTTCCTCTTGTTATGTGTACACAGGTTGTAGGAATACGCTAGGCGTTATCCAGGACACTTGTCAAGTATTTGACCTTACAGTCCAATCAATTAGTCAGGAGTAGGTATAGTGGTGAATGATCGCTAATATCTTTATGCTTGTGCTGAGTATAGATATACCCCGCCAATTTTTGCATTTTCTTGAGTCGCCTTTACCCGTGGCGAGCTGCAGCTATCGGGGGGGTCACAGGTGGTAGATCGTGAACGGCCTATCGATAGGTAGGTTAGCGGTGAATTAAATAAGCCGTCCCCAACCGCAGCTCTGCTGGAAGGAGAGTCTCAGAGAACGGGGGAGTGGTTAACCTCTGTTCACTAAATTCTGAGTGCCTATGATACCCAGTACGGAAAGGCGAACTGATGGCGCAATAAAACCATCGACCACAACCACGGTGAACTGAGCGTCACGCCTCCTTGCGCTTCCGGGCTTCCAGGTAGTGAATGGGGAACCCTATAAACGGGTATCCCATGAATGAAGTGGGTCCCATTTGTTTGGGATATCCATATGAATGGTGAATGAGTGAGTGAATGTGGGAGGAGGTCGGGGCGCGGCGGACGGGGTGCTCGGTAAGCCAATGGGCTGGATTAAGGTGTTACGCGACCCGTCCTGATGATCGACTAGACTGGGGGTCAATTTAACAAAGCCCAGTCGTGAACGGAGCCCTCTGGATACCTGGCGACCTCCAGTTGTATTTAGCCTTACCTGCGTATACGGATCTCTGCGCAGGTGGACGTATTTCTCCGATACTCGTGGGAATAAATGGAAGATTTTAAAAAAAATAATAAAAACAAGGGGACCGGTACCCACCAAAAACCGGAAAGTACTATAGAGGGGAGTAACTCTAACCAGAAAGGTGCGGTTCCCTCATCTGAGGCAGGGGCAAGCAACACCATGACATCGAAGCCAGGTGAAAGCGGAACCGCCAAACAGAAGAGTGGGGGACCGAAAGAGATCCCCCCAGCAAAGCGACGGTACAGAGAGAGACGGTCGGCGTTTAGAATTCTGGAGAAACTGGCTGCGACCCCTGAGGGGCAGCTTACAGTTGCGCAGAAGGAATCTGTAGCATGGGCTAAGAAAACTGTCGGCTGCAATAGCTCGGAGAGGGTCCTTGTGTCTAAAAGACAGAGGTCCCAGGATGAGCTTGAAGCAGAAGGCAGTAAGCGGGCCAAAGTGCAAGCAGACATGACGTCGGGGGCTCCTAAGGAGCAGAAACTGAAATTATTCAGTGAAACCCTGAAGGAGCACGTGCTGGTGCTAGCCGTCATTGACAAAGGTCAGGAAGATGGGAGCATCACATCGGAAAAGTGGAGGATAGTGTATAATGCACTAAATTCCATTTTCTTGAGGATCCTGAGAGAAAATCCGGGATCCCCCCCGTCCTGCAGAGATGCGGGATGGCACCAAGGGCGCGTTAAGCTAACTGCGTGCTCGGACCAAAGATCGGTCGATCTCTATAAAAGGGCAGTGGCCGAGGTAGGCGAGGTGTGGCCGGGCGCGAGGCTTGAAGCAGTCAGCAGAGGGGAAATCCCGAGCAGGCCGAGCGCACGCGTCTGGTTACCAACCGAGCCGGATAAGCCAGAGGAGATCATTGAGATTATCCGGGCCAGTAATCCCGATCTTCCAACGGAAGGATGGAGGATTGTGAAGCAGGAGGAGGCCAGGGGGGGGGGGGCTTTAGATTGGCAATCATGCTGATCAATAAGGAATCCTTGGCTTCCCTTGCTAGATCTAAGGGAGTGATCAACTTCGGTTTCGGATCGATCACTCTTAAAGTTTATAAGAAAGACGAGGTCGATAAGGGCGCGGAAGACCAGCCTGGGGGCGACGGCGAACGGACCCGGCAGGAAATGGTCAAGCGGACTGAGGACGACCAGGGTAGCCGTTCCGATATTTCGGACGAAGGGAAGTTGGTGATGGGAGGCAGCCTCCTCTCTCTGGAGCCTGATGGGGACATCCTGTCAGGCTCTCGACGAGAGGAAGACAGCGTCCGGAACAATGAGGTAAATTGCACTATCCTGATGCAGGGAGTGCAGGAAGAGGTGAGTAAGGTCCATTACAATGATTAGCATTGTACAAATAAAGATACATCACACGAAGGCTGCCTCGGCAGCTCTCGTGCTCAGACTGACTAAGTCAGATGAGGACTTGGTGTTAATCCAAGAACCTTGGATTAACAATAACAGGATCTGTGGCCTCAGAATGAAAGGGTATAAAGTATTATACTCAAGCAATTCTGAAAAGATCAGATCGTGTATCTTAGCGAAAAATAATTTGAATATTTTTCTTCTTCCACAATTTAGTAGCGGGGACGTTACAGCGGTGAGCGCTGAGGTAGGCTGTGAAAAACTATGGCTAGCCTCAGCCTATATGGATCGTGAAAAGGAGGTTCCACCGGGTAATCTGGGGGAACTGATCCGGGAAGCAGGTCTGAAAAAGGTAGGTGTGATACTTGGATGTGATGCAAACGTGCATCACACAATCTGGGGAAGCACAGACATTAACGAAAGAGGTGAGTTATTTTTTGATTACTTATTAAATACTAACCTCGTAGTTTGCAATATTGGGTGTGAACCAACATTCATTGTTAGAAATCGACAGGAGGTTCTAGATGTAACCTGTGCGTCAGAAACAATTTTTGATATGATCAGTGATCACCGATATATTACATATAACCTCAACATCAAACCTGTTGCCCGGAAAGCCTTTAGGAATCCCAGAAGGACAAACTGGAACAAATATGGGGAGGTGTTGAAGGAACTATTGCCGCTGGAGGTTCCTGGACTTCCGGCGACAGTAGAGGAATTAGATGGCATGGTTGATATTGTCACAAAAGCATGCAATCTGTCATTTAACGCTGCGTGTCCCCTGATAAAACCTAGGGGCAGGCAGAAACCAACATGGTGGACCACGGAGTTGGGAACCTATCGGAGAGTGTGTAGGACAGCCTATAATAAGGCTAAGAACACCAGGGAAAATCGGGATTGGGATTCCTATAAGGAAGACCTGAGAAAATACAAAAAAGAGTTGAGGAAGGCACAAAGGGGGTCTTGGAGACTCTTCTGTTGTAGAATGGAGGAAGTCTCTGAGACTTCTCGCCTTAGGAAAATTCTATCTACCAACCCAACCAGTCCTAGTTACTTAATTAGGCCGGACGGGTTACGGACAGCTTCTAGTGCGGAATCATTGGAGCTTCTCATTGAGACCCATTTTCCGGGAAGCATTGATGACTCAATGGAGCCTGAAGCTCATCGAGGAACACCTTTAACAGATGTGGATGGCATCGTGGACAGGAAACGAATCCTGTGGGCGCTGAACGGTTTTAAGCCTTATAAATCGGCGGGCCCGGATCGGATTATACCAGCAGAGATCCAAAGAAACTCTGCAGTTATCCTCCCCTGGCTGGAGGTTATCTTCAGAGGATGTCTGCAATTGGTCTATATTCCCAGGAAATGGACGGAGGTCAGAGTGGTTTTTATCCCGAAATCGGGAAAAAGCTCACAGGCTTATCCAAAGGACCTGAGGCCTATAACTCTATCATCCTTTATGTTGAAAACCTTGGAAAGATTGATAGACGTACTTATTCGAACAAAAGTTGAGCCAAGGAATTGGGCAATGTCGCAGCATGCGTACTGTAAGGGAAAGTCGGTGGACACAGCTCTGCATGATCTAGTACGCATGATTGAGAAGTCAATTTACTCGCAAGAGTATTGTATGGTAGCATTTCTCGACATTGAGGGTGCCTTTAATAATGTAAAAACGGAGGCGATCATGGAAGGATTGTCATTTCTGAAGGTGGATTATCCTATAAGTAGGTTGATAAATCAGATGCTGGTAAGCAGGATTATTATCTCGGAACTGGGAGAGTCCACCATTAGAAGGCGGGTGGTTAGAGGAACTCCGCAGGGGGGAGTAATGTCCCCCTTTCTTTGGAGTGCAGTGGTGAATGGATTGCTGTTGGAACTGGAGAAAGAGGGTATAGGGGTTGTAGCGTATGCAGATGATGTAGCAATAGCTGTCTCAGGCAAATATCTGGATACGATTAGGGATGTTATGCAGAACGCACTCCTGATCGTTACGAAATGGGCCAGCAACTGTGGATTAGGGATCAACCCCTCCAAGACAGAGCTGGTACTATTTACTAAGAAATATAAAATTCCGGTAGTTAGCCCTCCTACCGTGAAGGGCATTAGACTGGCTTTTGCTGACAGAGCGAGATTTTTGGGCATAATCTTGGACAGTAAGCTCAGCTGGAAGCCTAATATTGTAGAAAGGGTGAATAAGGCTAATGTAGCCATTTACTCGTGTAGAAACGCCATAGGGAAGAAATGGGGTTTGAAACCAGAGCTGGTACACTGGCTCTATACCGCAGTGGTAAGGCCTGTGCTGATGTACGGGGTGGGCGTGTGGTGGCCAGCTCTATAAAAGGTAACCTATATAAGGATGTTGGAGAAGGTGCAAAGAACGGCCTGTATGCTTATAAGCGGGACGCTTAGGACAACACCTACACGCGCTTTAGAGGTTATGTTCCATCTTAATCCAATCGAATTTTTTGGTAAGCAGATGGCAGCCAATGTGGCTACAAGGCTCTCGGCTGTCTCTCAGTGGAAGTGTCTTCAGGCGGGACACTCGACGATAGTTAGATCACTAGGGGAAGAAATGGTGAATCTAGATTATATTAAACCAACGTTGTGCTTCGATATAGGTTTCCGGATCATCTGTCCTTCTAGGGAATCCTGGAGGAATGGATCAATACTGGAAAACGAGGCACTGCAATTTTTCACGGACGGCTCTAAGCTAGACGGCAAAGTAGGAGCCGGAGTCTTCTGTGAGAAGCTTAATGTTAATATTTCTGTTCGTCTCCTTGACTACTGCAGCGTGTACCAGGCTGAAGTGGTGGCGATAGGAGAAGTCGTGACATGGTTGAAACATAACGTGGTATCTGTTAGGGATATCGCGATTTATGTGGACAGTCAAGCGGCACTCAGGTCACTAGAGGCGGTTTCTCTGAAGTCACGGGTGGCGCTGGATTGCCGATCATCTCTTAATGAGATGAGCGAGTATTTCAGTATCCAGATAATCTGGGTCCCTGGTCACTCGGACGTCACGGGAAACTGCAGGGCAGACGAACTAGCTAGGTACGGTACGACTCTCCAGATGCAACCGGAAAGGGCAGGTCTGGGGAGGCCTATAGCAGCGCTTTAATTGACGCTCAGTAAAAAGGCAATCGCCTTGACAGATGAGAGGTGGACCAACACTCTCACGTGCAGGGTAGCAAAACAGGTTTGACCAAAACTGGACCTGCGGCGCTCCAAGGCATTTATATCCCTGGGAAAACGAGATTTAGGATTGGTCGTAGGGATACTGACAGGACACTGTCTTTTTGGGGAACATGCGAGAAGGCTGGGTCTAGAGACGAATGACTTTTGTAGAAGTTGTATGGACGAAGAGGAGGAAGAGACGTTAGTTCACTTCCTATGCTCGTGTCCAGCACTATCCTACAAAAGACATAGGTACTTGGGTGTGTACAACATGGACAGCCTTTCTGAACTCGCGGACTTTGGGGTGCGAGATATTTTACGCTACATCAGTAGCTCTGGTTGGTTTCAGCGGGAGTAAGGGAAGATTGGATCCTGTGGTATCACAATGGGCCATTATTGGCCTAAGTGTGCGATAGCAGCCACTCTAACCTAACCTAACCTAACCTGAGTCGCCTTTGAGCTTCCACAGTTGTTAATATGCCTTCTTTGAATATATGCTGGTATATTGTCCGTTCCACAGGCTTTGTTATTCTTAATTTTGGCAATGAAACTGTTTAATCCACTCTCCGTTGATGGATGGTTGTCGATAGTTTCGTTATTAACGTCAATTGTTAATTCGATGAATTTCGTGTTGTTGGTGATGAAATATTCCGTCCAATTCTTCGAATGTGCTTCATTTGTTTGACCGGATGTATTCATTATTAGTTATACGGTACAATCTTCCAGTCGTACGCATCGCTGCAACCTCAGCTGCTGCCTTCAGAATGTTTTCAGTATTTTGTCTACAATCACTCCTTACTATTTTCTTAATTCCTCGTGCCTTATATAAAACTGAAGCGGAAATAATTCCGCTTCAATTTTCTTCCAAGTATCATTTATACCGTAAAAGTTGAAACTAATAATAATAATGAATACAGAATTTCCTCTATCCCCTCCACGCTATAATCTGTAAAAACGTAAACAACATACAGTCAAACCTGTTTTGGTGCGGTTTTTTTATGCGATTGTTTTTTGTGCGGTCTTTTTTATGCGATTTTTTTATACGGTATGAAAAAAATTTATTCAGTATAATCTTCTTAAGTTCTTTGAAAATTTCAATCAATTTAGAACATAATTGAATGTGAACACTACTTATACCTAGCTACTCGTGAAATTTCTGATACTTTGCTTAAGCGGCCCCGATTACCGCACAAAACAGGTTTGACTGTATTTTTATTCCCGTTTAAACATGCCGAATTTCGTACCAACAACAGAGCATTTGCTCAAACAGAAAAAGACCTTGAAGAACAGTTAAATGACACTCAAGCAGCCATAAGCAAACGTTTACATGCCATAAAAATGATTCAATAAGAAAAAAAATGGGGTCCATATGAACTTGCAATTCTTTGCTAACAAGACAGGCATTTTTTGTTTCAAATTGTGACTGGCGATGAAAACTAGATTTACTACAATAACCCTAAAGGCGACCGCATGAAAACATTATGCCGTGACATGACAATAGCTGCCAACATAGTAAGCTTAAAAAAGTTGAAAATATTTTATCTCGCCCATGACAAGTAATACCAAATCTTTTTTTTTTTTTGCTCATTCTGGGTTTTTTTTGCTCATAAAATTTGCTAATTTTTTGACGTGTCACAATTGACATTTTGTTGAACATTTTCAATTTTATGTGCGTTTTGTTCTGTGTACTGTGTGTTTATTTTGTTAAAATTAATTAGTAATTCTTTATTTCAAGTAGTTTAAATCCAATTTTTCAACTAGTTTCAGAAATGGTTTCTTTTCAATTTCTCAATTAGTATTTCCGGGTTAATTTTTTTTCAATTATTGTTATGGCTGTATTTCCCCAACAAGTGTTTCAATAGAGACAACAACAACTGTCTTTCTTAAGACAACAAAACCTGTCTTTATCAAGACAAAGAATGCTGGCAATATTATCGAATGATATTGCCGCGGCTAATGCTTTGCTTGCGGTTTGCTTAACAAAGCGCAGAAGATCAACACACCGCAGGCGTCGTTTTGTTGTAAACCCTATTAATCGGAATAGGAGGGAACAGGGTTATTATGATAACTTGGTGAATGAGATGCGACTTACGAATGAAGCGACATTCTTCAACTTCCATCGAATGCCACCAACTGTTTTCGACGAAGTTTGGGCCATAGTAGGCCCATTCATCCAGCCTTTAATGATCTCGGATCGCGTAATATCTGCAAACGCTAAGTTGTCGCTTACTCTAAGGTAACTATTAAGCCATTGATGTTTAATAATATCAATATATTGTAGTAAAATGTTATTTTAGATATTTGGCTAGTGGGGCATGATATCGATCGGTCGATATGGATACCGGATTGGCGAGTCAACAACGTCACAAATTATAAGGGAGACTTGTTTAGTGTTATGGGACAAACTTAGTTTGACTTGTTTTCCTCAACCTAGCGCGCAAATGTGGCAATTTGTGGCACAAGATTTTTATGAAAAATGGAATTTTCCGAATTGCTTAAAATCCATCGATGGGAAACACGTCATTATTCAGATATATACTTAGAGTCTTTATTTTAATATATTGAGTTTTAAAAAATATTTATTTTTGTTTACAGGCATTTGGAAATTCTGGTTCTCTAAATCGGAATTACAAACATAGCCATAGCGTCATATTATTAGCTATTTGTGATGCCAATTATAAATTTACATACGTAAGTATTGGAGCAAGTGGACATAAGGGAGACAGTACCTTATTTCGCAACACCGATTTTGGCAAAGCTGTCATAAATGGAGGTAAAGCATTACATTTACCTCCGCCAGCTTGCTTGCCTAATATGGCTGATGAAGTCCCTTATGTATTTGTGGGTGACGAAGCGTTCCCACTGCTAGTTAATTTAATGCGTCCATATCCCGGTCGCAACACCACATCTCTGCCAAATGACCAAAATGTCTATAATTACAGACTATCTCGAGCTAGACGGGTGGTGGAGAATGCCTTTGGTATATTCGCTGCAAAGTGGCGAATATATCGAAGGCCAATTCTTGCAAGTAAGCCAACAGTAATTGCCGTCATACAAGCGACAGTTGTGCTTCACAATTGGCTTAGGGATAAATAAATGGCAAATTATATTACCAACGACCTGGTCGATTCAGACGTGAGAGGGACAATTCAACCTGGGAGATGGCGCGATGAAGGGAATGCCGAAGCTCTACGAGATCTTAGCAGAGTTGGATCAAATAACCCAAATAGAACTGCGGTTGATGTGAGGGCCCAGTTCCAATATTTTTTTAATGGTGTAAATCCTTTACCATGGCAAGACGCTATGATGCACTAAATCCAAAAAATTCAAGTCTTTTAAAAATAAAAATTTAGTTTAACATAAATAATTCAGTCTTTTATTTTCAAATTTCAGTTTTACTAATATAATAAGAATGTCTCAGGCTATCACAATTCAATAATATATAGTTAACAAAAATCACAAAATTAATTAACTAAAGTTAATTCAATCACAAAATATTTGGTGTATTTAAAATAAGGTAATAAAAAACTAATTATTTTTCTTTTATTTCTTACGAAATCCATTCCTTTTCTAAAAATGAAGAATAGCATCTCTTGGTCACCTTCATCCCAAGACAACACCTCTTCTTCTACCCCCATCACGTAATTAAGCCCTGGGCTAATACGGGTTAGAGGAGCTGTTGATTGAGACATTAATTTTTCAGACATCTCATAGTGTTTGCCCAATTTACTTACAAGACTTTTGATGGCCGAGTCCAATGGATCGTTGTCTGGTTTTTTTTTCTTTTTGGTGGTGGAGGCATTACCTCTATCTCCTCAATGTCTTCTTCCGATAGCTCATCGACAGTGCTATCAAATAGCCGTTGGGCATTATTAGATGATGCCTGCCGAATATTGCAACTTCTGGAAGCTCCAGGCTGAGAGGTATCTCTAGGTGATGCCGATGTTGTAGTCTCTGTTTTGCTTTCCTGCGGTTCTGTTCCTGCGGTCTCAGGATTTTTTGATAATGAGAAGCTGCTTACTGTCGTTCTAAAATTGTATAATTAAATATTATTGTAAATAATTTTTATTGTTTAGCTAGGTAGATTAGAAATTAAACGTACTTACTTATTTTCATCGTCGCTATCAAAAAATGACATTTCCTTGAGAAATTTTTTAATTTTAATATGTACTTCTCTATAGTTGCTCCCACTTTTCGGACTCAAATTTTCTTTAGCCCTAGAAAGTTTGGCTTTTATTTTTTTCCACATATAGCGGCAATCATTAACAGAAATCCCACCCCCCATTGTCTCGGCGATCTCCGACCACTTCTTTACGCAGATGCTTGTGCACCGATGTTGCGGATGCTTTAGCTGCCAAATCGTTTCCCGGCCGTCTTTTTTCATTTCCAGAATAAGTTTTATTTCTCTCTCTCTCTCTCTCTGGCATTATATCCCATCAAGGGATTTGGCCGCCTCAAATGAGGTTTCATAATCATATTTTCATTTCGGATAATGAGTGATTAATTCATTGATCCTAAACCAGCCGTGAAATTTTTTTTTTTTACCTTGTCACCACCGGGAATCGAACCCGGGACCTCCGGTCGCTGGAGCAAGCATGCTAACCACTTTGCCACCGGGGCGGCCGAGAAGGAAGGAGAAGGATGAATATTTCCAATGAGGGAATAAGTTTTATTTCCTCATTGGAAATATTCATCCTAAAAATAATATAAATGTATTTTATTAATTAAATTATAACACCATATTTTATAGATACATAATTATTTTTGTAATTAACAGAAATATTTATTATGATTGTATAATATCTTACTTGTTTTAATGTCCAGCCAGATAATAGAAACAATTAATAAAAAGAACAATCAATTTAGAAATTTTATATAATTTAAATTTATTGAAATAAAGAATTAATTAATTTTAACAAAATAAACACACAGTACACAGAACAAAACGCACATAAAATTGAAAATGTTCAACAAAATGTCAATTGTGACATGTCAAAAACTTAGCAAATTTTATGGGCAAAAAAAACCAGAATGAGCAAAAAAAAAAAGTTGGTATTACTTGTCATGGGCGAGATAAAATATTTTCAACTTTTTTAAGCTTACTATGTTGGCAGCTATTGTCATGTCACGGCAGAATGTTTTCATGCGGCCGCCTTAAACGCAAAAAATCATGGGTTCATCCAGGCGAACATCCACATCAACAGCAAAACGAAACATTCATGAAAGTAAGGTTATGTTGTGCATTTGGTGGGATCAGAAAGAAGTGGTGTACTATGAGCTCCTAAAACCGAACGAAACTATTACTGGTGAACGTTACCAACGCAACAATTGATAGATTTGAGCCATGCAATAAACGAAAACCGACCGATTCCAGCCAACAAAAAGCATAAAGTGATTTTGCTGCACGAAAATACTCGACCATATGTCGCAAAATAAGAAAAAAATACGCTGGAAATACTTAAATGGGAAATTCTACCGCATGCTCCCTATTCACCAGAGGGTGCCCCGGAGGATGGAGATCTTCAAGACCAGCACTTCAGAAACCACGAGGAAATCAAAAAATGACTCGACGAATGGATCGCATCAAAAGACAAACAATTTTTTTTTTCGATGGAATCCATAAATTGCCAGAAAGGTGGTCGAAAGTTATAGATAACGACGGAAAATATTTTGATTAAATTAGAATTTACCATTTCTTAGAAATAAACGTGTTTTTCCTGCAAAAAAAAAATACAAAAACTAAGTTATACTCCCAATAATTATTAGTTTGGAGGCTAAGATTTGGCGGCTTCACAGAATGTGTTTCTAGTGTCGAAGTCTTTTAATAATCTATTGGCGTTAAAGTTATTTCAATTTGTCTTGATGCGTTTTACAGTGGGAAGCTTAATTTGAAATAGTGTAGACCACTACAGTCACACCTTATTCATGTGGTGTGTGAACGCGTTTTTTATTTTTCTATAGTGTTCGTTTCTGTAATCATTTTGTATTTTGGGTTAATGAACGATTGATCCTTTCAATCGTAACCCGCTCAGGGCTGCAGAGTAAGGCATATACGAATACGAAGAAGGAGGGAAGGTTCCGTTCCATTTCGTTCTTCACTTTCTTCTATGATGTTGCCAAGCGGTCACCCAAATTTATACTAACCCAAGTAATGGTTGCTGGGCGTTTTTGATGGAGTCAGAAGTTGATGTCGTTTGATCTATCTCTGACCTACATGAAAAAGGCTTATTGAATGGCGTCGCAATACGCAGCGCAACAACGGAAAAGTAAACGTAATCAATCTGCTTGAAATTGAAGCAACTATGGGCATATTGCAAACAATTTCCCAACCAAAAATAAAAATCATTAAGATTTATGTGCAAATCTCTTGTCCATAAATCAAAAGATGAGGATGGGATTAATGATAGTTTGGTTGGGATGGGATGTAAAATTTTCAATAAATTTGCGAAACTAGTTGCAAACGTACAGACTAAACCAACCACAAGCATTAACATACCTAGTTAAAGCAATACCCAAACTTGGACACCTAAGTTGCAGCGACATGGAAATATTAAGTGGTGTTGCATCTGAGGTCTTTATCATGACAATAGCTGTTTGACGTACATAAGAAGTAAGAAGACACGTCAACTATTTTAACAATCCGAAACACATTCCAAAGAGATTCTGGACCTTGTCCATACAGATTTGTATGGTCAGTTTTGCAAAATGCTTATTTTCTAACATTTATTGACTATTTTTCTCACAAATTTTTCGTTTTTTAGAACAACAAAGTTAGAGGAATTCAAAAATGTGTTGGTGAATCAAGCCAAGAAGGCTATTTTGAGAAAAGCTTTGTTATGTTACCAAAACAGAGTTCCATATGCAGACAATTGTTGAAAAAGTGAGATGTAAGCTTATTGATGCCGGATTTGGTAATGAGTTCTGGGCGGAACCAGTAACGAGCAGCTACATAATCAACCGAGTTTCAACACGAAATATAAAAAGCGTCGTAACACTCGAGGAAATCTGGATGGGACGAAATCTAAACGACCATCTAAAATTTTCAAGCCACTTGCTTGCCTTTCACAATCTCTATGTTTGCTCAATTCACAATAATTTGAAAAGGAATGAGGTTCAACAATCATTAGACATGATCGATTAAATATCTACGAGTATATACCTTGGCAGTTACTTAAGATAAAGGTTTTGAGTTAATCTTCTTTTCCGATAAGTCCGAGTTTCCATTTTTCGCCATCAAATATTGCAGAAACAGAAGAAGTACACGAATTATTCAAACTAATTTAGTTTCTGCTTGGCTTTTTGATAACCAAATTCACAAAAACTGTAACCAAGGCCAAAATTATAGAAGTTTTTAATTGATTAAGATATTGAAACAGCTATAGCGTGGTGAGCGATAAATAGACAATTTTAGAGAGAAGCACTTGGCCGAGTTGGCGAACACGTTGCAAAATCTTTCTATTTGGTGGAAAAATTCGTCGTGGTTTTATCAAGATCCATATGTTTCATACTACTCGAAATTTTTGTAACACGTTTACCTGATTCTATTGTTTTACGGTTAAAACTAAAATCATAAGCCTGAAGTACCATTTCCAAAGAATTGCAAACTAGAAGTTTCATGTTGTCCTACCAAATAACCATCGCGTATGACGATGTTAATTATTGAATAAATTCTTCAAACATCTAACCGTAGTGGTGCCCATTCTTCGAGAAAGGTATTGTTGTGTCCATACTGCCCGTAAAAATCGTAAAGGATAACTGAATTAATAGGTAGGGACAATAGTTCGTGACCTTTTTCCCGGTGGATGGCTTTAGATTCATATATCTCAGTAGCCATTGATCGTATAGGGTTGAATTGTGTGTTTGAAAGGTGACATTTTAACTTTCACTTTGACATACAAAACATTAAAATCGGTGAAGTGAATAAAAAGTTACAACATTTTAAACATGGAGATAAATAATGAAAAAATTCGATAGGTTTTACAATTTTTTTACGACAAAAGTAAAAAGGGTAGGTAAAAACGATAATCCTAAATGCAGAAAATCATGGGTTGATCCAAGCCACCCATCAACATCAGTTGCAACCATGAGCTTTACTAGCTTTATATTTAGTATGAGTTCCTGAAACTTGGTCAAACTGTTACAGCCGAACGTACAGCTCAATTGATCAAATCAAGTAATTATCTAGAGATCTAGAGAAGAAATACCATTTACGGACCACGAAAGCGGACAAAAGCAGAGTTTCTATACTTGCACGCACATCTAATATGTCTATGGGTTGAACTGAAGTACTTATAATTCCAGCAGTGTTTTCTCTTTTATTTCTCAGACTTGAATTTGATTTGAATTCAAACCTCATGCCAGAAAAATTTTCGAAATGTTCATGACGGAGCTTGAGGAAACGATAGAAATGTTTTTTTATTAAACCCACTTCCAATTGTTTAACTATCTACTTTTAACTTTTCTTCTAATTTTAACAACAAACCGGAGAATATTTAACCGTAGTCAGTATTGCCTTAAACCTATAACATAAAAAAAATCGTATTTACGCCATGCTTCAAAGTTATTCGAATGTCACGGCCAACAATAAACATTTAGATTTTACTGCTGCAATGCGTTTCATCGCCCCAAACCAAACCAGCAGTCTTAACTCGCGTATACAAAATAAAACGAAATTCTGAAAATAAAACCACCCCAAAAATATCAAACGACACACAAGGTCATTCTTTTCATCGATTTCATATTCGTATTCGTAATAAAACCCCTAACTTATGTTTGACATCCACCAAACCAAATATATTAGATTTTTAATCCCATTTCCAGGCGAGCTACATACGCGCGTATGTGTTACACAAATTTCACTGGGTTTTATCCTTGAATAATATTTTTATTTATATGTATTATGTTTTATCCAAATCCAACACTCATCGCCCGTACATTTTTCGAATTTTGCGAAAAATCGGAAAAATATTTTCTTATATCATTTTATTGGTTATATATTTTCTTTTGTTTCATATTTTGAGTTGTTGTTCCAGTTCAATGTGCCACCACTTTCATTAACTATATGGTGGCCCCCATTGTATTCTATATGAACTCTGCTCTCAAATAAATAAGACAAAGTCCTTTTATTTGTTTTAAATCTAAAATCTAAAAACTATCTAGTATTCTTGTGTCTTGACAGCCTTGTGAATTTTTTGTTTTACGGAATCAACCGACTACCCTATACACTCATCCCATAAGCATATAATATAAGAAAAAAACTAAAAAAAGCTCTCGCTCAATATCAAAATATCAAACGTTGACCTCGAAAGTTATATATGTTCACACATACACATATAAAATAAACACACACGCACACAAACAAATCACATAACAAAAAAAGTTTAATTTTTTTGTGTTCGCTAATTTAATTTCTGCCCCACCCATTGCTTCGATATTTTTTTCTTTCATTTTTGTGTAGGGCGAGCTTATATTTCGACTAAAAATGGAATGTGGGTGGCACAAATTGATTGAAATTTCAGAAGCGTGAATAAAATTGACAATTGAGAATTCAATTCAATTATTGTTTTGGGAAGGATTTTTTTTTTTGATCTTTTGAACGATAAAATTGACAAGTTTGTCCTGCACTAGTGAATTATATTATAAATGTAATTAATGTTTTGTCGACAATCTCGTTGATAATTTCAATTTTGAGGTTAAATAAGAGCGATATGTATAAATAATATGTAAAACAAACCAATTATGTAAATAATTAAAAAAATATTGAGAGTTATTTTTCAAAACAGCAAGAAATTTTTGTCCACAAGGGTTTTTGGTTCGCAGGCTTCGCGCAATGATGGCTTCACGCAAATCAGGCAATCAGGCTGGGCTGTTCGATGCAATGCATTTCGCAGTTAAAAAAGTAATGGAAATGGAATTCAAACGCAACAATGTGTTTGCTTTATATTTGGCTGGAAAATCACAACCAGCCATTGTTAATGAGCTGCGTCATTTACATGTGAACTAATTGTTTGTGTTTCGGACCATTACACGTTACAATGATACGGTAACATCAAAAAACGCCATGGACATCCAAAAAAAGCAACATCGCCAGAAATGGTTCGAAATGTGAATGCCAGAATTCGACGTAATCGTAATGCCAGAATGCCAGAATTCGACGTAATGATTGAAGCCCTACAAAATACAAAAAGTGCAAATTTAACACCTGCACAAAAGGCAGTTCGCCTAGCAAGAGCGAAGGTGTTAAAACACTTGCACGTTGGTGCGACGAGCTACAGCTTTTTAGGATGAAAAAATTTTTACGGTTCAGGAATATGTAAACAAACGCTCGTGTTCGGCTAGATTGCAAATCAAGAGTCAATTTAGACCAGCGAATGGCTCATAAAAATAAAGGAGGTAGCGGTAAATGGGACATAAAAATGGAATCTGACCTCTCTGAATGACCCCAGTAACTAAACAGATTCTTGAAATAAGGGCCTATTGCAATCGATTGCTGGTATGTGATCGCCCATTTTCGGCAATTTTCGTCAACCGAGTTTGAGATGAAATAATTTGAAGAAAAATTAAACCTGAACCATAACTTCCTGAAATGTTGGCAATCTGTTCCTACTTTAAACGGAATCTCGGAATCTACTTCAAGACTCTTAAAACGAATTTTCCAAAAATCACAACCAACCTTATTATAACAAACATAAACAAGGTGACTTGGGGCCCACTGGTTGATCCCCTAACCAAATTTTTCCGATATCAGAACCAATCGATTGCTGCTAATCAAACACACGTGTAGTAGTTTTTGAAATAGTCGGGAGATGAGAAAATATTTTAAAAATATTCCAGTCCTAACTGGAGGACCAGCTATCTAAATTTTTTCGACCCATTATGCAATTGATTCCTGGTATGTTTCGGGTACTCTTCGGATACGACTTCAGTTACCTAAACACTCACTTTTAATAAATTTCTTTAAAGTCATTTGAGCTGGATGAAAATATTAAAACTCATGCTTGGGCATACTTGAGGATCTCCAAAACGAATTTTTGCAGAAATCAGGATCTATTGCAATCGATTCACTTTAACCATTTTTCATCTAACTCCTTTAAACTGAGAAGAAAAATTATAAAAAAGAGCTTAGGGCCCACCCCTGGTACTCTAAAACATTTCTTCATCAAAAGTTATTTAGGCTGAGAAAGAAGAATTTAATAAAAGGGAGCTCAGATGCTGCAGGGCTGATTGCAATCGATTCCTGGTATTCTAAACCTCTTTAAAGCAATTTTCATCATACTCGTTTGACCAGTTTACGATCATTTTCATGAAATTCGTTTGAGCTTATAAAAAATTAAGGAACCCGGGCCTCACTGAGTGATCTGTTAAACAAACTTATCCAACATTAGGAGTCACAAAAATGGTGTTTCATTTCGAGGTATATAGAACTTTATATTGGCTACACATTTTCAGGGACAGCCGATTTGACTGCTTCAGGTCGATTCATGCCTTCCTATAGGAAAAAGGAATTAGGAAAGATATTTTCATAGTATTTTTGTCGCAAAATTCTTTTTTTCTGGCATACTATGGTAAACAGTTGGCGTAAGTTTTTTCAAAAACAAAATTTAATTGGGAATATTTTTCCTATCCAATTTCGATACGGAAAAAATATTTCCTAAATTATAGAAATTTAGATCAAACATGATTTATCAGTAGGCCAGAAAATTATATTTATGACAAAAATACTATATAAATATTTTTCCTAATTTATTTTCCTATAGGAAAGCCAGGATCGACCTCCTGACAGTTGATTTTTAGCTCACGTCCATTCTATGGGTGAAATCGTTTACTCTAAATGATAATACGCGTCGCGCAAGACCCAATATGGCGCACACGGAGCAGGTGGTGGCAGCTGTATTGCGTATAGTATTGAAGAGAATCCAAATGAATCGAGTCATCATCGTGCATAACAGTTGGAACTTGATCAATCGCGCCGCCATTTCGGTGAATCAGCAGACGAAGCCAATATTGTCATCGATACAAACATTCCATTCAAAATTTTCTTCAGTGACGAATCTCATTTTTGCGTGAATGGGTATGTCAACAAGCAGAATTGTCGCATTTGGTATAAAGATAATCCACAAGCAATTTCCTGCGAAGAACATTCGATGTTCAAACACTCTGGACTATTTTCTTTGGGAGGATTCAGTTAAGTTATTTGTCTACGCTGATAAACCAGATACTATATTGAACACGTGTAAGCCAACATCAGGTTATGGGTCCAGATAAACGCCATAAAAACCATAAAGTGTTATTTATATTCAATTGAGGAGCAGATCACAACATTCAGTTTATAAAAAAAGAAGGATTTAATAAATTTGTGAGGTTATATTTTTTGTGTGCTACCGCATTTTGTTTGAGAATAAACATGGCAAATAAATTGCCAATAATCGATAAACAAAAAGTTCGTGAAAATTACAGCACATGGCAGTTTGCTATGACAACATATCAAGAGCATGAAGAACTTTGGGCATGTGTAATTGAAGAAGGAGAGGAGAAAAAGAAAAACTCAACAAGATGCAAAGACTGCCAAGGAAGTCTGCGACAAGCTCAAGATAACATTTGAAGATTCCAGTTTGACCAGAAAAGTTAGTCTTTTGAGACAACGTTACAACCAAACTGGAAAATTACGATACAGTCGAAGATTATGTTAACACAATCATGGTCAGAGCTCATAAGTTATATATTATTGGTTTTACTGTAACCGATGAATGGATTGGAACATTTTTACTAGCGGGATTATCGGAGGAATATAGACCGATGATCATGGGACTAAAGAGTTTTGGCATTCCGATAACCAGGTGATTTAATCAAAACAAAAATATTATAAGATGTTAAAATAGAAAACAAATCTTCAACTTCTGATCAAACGACGGTTCTTTACGGTAAAAGTTTTATCAGAAATAAGAAGAATTTCAACAAGTCAAATTTCAAGGGCTCAAGATGTTATGACTGTAATTAAATTGGACATATAGCATCAAATTGTCCAAATTCGAAGTCTAAATGTGATAAGTATCATATGTCAACTGTTAATGTCAACAAACACATTTGCTATGCACGGGACTTAATACTGGTTGTGTCATTAACAAAAATGAATGGTATATTGACTCTGGAGCTGTTCATCGTGACTGGTTGCAAAATGTTAATAAACCACCGAATACTAAAGTAATTGATGGAAAAAAATGCTCGAATACTTATAGTTTGTTATGAGAGAGTCGAATGACTAGACAAGGACAAATCTAATTGCAACTGCAAGTTTGGTCGACAACATGTGTAAACTAAATTGTTTGTTAAAACATCAAAGTTTAATGGCAAATGTGAAAGATGATAATATTTTATGGCATCGAAGATTGGGACACATGAATCTCCACTATCGTTTATAATACCAAAACTATTAAATCAGAAACTATCAAATTAACAGATCCATTGGCTGTAGAAAAAGCTTTAAACCGATCGGATTCAGAACTTTGGGAAGAAGCGATGCAAGAGGCATATGATAGTT
Source organism: Nephrotoma flavescens (assembly GCA_932526605.1). Taxonomy (NCBI): domain Eukaryota; kingdom Metazoa; phylum Arthropoda; class Insecta; order Diptera; family Tipulidae; genus Nephrotoma; species Nephrotoma flavescens. The sequence goes on along the minus strand of OW052221.1, from coordinate 285,862,402 downwards.
TGATTGAAAACTTGATCTGCCCTTTAGAAAACTTACCATCTTCAAAAAGAGCCTATGACTGTAAATGAGTGTTCAAAACGAAGATGGATGCTGAAGGCAATATTCGTCATTAATCTAGACTGGTAATTAAAGCTTCTGGTATTGATTACGATTAAACTTATGCTTTAGTTGTTCGGTTTACTTCAATAAGGTATTTAATTGCTTTGGCTGCTAAACTTGATCTGAATATTGATCATATATGGACGTGGTTACTACATTCCTTCAAGGAGAACTACAAGAAGAGATTTACTTGCTTCAACCATCTGGTTTTGTTTTTAAAAATAAAGTGTGTCGGTTAAGAATGGCAATATATGGTCTCAAACAAGCAAGTAGAACTTGGAATATGACGCTAGATGCAGTTTTAAACCTAACAGGATATACACGGTCAAAAATGGGCCCATGGATTTATTTTAAGATAAATAATGAAAGAACCATTATCAATTATTATTGAATCAACGGTTTAAAATAAAGCACTTCACTAGAGTAGGGATCGAAACTAATACAAAATTTAGGTTGATCGCAAGAGCAATATACAACAGATGTTTTGGCGAGATTTCATATGTCAGACTGCAACTCTGTTTTGACTCCTTCTGACCCCAATCAAAAGTAAATTGGCTTTTAAAATATTCAGATACTGCCATTTGTCCATATTTCCGTCAAAAATATCAAATGGACGACAACAGTCCTTTCATGTGTAAATATTACTCCGTTCCAGAATGAAATGTCCTTCTCCATGTATAAATTTGCGAATTCAAGACAAGAAAATCCGTACCGGCTTAAAGTCTTTTGAACTGTACGCGAACACACATTTGTTCCATAATTTTGGTGTAGCATCGATAAAATTTTTGTGCTAGACGTTCTGGGTTGTTTGTTCTTTCTATAGTTCGCACTACCATATTCCTTCCTCCTTCTCACAACGAACACGTGGGCTCCCGCTTTTTTTTTAAATATTCAACACCCCCTGTATTTTTAAAAGTTTGCTCAATGTACTGAATAGTAGATTTTTTACGAGTAGTAAAACTGAATTAATTAATCAATCTAATAGTTTTGATGACGAAGGAGATACTGAACTAAATTATCACACAACCATTGGAAAAAACAAAAGTTGCACCAATTTTAAATAGTCGCTACGATAACTGTACGATGAATTTGTTCGTAAACAATTGCATATAAATTGTAGTTTTTATTATTTTTTAGATTAAAACCGGTTTTAATAAAATGGATTAACATACGTTTTGGTTTCATCTTTTGTTTTTTTTTTTTAATTTACAGCACACTACGATTTAATTTAGTTCAAAGGTTAATTTCATAAAGTAAAGTTGTATAAAGTTTTATAAATACTTATTAGCAGGGACGGGCGGGTAGATTACGTTGAATACTTTACATGAAATACTTTACACAAATTAAATTTGTCTCTTGTGTAAGTTTTTGCTCTGTATCTATTGCGTCTATAAGCCGTTTATTTGTTTTACCTACCAGAAAAAATTAGCCCCACCTAGGGCGACAACAAATTCTCGATATAAAACGTATTTATCTGTTGCAAGTTGCGAATTATTCAAACGGTATGAGAGTACAACACTTGTACGAATGAAAAACGAAAAACGTTTGTTTAAAAATAATAAAAAGAAACCCACCCACTGCGTGATCTGAAAATCCATACCATTCAATTACGCGTGTGATTTTCATTGAAAACATATTTTCTATTTTTTTAATGTTGCCTTACAAAACACAAGTTGGTATTAAATGTATATAAAAGTTCAATGTCAAAATCAATGACACATACAATGTGCTTACAAAATAAATTTGAACTCTCAACATTTTATCTACATTTGTACATATTATACTGTATTAAATATTAAGTTTATGTATATTTGTCATGACACTCGAAGAACAAACAACAACAAAGTCAGAAAACCAAATTCTACCAGAAGACAGAACTAAATATAAACTATTTTTTATATTTTTGGTTCGTTTCATTATCGGTGACAAAAACAAAATCCCAAATAATAAACTATTAGTAATCAAAACCCAATTTGAATGATATTTGAAAAAAAAAAAAATCAACATTGTAACTGTCATCTATCATCAAATCAAGAACACGTAAGACAAAATAGATTATCACGAATAAGCAAAAGCCAAAAAAATGAAAAAGCTCACCATTATCATTCCATCATGATGACGATGATTAATTCAAAATTCTAAGCAGCTCGCACACGAATAGCTGCAGAGAACGAAGAAGAAATAAAAAAAATGATACCGAAAACATTGAAATGCGGGACGAAGAAATTACCCCCAAAATATATTTTAGTCCTCCGTCCTTCCCAAAAGACAGAAACTAAAATTGTAGGGGAAGAGTCGTTCTGCCCACAATAAGCACATACAAAAAAAAATAATAATCATAATAATAATGAAACCCCAGTTCAAGCTATTGACCTTCAATCTATTTTCCACCCTTATATACCTACCAACAATAAACAACAACAAAAACACCCAAACGGCAAAAATACTGTTAAATTATATCACACACAAGCCGAATAATATAATAAAACGCACAAACTCACACACACACACATACCAACAACAATAAAATTACGAGAGCTTTTTTTCGTAATGATATTTTCCTAAACCAAATTTCTAACCTAAAATATTACACAAATTTGCCCTCTCTCACTCAACCAAAATAAAATAATATTCTCTTGTACGTAAGTATATTTAATACGCCAACTCAACTCACATATACATAAACATAAAAATTTTATATTCGTTTTTTGTCAAGGGTAATACAACTTTGTGAATAGCCTTGACCGTCATCGGCCTTGAACCAATCTTATACAAATGTTATATTCCGTTATATATGTAGCTTTATACAAAAGCACGAAGAGAATGAAAAAATAAAGCGAATCATCACCATCGTGTATCTCCCTCTCTCTCTCTTGCCACGTATAGAGAGGTTTATATAATATTGAAAGTACACACAATTCTCACCCGCTCCGTTCCCCTACCACCATGAAAATTTTCCAACATTTTTCATTATACATTTTATTGTTGCATATTGTTGGTGGAATTCATTCGTTCGTATATTGTTGTTAGTGTATTACTGAGTATTCTGTAAAGTAGATTTTCTTTTATGTGGAAAATTGGAAAAGAATACGACAAAGAAGAATAAGTAGAAGACCAAGAAAAAAAGATATTTAGGGTATATTGGGGATGTTTAATTCGGAATATATGTATGTAGATGGAGGTGTATATATAGGGGGTGATAGTTATTGGAGTTGAGCCTCATGTTATTGAACTTTTCGTGCTTTGAGTTTTTATCAAATACACGTGTGATAGTGACGAATGAGATACATTATAGGTTTTGTGTTGAGGCACGTAATGGTGTAACATAATTTATAGATTAGTTTGGGAGACCTGAAGTGTTCTTTATAATCACGAACGTAACATGATTAATTTCGTTGAAGGTCAAACTGATTTTTAATTTATTATATTATTTATAATCTCTGTTTTAGGGAATATTGCGTTCCCAGTCGTCTGCACAAAAACCGTATGAATCATGCTATTTAGCAAAAAATAAGAATCAAGGTCAAATAAATAATTTAAATTAATCGCAAAAAAACGTAATTGGGATAAATTCAAATAAATTGCCGATGAAATAATAAATAAACAACAAAATTTTGTTTAGAATTAGAAATGTTATTTTCGCGAAATTGTTGTGACTAACCGATTTATAGAAGTGGTTTTTTGGTTAGTGATGGAAAATTATTCACAGTTTTGTTATTTAGTTCACATTTGAAGAAATTATATTTTTTAGACACGCCAGTGTTGACTAAGCGATCTGAGCATTAGAACATTTCTAGAGAATTTAATTAGAATAAAAATTAGATAAAATAACGTTAGAAATTAAATACGTCATTGAGAACTGATGCATTTTACGTCGGTTTACTAATTTCTAGTTTTACGCTTTAATTTGAGATTCACTTACTCATTTAATTTGTTGATCATGATTCATTACGGATTCACAATAAGTAGACAATATTTTAGGAACACATGTTTTAAATGCAAAGTGATATCATATCAATGATATATGTGAATGTCGCTATACCTATATGATAATTTAACTCTTTATATGGGGTCGTTACATTTCAGCATTTTTTTGAACTTCACTTCAGCGGTTTTAATTTATAAATAATTAAATTGCTTTTATGCACTCACTAGCAATAGTTAGTGTTGCCATCGCATATTTCAAGGGAATTTAGGTTATCTTCTCAAACATCTCAAAATTGGGCTTACTTCACATAAGTACATGTTTCACTATCAACCCAGTTCCACTGTCATGGTAGTTTTTAACTATCGTGATAGCAAGTATTTTCGGGGGTGAGACTAAAAACTTGTTTTTCGCCATCGTGATAGCAAATATTTTCGGAGCTGAGAATGAAAATGTGACGATTTATTGGGCTAAGAGTAAAACATGTCATGATAGCAATATAGTATTGCCATCGTATTTTTCAGGAACGAAATTTAGTCTATTTTCACAAACATCTCAAAATTGGGCTTACTTCACATATGTACATGTTTTACTAACAACCCATATTGAATGTCATGATAGTTTTAAACTATCGTGATATGAGAGTAAAAAATGTCATGATAACAATATAGTGTTGCCATCGTATTCTTCCGTGACGGAATTTAGGCTATCTTCACAAACATCTCAAAATTGGGCTTAATTCACATAAGTACATGTTTTACTATCAACCCATTTCGACTATCATGATAGTTTTTAACTATCGGGATAGCTAGTATTTTTGGGCTGAGACTGAAAATGTGACGATTTATGGGGATGCGAGTAAAAAATGTCATGATAACAATACAGTGTTGCCATCGCATTTTTCAGGGACGGAATTTAGGCTATCTTTACAAACATCTCAAAATTGGGCTTACTTCACGTTCATATTTTACTATCAACCCATTTCAATTGTCATGATAGTTTTTTTACAATCTTGATAGCAAATATTTTCGGGGCTGAGAGTAGAAAATGTCGACAGTCGATATTGCCATGATAGTTTTAACTATCGTGATAGCAAGTGGGCTGAGAGTAAGAATGTGGTGATTTTTTGGGATGACTAGTTAGTAATGCCATCGCATTTTACAGGGACGGAATTTAGGCTACCTTCACAAATATCGCAAAATTAGGCTTACTTCTCGTACATGTTTTACTATCAACCCATTTCGACTGTCATGATAGTTTTTAACTATCGGGATAGCTAGTATTTTTGGGCTGAGACTGAAAATGTGACGATTTATGGGGATGCGAGTAAAAAATGCCATGATAACAATACAGTGTTGCCATCGCATTTTTCAGGGGCGGAATTTAGGCTATCTTCACAAACATCTCAAAAATGGGCTTACTTCACATTCATATTTTACTATCAACCCATTTCAATACTGTCTTGATAGTTTTTAACAATCGTGATAGCAACTTTTTGGGGCTGGGAGTGAAAATGTGACGATTTTTTGGACTGAGAGTAAAAAATGTCATAATAGTAATATAGTGTTGCCATCGTATTTCTCAGATGCAGAATTTAGGTCATCTTCACAAACATCTCAAAATTGGGCTTATCTCACATACACTTTTTACTATCAACCCATTTCAACTGTCATGATAGTTTTTAACAATCGTGATAGCAGGTATTTTTGGGGCTGGGAGTAAAAATGTGACGGTTTCTTGGCTGACAGTGAAAAAGGTGATGATAGCAATATAGTGTTGCCATCGTACTATTGAAGGACGGAATTTATGCTATCTTCACAAACTTCTCAAAATTGGGCTTACTTCACATAAGTAGATGTTTTACTATCAACCAATTTCGACTGTCATGATAGTTTTAACTATCGTGATAGCAAGTATTTTCGGTTTATGAGAGTAATAAATGTCATGATAACAATATAGTGTTGCCATCGTATTTTTCAGGGCGGAATTTAGGTCATCTTCACAAACATCTCAAAATTGGGCTTATCTTACATACACTTTTTACTATCATCCCATTTCAGCAGTCATGATAGTTTTTAACAATCGTGATAGCAAGTATTTTCGGGGCTGGGAATAAAAATGTGACGATTTTTGGGCTGAGAGTAAAAAATGTCATGATATCAATATTGTGTTGCGCCATCGTACTTTTCATGGACGGAATTTAGACTATCTTCACAAACATCTCAAAATTGGACCTACTTCACTGCTATCTTCACATACATACGTACATATTGTTCTATCAACCCATTTTTACTATCATGATAGTTTTTAGCTATCGAATTATAGAATTCAGGGACATTTTTCAGGGATGGAATTTAGGCTATCTTATGTGAAGATCACATCTCAAAATTAGGCTTATTTCTCATAAGTACATGTTTTACTATCAACCCATTTCGACTGTCATGATAGTTTTTAACTATCGAGATAGCAAGTATTTTTGAGCTGAGAGTAAAAATTTGGCGATTTTTTGGGCTGAGAGTAAAAAATGTCATGATAGCTAGTGGTGCCATCGAATTTTTCAAAAGCAAAATTTAGGCTATCTTCACAAACATGTCAAAATTGGGGTTACTTCCCGTTCATATTTTACTATCAACCCATTTCGACTGTCATGATAGTTTTTAACTATCGTGATAGCAAGTATTTTTGGGGCTGGGAGTAAAAATGTGGCGATTTTTAGGGCTCAGAGTAAAAAATGTCATGATAACAATATAGTGTTGCCATCGTATTTTTCAGAGGCGGAATTTATGCTATCTCCACAAACATCTCAAAATTGGGCTTACTTCACATAAGTACTTCACATAAGTAACTATCAACCCATTTCGACTGTCAAGATAGTTTTTAACAATCGTGATAGCTAGCATTTTTGGGGCTGAGAGTGAAAAGTAAAACATGTCATGATAGCACAAACATCTCAAAATTTGCTTACTTCACGTTCATATTTTACTATCAACCCATATCGATTGTCATGATAGTTTTTAACTATCGTGATAGCAAGTGGGCTGAAAGTAAGAATGTGGCGATATTTTGTGCTGACTAGTTAGTGTTGCCATCGCATTTTTCAGGGACGAAATTTAGGTTTTCTTCACAAACATCTCAAAATTGGGGTTACTTCACGTTCATATTTTACTATCAACCCATTTCAACTGTCATGATAGTTTTAACAATCGTGATAGCAAGTGTTTTCGCGGCTGGGAGTAAAAATGTGGCGAATTTTTGGGCTGAAAAAAAAATGTCATGATAGCAATATAGTATTGCCATCGTATTTTTCAGAGGCAAAATTTAGGCTATCTTCACAAACATCTCAAAATTGAGCTTACTTCACTTAAGTGTATGTTTTACTACAACCCATTTCGATTGTCATGATAGTTTTTAACTATCATGATAGCAAGTGTTTTCGGGGCTGAAAGTAAAAATGTGGAGATTTTCTGGGCTGAGAGTAAAAAAGTTTATGATAGCAATAATTTGTGTTGCCATCGTATTTTTCGGGGACGGAATTTAGGCTATCTTCACAAACATCTCTAAATTGGGCTTAATTCACATAAGTCCATCTTTTACTCTCAACACATTTCGACTGTCATGATAGATTTTAACTATCATGATAGCAAGTATTTTCAGAGCTGGAAATAAAAATGTGGCGATTTTTTGTGCTGAGAGTAAAAAATGTCATGATAACAATATAGTGTTGTCATCGTATTTTTCAGAGCCAAAATTTAGGCTATCTTCACAAACATCTCAAAATTGGGCTTACCTCACGTTCATATTTTACTATCAACCCGTTTCGACTGCCATGATAGTTTTTAACTATCGTGTTTTTAACTATCTTGATGAACCTTAGATACTTGTAAGGTCATTCTAAATATGTTTAATGCATTTAGCATTTTCTTCAATGATATTGCCTGATTGCTTTACGTACTTTGCAATATCATTCGAAATATTTCACAGGCATTAAGCGATATCTACTACTAAACACTACAACTACTAGCTACGTATTTTATTTAGATGTGCCCAAAAATCTATAACCAGCCCAAAAAGTTAAAAACAATTAATCTTAGCAAATCCGGCGCACACGACTTGTAAAGGTTAAAGAATTTCAAATGTCAATGCCAAAGGTACCGGTGGTATATAAAGCACCAATGAAAATATTAAAACTCTTAACGCAAAAGCAGCCACAAAGAAAACCAAAAAAGCCAATTTCCATATAATTTCAAAAGCTTTTCATAAATTACATTAATATAAAGCACAGACAAAAAACCAAAAATATATTTGATACAAACAAAGCAGAAAAAAACCATATAATTATGTTATACCAGAGAAGAACAAAATTAATGAAAATTCTTGTAGGCGTAATTTTGTTATTTACTCTGTTTTTGCGGTAATTTCCATTTTTTGTTTTTTTTTTTGTAGACAGATTTTTCTTAAGGAAATTGTATAATGAGAACGGTAAAAGGTTAAAGTTATAGAGTCTCAAAGCTCTTTAGAACACGATAACTTATAGACAAGTGTGTGAGCATCGATCCAAATCTAAATAAACCCTGGAACGCAAAAGAAATGTAAATTTTTATGTTTTCGGTTGGACGAGCATAAATTAGGATCCATTTATTTTATATATATTTTTTTTATGTTAAAACACAACCACCTTTGTTCCAAAAATTCAAATGTTTGTTTACGTATTATAGAGGACAAAAAATTTCCGGTGTTAAGGGTTACTGTATAATATGATGCCGTTTTAAAATATTCATTTTAGCGGAAGGATGTCTGTATTATCCCAGTTTAATGTTTTGTTGCTGTTGGTATTCGTTCTGTCCATTTGATGCCCATACATTCGCAAAATGAAAATCGGTGAAGTGAAAATTTCTATTTTATAAATGTCATAAATATTCGAATCATGTAATGTTTGACGAATTTGCTGTACATGTTGATTGACCTTATTTGGCAACCGAAGAATTTTGGAAGAATGATTTCAAACAGTACAATAAAACGGATAACACAATATATCGAAAATATCAAAAGGTGCCCTCAATCTATATATTTTTTCTAATAAAACAAAAAAATAAACAATAAGCAAGTAATTTAATCAGGATTTTACCGAAAATGTCAATTATGACAACGGTTAATTGCATAGTGACCGCCACTAGGTATTAAAAGTCGCCGACCTACATATAAAATGTAGATTATAATTTATTGCTCATGTTGCTGACACAATTATATGGCCAACATATTTATGAAAAGAAAAAACATAAAAATATCCGTTTGACTGAAATTTAAGCTCCCAAAGGTTATAAATTCAATCCTTAAAAGCTTTATTCTGACAGTTTCTTTTGGGTATTCAATCCAATAAATTTTCTTTTCGTTCGTATAAATTTCTATTGACCTTAAATCCCATATCACATAATTTTGTTTTGTAATTTTTTGTTCACTTCCAAATTTCTAATCCAATCTACGTATAATACTTGTACATGTGTATTATTGTAGAAGGTCATCACCATTTCACAATCAAGTAAAACGCAAACAAATAGAGGAATTTAACAAATCAACAAAATTGTTTTTAGTGACTGCGCACACACGAAACTTTCACCCATGCCCATCAAAAGTTGATACATCCCAGTAGAAAATTATAAATAAAATATTAATTCATGTGAACATGGCTTTTTCTATCAAAAGGAGGAGAACTTTCATGAAGCTGACACCTCAATAAGAGAATTTTGGTAAAAAAAATAGTTTGTTCTAATTGATTATAAATGGTCAGTTGTATTCCAATCACTGAATAGTGGGTCTTGCGCTAGGTCCTGTCTTTATTGGTACCGGTTTCAAGGCCTACATATTTTATGGCACAGTTTTGAAAACGTAAAATATGCCCGAGCCATCTAAACCTTGACAAAGCTTCTATAGCTGCCCTCTGTTGTTAGCGTCCAAGACTCGCTATACCAAAAATAACTACTAATTATATCAGTACTTTGTAGGCACTTAATTTGTTTGCGCGATATATTGTGAAACTTTAGAATTTTAATCGTATAATGCTTGGTAACACGCAATGATCCGCGATGATATGTCCGCAGAGACTGAGCTTTGCACATTTACCATCGATCCCAAGTATTTAAACTCGTGCACCTTTTTGTTGATTGTGTGTCGCCAGTTACAAAATTTCCTCTTGTTCGCTTTCCTGCGATAGCCATGAATGCTGCAAGCTGTTATTTACAACGAGAAAAGGACATATAGAGCCATAAGAACCATTAGTGTGGGTAACTGCAGCAGGGAAACTTTCTAATTTCTAAATGAAACTTCGCTTACCGATTTAGCCCATTTTTTTCTAATTAATGCTCACGGGAAAAAATAGTACTAGTCCAGGAGCCGAGAAAATGGGAAAAGAAATTTTCAAATTTCGCCAGAAAGACGAAACAAATAAAACGTGATTTCTAGAAAAAACCAGAAAATCTGACTAAATTTGTACTTATCATAGAAATATACATTCCATAAATTTTTATTCATAAATTGAGGAAAACAAGCTTGCCCCTAAAAGATACTATACTAAACAAACAAAATCCAGAGGTATACCGTTCAATAATATTCGTGTTGAACAACAAATTAAACAAAAGAAGTAAAATGTTCTAAAGACCAAGAATAAGCGATTCAGATAGCATATTCCCGTGGCATGCTCATTGCCATCCGAAAATATAGTGACTGAATTTGTACTATTCCAGAATTGGCCCAATTCCATTGAACTACAACGACCATTGAATGAACGATTTTTTGACATGAAGTGTTCCAGAAACCAATGAAGTGGGCACTTCTGATTGCATATTTCTATCAGGTTTTTTCAATGCAGTTGACAAATATAATACCAACTTCATTGGTTTCTAAAACACTTTATGTCAGAAAATCGTTAATTCAACGGTTTTTGTTGTTCAATGGAATTGGGACAATTCTGGATTAACACAAATTCGGCCACTATAGTTTCGGATGGCAATGAACATGCCACAGGAGTATGCTATCTGAATCGCTTATTCTTGGTCTTTAGAACATTTTACTTCTTTTATTTAATTTGTTGTTCAACACAAATATTATTGAACGGTATACCTCTGGATTTTGTTTGTTTAATATAGTATCTTTTAGGGGCAAGTTTGTTTTCCTCAATTTATGAATAAAAATTTATGGAATGTATATTTCTATGATAAGCACAAATTTAGTCAGATTTTCTTTTTTTTTCTAGAAATCACGTTTTATTTGTTTCGTCTTTTAGGCGAAATTTGAAATTTTCTTTCCCATTTTCTCGACTCTTGGACTAGCACTAATTTGTTCCCGTGAGCACTAATTAGCACAAATTGGACTTAATCGGTATGCAAAGTTTCATTGTGGAATTAGAAAATTTCCCTGCTGCAGTTACCCACACGAGCCATAAGAGCCATACGAGACATGGTGTTACGACTCAGGATGAGTATGTCATCAGCTGCGTTGCGCTATGTTAAGCTGGCGGTTTATATGTTCTAATGAAAGGTTAAATGGAATCTGGGCTACAGTGTCATCTTGCCGCGCTCCCGATGTTATTTCGAAAGCCTCCGAGAGCTTGCCTTCGACTATTACCTTGCTTTAAGAGCCATCCATTAATACTTTGTACATATAGTTGTTATCAGTTTAGAGGGTATGTGTAATGTGACAAGCCACAGGAGCGTCAAATATATGAATATGAAGATTGTCTGGGGTTTCCATTTGTTCTCAGTATATTAATGTACATACATAGGGTTTCGGAAACGGCTCTAACGATTTTCATGATTTTCTAAAAGGGGGTTTTACATCAGGAAAAGATCGCGATTGTTCTTGCTTCCATGAAAATTCGTTTAGTAGGACCTCCGTTGAGGCACGGGCTCCTTTCTCTTATTTCTCAGCTCAAACGAGTTCGATGAAAATCGCTGAGGGCGGTTTTTTGAGTACCAGGAATCGATTGCAAAGGGTCATGGTTTTGTAGAAATTGGTTAAGAAGGTCTTCCGGTGGGGCCTGGGTCCCATTTTATTAAAAATTAGTGAAGAGGCAGGGGTTCCATTTGCCAGGTATCGATTGTTATTGTTCGACAAAATTGGTTCAGAGGCGCCTTTCTTTAATTTTTTTCGGTTATCCCAAATTTTATGGAAATTGGTGAGAAAAGATTTTCGAGTGCCAGAGAGTCGTCAGGTAAGTTTCAGGTCCCTTTCTTAATTTTTTTCGTCTCGCATGATTTTTATAAATCTACTCTGGAACAGCGTTTTCGAGTATCAAAAACTGATTGTTATGGGTCCGGACTTCCGAAAAATTCATTTAGAGGGTTGTTTGCACGGTTTTGATAAATATTGGTGAAGTTGATATTTCAAATGCAAGGAATCGATTTCGAAGGGTTCTAATCTCGGGGAAATTCGTTTAGAGGGCCCACCCCTGGTCTATTTTTAATTTTTATTTTTCGGTTTCATCGATTTTGATAAAAGTTGCCGCACAGAAAAAAATAAATATAAACAGAAGTAAAGCAGTATACAAAATTTTTACGCATATTTTCATAGTAAAATATGGGGTCACGATCCGGTTGTATGTTTACCAAATTTAAAATTACGGTTATAATCTGAACGAAAAAAGATTGAAACAAAACCAATATGAAAAGTCAAAGAAACGCTAAATGAATATTCGAAGAGATTATTTAAGTCGTGAAACGAGTTTGTATTTTGGGATTACAATCTAAAAAAGTTGTTTCAAAATTTTGCATGCAGCTACTTCTGTTTACATTACATTTCTCTATGGTTGCGGGTTCTTATGTGAAGGATTGATTGCCATAAGTTTTAATTTTGGAAAAATTAGTTTAAGAGGTCCTTCAATAAGGCCCGGGTTCCATTCATTTAATAAAAATTGGCTTTCACGTTTTTGATAAAAATTGGTGAGGGGGGATTTTCAGTTGCCAGGAATCTATTCCGATGGGTCCGAGCCGATTACAAGGTTTTATGATTTCTGGATAATTAATTTAGGTGTACTTTGGATGGGTTGGAATGTTGCACAATGTTGGGTGACGTGGAACAATGTTGTTTGATGTTCTACTATGTTACGTCATGTTCGCTTGGAGGCCTTCGTTCAACATTTTATTTGGCTTGATCGTATTGGGACAAAATTGACGGGACAGGGTTTTTGAATGTAATCAAACGATTACAAGGTGTTCTTATTTTTTGATAATTTATTGGTCCTCTGATGGATCTATCAAATATCCAGGAGTCACCACAAGCAGCATTTGCACCGACTATCGCGGAGTTTGAAGCGGGATTGTGACGGTCTCCTTCCTAGTTCTTTTTTACTACAAAAAAAATTGGTATGATGTCAAGGGCCGAATGTCAAAGGGCCGAATTTCAAAGGGCCGAATGTGTCGAAGGGCCGAATGTTGTCGAAGGGCCTAATGTCGAAGGGCCGAATGTCGAAGGGCCGAATGTGTCGAAGGGCCGAATGGGTCGAAGAGTCAATTTTTTTTTTTACTTTTTTTTTGTTTTTAGAAATATATTTTTTTATTTTTTTATTTACCGTTTTTCAAACAAAAAATTTGCCCTTATTTACAAAGATAATCTATTTAAGTCCAAACCACACAAATGTGTGGGTATAAAATCATAATATGTAATGGCGTTTTTGATAAAAAATTTGGGTAAGATGAAATTTTTTTAAAAAATTTTCTTTGTAGGATTGTGGATCTATCGTTTTTAGGAAGTGCAAGCTAAAAATTTCGAAAAAATTATTACATTTTCCAGGAAAATTTTGACTTTTTCATTTTTTTTGTATATTTTTTTCGACAGTACAAGTAATTTTTCTAGGAAAATTTTATTATTTTTTTACTTAGTTTAAAATTATAAATAAAATTTGCCACTTGAAGAATTGTATAAATTCTGGAAAAGCGGGGGTTCCCATCCTCTAAGGTGTATAACGAATTAAAATTACATTAAAAAAAAGTTTTATATTTACAAAAGTTGATTTTTTTTAACATTTGTCGCACGAAGCGATAAGAGCGATAAAAACTCTTTGATCTCTGTCTGCAAGGTTGACGAATCAATTATAATTAATAAAAATAAATAAAACTAAAAAAAATACTGAAAAAATATAAAAAGGGAAAAATTTTCCGGAAAATCAAAAAGTTTTATTAAAATAACGCAAAAATGTAATTTGTTACCCGTCATGAACAGTGTAATTTGAATTTTTATCATTAAAATTAAGATTTGATAAATAAAAAAGGCAGATTTTTAATTTTTGGATGAAAAAAATATTTTTGGAAAAACTGAAAATTTTCCAGGAAAATATGGTGATTTTTCCGAAATTTTTGGCTTGCACCTCCTAAAAATGATAGGTATACAATCCTATAAAGAATTTTTTTTTTAAAAAAATATTTTCATCTTACCCGATTTCGGCGATGTATACGTGCCAAAAATTTCGCTTGTGTACAGGAAAGTACAACCAACACAATTGTGTATATAGTGATATTGTTTTGTTTTTTCGGACGAAAATAATTTTAAAAGGAATGCACAAATGCGTAAGTTGGGTCAAAACACATACAAAAATAAATTTTTGGCATGGTACATTTACAGTAGCCACATTATTGTGTTAACGGGCAGGAAAAGGGATATACATATTGGTGGCGCATAACATTCGGCCCTTCGACATTCGGCCCTTTGACATTCGGTCCTTCGACATTCGGCCCTTCGACTCATTCGGCCCTTCGACACATTCAGCCCTTCGATATTCGGCCCTTCGACATTCGGCCCTTCGACATTCGACCCTTCGGCATTCGGCCCTTTGTACCCATTCCAAAAAATTACTTACCTCATAATTCATACACACACGCAACGTACCCGATCATCTCCCGACTGCTTAATAATTAACATATGTTATTTCCTACTACAACCGTAGCAATTCCTTGGCATACTACCACGCTCGTTGATATTGACCTACAAAAAAATAGATAAAAAAACGAAAAAAAAAATCCAACAGAAAACCACCTGAATGACGACAATCAAAAAATATTGGTACCTTATAATCAAGAAATTATAAAAATTACTTAAACAAAATAAAAATAATAAATTACGGTAAATTAGATACTTGAGATTGAAATGGATACTTGATGGTATGTATCCTGCCACTCATGTCGCTGCATGTGTTTCCAATCGATTTTTCTCGTTTTTCTTGCTCTGGACATGGCGACCTTTCCTGGAAGATCCATCATGCACTGCCGACCACGTTTCTATAAACAATTTCCTAGCTGAAGTTGATTGACCAGTTGTTGTATCAAACATGGATATCAATGGTGCAGTATAGATACCTCTAATCAGTTGTTAACTATTGATACACCAAAGTGTGTCCCTAAAAAGATAATAAAAAAGCCTCACGCCCGTCATTGCCCATGGTTCACTCAAGAGCTCAAGCTAGAGGCCCTGCGTAACAAAGCTCTCAGGAGATATAGGCATACTGGTCTAGCTGTCGATTTTACTCAGTTTCAGCGCAGGCAGTTCTCCTGTCTGACCGATTCCGGTTGTTTATGGAATTCAGTGGTCAAAAATCCGGTAATCCATTAACTATCTGCAATTTCTTTGCCGATTAATTCAGTAGCGTTTTTGTTAAGGATATCTCACAAACTTCAATGACACCTATCTCTAATAAACAAAAACTAGTTTTTCTGAGCTTGATGTGTTCGTCTCTGTTGAAGCTTTGCACAGTTGGTTCTGCCGCCTCTTTATGCCAATTATTTAACATGAGTCTTAGACAAGGCGTTTTCCCTGATGTTTGGAAAATATCAAATGTAATTCCAATCTATAAAAATGGATCCCACAGTGATGTGTCTAATTATCGTGGCATTGCAATTCTGTCTTGCATTCCAAAACTCTTCAAGTCAATGGTCAACAACTGTATTTTGAACACAGTTAATATGATTAATGATTTCGGGGTTATTTTTAGATCTGATTTAACATTTAACTCGCACATCAATGCGATTGTTAATAAAGCCTATTCAATGTTGAGATTTATTAAACGAAATTCTAAAGATTTTCACAACTCACTGAATTTTAAGCCACTGTACACTTCTTTCGTTCGTTCTCAGCGCGATGATTATAGTCTATCACCTTACCTTGGCCGTTGTCGTTTCTTGGGTCTTCAGTTACTTGCTGCTATTTTTGCACGTGATATTATTTGTGATAAAGTTGATTGTGCTGACATACTTTCACTCTTTCATATTTATGCTCCTCAATATAACTTACGCCTACGTGAGTTTCTTCGTACTCCAACTGCCGACAGTAACTACAGCTACCATGTTCCTGCAACGCGCATCCAACGAGATCTCAACACCGTTGCTGAGTTTTTGATTTACACAAAAAAATCGCTACTCTGGCATTTTGACTTGGTGCCACCATTGTTGTTCCTGCCCAGCATAATAAATAACTGGATGTAATTAGAAATTGTAATTTATAATTATGAATGGTTGTCCATGGTTTGATTTTAATGCCACTTTTTGTTTTCATTTTTGTTAGAACTTTAATTTTTAATTTTTTTGGCTTATTTTATTTTTGTTATTTTAATTATTATTTTTATATATTTTTTTAAATAACCAATTGCATAGACATGCTGTATGGTAGAATTAATAAATAAACACCCGAATGCCTGGAAGAATGATATGGTAGAACCAGTTCTGTAACGCGGATGTGATAAAATTGAACCTCAAACTTCCAGTCTGCACCTTTTGCTCAACCGGCACTACCGAACTCTGTCAAAACCGACACATTGTCTATTTATTAGTACAATTCTAGCGGAATTCGTTCATAATCGCAAGATATATATTTCTCCCGGTTGAAAAATTACTAAGATGTCATTTGTATCACGAAAACATAGTTAACAAGCTCGCATAATCTTACAGAATATTTCCCTCAAGTCTGCTAGGTTTCTAGACGCGAGCGTTATTCGGATCTTGAACCTTAGATGTTTCTGGAGCTATGTTGATTCGAACCGGACATGTAGAGATATATCATCGCAAAAGTCTCTCAAGTCGTTAACTGTAAGTGATCTGCTCTGTTGAATATAAATGTGAATACGATTTGTGGTCTGGCAAAATTCACCCTCTTATGTTATAATAGATAGTGTTTGTGTCTTGGTTAAACCGCTGGCATCCCTCTTAAATTTGAGTTTGGCGAGTGGAGTATTTCCTTCAATTTGGAAATCCAGTTTCATTATGCCAATTTTAGTGAACATTATGCCAATTTTAGTTGGTCAAGGACCGTATTTTACCCCGACGTATACCCCGGCCGGTCAACTGTGACAAATCTTGGTTTTTTCTCAAATTTTTTGAATTTAGCGTTAGAAGGAGGTGATACTGTTGAAGTAGATTTTACTGATTTCAGTGAAGCATTCAATAAAATTGATGGTTAAATCAATTTTCGATTTATAGCTAGCACGACCTTAGTCGAAAATTAAACCAAAAACGAAATTACAAATAATTTTTAGGCTCATTATAAATTAAATACACCAGAGCTTGGCCAAGAATGAGTGAAGCCTAAAATTAGGATTTGATTTGAAAATTATTTGTATGTCGGCAGATCTAATTTTATTCTAATTTCGGTTTTAGTCCGATTTTCGATTTGGGTTCTTCTATAGTTTTGAAGTGGAAAAGCCTAATGCTTTTTCTAGAACGAACGGACACCTTTCATATTCCAACATTATTTAAATCATTTTTTGATATGGCTTCTGCTAACTTTTTCTAAAGCTAGCAGAACCCACCGTTTTAGTTGGAGGGGGAAGAGCCAAAATTTTTTTTTAATACAGAATTTAATTAGTTTATTGTTACCTATAATTATGCTTAGTATCTTGTAATGTTCCCCTGGATGAGTTCTTTTAGGGACGTTAGTTACATGAAGTCTAACATAAAGCGTAACTTTACACATAATGATTTTGTATTTCAACGCCTCTACATTAATTTCCCAAAAATTAAATTTGAAATTCACACCAACCATAAATGGACGTATTTATAATTAATCGACTCACATCAATCGCCTAATTACATATCAAACAAAAATACATATTTAAAAGCTTATCAATAATTATAATAGACGATTGAAAATATAAAAAAAAAACTGTAATTAGATTTTGTCCGTTGCTATACTCGTCAATTGTTATTGTCAATTATGCCCGAAAATGTACAACAAAAAGGCAATTGTCAATAAACGAATCATCCATTTAATTCCATGAACTTGAATTGTCACCTTGAAATTGTGTAGGTGATATCACCATAAATATGTGAAACCAAAATAAAAAATTATTGTGTTGTGTACAGAGCCAAAATAAATATAAAATATAACAATTATAAATTAAATTTAATTAATCATTCGCAACAACAAAATACAAATCATTTTTTAATTACCATAATTTATGAATTTTACGCGTCCTTGAATTTATTTGAATGAATGCGTAAGATCTCGAAGATGTTGTGGTTAAACGGTTCGCGCGCACACGCTTCATTACACATACAGGTAATCAGGCGCCTTTTACAAAGAAAACAAACTAAGATTTGTAATCTTGTATGTTGTGTAAATATTTACATGTAATTACGGGCGAATGACATTGACACATCTTCCTACTTTGTAGTCTGTGCATTTTTTGTTTATCTAGTAATTTGTTACTAATAACATTGTGCTAGCTGAAAAATGTGACAAGCTGGGCACCCAGGGGGTAAACCTAATTCGAGTACGCTGAATTCAATGAAGCTAGCCCAATTTCAAAGTTAGTCCACATTTTTAAGATATCGCTTTCGACATGTTTTGGCTCTGAGTCACAAATTTGTCAAAATATACTCATTTTCACTTTGATAACTCTTGAACCATTAGGATTTTCGTTTTGCTTTCTTCAGCAAAGTTGTTGCGCAAATCAAGACAAACAACTTTGCCGAATATACCAAGACCAAAAAACCACATCCACCATATACGTGTGGTTAACTTAGGCCAAGGTTAGGTTGGAGTGGGCGCTTCTGCACGTTGTGGTACAACAGGATCCTTTTTCCCCTTTACCCTTGTTCAAAACTATTCGGAGCTACGTAGCGCAAAATATCTAGCACTCCATAATTCGCGAGATCTGAACGGCTGGCTATACTGTACACGCCCAAATACCTATACCTTATGTATGATAGTGCCGGACACGAGTATATAGGAAGTTATCTAAAGTCTCATCTCCTCTTCGTCCATGCAACATCTACAAAGTCATTCATCTGTAGTCTACCAGCCTTCTCACATGTTCCCCATAAAGGCAGGGTCTTGTCAATTTTGGCAAGAGCTTCTCACAGAAGAACTCGTCTAATACCTTGCAATCTAGAGAAACATAGGTCCACCTGTGCAGAGATCCGTATACACATGTAAGGCTAAATACAATTGGAGGTTGAAATACTTAGGCGAAACAGGACGCTCATTTCAAATAAGATACAAAGAACACATGAATGGCATAACCAAATTTTAAAAAAGTACATAAAATCAAGTTTCGCGCAACACATAAAAACTGAAAATCATAGGAAATTTAAATCAATAAAAATTTCAGCACAGAATCAAAAAAGGGAATTAGACAGGTTAGAACATTTTGGGCACAATTTGTTTGACTCATGACTCATAAGACATTTGTATAATGTACGTATACGAATTTCTCATGAGTCATGGAGTCAAATTATGGCCAAAATTCACACCCTGAAAATATACAAAAACAAAAACACCAACAATTTAGTTAACGACAAAATCAACACAAAAACCAATTTACGACTTATTGGGGTAGATACTCGATGCGTTAGCAAGCAGGCAATTTGCTAGCCAAAATCCTGACTACTCAATCAATTTTACAAAGGAAATTTAAATTTCAAATTATAGTTTTCAATACGCTTCTTTTTTGTGCGATTCCACAGTAGAACAACACAAAATTTACTGGTTAATTTTTGAAGCCGTAAGTTTTACTGTAATATCATAGAATAAGTACGTAAGAATGATAATTTTCTTGTATTAAAATGGCATTAGGCATATAATTGGGTACTGGTTGTGTAATTGCTAACGCAGTACGAGACAACGATATATTTTGGATTGTTTGCCTTTCCTTGTTACACAATATTGAAAACAAGAAAAAAACGTTCGTATTTTTTTGCTCGACTATATAGCAAACGAAAACTTTTGAATGAAGGAAACAATAACAAAACAACACAATGTGACAATAACCCGACAGTAAATAACCCGACAGTATGATCTGTTTTCAATATTGTGTAACAAGGAAAGGCAAACAATTATCCAAAATATATCGTTGTCTCGTACTGCGTTAGCAATTACACAACCAGTACCCAATTATATGCCTAATGCCATTTTAATACAAGAAAATTATCATTCTTACGTACTTATTCTATGGAGTGTATCGGGGTTGGTGGTGGACCGTCGTAGGAAGAAGACGTGTTGTCGTTTTCTTCCGTAAATCTAAAATAAAGTAAAATAAAGTGAAGTGCAGTTTTAATAAATAAATAAATTAGAATATTATTATTAATATAATAAATTTAAGTGTTGTGTTTATTTTGTTTGTTTTACTGGGTGTAATTTTTAATTAATTATGAGTGTAATGTAAATTATTGGTGTAGTGTAGTGATAATAAACATTTCTTTTTTGATTAGTGCGCAAATAAATGAAATACATTGATACTTTGTTGCGTTGTGCTGTGTTATCTTTTGTGTTAGTGTTGTGTTCCATTTTTGGTTGTGTTTAATTTACATCTATGTGTACCAAGCGGACACACGTTGATAAAAAAATCAACAAATTATAAATTGTATGCTTCGCTATATGTATTCATATGTGCATAATCCTATTATATTCTATTCTCTTTTATTTTGTTTTATTTGTGTTGCAATGCTCATGATCTCTTATGATCGTATGTTTCAAATTATCCTTCTAGATGCAAGAAATGTATATTATGAGAGTTTGGTGGTGGTTTGAGTTTATTGTTTGGCTTTTGTTTTGAAAAATACAATTTAATTTCTCTCGGAACATGTAGGTGTGTTAGTATGGTAATAATAAAATAATTGTTTAATTGTATTCTCTCATTTTGCTCTTCCTTTTGGCTAAATTATATTTTGCTTAATTATGAGCATATATAGCTGTATCGACTTGGTAGTATAGATGTTAGTACATTTTGCTTTTTACTTGATATAAATATCGCGATGCAATTGAACTGGTGTACCGGATATTTATTTGAATAAGGGCTCATAGATATGTATTTACTGAGTTTACACTACGCATCTTTGCGATCCTTGTCTACATGGTTTTAGAATCGGGTGGTTTTATTAATCTATTGAAGTAGAGCATTTAACACATTTTATTTTACAGTAAGAATATTAAGTATATTGTGTATATGTATTGGTTTTGATCTTGTAAGTTTGTATTATGGCTTTTCCTGTAAGCGTTGTGTGGGGGGGTTGGCCATAATGTTTCATCTATTAAAGCACAGTAAAAAACATTTTACTTATTAGAGTTAGATAAATATATTTGAAGATTATTGTATGTTTGTTGCTTCATTGTTTTATGTTGCTTGGTTTTCGTAAAACTACTTGTATAACAACATTATAAAGTGGAGGGATGATTGAGATCTGTTCTGGTTGATTGAATGACAGCTTCTGTTGCTTTATTGTATTTATTCATTTACTTGATTTTTTAAATATTATACAGATGTTTATAATAAATTATATCACATTATTCAATATTATAATTTATCAGTTTATTATCTTATTTGATTATTTCAATATTTTACAATTTTATAATGAATTTTATAACGTGAATCCAAAAGAACTGCATAAATTTGTTAAGCTATGGTTTGTAAATGAGCAGACCCAGAGTAGAGTAATTTTTCGTTATTCATCTATATTTTGGGATTTCTAATTTTGGGTATGGGAAATTGAATGGAATTCAATCTGATAGAAGATTTTTATAAACCGGCGGCTTGAAATAATGTCTGTAAATCTACCATAATGTCGTCTGGAGCTCACTCGATAGCAACTCCAGCTTGTGCATCTAATCTCATTCAATGTTGGAGGCAGCCCCAATGGAAAATAGTCGCCTTCCTCTGCTAAGACTGGCGATTACACCTCTGTTAATTTAAAGATATCAAACCAACTAGAGATTGTATGTACCGCCAGCTATAATTCTGACTTGTATCTCACCGATATTGTTTTATATTTATATGAATAGTTTCTCGCATTCGATTTTGTTTCTAGCATCAAAGATTATGAAACTATATATAGACAATCTTTTGATTTCTGCCCAGATTCTGCATTGTTATATCGCTTTTTGGCGGTTTTTAATGAGTAATAGGCATGGGGATCTTGCGGATATATTTTCTGTATTGAATAATGCTCCATAATATCTGATGATATCATTATTCCAACCTGTTGGTTGACCAACAATAAATTTTTAGTGGTTTTCTTCTGAACTAAGGTGTGCATTTAAGTCTCCCAATAGAACAATATAGCGTGTCTTAGGATAGCGTTCTACCATTGACAAATGTAGTGCTCGGTGGCGCTGGAGCTTTTCAACATGTTTGTTTCTTGCATACCAAGTATACAAGAATGTTGTATTGACAAACGTCAATATTGAATTGATTTAGATTGATATCAATAGTGTTGGTTGCGTTTGTGCTAACTGTTGAGCCCACGAGCATTCCAGGTCTCAAAGCATAGTGACGAAGGGGCTGATCTTGTTTTATTCACAACGCATTTTAAATATTGTAGTAGGTCTGTGGCATGGGCAGGATATCTGCAGAAAATCATTTTAAAACCTCCTTTTTAATCTTTTCGTTATGTAATAATAATTTTATGTTGATTTCGATTGATATTTTCTTACTCTAAAAATGGTACCCTCATTTTATACCCTCATTTTGTATCAATCAGCGTGTTCACTGATTGTTTTCTGACATAAAAAGTCGGTATACTTTTGACATATTTTACCCCGGCTAATTTCGCTTTAGTAAAATATACCAATTTTTCTTTTTATTACACGAGTGAACGCGTTTATTTTTAGCTTGGCATATAAATTTGACAGTTCATTATTTTAAACGTTAATTTCCTTTACTAGTGAATTTAATATAGTGATATATTTCCTAAAGTGTTGTTTAAATTTTAATAAAATATTAACGAAAATGTTTATGATTGAATCCAGTTTAGCCGGCTATTAAAAATCGAGTTTTTTCTAAACAAAACTCAGATGTCAAAAAAACCCCGAAAAAATCCAAAACAAAGTGGAGTTAAAAATATACCGATTTATAGGATGCGCTCGGTTTGTAGCTCAAAAAACCCGGATATTTTTTATCCTCTTGTACACGAGTGAACACTAAGAATGGAACATAAATGAGCTACACTGCTTTAAAATGTCAAAACAATATATTTGTTTCATCTTTCCTGTCATGTCATGTCATGTCGATGATTGACAATAGTTTGTTCCAAAAATTCCTCATCAGATGTTGCGTATTCCAATTTCCAATATCAGTTCCTCAGGTAGTTGGTTTAATAAAGTGGTATAGTATATGGAGGTATAGCACTATTTCAGATTAATTTCACTTTCACTTTACTTAAACTCGCCATTGCCTAGTTTTAAAATGATTTTATTTGATTTTAATTCTTTCAACTTAAGTGTTTGCGGTCTGCATTTTCCGAAATGCTTTGAGGATACATATAGTGTTTAGACTTGGGTAATATTCCAATAAATGACAAATCAGTTTTGAAGTGGATATTGAGTCTAAATGATCGTTTTTTCAACAAGTACATTTTATTTTGGATTGACATTTTAAATTTCATTTATTCATTATTCTAATTTCAAAATTTATTTTCTAGGTATAATTTATATTAATTTAGTTATCAAATATTTAATTTATTAATGTAAGGAACATTATCAGATATTGGACTATGGGAACAGGTGATTCTACTTCTAATTAGCTTAATTTATATTAATTATATTATACTTAATAAACACATTTTTATTAATCACTTGTTTTTGTTTCGCAGAATATTTTTCAAAAAGTTTAAAAAATTTAATTATTTATATTTGCCTTATTTAGGGGGGTGCAGCTGAATCAAATTATTAAAGTGTTAGATTATATGGATCAGTATTATTGGTGGTCTTAATCATCACAATTTATTTCAAAAGTGTGCAACTTATAATGTATAGACTAATTTGGAATTATTTTACAGATCTGTTTTTGAATATAAAGTATTTTACTATTTCTGATTTAACTGCTGGTTGTGTAGTTTAGAATTTTGTTGTTATTGTGGTACGAACTATTGGCTTTACTCAGGTGTCTGTAACGGGCTGATTCAATCAATCAATTTTTGTTTTGGAAGCTGAAAAGTGTTAATGGAGAATTATTTTTCAGGAAATTCCCAGATGCACATGAAATAATAATATTTTTTTTCTCAGGTTGGTGACTTAGAGAAGCAATTGTTGAAGACCAATACCATCGTTATCCATTTAACCTTTTAAGCCTTTATCCTTCCTCTAGTAGATTAGAAGTAGATTAGAATTGTGTTGTGCCGTACGATCGCTAGGTGTCTGCAACCGGATCGTTCCGTCCCCAAAAAAAAAAAAAAAAAAAAACCTTTCCTATCCTTCCTATTGTTATGTGTAAACAGGCTGTAGGAATAGGCCCGGCGTTATCCGGGACTCTTGGCTAGCACTTGGTTCTACAGTCCAATCAATCAATCAATCAATCAATTCTTACGTACTTATTCTATGGTAATATCGCAAAAATAAACAAAAATTGTTGAAAAATGTATAAAAAACTTAAAAAATTGGCACAATAATTCTCGGAATTAATCGATCTGATGATTGGCGCAAATATATGGAAAATATGCTGACCGCTTTTCATAATGTAAACGTTCGAATGTCATTGAAAAAACATGTTTTGCATTGTCACGTGGAAAAATTCGCCGAAAAATCACCAGCCGCATCCGATGAGCACGGCGAGCATTTTCACAAAATAACAGCAAGGTTCAAACATTGGTACATCGGCTACATGTACTCTTGGATTACATTTGTTGGAATTTGCAAAAGGAAGAAGATCCCGAAGACGACACGAACGAATCAGAAAATTAAAATTAACCAAGCTCCAGCAAAAATCACCATAAAATCAACTGAATCGAATGTAGATGTGGTTTTTCGGTCTTGATATATTCAGCAAAGTTGTTGGTCTTGGCTTGCGCATCAACTTTGCTGAAGAAAGCAAAACGAAAATCCTAATGGTTTAAGATTATCAACGTGAAATATTTTGAGTATATTGTGTCACATTTTTGACTCAGAGCCAAAACATATCGAAAGCGATATCTCAAAAATGTGGACTTACTTTGAAAAGAGACTAGCACCATTGAATTCAGTGTATTTGAATTAGGTGTACCCCCTGGGTGCCCAGCTTGTCATAAACAAAAAGTTTGCGATTCAAGCACAGTGTAAATTCAGTTTATTTACACTTTTATAGTTCCATAACTGAGACTCTTCTTTAAAACCGGTGTGAAGTATTTAACGTTAATAAAAAGAGTAGCTACTCATTTCAACAAAAAGTGTAGACTCAAAAAGTGTAGATACACAAATTATCAAAAAGTGTAGCTGCAAAATAAAAAAAAGTTTGAAATTCGAAATACGTGGTTTAGTTAAAATTATTAAAAATACACAAAAAATATTAAAGAATCTCAGTACCACAGAAATAAGTTTATGTATGTACCTTAAACAAAATAAAACAAAATAAAAATTTAAAGTATTTGAATTCAGAAAATCATTGGAACCACAAGTACTGAGTGTGTGATTTAGTGTTCTCAACTTAGCATGGTGTCTGAAATTTGTACAAAAAATTTCAAGACAATTTGCATGTTGTGATTAGCACTAAATTGCCGAACACTAAATTCCACACTCGGCACTTGTAGGGTCATATCGCTACGTGTAGGGTCATATCGCCAATCACAACATGCAAATTGTCTTGAAATTTTTTGAACAAATTTCGCCGGTGTGAAGTTTCTAACGTTAATTAAAAGTGTAGCTACACAAATTAAAAAAAAGTGTAGCGTACACAAAAAAGTGTATGAAAATAATCTATATTTAACATATAATTAATTTATAAGAAAAACATCGTAAACTAACATTTTTTACAAATTCTAAACACCATCCCAAGTTGGGAACCCTAAATTCCACCCTCGACCACCCTAAAAATAGATGTGGTAAAAATAGTTTAGATAGGTAGATAATAGATAACGCTAGTAGTTTTCAACAAATTTAAATCGATTATAAAATTTTCGCAGTGTAGTACAACTAAAATTTCCTCTCAATTGGCTCCCTCAATTTCAAATGTCACTTCGACTTCGACTTTGGACTTCGACTGATCCTCCTTCGACCGATCCCCATCATTATTTATGTTCATTTGAAGCAAGGTTAACAATATTGCTTTTCAAATTATGATTGATTGATTTAAACATTTGTATTTCACAAGTTTAAATAGAATTAGGTTTTACAACAAACTTCGCACAATAATACATTCAAATTGGTTTTTCTTGATGTATTGTTGAAATAAATTTTTCGCTAATAACTTTCGGCTGAAGAATGTTGAGCAACGGTGTCGTATTTATACACTTTCGGCTGACAAAGCGAAGACACTATCTGCATTATCGATTTTTTTATCTTTCAGCTGGAAACTTTCGGCTAACTTTAATAAGGTCAAATTATGCATTGAGTTATTTTTTTAGATAGTCGTCAAAACAGAATTACACGAGAAAATTTTGGAAACCGTGAATAAAACCGGTATGGTGGATTATACGGCGGATATTCGCCAAAGGCTAAATATGAGTGAAGTTAACGCTATATCGGAAGAGCTTTCAAATCGCTACATTGCAAGAATTACAAACTGAAGTATCCCCATTAATGAAAGCGATGGAACTCTTGAAGAATACGGTTAGTGTGAAAGATCCCAAAACATTAATATTAGGAGTTCGATTTCAAAATCGTATTATGAGGATATTTAGCATCAGAAATTGCTGTTGAAATAGTCATTATCGATTCACAAAAAGTAGCGATTACCGGAGATTACAAATAACGCTCGAGTACATGAAATCTCTACATTGATTCACTTTACATCATTAACAAATCCAATAGCGTTTTGCCGTTCTTTAATCGCCAATTCTTTCGTTGATCCTACGGTTGAAGTGAGTAAAATCTGTCTCTCTTGTTTCTGGAATTCTTCGACTGGCCCAACTTTTGAAGCTCCCATGTCAGAATCCTCAAACGCGACCCTGTTAACTGCAAGGCGTAATTATGCACATTATGCTAAATTAATCTATTCTGATACAGCTTGATGACGAATTGTAATGTAATTGCCACGACTGAATAGAGCCTCGATGGACTTTCGGTGTGGTAGATTCTAATCACGTAATCCATGGAAAGACGACAGTAATTTTTACTCGATCTGGGCATATTCGATCAAAAATATTTGATACCCTTGCCACAGAATATAGTATATTCTATACTGTTAAAGTTAGCCGAAAATTTCAAGCCGAAACATGGTAATGCAGATAGCGTCTTTGATATCCCAGTTGAAAGATGGTTTTGCAGATAATGCATTTGAATCCCAGCCGGAAGATGGTAATGCAGATATTAATTTTGAAACCAAATATTTTAAAATGTCAATTGGTTGTGTCAATAAAGAAGATTAGCTGCAATAATCAAACCGAAAAATGCCGGCAATATAGTCACGTTTAGCTGATGAATGGTTTATATCAAGATATTAACAGATGAACGACGATCTGACTGTACCAATTTGATGAGCCATGACCCTAAGTAGAATTTGATTATATGTTTGGAGTGGGTTTTATTATTTGCTAGATTTTGATTATAGGTTAGGAGTGAGTCTGATGAATTTATAGGGATGAAACTCCATATTTGTTTCATATAGCCGAAAGTAGTCGATAAATACCATTAAAAATTAACATGCATTAAGGGGACATAGCAGGGACATAGCACCAAAATTGAAATTAAAAAGTTTTTCAAAGATTTTTTTTTGGAATAAAAAGAGATATACAAAAAAGTTATTTTCGAAAATGCAGCTTTTTCGTCCTACCCCCCCCCCCCCCCCCCCCCCCCCCCAAATTATTTGTAACTCAAAAAATTGAAACCCGATTATTCCTTCCGTAGTTCATTCGGAGCAGAAATATATGTAGATCAACATGTTAAAATTTTAAAACGATTGGGTAAGTAGTTTTTCCTCAATCTTGCACGCCAACTTGAAAAACGTCAGATAATCGCGTTTAAATTATCGCGCTTTAAATTAAGCGCGCTGCGCAATAAACAAAATAAAAATATAAATAAAAATTTTTTTTTGAGATTTTCATGTTTATATCATTAAAATCATGTTTTTAAACGTTCATTCTAACATATTCTATCATAAAAAAAATTTTAATTTTTTGAAAATTTGAAGGTGCTATGTCCCCTTAAATGGTTTCTAATTGTTGTTAAAATTGTTTGCAAGTCATACGTATCAACGATGACGGACTATACCGATTCAATAGCCCATGACGGAAATCTACCAATCATAGGTAGAGTACAGGATAGGGGTGAGTCCGATGGGGTTATAGGGGTGGAATTTTTATTTTTCCCATTTTTTCATCGATAAAACCGTTCGCCAATTTGGCCATATGGACACCAATCTGACTACACCGCCAAAACCTCGGATGGAGAACGATTTTATCGATTAAAAATGGGGAAAATCAAAATTTCACCCATCAGATCCACCCCTAACCTATACTCAGAATCTACCTATAGTCATTGGCTATCGAATCGGCATAGTAAGGCATAGAAAGATTGTTGTCTGTATGCCAAAATGGCAAACGAATTTATCGGTGAAAAATAGGAAAAATAAAAATGTTACCCTTATAACCCCATCAGACCCGCTCCTCGGCATAGTCAGATTAATTATTTTCGGTTGTATGAAAGAGATATTACCGCTTACAAATCTCTTCCAAACCTCTTCAAATGAGACCTTTTCCAAACATAATACTTTTAACGTTTGATAGTTTTAATAAATTAAATATGAATGATATGAAACAATAAATTAATATCGGTTAAATTGAAAATTTTATTCGTTGTTTGTTATAATACATATATGTTTTCAGCTGATTTTGTAGGTTAGTCACTTTCGGCTAGGATATTTCAATTTAATATATATAATTTGTTTAACTTTCGGCTGAAGTAGCCAAGACACTATCTTCATTATCGATTTTTTCAGTTTCGGCTGGAAACTTTCGGCTAACTTTAACAAGGTACCCTATTAAAGTTAGCCGACTCAAGCCGAAAGATGTCGATAATGTAGATTCAAACTAATCAAATGAAAGTGACAGCCGATTTTCGCCGGTAACATACCAGCCGAAAATGTCGATAATGCAGATACGACTCTTAAGCCGTAATATAATAATTTATATTAGAAATTTTTATTTTGTTATTCATAAAAACCAACTAAAAAATTTAAAATAAGAAATTTACATTCGAAACAATTAAAACTAATATACCAAACCAAATTTCTCTAAGTGCCGTATTAGATGTTTGGAGAGGTAAGGCGTAAAATGCATCTATAGTTACATGTTTGCAGAATATTTTAAATGGTACTTCATCTAATAATTATCATTTAAAAACTTCAGGTTAGTTTCCAAGTGGCGAGTAGGAGAAAGCTCGATTGAATATATCGCACACACAAAATTTGAAAATTTCTAAAAATTTACCGTTTAGAGTGTCTTGGCTGGATATACATTTAAATGAAAGGTCTTATTGATGATCACACCTGGAAAATTTTCAGGTCGATTTCTATGTTGGAAGTCCGGGAAAACCCGATTGAATATATCGCACGTGCAAAATTTGAAAACTTCTAAAAATTTACCGTTTAGAGTGTAATGGCTGGAAATAGATTCAAATGAAAGGTCTTATTAGTGATCACACCTGGATAAAACTTCAGGTCGATTTCTATGTTGGAAGTCCAGGAAAACTCGATTGAATATATCGCACACACAAAAATTGAAAAATTCTAAAAATTTACCGTTTAAAGTGTCATGGCTGGAAGTAAATTCAAATGAAAGATTTTATTGATGATCACACCTGGAAAAAATGTCAGGTCGATTTCTATGTTGGAAGTCCGGGAAAACCTGAATGAATATATCGCACACACAAAATTTGAAAATTTCTAAAATTTTACCGTTTAAAGTGTCATGGCTAGAAATAGATTCAAATGAAAGGTCTTATTGAGGATCACACCTGGAAAAAATGTCAGGTCGATTTCTATGTTGGAAGTCTGGGAAAACTTGATTGAAAATATCGCACCCACAAAATTTGAAAATTTCTAAAATTTTACCGTTTAAAGTGTAATGGCTAAAAGTAGATTTTCTAGGTGTGATCATCAATAAGACCTTTCATTTGAATCTATTTCCAGCCATGACACTTCAAGCGGTAAATTTTTAGAAATTTTCAAATTTTGTGTGTGCGATATATTCAATCGATATTCGAACATAGAAATCGACCTGAAATTTTTTCCAGGTGTGTTCATCAATAAGACCTTTCACTTGAATCTATTTCCAGCCATAACACTTTAAATGGTCAATTTTTAGAAATTTTCATGTTCAATTGAGTTTTCCCGGGCTCTTCACATGGAAATTGGCCTGAGATTTTTGAAGTTTTGCTTGATATTTGCCATCTAGTTTTCTCAATAATAAAAAATTTTACTTTTGAGTAATATACACGTTAATGAATCGAAATAAACATTTTTGACTTAAATTGAAATTGCTGTTTAACACCCAAATTAATTTATCTGCTTTATCACCTTGTTAAAGATAGCCGAAAGTTACCAGCCGAAAGATAATTCAGATAGTGTCTTTGCTGTCCCAGCCGAAAAATTATACGATATGATTTTTCAGTAAAGAAGTCAATAGATTCTATATAATCCGCTCCTACGTCCGGCACGCAGTGCGACATGTTTCCTGATCCCGGCTCCTACGTCCTCCGAAGTTCAAATCTAAAGCCCTTCGGAAGGCAAAGTGAGAGTTGTCGAAGCCGTTAGCCCCTACAATTATTGAATTTGTCTAGTACCTTGTTAAAGTTAGCCGAAAGTTGCCAGCCGAAATATAATACAGATAGTGTCTTGACTATTTTTAAACTTTCTTTATACTCTCGCTCCTATTGATTTTTAAATTCCTATAAACTGAAATAATTTCTCCTTCACCCGAATGATGTAACCCGATCCTAAATTCTCCTAAATTCGAGTTCATGACTGATTTTTGCTGTATTCAAGACACTATCTGCATTATGATTCGGCTGGAAACTTTCGGCTAACTTTAACAGTATTTGTCTAGTTAGTGTTTCGGCTGGGATAGCAGAGATACTATCTGCATTATCTTTTGGCTGGAAACTTTCGGCTAACTTTAACAGTATTGCTTTATCAACATTTTTCGGCTGACTATGTATATGAATCTGCCTCACCAACTCTGACAGGCAAGTTGCTTTGTATCTGCATTTCCAGCTAATAGTTTAACCGTACCAACCGAATCTGTATTACCGACGTTTTTCGGTTGATAAGTTTTAATCGTTACAACCGAATCTGCATTGTCAACATTTTTGGTTGATATACTTTGGCCGTCACAACCGAATCTGCAGTATCGATATTTTCGGATGATATTTATTAATCGTTACAGCCGAATCTGCATTATCGACATGTTTCGGCTGGAGCGAATCGGCTAACTTTAACAGTATCGTTATAACCGATACACATTTTTGGTACTATGATGCTCAATTTTTATTGTTTATTTTTAATAAATTTTACTTAAACTTTTTTTTTTTCTTGTGCAACTACACATTTTGATAATTTATGTATCTACACTTTTTGAACCTACACTTTTCTTTATTATCTTTAAAAATTTCATTCCGGTCCTACTACTATCCAAATTTCTTCGTAATGTCGGAAAGACGTAATTTATGAATAAAAAAAATTTTCCGGTAATAAAATAGAAGAAAAAATTCTCGTTTGTGATAGTGCGGCCACTTGTGGTGAGTAGCATAATCTCCTATTTTACACTGCATTTATACAGCATGTTATTTTTATGATACTCCGGAAAATAAAATATCATCATAAATTGTTAAGTTGACATAAATTATTTTGATAACTTTCTGCTTGTAGAGCAGACTTTTATTTCCAAATAATGACTATACATACACGATTTGTTGTCTCCAAAAAAATGATAAAATTTTATAATTTGGCAAGCGACGGTTAAATTAGCAGATTTAATGATTCACAATTAGCGATCAATTATATTTTAAGATAAAAGCTATTTATTTAAGCAAAAGGGTTGAAAGTACTTCAGCCCTAAAAATAACTTTAAATAACAAAAACAGAAAACCCAACAAACATTTACAAATCTATTATACGGAAATTTGTTATTAAGCCTTCAAATCTCGTTGGACACCAAGAATAATATTATGAGGCTAAACCCACCCAATATTATTCTTGGTGTCCAACGAGATTTACGAAATGTATACGAAAGTAGAACGGTTTGTTGGTGCAGGATGAGGAAGATATTCATACCGCACCAAACGAATCGAGCAATGAATAATTCAAGCCCCATGTATATACAAAACCACCGAATAATCCTAAGATATATTTATTCACCACACACCGTTACTGACTGCTCTCACAAATTTCCACCTTAATCCCGTTTTACTTTATTATTTTTTTTTGTGAAATTTTCTTATCCCCATCATCCAAAAAATTCAGCCTTTCAATAAATACTTTTTCGATTTTCTCAGATTTTCTTTTATTTTTATATCATTTCGAAGGATAACAATCAACATCAAAATTATTATCATTGATTTTCTGTTTTATTTTTTTTTTCGTATTTGATGAGCTCTTCTTATATAAGATCCTAACTGAACAACAACAAAGATAATTCAAATCACGACATAATCATGTTGAACACGGCTGTGAGTGTCCGGAACATTTTATATTGTGCGTAGATAAAAAGCTTTGTATTCATAACAATCCATAATGAATAGACAGATATACCGCACGCATACACCTACCTACAGTACACATACATGAAAAAATGTAATAAACAATTTTCTACCTGCTATTTTAGGATCCGTAAGCGTGTGTAGTGAGTTTGTATACATTGTATACTCGTTCAACTCGATTTAATCAAAAATATTGCGCCGCATAAAATAACAAACAAAACGAACGAGATTTAAACGCAAAATTTAAAAAAAGGCATTTTATGTGTAGGTTGAAAGCTTTTACGTCATACGGTACACGTTTTCTCAACTGTTTTTACCTATACTTCTAAATACTTTATATATCCAATTATTTTGTATTCCAAGTGCGAGAGAATTTAAACACTGCGGAGGTGTGTATGTATGGGTGGAAAAATTGATGCGGAGAAAATGTGTTAAGAGAGTACGAGAGAGCTATCAAAAAGCTTTATGTACAGCATATTTTCTACATAAAATATGTACTGGTGTGAGAGAATGTCAGGGATAAAATTAATAAGCTTTTTACTCGTGTAGTGTATGTATAAAAGTATGTGTTATACATCTCCCTACACAACATATATATGTATACAGGAAATTTGGCCTTGAACTTAAACCAACCATACATTGGGTGAAGTGCGCAATATATAAAAGAAAATGGTTAGTTTTGTTGTTTTTGATGCTTTTCAGAATTTTCTTATTTTTCGTATCGAACAATATTATTCGGATTGTGCTTTCAATTATTACAAGAAGAATGGTTATAAAATATGTGTTGGCGTGTGTCTGTATACTCACCTATACATCCATATACAGTATACGCAACATCCTTATAGAATTCTGGAAAAAAGTTTATTAAATTTTCTATATATGGAATACGTATTTTTTCTCTGAAAATTCTAGAAATTTTTAAATTGCGTCGCAATGGTTATTACAAATATTGTAAGATGAGATACAATGTAATTATGATACGGACACCTTATATAAATCTTAATGGTACGATGACGTCAATATCGAATAGGTTTTTATAACGAGTACCTATGAAATTGGTTATAACACGAACCATCCATACCTTTGTTTGCAAATGCTTTTGAAAAACAAATCACAACTGTACAAATAAAAATTTAGGGGTTTTGTGTAACATTTCTTTTATCTACGCAAACTTATTTGTTTAGGTTTTCAAATTAAACTTACTCAAACAGCTATAGAAATAGTGTAAGATATTTAACGGTAATGTGGAACAACTTTCATCTAAATTTCAATATTTTGGTTTTGTATTAAAAATTTAGGTAGGTTCGATTAGATCTAAATTTGCTAATTTTAAATTATCGACTTACACTGCCTTCGTTAACAGCCAGTAATTAATACTCCTACCTAAAGCATGGAAAAAATTAGCTTGTGTTTGCTATTGCAAAGTGAATAACTTAATAACTGAACCCGTTTTAATTTTTCTTAATTAATATTGGAATATCCTTATTTCATAGTTACTCTTCTATCCTGTTAAAATTCAATCTCCAAAAAAAAATTCTTGATTTAAAACAACATTTCTTACTTGAAGAAATATAATGATTAATTTAAGAAAAAATTTCTTGAATCAAGAAATTACGCTACGTCTTTGATTTTTTCATACATTCTATTTAAATTTTTAAAAAATGTTAAACTTGACTTGAAAGAATGATTTTTTTTACAGAAATAATCAGAAACGATAATTCCTTAGAAAACAGAAAAATCTAAATTAATCTAATTTTATTATCTAATTTTAGTTTAAGTTTCCTCCATGAACGATTCCAAGATTTTTAAAATCTTTCTTCTCGTAATCTCATATTTCTTTAAATTAACAACTTGAAAGGATTTATCTTTATACATAGAACGAATTTGGTCTTATATTTTGGTTAGCATCTTGCGTATGGCTTCTAATAGTGGCTTTGATGTGAAAATGTGAAATAATTTGCTCGAGAATATTTGCTGGACTTTCTGGATGTCTTTGGGAGTTATGGTAATTATCCAACCTCGTTGACCTTTGAATTTGATTTAAAACCAGAACTTAGTTCGATGAGCAAAATGACATTTTAAAATTTACAGCAATGTCGACTTTTTACCTTTACAATTTTCTGCATTAAAACATATCCGCACCGATTACACCGTTTTACGAGAAATTGTCTCCAAGAGTAATTTCTGATGTCAGAAATAGAAAACTGTTCAAATTTGTAGAAACTGTCTAAATTTGTTTGTAAAGTTTACCCTTAAATTTAGATATTTGACCAAAATTTAAGACACTGCAGGCGTTTGTCACGCGAACCGCAATCAAACCAACTATGGCACAATATCGGTTTTTCAGAATGAACCACACCAGCCAGAACCACAAGCACAATACATAATGCATATTTAGACATAACCAAAGAAGTCCGATCCGGACCTACAGGAGCCCTATTATATTAGTGGGAACCATGCCAAAGATTACACAATGAGCACGATGAGGTTAAGGTCATTAAGCACTCTCTAACATTTCAGCGGGAAATGGCAGCTGGCAACCCTTACCCAAGAAACACCAGGCAGCAAATTTATGGAATTCAATCTTTTAACAAAAAAATTATTTATCGATATGGATTCGTACCTACACAATTTTGCAAATAAAACACTCAGTGGTTTAAGTTACAAACTTCATTTTCCAACACGTTTAATTTCTGTAGTAACTCACAAATTTCACTTGTTCACTGCTCACTAAATCACTTTAACTGTTCCCTTTTGTGTGATGTATGTGTATTGCAATTGTAAATCACTTTCATGTTGTTGTGCTCGCAAATATTCCACATCATCATATCGCCTGTTTTGTAGATTAACGCCCGTTCTTAATTTCAGTATTA
The DNA here is from genome assembly GCA_932526605.1 of Nephrotoma flavescens. NCBI lineage: Eukaryota > Metazoa > Arthropoda > Insecta > Diptera > Tipulidae > Nephrotoma > Nephrotoma flavescens. The sequence continues at coordinate 285,826,438 of OW052221.1, read as the reverse complement.
TTCATCATGATTATCGCCGCCCTTTACAATTGCTTTCGTTACATCGTTTTCCGTAACAAAATTTCCCACTCTCGCGCCCATTCTAAAAACGTCTTCAGTTATTTATTTAATAAAAGTAAAATGTATTAATATTTAATTTTATTAAAGCGAAAATAAACTTTGCATATCAAATACATGAAGGAGGCCTTGACTTGACCGTGATTTAAAATATAAACTATTTCTGTAAAACGAAACAAACAAATGAACTACAAATTATAGTTTAACAAAATAAATAAATGCTAATGTACTGTTAATGGTGTATGTGTGTAGTAGACAACTATTTTTGTTTGAGCACGTGTCGCTTGTGTTAATAAGAAAGAAAATTTGTTGTGTTTTCCTTTCATTCTTAATTAGTTTGAAAAACAAATATTAAGATGACGGTAATTTTATTTAATATTGTATCAAGGTGAACCTAAGTTACGTAATTTTTTTTAATTTCATCTTGGCGCACATAACGTGTGTCATTTAATACTTGGAGAAATATAATGGCAAAATATACATAGGTGCGGGACTAAATTTATTTAATATGGAAACAAAGGATCGATTTTCTTATTCATTTACCCCTTAGGATTTTGAATTACTTTTGATTACTAATTATCTTTAAATGTACAAATCTGTAATTAATTTGTAATTAGCTTGTATCACGGATACGACAGAAATAATATTAGATTGATTCACAATAAGGTTATTGTTCTGTCAATGACACGCGCAAGTAGTAAGCACGTGGGTAGAGAACACAATTTAATTCGCTTTTAATAATATTTCAAGCTTGTGTTCTAAGAATTTGTGTGGGGAATTTTTATTTGCGATGTATCCCTTACTTGTAGGTTCTGATATTAAATTAATCTAATTAATGTCACATGTGCACAATTGAGTCATGTGTAAGTGATACGAGAAACGTACTACGAATTAAAATCAGTTTCAGTATTTGTTAGTATTTTACTTATTCAAAAATGGGATGATAGAATTCGTTTAGTAAGAAGGATAAGTTATTAGATAAAATTGACAGTGGTGGGATTCGATCCGATGCCATTTTTGACTGGTGCCTAAAACCAGCGGCTTGGGCCACTAAGCGTGAACCCAAATCTCTCCCAATTGGTTGTCTCCATAAAATGAGAATCATTTACATTTCGGATGCGCTAGGTTTTGGAAAATATTTATCTCCCCCACCTATCACCGCTAGAATTGCTTTTTCGATCAAATACAGTCAGACAATCTTATTTTATATACTGAAGTTTCAAGGGACGTAGCTTTCCGTAAAGAAGAGGAGTAAAATAAGATTATACACACATATCGTCTCTTAAAATGTCCGTCCATATTTTGATCAGTTTTACCAAACTATTGGGGCCGATTCTGTGATGTAAAATTGTATGTTATGTTATTTTGTTTTTCTGAATACAAATTCTAATAGATATAGGGGAGATATGATACTGTGCTCTGGCCAATATTTCGAGCGGGAAACAGCTGTCAGTGTTAAAATATCATATGATTTAAAAAGAAACTAGCTAGATAGCCCATCCTTTACAAGTGACTGTAAGCCTCCATGTAAACGTTAGTTTTATTTTAAAGAGCTACGTCTTTCGATTGTTTTAAGTTGATCACTTTTGTTCAAAATGCTGGTCAGTTATTAAAAGTAAAGATGGATTTAAGGCCAACCGAATAAGTTTCAACATTTACTATATGAATGTGGTCATAAAAAATAGTTAAAATCTGAAAATACCAAATTACAATTTGAAATTTTTATACAAAAACTTGGTAAATTATCATGAGCTAGTTATATAGCCGAAAACGAAACGGACCGAAACGAAACGAACGAATTGAATACCTGAAAACATACTAAACCAATTATATAGAAGAAACGAAACGAAAACGGACGGAGAAATTGATTCAATTCAATTTGCTTTCGTTTCGTCTTTGCGGTTATACACTATCGGTTATGTTTTTTTTTTTTTTTTGTTATCGTTACTAGCACTTACGTCAAATTGTCAAAATTTTTATATTTTGTATAAATTTATCTACTTTGTATATTTCTATTTAGTTCGCCATAAGTATATAAAATGGATTTTCCAAGCTAGTTTTCATACACACGAGAAGTAAACTTCAAATAATATAAAATTAAAAACAAATATGAAAATGTCAAAACCGTTTCACGAATTCGTCTATATAACCATATTTCTTTCGTCATTCGTTTCGTTTTATTTCAGTCCGTTTCGTTTTCGTCTATATAACTAGCCCATAAGGCTTCGTGCCAAACTTAAGGTAAATCGTTTAACGGTAATAACCGGTTTTAGGGAAGATTTTTCGATCAGTTTGCCATAGAGTTTTTGAAAAATACTTTTACCTTAAGTTTGGCAAACAGCCTTAAACGCGTGATTGACAAGTAAACGAAATGTGGTCTACTTTCTACTATTTCAACAGTATTAACTTATAAAAATTTAAATTTAAAACAATTTAAAATAATTGATACGTTCATCGTGAAAAATTAAAACGTAACCCGAATTTGGGGCTGATTAAGAAATGAAACATATACGCGTTTATAATCCTTATTCATTTATCTTTGAAACGAGTCCTACTTTATAGTTATCGGATAGTTAGTTTTCTTTTTATAGCCATACATGTTCTTTCAATTTTCACAAAATTTGGTAAATTTTTTGGGATTTTTCATTTATCCATGAAATCAGGCAGGTCACTTTAAGGAAGAAACATTTTGACGTTCATGAAATTGACCGCTTTAAATGACGTATAAAACTCAATACTTTTTATGGCAACATATTTAACACACCTTCAAAAAATAGTATGCGATGAGAAATATTTTTCGCACACAACGGCAGTTTTATGGTTGAAAAAGTATTACAGTGAAATGTCATGAGAAAAATGAAACGTGGGATTATTTTTTTGTGCCGCTACGTCCAACAGTTCATTATAGGGTAAAAAAAATTTTGAAAATTTTATGTTTCGTTAAAATCGTTTATTTTGTAGTTTTTTAGGTTATGTTGCCCCCAATCTGTCACTATTTTGACTATAAATTTTGCTATAAAAACAAATAAAAGTTGCTGTCTTTGTCACTCTAACGTAATTTAAATATACTCTTCTCTTTTCGGTTTCCCAGCATTTTCTACTGAAAAAATTTGTTTCACTGTGGAATCCACTCATAAATATGATGACATATACCACGTTGGGCTAAGTAAGCACCGCGCTACCATTTGTAAAAGAGCTGAACAGACTCTTCGCATCGATGTACCGCTGGGTAGTATATCTGCCTAGATATCGTTGTTCGGTGATGTTATAATTGATTTGCGATATTTAAAATCTTCCACGTTGTTCCATTGAGCCAGGTGTTGTTTACACAGAGGCACAAGGTTATTTGGAATTCGTAGACATTTGAGTGCGGCTCAAAGGGTTCAAACTAGACGTAACAAAGAACTTTGGTGCTACATAATTTCTGATTAAATTAAAAAAATTATGAGTTTTTAGCACAAAATTTAGATAATCTAAAGAAGTATTATTTTACTGCCAAACCATAGAAACTATTGGACCAATATTCCTCTTAAATCTCACAACTAAATCCAAATTTTCCACCAGTGAAAGTTATTACACGGCGTTGTAAAATTATACACGTGATTTATCTTTGTCAGTTGATCAGAATCTAGCCCCAAAGCTAACAAATCAAATCCAAGAGTACACGAAACTAGCGAGGCTCTCAAGTTGTGTGATTTAAATCCAGGAGCGTCTGTTTCACATTGAGTGGCTCTTTGATCATCGACTGCACTCCAAGAGAGACGGCTAGGTACAAGGTAGCAAGTATAAAATGTTAGGATCAACACCCCGAAAACAAACCAGATCAATCTACTGCAATTTTAAAATGGTGACGAACTTGGCTGTTGTTACAGATATGGCAACAAGCGAAGATAAAGGAAACGGTATACTTGTGCATGGAGAAAGCATACCCATGGTTGTTTTTGAGATGGTTTGAGATTGAAAGGTGCGAGTGAACGACCTAATCGAAAAAAAAAATTATAAATTGATTTTGTACGTCAAAATATTGCTGACGCTGTCATAAACAAAAATTAAATATGTACTAACTCCTAACTGTTTTCCACAATAGTTTAACACACATCTTTTCTTAACTAATACAACAAACCCGGGCCGTACATCGTAATTCAAGTTAGTAGAGGTTTACAGATAATTGAACCTTGTAACCATATAAAATCATAACATAAAATATTAAAAATGAAATGTAGACGAATTTTGACAGCCAGAATCAAAAATATTCTTGGTTTTTTTATAATAAATGAGTGCGTTTTATGGCAAAAGCTAATAAAAAGTATCGTAATATTTTATTAGTGTGTAAACCGAACAAAGGTTATACTGGGAAAAATTATCCGGTGTGCATAGAGTGATAAATTGTTTTTTACATTGCACACTCTTCGACTCTTCGTACACTGACATTAATTTCAGAGTAAAATTTGAAGAACCGAGTATGCGCTCTGTACAGTGCAGAGTAAAATTACTCTGGTTGAATAAAAAAACACAGAGTATTTTTTGACAGCACACGCGGATGAATTAAAAAATAGGCCCACTATTGGTTTTAATCACCGCCTAGTTAGCGCAACTTATACGAGAAAATGCCTCATTCCATATTATTATTATTTCATCATTTGTTACATTAATTGTAAACTAAATGAACATTTTACGTAATATCCAGTCGAATTATAGTCATCTATGAAGTTTATATTATATTAAAATTAGTTTTTTGAGAAATCGATAACCTCCCGCTCTAGTTCCAAAATATTCCGTCAGATGTCAGCCACTTTGCGTTAAAATTAACATTGACATTTCACGCGCTTGCTGTATAATTAAAACCAACTTGGATATAATTATAATGCATTTACCTTTGAAGGGCCGGGCGGAGTGTCACCACGAGTTAAAGGTGATCAAAACTTCTTTCTAATTCAATAATCTACATTTTGATATATGATGTTACCTACCACCTTCAGCTCAGTACAAAAAAATCACTAAATGAAAAACTTTGCGTTAAAAGGCGAGCTCAACTTAGATTCGAAACTCAACTCAACTCGATTCGACTCTCAGGATACACAATTTATTATATTAGTATTCTTAAATAAACATTGCTCATTGTTGAAGCCGAGAACAAATTCGGAAAATTTTAATAAAACGATACATGAAACATAACAGTCGACAGTCGCCATATTAATACAACTACAATACTAGACAAAACCGAATTCAAACCATCGATTCGGAGTACAAGAAATTTGTTTTTCAACAGAAATATGTTTATTTGTATTTATTATGCACATCTAGGGGGCAACCATTTCCTGATTTTGATAAAACAATTTTTAAGCAAAATTTGAAAAAAATGCGCCTACGATGCACACTTTATTTTATCGATTTATCAAAGTGTCTGACATCTAGTGAACTTTTTTTGAACTAAGAAAAAGATGGCAACTTCATATGAAAAATAGTTTAGTAGGCGTTTTAAATTAGAAACAAACATTGAACTCCATTAAATTGATTAGGCAGCTCAATGAAACGATATCACAAAACCTCTAACTGTCGCCCTCTGTAACACAGTGGGTAGAACGCTTGCTGTGTGTATAGAGGGTCTCGGGTTCGATTCCCGGTGGTAACGAAAGTTACGACTGGATACACATAATAATATAATTGATAAAGATACATTGCCTGGTCATATACAGCTATAAGTGCTAGTCGACCTAAGCAAATGATATAAAAAAAAAAAAAAAAAAAAAACCTCTAACTAAAAGACAAAACCTAATAGAGGAACTTTTATCAAAATATGTTCGCTAGTTTATAATATGGGTACCGAATTAAAAAAGTTGATTTTTGGATGAACATCTGCTACTTTTTTTAATTCATATTTTTAACTTAAAATTATGAATTAAAAAAAGCGATTTAGAAAAATGAGAAAACTCAAAAATGAATTAACAAAGGCTTACATTATTTCATTATTAAAACACCTACCTTAATTCATTTTCAAAATGAATTAAAAAAGGCACATTTTATTTCATTTTATAAATTAAAAAATCTTAATTCGACTTTTAACAAATATTCAGAAATGTGCATTATTTTCGGCTAAAGTTTACTTTACGTATATATCGGAAAAATCAGGTAAGGAGTATAAATTTTAAAATGCAGCATTGTTTATCAACAGTTTTTAGGAGGGGGCAGCTAAATTTTTGCGGAAAATTGTCCCATTTTCCGGGAAAATTTTCACTTAAAAAAATGCGTATTATTCTATTCAAAATACGTACAAATGTGTAATCTTTATAAAAATTTGGATATTAGGATTGTATCTTAACAGTTTTCAACAGTATAAATACTTTTTCTGGGAAAATTTTTCAATTTTTCCATTAGAATTTTGAAATTTTTTCAATTTTTTTTTTTACTTAGTTTGACACTTAAAGAATTGTACAAATTGTGGAAAAGCGGTGGTTTGGGGCCAGGCCCCATCCTCTAAGGTATAAACGAATTAAAATTACATTTAAAAAAAATAAAAAAAATTTATATATACGAAAGTTGATTCTTTTAACATTTGTGGCACTATCAGGAGAAGCGATAAGAGCGAGAGAAACTCTTTGATCTGTGTCTGCAAGGTTGATGAAGCAATTATTATTAATAAAAATAAAAGATAATATTGAAAAAATAAAAAAAGTAAAAATTTGTAGCTTACCTCCCCTCCCCTTCATTTTTAAAATGAATTAAAAACACTTATTTTAATTCAGAAAAAAAAAATTTTAATTCAAACTTTTTTAATTCATGTAGTTTTTATAATGATGTATGTAACAAACAAAGGGTCAAACTTATTCTTTAGTTATAGAAAATGATGAGGCTGACGTTATCTGTCATTTAAATTTGTCTTCAACTGAATGAAAATTGGCATGATATTAAATGCGCGACTAATAAATTAGATAAAAGAAAGTACAATGTAAAGCAATGTACTGTAAAACTTTTACAGTAATAATGATAGTCTAAATCTCTCTGTGTCGTTCTTAATAAAAAAAAAATCGTCAAAGGCGAATTACTAGATACCGAAATCTTTTAAAAGGAAATTCAATTTGATTTCCTTTTGACAACAGTGAAATGAAGTCAAAAAAGAAAAGCAATAAATATAATCATAAATGACTTTTTCATTGAAATGAAAATAAATTAAATCAAATTGGCATACTCGTACTATTCCATTTTAGTGTGGTACAGACACCGCGGGATCAATAACATGTTTACTTTACTCCACAAAACGTCTAGTCATTCATACCTAAATAAAGTCATTAGTAGCAAATTTAACGACTTTTCCCCCCACGTGAAAGTATATATTTTCAATAATTATTGTAATTAATAGTTTTACGTATCCGAATTAAACAGACTATTAACCCTTTGTTGCATGATTTTTTCTTTGAAACAGGTAAAAATATTTCTTGATGGTAAAACATCCAGTTATGACAAATATAATAATTGAATCGTCAAAAAGCTTTCCATTTTCTCGGAAAATTCTTTTTTTCACACTATGCAGATCTGCAATTTTATGCACTTAATGAAAACAAATTTAATTATTTGGTATTTCAAATTCATTTAATATTCTCTCGTTTTGGAATTCATATAAAATAATAGAAACAACGTAAATTATAAAATAATATAAATTAATTCAACCTTGAACCTTATACGCTTATATATATATATATATATATATATATATATATATATATATATATATATATATATATATATATATATATATATATATATAAAATATCACAAATCGATTCACAGGGTTAATTGTGGAAATCCCTGAAGCAATTACGGTCTTTGTTTAAACATAAGGCTGTGTTGCATTTATCACATTTTATAAAAGTATATCCTATGCATGTAGGTTTCTTACACACAAGTCTTTTACTCATATAAATTGGCCAGTGGCCTACCGAGTCTTCTCTGATTTCTTTCGCTGGAATATTAGATGATGTCGCTTTTTTCTTTTTAATTCAATTTGTTTCGACAATTCAATTGATGGCCTTCCACGTTTCGGGGCGGTCTCTTCTAATCTGCACAACACCTGCGCTATTTCTTTTTTAAATTCTACTAAACTCAAAAGATTATTTATATCTGAATTTTTTTCGATAAGAGCTCTCCTAAAATTATAAAGTTGTAAGTCAAATTATCTCTAGTAATTTCTCTATTACTTACTTATATAGAATCCATGCATTTACGACGGTTAAGTCCAATAAATGGTAAAAAATCCTTATATACCATTTCTTACTTCTTAGTTTGATTTTATATCTTCCTAAATGGCTGTCAAGAAGATCTACTCCACCCATAAATCTGTTATATTCCTTGACAATACTTGGGCATGGAATTGTTATTTTTCCTTTTCCCTTCTCAAATCTAGTAGAAACTTGCATTGGCTGTTCCCCGACGTAATTGGATATTAGTAGCACCTGCTTGTTATCTTTCCAACAAACAACCGCAACGTCTACGTTATTTACTCTGGTCGTTATTTCATAAGAGTGACCCCTTGCAACTGTTTTCCAATAATTTTTATCTGGTAACTTGCTGTTCGGAATTCTGTTACTTCTGATAGTTCCTGCACACAGAATACCACGCGACGATAGTTCTAACACCAATGGGATGGTGGTAAAATAATTGTCAAAAAAAACCTTATAGTTGCAGTTCGTTGGCATGTTCTTAATCATTCGTAAGACTATATTAGAACACGCACCCAAATCTTTGTCCTGATGTGTTCTGAATCTTAGGTCGTTTTCTTGTCCAGTGTATATTTCTAAATTGTAGCAGTAGCCCGAAACTCCTGCCACTATGTACAATTTATACCCCCATTTATGTGGTTTGGCGGGTAGATATTGACGAAAACTATTTTTAGCTTTTGTGGAACACATCTGCTCGTCTACAGAAACGGAATTTTCAAAAGGAACTTTTTGAAAATTCTTGAGCAAACTATTTACAAGTGGACGAATTTTATGTAATCTGTCATGAGATAATTCTCCTTTCAGTGCGGCAGTTAAATTATCATTGAAATGTAGAACACTTCTTATTTTCTCGAATTTATTTATTGGCATTGTACGCTGAATGAAATCGTTGCCTATTATTGGAGACCAGTACCGCCGAATATTTGGTATTTGAATGATCGATGTCAGAATTGAAATGCCGATGAATTTTCTAATATCTGGTTTGGTCATTACATACTGATTATTGATATTAGTTTGATTGGCGTAGAGATTAGACTGATACACAATAGCTTCAATAATGCTGTCATCAAATAAATATTTAAAAAAAGCAAATGGAGTTTCCAATTCTGCGATATCTTCAGGGAGTTTCTCATCTCCCTTAAACAATAAATCTGTTTCTTGAATCTCAAGCGATGACTTTTTCCAGATAATTCGTTTTGTCGCATTTTTAAGTTGATCTACATATTCCTTTGATATCAGCTCCGTAACCTCGCTAATGTTTTTAACAAAATCTATCGGCATATTTGTAATGTCCAACGTGTTTTCTCTGTTGTTAGTGGGAATTTCCTGGTTTGTATCCGAATTATCACGAGTCGTAAGTAAAGGTGTTGGCTCGTCATCAACCAAATTTTCTTGGTGTGAAATTTGAATTTCCGTGTAATTATCATCATCTTCTGCATCATCAAACTCATCTTCACTTTCATCCCACGTCTCTACGATTTTTAAAATTTCTTCTTCCGTCAAATAACCCGGCCGTGGCCCTCGCAACATATTACTCATCGCAGAATGAAAATTTCTGTGAAAAACTATTACTGCATAAAATTGCATATCTGCGTATAATTGCATATATGTCTATAATGGGTAAAGTAATACTAATCACATAGAATAGCATATATGCAATTAATAAATTTATAGTGAAATAACAAAAATATTTTATAATGTAAATGTTTCACTATAATATATTTTCACATACTACACATTTATGATCGAATTAATAATCTTACCCGATTGATTGCAATTAAATTTAAATGTAAAACACGACGATTACTATTGCACGTCCTCGTTGGTTTCGTTATCGCTGTCTACTGTCAACACAATTCAGCAAAATTACTATTTTTCGATCGTATTTGTAGGGGTGTGCAATAACTTATTGAAAAAAGAGAGGATGAGTAAAATTTTAAAGCCGAAGTCATTTTTCGGCGGGTTTTATAAATTTAATTATTGATTAATATTTGGAGTATTGCAGATATGCCATGCCATGCAACAAAGGGTTAATAAGCGCATATAGAAATTTATATAACGTAAATAATCATGATTGCGTTATTCAATTATATTTTGTATGAATATTTAAAAATTTTAAGGTTATGTCAAGGTTTTTATATTTTTTTGTATTAAATCATATAAAATTATAATATGATCAATTTATATTTTTTAATAATACCTATATTCATTCCCATGAATGAAAATTTTCCACCCCATAATATTTTTATTTTTTGTATATGAAATTCTTGATTTTCCAGAAACTTGAGCCAATTCTAATAAATTGTATGGAGAAATACCGCGTATTCTAGAATATTCTATACAAATAATAATCTAAAAATCATATTTCTATACCATACAGACAAACATATTATTTTATTTATTTGTTAGTAAATCAATATAAATAATTTTTCCGAGGAAAATTTAATATCTCGTTTTATTGTTTTTCATGATACAAAGTCAAAAATCATCATACAAATTATTATAAAACAAGTACATAGTAATTTGTATATAGAACGACGCAAGCTACAAATAAAAAAAAACAATGAAAACAAAGTAAGCAGCCACCACGTGCTGTGAGAAAATAAAATAATTGAAAATCCAAAACTGCATGAAAAACTCAAAACTTTACACACACAAATGCAGTTCTCTCTTTTGTATTTTAAAGTAAATACATATACTACTACTACTACTACTACGGTATACATTTTCTCATATAATAAGTAAATCCACATTTTTTTCAGTTCAAGTTCAATATAATAGCAACAATATCGCAACAATTTATTCATCGTCGTTTTGTACTACCACATTATACACTATTTACATACTAACACAGAAATTTAGTATCACGTCAAATTTACACAGAAGCAAATTGCAATTTTATAGAGGTGGTGCAATGTGCTGCTAGATTACGACGGATGGGTAACTGCAGTGCTCACGTGAAAAAATTAGTGGTGGTTCAGAAGTCGAGAAAACCACAATAATCATCATGCATATTGGAAATAAAAATCAAGGTTTTTTAACATTATTTGCCAAAATTTTTTATTGAAAATGAAAATTGGTTCTATGCCATTTATGAAAGTGACCAACACGGGTCCTGTTACAGGCCCGCATTTAAAAATCAAAATTGTTGATGACTTTTTTCAATAAAAGCAGTTCGAATGTTGTTCTGAAGATCTTGAATTGTTTGTGGATCATTACTTTTCGCTTTTTAAAGCAAAGTAGCTGACATCTGCCGGATATTTTTTTAACTAGAGCGAATGGAGGTATAAATGTATTTACATAATATGTCAAACTGCATAGTAAAATAATGTGTTACATCAGTAATTTGCAAATTAAATTAATTTGATAAAAATATATTTACTAAAACAGTTGGTGTTAGTTGCATTACAGCGCAAATAGTAGAAACATAAAATATTTCGACCAAGTTTTTTAAATATTCATTAAAGATTTTGTGTTTTTCTACCCGTGATACTTATTGGAGTAGCAAATGAAAGTTTTTCAGTATTAGTCTTCATACGTCATCGTGTATTGTTTGTTATAAATAATATGACTAACTGATTTAAATATAGAGAGCTTTCAACAATGTGTTTACATTTACTCCCATGACCTCCTGGACATTTGCAAGTGGCAGTATTTATCCATTGATTGTTTAAATGGATGAAAAGATTTACTTCCCATGGCTGGTTTTCGGGGTTTGACGATTGCAATCAAATACTCGCAGTTTTGAACATGTTTTGAGTAATTCGTTCAACACCACACAATATTGTGCTTCTAGACTGGTAAACTTTCCGCCACCACAATAGTAAATAATGACTGATATTGAAATGTCAAATTTTTCATCAGACATCATAGAACAACAATTACAATTTTAAAAACAAATCGGCACTTTCAAGCTGATTTCCGTAATTAATTCTGGATTGATTTCCTAAAATTAATATATATTTATATTTTATGTGCTATTATCATTAATTTATTATATTCTTCTGTGGTGTAATATATTGCGAAATAATAATAAATTCAAATTAAAACTTAGCTTGCACCATTTTCCTAAACGACCATTGACTCGGGCGACTACGACGCCTCTAGTGGCGCTTTAAAAGTGAATACTTTACTTTTCAAAAAACCCCAAAGTTAATAATGTAACAGTGTCAGCTGGTGGGCGGTTCGATACAGTGCTTCAAAGAAGCAGCTTCATCTTCGTCTCTGCCCGTTTACCTGTAAAACCGTTTTTAATTGCGACCCATTTTTCAATCAAAATTTTTTCGGTGAAGCAGCACTAATAAAAACAAATATGAAATAAAAAAAAATTCAAGGCCATTTTGGCATGTAGAATTTAGTTTAAATTTTATTTTCAAGAAAGCAGAATAAAACAATACAAAAAATTTTGTGTCTAAATATAAAATAGGGTTTTAAAGTAGCAATAAAAAACCTATAACGATCTATTTCGAAGCAAGAAGCAATGCTTCAAAGAAGCACAGTGTGGAACGGGGCAAACGAAGATGAGAGCCGATAATTATCGATAACACGTTCATCAAAAACTTCAGCCGAAAAATGTCAGTAATACAGATACAAAATCCAGTAAAACCTTGATTTAACGGACTAATTGGCGATTGGCCAGTCCGTTATTTTCAATTGTCCGCTATATCCGAATGTTATAACCTTTACGCGAGTATTTAATAATTACACAGCTATGTAGGTTAGGTTAGGTCAGGTTAGAGTTGCTGCTATCGCCCATTGTGATACCACGGGATCCAATCTCTCGTTACTCCCGCTGAAACCATTCGCAGCTACTTATGTAACGTAAAATATCCCACACTCCACAGTCCGCAAGTTCAGAAAGACTGTCCATATCGTACACACCCATGTACTTATGTCTTTTGTATGCCAGTGATATTAAGTCTCTTCCTCTTCTTCGTCCATACAACTTCTAAAAAAGTCATTCGTCTGTAGACCCAACCTTCTCGCACGTTCCGCAAAAAGGCAGTGTCCTGTCACTATCCCTAAGACCAATCCTAACTCTCATTTTCCAAGGGATACTAGTGCCTTTGAGTGCCGCAGGCTGGACCTGGCCAAATCTGTTTTGCTACCCTTTTACTGAGCGCAGATTTGAGCGCTGCTATAGGCCTCCCCAGACCTGCCCTTTCCAGCTGCATCTGCGATATCCCTCACGGATACCACGTTATGCTTCAACCATGTCACAACTTCCCCTATCGCCACCACTTCAGCCTGGTACACGCTGCAGTAGTCAGGGAGACGAACAGAAATATTAACATTGATCTCCTCACAGAAAACTCCGCCTTCTAGCTTAGAGCCGTCCGTGAAAAATTTCAGTGAATCGTTTTCCAGTATTGATCCGTTCCTCCAGGATTCCTTCGAAGGGCAGATGATCCGGAAACCTTTATCGAAGCAAAACGTTGGTTTAATACAATCTAGATTCACCAGTTCTTCCCTTAGTGATCTAACGATCGTCGAGTGTCCCGCCTGAAGACGCTTCCACTGATAGATACCCGAGAGCCTCGTACCCTACCATCTATTTACCAAAATATTCGATTGGAATAAGGTGGAAAATAACCTCTAAAGAGCGTGTAGGTGTTGTGCTAAGCGCCCCGCTTATAAGCATACAAGGCCGTTCTTTGCACCTTCTCCAACATCCTTATGTAACTTGCGTTTTCTAGAGTCGGCCACCCCACGCCCACTCCATACATCGGCACAGGTCTTACCACTGCGGTATAGAGCCAGTGTACCAGCTTCGGTTTCAAACCACATCTCTTACTATGGCGTTCCTACACGATACGATAAAATGGCTACATTAGCCTTATTCACCCTTTCTACAATGTTAGGCTTCCAGCTGAGCTTACTGTCCAAGATTATGCCCAAAAATCTAGCACTGTCAGCAAAAGCCAGTCTAATGCCGTTCACGGTAAGGGGGCTAACTACCGGAATTTTATATTTCTTAGTAAATAGTACCAGCTCTGTCTTGGAAGGCTTCCACTGCACTCCAAAAAAAGGGGTGCATTACTTCTCCCTGCGGAGTTTCTCTAACTATCCTTCTTCTAATGGTAGACTCTCCCAGTTCCGAGGTAATAATCCTGCTTACCAGCGTCTAATTTATCAACCTACTTAAAGGGTAATCCACCTTCAAAAATGACAATCCTTCCATGATCGCCTCCGTTTCTACATTATTAAAGGCACCCTCAATGTCGAGAAATTCTACCAAATAAAACTCTTGCGAGTAAATTGACTTCTCAATCATACACGTACTAGATCGTGCAGAGCTGTTCCTTGGCTCAACTTTTGTTCGAATAAGTACATCTATCAACCTTTCCAAGGTTTTCAACAGAAAAGATGATAGAGTTATAGGCCTCAGGTCCTTTGGATCTGTGGGCTCTTTCCCGATTTCGGGATAAAAACCACTCTGACCTCCGTCCATTTCCTGGCAAAGTAGACAAGTTGCAGACATCCCCTGAAGATAACCTCCAGCCAGGGGACGATAACTACAGAGTTCCTTTGGATCTCTGCTGGTATAATCCGATAAGGCGAGAAGTCTGATTGACCTCCTCCATTATACAACAGAAGAGTCTCCAAGACCCCCTTTGTGCCCTCCTCAACTCTTTTTTGTACTTTCTTAAGTCCTTCTTATAAAAGTCCCAATCCCAATTTTCCTTTGTGTTCTTAGCCTTATTAAAGGCTGTCTTACACGCTCTCCGTATGTTCCAAACACTGTGGTCCACAATGTCGGCGGCCTGCCCCTAGGTTTTATCAGGGAGCACGTAGCATTAAATGAAAGATTGCATGCCTTTGTGACAATATCAACCATGCATAGTCTAATTCTTTTACTAATGCCGGAAGTCCAGGAAACTCCAGGGGCAATAGTTCCTCCAACACCTCCCCATATTTGTTCCAGTTTCTCCTTCTGTGATTCCTGAAGGTTTTCTGGGTAACAGGTTTGATGTTGCGATTCTGTGTTACATATCGGTGATCAGAGAATGAGTACTCATTCGCCACTCTCCACCCACTGATCATATGAAAAATTGTTTCTGACGCAAAGGTCACATCTAGAACCTCATGTCGATTTTTAATAATGAATGTTGGTTCACACCCAATATTGCAAACTACAAGGTTAGTATTTAATAAGTAAGCAAACAATAACTCATCCCTCTTGTTATTGTCTGTGCTTCCCCAGATCGTGAGATGCTCGTTTGCATCACATCGAAGTATAACACCTACCCTTCTCTGACCTGCTTCCCGGATCAGTTCCAACAGGTTATATGGTGGAACCTCCTTTTCGCGATCCATATAGGCTAAGGCTAGCTAAAATTTTTCCAACCTCTACTAAACCCGCTACTAAATTGTGGAAGAAGAAATATATTCAAATTATTTTTCGCTAAAATACACGATATGATCTTCTCAGAGTTGCTTGAGTATAATAATTTATACCCTTTCATTCTAAGACCACAGATCCTGTTATTGTTAATCCAAGGTTCTTGGAGGGAGCCCCACCTTCACGGTTAGAGTTACTAACTTCTTCCGTTTTTTGAAGGGTCCCTTTTATTTTTGTTTTGTACACCGCCATGTAATTATTGAACAAATATATTCCAAGAAAAGTTTAATTTACGAAAATTTAAATAAATTTTATATTTAATATACCGGGTGTTTCTTTTAAACTGAGACGATCAAATATCTCGAAAAATAGCCACTCTACAGGGGGACTATTTTTTTGCACTAAATACATTAGTGCAAAAAAATAGTCCCCCACCCCCCGCTTTGTAGGTGGGGCGGGGGTAACTTTTAAACTAAGATAGGAAGCCATATTTTTCATGTCATGATCGATTAACAATTATCAATAATAAGACAACTGCGGCGAAATAATCACATAAATAAACGAAAGAAAATATTTTTAAATTATTTAATTTAATCAATTTAAATTAAGGTTATGTTTTACTTGCGTTATGTAAAAAATTGCGATCCATTGAACATCTACTCACAAGTACTTGAAAGTATACTTTGCTAACGCCAATGGAACCCGCTTGATTACGATTTAAAAAACATCAGATCAATTTTCATTCGGCATGTTAAGGAAGACTCGTTTGAACATATCACGCAGAAAAAATTTAAAAATTTACCATTTAAAGTGTCAGGTCAATTTTCATGTGGTGTACCCTGGAAAATTCATTTGAATGAGGAAATTTTCAAATTTGAAGGATATTTTGAAATTTTATAAGTGAGATATATTTATACAAGTCATCCCTAACTCCCCAAATTAAAATTGACCTGAAGTTTTTTTAAATGATAAACATTTAAGCCTATCGATACATTTCACATCTTATCCTCAAACATCTATAATAAAACACTTTCTAAAATTTCGTTTGGTATATATTAGTTTTAATTGCTTCGTATGAAAATTTTTATTTCGTTGATTTTAAGAAATAAAAAAAATATAATATAAAAAAATTACATCGAGGTGATGATCTGGCTATCACCCAGAATAACCGAAAAATTCATATAAAAAATCGTCTGTAAAATGACAGATGTTGATTATATTTAATCTACATTACCGGCATTTTTCGGCTAGGTATTTCTGTGGATCTTACCAATTTGTATATTTTATTTAACCGAATTTTTCAAAGCCGCCGATAAGAAAATGGGCCTGAAGTTTTTTCCCAGGGGTAACTGTCACTATTCTACTTCAATTGTTAGTAGTTTTCAAACTTTTTATGTGCGATATACTCAAACGAACTTTCCCGGCTCCCCACTTGAAAATTCCGTGATTTGCGGCAACGGGTTAACATCACAATCACAATTGTTTATCTGCTTTCTCGACATTTTTCGGACGCCAACCTCTACAACGACATTTGCAGGCGCATATCTCACGTTGTTTTGAATCTGCATTACCGACATATTTCGGCTGACTAATTTTAATTGTTATAACCGAATCTGAATTAACGATATTTTTCGGCTGGAGCGTATCGGCTAACTTTAATAGTACCTAAATTTTGCTTTTAATATTTGCTGTTTAATCCAAAAATATAACATATTTTTTTTTTTTTTTTTTTTTTTGAATAGAGAAAGTATTAATCATCCAATGGCTTTACATCCTGCCTCTGGTGGGATTCGAACCCAGTACCTTCCGGTCCAAGTGCCGAAGCTTTAACCACTTCACCACTTGTACATTAAATTTGAACAAACTGTCCATGTAAAATATAGTAGTGGTATGTATGTTTGCGTTAGTGCGAATGTTCGCCATTTATTTTTTTTGGATATGACATTTCTAGATATCATTTCTATTTATAGTTTGACATTTCGAAAACAAAACATTCATTTGACATAGCATTGAAAAAAAATTAATGTGGAGTTCTTTCGAAAAAAAATATTTGATGTAAATCAAAAATATTTGATCGAAATCATTTTTTTAGATAGATTTGATTTAAATAAAATTGATATTTTTTGAAAGATTTGCTATTTTTTCGGTTTGAACGACACTACCGCCACCAAACATTATTGAGAAGTAACAAGACATAAAAGTGTGCCATTTTTATAATTTGTTATTTGTTTGTTTTTTGCTGTGTTCAAATGTGTTTTGTGTGAAAATTTATATCTTAAACAAATTAATAACGATATTTAGTATTATTATATAAACTTCTTTATGCCATCATATACATAAAAAACAAACAACAAAAGATGGTCGCGTACGCGCTTTTACCTACACAATGACAACAAAAAATATTTTTAAGTTCTTTGGCAACTGGTAAAATTTGATATATTTTTTGGTAGGATAGAACTCGCCATAAAATAAGTGTAGTTAATTTTTTTTTTCTTAACACATTAACGCACACTTTCTAAATGTGTGTGTGTGCTACTCAGGAACACAGTTGATAACTTTTATAATTGCAATGATATTTCGTCGCGGAAAAGGAATGTATTATGAGAATTGAAAAATATGTCGAGCTATTCCTTAAAAAATGAAACATGTTTGCGCGAACGTGTTAAAAAACGAATCGCCACTCAAATACTTGGTAGATATCAAAAAAGTGATACGACGAAAGAACATAAGCACCGAAAAACAACCGATTTTTACCGATTCATAATTTTTAATGCTTGCATTCGCACACTAATATAAAATTGTATACTATACTCCTTATATATATATATATATATATATATATATATATATATATATATATATATATATATATATATATATATATATATATATATATATATATATATATATATATATATATATATATATATATATATACGAAAACGTCATGTTTCGTCTGTCAAATTTTGAACAAAATCGACCCCCTGATATTTTTTATCCGACTGAACACTAGAATATTGTGAATTTCGACGCTATCTGCTATCTCGGTTAACAAAAACTTGGACGGTATGTTGTACCATCACTTCGAATCGAAATTCGAAAAAAGTCGAATGGCGGTATGTCGTATCATTTTCGAATCGCGATAAATGATAAAGTTTCATCATTTAAAACCAAAGTAATAATAAATGTAGCTGACATTTCATTCTAGAAAAAGTGTTGTGACCAGGTAAGTTTTTATGCAAAAAAATCTTTTAATGTTGTTCCACGTCAATATCTTCAACTTCCGACAAAAAATGATCTCTTGCCATTGGCTTTTAAAATCTGACCTTCATCGTTTTCAAAAGAAGGACTCAATGAAGCTGCCTGACCAAAATACACATAATTCAGTCACTTTTTGGGCAGATAACGATGACTCGTGAACAACATGTTAAAATTTTCCACTCCTTCAATTATAAAAATTGAAAAACCCAAGATACGGCACTATGAATCGATGTTCAACAAACCAATATTGAATGAAAAATTTTCGAAACAATCAAAATTATTTCATAAGCATCTAAGCTCATGCATCAAGCCATCTAACCTACAGATTTTAAATTCCGTATAAAAATAACAGAAGTTGCCATGACTATTGATCCCACGCGGAAATGCTCTGTACTTGTTCCGCGCCCTAGGTAGTTTAAAAATAAAATACAAGGCGAATGAATAATTTAATAATTAATTTTTATAGCTTTAATTATTCAACATTTTATTAACTACATCATCCCGCAACATAAACAGCCAAAAAAAAAATCTAAACCATTTTAAAGCAAATCAATCAAATGTTTATCAAGTAATTCCCAAGGTACCTTTTTGTTCCTACAAAATATAAATTAAAATTGTATAAGGTAATTAATAAGCCTACGTCGCCATTGAAAAATTGTTTATGCTGGATTAAACAATATTTTAAGGCTACACACGTACACAACAATTATTATTTATTACATTAAATTAATTATTTTTGATCTCCGCCAGAAAACCAAAAAAGCAGAACAAAAAATTATTTTGAAGATAATGCCGATGGTATAACAATGAAAAGGTAAAGTTAATTAAGTCAACGCTAAAACATTTTTCTATGTCGTTAAGTTTACTGATTATTATTATTAATTCGCTGTATTATAGCCACCACCACAACCTTGTGTGCTGCAGGAAAAGTTAAGGAAATCTTCTTTATATTTTTTATCTTAGTCACAAATTAAGGTTCGTCTAATCTTAAAGCTTAACTACATAAATCTCTTTCGGATACAAATTTCGATATTTCTGACACATATAGCTATATTCGTAGATATATACACGAAGGCTGCTAAAAAATACTTTTATACTTCGCACATAATCATTAATTGAGAAGCCGGAGAAAAGGAGACAGATAAATTAAATGGAGGGAAAAAACATTACGAAGGATATTCTCCTTTGTGCCATTCTTGTGTTTTTCGCAGAAAACTTTTATTTATAATTATTGAATAAAAAGGATCAAAAATTTTCCGGATTTTTGGTACGTGTAACAAGTTTTAAGGGTAAATATTTTAATTGGGTGATGTCACAATTTAATCCTTAATAATTCTATCCAAAAAACAAGTGAACAAAATAAGATTGGATAAGATTTAATTATATGCCTTACATCCACTGCCAAACTCATCGCACCGATCTAACAATAATTTGATTCACCACACGCACCAATAATCCAAATTCTAAATGTAGACCACCACCTATTTTATATACATATATGTATAAACAACCACAAGTTATCTAACTGTAAAATTTACACAAAACACTTAGTAAACGGGCACGAGCGGAACGCTTATTAGATTACGAGGCAGAGACCACAAAGCCAATTAAAATATATCAGGATACTACTTAACGTAAATTGTTCGAAAATTTTTAAAAATGTATAGTTTCGGAATCAGGCGGATTTTCACGAAAAGACAAAATTAAATATATAATAAATAAACTCCTTCTCAAAATAGAGATCAAGATTTTTAAGGATCAAGGTCAGAATTATCCGAAATAACCTAAATGTTTTATAAAAGAACTTGTATAAGGACACTTGTATAAATTTGTGGCTCGTAGCACAGAGAAATAAGGCGACAACATCATCACCATCGACCTCAAGCAACCGTTGCTTGAGTTGGTACAACTTTGGACGGCCGCATGTGGGACAGCATAATAGAAAATTTGAAAAATGGAAGGAAAAAACGGCATCATCGGCATGCCATAGCAGCAGTGTACCCCTTCCACCAGCGCTGGGAAACTATATTACGATTCAATGAACTTATCAACCATTAATCTGAACGTTATTTTAACACGAACGAAATAAAATAAAATATTGTTACGAATTTGCTCTGTCAGATCCGGTTCGTATCACTGGATTGTAATTATCGTTATAGAATTTGACGGGTACAACAACAATTCTCGTAATTTTCACATTTCTAGAATATTCACGTAAATACCGGAAAAAAATTATTTTTAATTTTTTATATAATTTTCAAATATTTACTCTACTGGACTATTCCCAAAATATTCCTACAATAATTTTCCCACTCTTATTTTATCAACACCAAATTACAACAACAAATAATTTCCACAATTATTTGTTGTAATTCCCTAATTACACAATTTATAATTTGATATTACACCACTATCTTCACTTACTTAGATTCGCCTAGATGTGCTGTTCCAAAGTTTTAAACTGAGACACAAAGAACTGATATAAAATTATTTAGTATTACTACTAAACCCCAGATGTCACAAATCGCAAATAAAAGATGATGGAAGAGCAAAGTTCCAAACCTTAATTCAGTAATTTTTGTTGAATAATCGTTTCGCCAATGCTGGCCCATCAACCCATAGGTGAGATCATAAAAATATGGTTACGATCCCGCCTTTTAGGTTTACGAGACGTATTCTACAAAAAGAAAGCTGAACTAAGGTTTAAAACTTAACTATTTTCATTTATGCTAGATAGATGACATCTAGGGTTTCGTAATAGTACTAGAGATATTTTATAAGATACTAGAGATATTTTATAAGTTTATTGTTAACAGTGCATAAGGCTGGAACAGAACATCTAGGCGAATCTAAGTAAGTGAAAATAGTAAGTGAAAGTGAATAAAAAATTATAAATTGTATTAAAAGAGAATTGCCAAATAATTGTGGAAATTATTTGTTGTTGTAATTTGGTGTTGATAAAATAATAGTGGGAAATATTTGGAAATTATACAAAGATTATTTCCGGTATTCTAAAAGTGTGTAAATAAGGTGAATTGTTGTTGTAACCTACCAAAAAAAAATGCTTGATTATTCACGTACTTTAAAATGATGTTTAAATTCAGCTAAATCAGTGGCTAAAAATAAACACATAACCTCGGTAAGTAAGTCAATGGAATAGCGTGTAATGAATAACGATCTACATCTAAAACAATTACATAAACGTAAAAAAATCTTCATAAAGATAAAATTAAAAGGTTCGAATGGTGGCATCTATAAAAAGGGTCCTCTACGACATAGACGAGGAAAATGGATAAGTTTTGCTAATAAAGAGAACCTAGAACCTTCAGCAAAATGGATAAATATGTCCGATTTACGTAAAACCATCTGCAAATTGCATAGCTCTATGCCAGCCTGTAGTACTGCACTCTGACAGGGGGTAAAGTCGTGTTCATTTTCATCACCAATCGTAATCGTATGATGGAAAAATCCCTTTTACATCCTGCCCTTATCAAGATTAGAACACACCAACCTGCTTGTGCTGTTAGGAAATCCATAAAGTTGGTTGAAAGTTGATCTTCTCAATAGAACAAAAAATTATAAATTAAACGTTTTGACATTTTGAATTAATTTACTCGAAGAATTCTTTACATTCTACGTTATTTTGTTATATTTTTTAGAAACTCGGTTTTTTAGTTTTCCCCCTAAATGTTAGTCGTTTTATGTTTAGCAACATTTAGAGGTACAGATTACAACACATACAGTTTACCATCAGAAAACTTATTAAAAATTTTTTTTTTACGTAAACTTCATTTCAAAGTGCGCTATATCCTTCCGGATAATTTTGACGCACTTAGCATAAATTTGGCTAAGGTTGTATGTTACTTGCAAACAGTTTGAAGATTAAACTAACTGTGTTTTACATAACATTCTGTTTGGTCAGTTTCGAATTGTCGATTGCGTGGATGATCTTTTTTAACTGTTCCACGCATCGCTATCGGTATCTTGGGTTACAATTACAATAAATGCTGGTATATTTGTTGGTATATTTCGTATTGAATTGAACGCTTCACCCTATTAAGGATGAAACACACCAACAGGAGCGCAACATATTCCAAGCAATCCACACTAAAGGCTGCATATGGGCGTGCACACCGAGCAGCGCAGCTTACTATTTTGTTTTATTTGTAAATAGAATTGTCAAATTTATCGAGGTTATGAGTAGCAGCCAAGTGCAGTAAATTTATGTTGCTGGGTGTGGAACCTATTGATGCCGCGATAGATGCAACTTCATTCAATATAATTTCTTTAAATCTAAATTGTTCTATTAGAATTAGAAAATATTTGATTTATTTTATTGTAAATACCTATATTTATACTCAAATTATGATTTTGTATCGTTACATAAGCGAAAAAGGTAATATTTGAATTTGCTGCTCGCTACTGCTGCTTGGCGTGTTTCATCCTTTAAAGTAAAATAAAAGGATTGCCCAAACGTATTGAGCGAATCGGCGATAGGCGCTAGAACCTTTTGAGTACGGCTAAGCAGAAAACGTATCATTGATATCAGTGCGAATAATCACCCAATTCGATTCGAAGCCTTTTCAATACGCCATTTTTTAAATTCGTAAATGTGCTGTTAGATTTTGCATCTGTAATTATTTCACTGACATTCTGAAATAGACTATCATTCAAAGCTCCCAAGATATGGTAACATTTACCTAAACGTGAGGCATTTAAGACTAGCGAAGCGATAATGTTGCCTGTAGAAATAGACACTCATCTTCAAACAAAAATTTATTGAATATTCTTGAATACGATTTTTAAAAACATAAACCCCAACAAAAACAGAAACCTACACAACGAATTCATCGCCTACAAATTTTATTCACCTATATGCGGAGTTGGAATAATTGATTACCACACATTCTTAAAGGGTTAAAAATCAATGAAATAATTATACAAAAAATTGTAATAATTATTCATTCAAAATCAAACCGATCCATAAACTCAAGACCAGCTTTAATTTCATTTATTAATAGAACCTTGACATATCCTCAAATATCAAACAACAATTGAAAAACAAAACAAGCGTTTTACCGTAAACTATTTTCAATTCATAAAATATGTATATAGAGGCATGCTACCTGTATCCATCAAGTACCCCATTCGTACATTAAAACTCACATGCGAAACAAATGAAAATGTAAAATACAAATGAATGAAATAAAAACGTGGTTTAGAGAAAAAAGCGCAAAATAATTCAAAACGATCAGTAACGTCAAATATTATAATTTTGAAGGTTAAACATGATATGTGCTATTGTAATTCTAACCAATTTACATTTTTATTATGAAACGGTGTGCTTTGTGTACCGCTATGTTGTCTGACACATATGGATGATATTATTTTATGTTTAATTAGTTATGGTCGCAATTCGTTGTTTCGGTTATGTATATTATGGTTATGTACTGCGTGATAATATTGACATATTGTTGTGACTTTGCATAGTGAAAAACTAAATACATCGTATGGACATAAATATACAATAGAAAATGTAAATATACACAACATTCGTTTTAATATGCAGGGTCAAGTCGAGGCCAGAAAATAATAAAAATAAAATTTATTTTCCGTTGTCAAGGTTGGATGGGAAAACGCACGCGCGCATTCGATGGATGTTTCAAAGGTAGTGTATATTGTATACCTTTGTGTGTATGCTGCCTAAACATATTATATGCACGAGTAGAAGATTGTTAGGCAGAGTACGAATGGATTTTTTGTGATTCTAAAAATTTTCTATTTACTATGAAACGCTTAAATATTTTTTAATTGCTAAGATTTTTCCTTTACACTTTTCATATTATACCTGCAAGATAATTTATCTTAATTAATTTTTCTTTAGATAAACATTTTTTTCTACTTTATTTAAACGATTAAGTATACTTTCCCTATTTGTTGATCCTTTCTTCTTAGTTAAAAAGTATACATTCTAAAGGTATTTGAGAGAATGAGTTTGGTACAAGGACAAGCCTATTATATGATACTGCATTGACGGGTTGAGGATAACAGCATTTGTTAAAAATAAATAGGGATGAATAAAACAGCAACGCGTCGATGATTCAGAGTGCTGTTTGGAGCTGTCTAGCTACCGAAACCACTAAAATATTTAATACAGTAAGCCACTAGAATTGAAAATTGCAAAGCGAGTTCGTGTTTGAACTTCCATAACAAATCGGAATTGACCGGATTTTTTGAATTAACCAATTTTATTTGAAAGGACACGTCTTAAGCTAACTTTTGATATGTGTGTAACGATCTGAGAAAACTCGTGATCACCTATCGTTTGATATTTGGTGGTGTGTATATAATAACGTGTTGGCAACACTGTTTAATACAATTCTCAACAAAAGACAACTCTCGCTAAAAGAAAGAATAACAAGAAAGGAAGGTTATTGGAAAACAGGTTGAAACCATCTGCTGACCCGCGATTTTGTTGTATATTTCCCAAATATGTGTTTGTACAATGCATAACCGATTTATATCTGGTCGCAAAAAGCCATGTTGATTTATTAGATGTTTTGAATCAGATTTCTGTATGCTAATTTAACTTCAATGAAAAATAATGATTAATCCAATCATGCTGTTGTCCATTCAGTCTACCATAGAAATTCGGATTTTTCTTTCTACATAGGTTGGGATCTTTTGTGCGTTACCTATAATATTATGTCACATTTCCACTATCCCTATAAAGTTTTCACTTCATAATATGGTTTAACGTTTAATGCAATCAGATAAAATCCTGAAATTGCCAAAGCATGAAGTAAATTTTTTCACACTAATTCCGCCATTCCACACTTTGATTCTTTCGTCGTGATTCTTTCCTCGTTTCCTTCCCATTTACCAACAAACTGTTTTTAGTTTATGGGTAAAAGGGAAAGAAACGAGAAAAGAATCACGACTAAAGAATCAAAGTGTTGAATGGCGGATTCAATTTAAATTTGGCACGATACTACATAAAACCACTCCATTTACGTGCCCACCACGACATTATTTGAATTTAATCATCCTAACAGTATACACAAAACAGTAAATAGAATATTGGTAAAAAATACACTATAGCAAGGTCATCACATCGTAAACATATATGTAAATATATTTCAACTACGAATAAGTATTTTTAGAACCTGTTCATAAGTACGTAATGTCAAACTTGATATGAGTTTGAAGGATAGAGCACCAACACATACCTAAAAACAATTAACGCCATAAATGCAAGGGTGGGTTCTTGTGTAGACCGTTTATGTTAATTAACCGAATTATTAGTGTCAAAAATACTTCGCCTAAATTTATACTATTTAACTAAACACGCTTCGCTAGGGGGTAACCTTGAAATTGGATTATTTACAGTGCACAAGAATATCGCGTATTGATGGATAAAATAAAATTTCATTATGTACTGTGGATAAAAAAGTGCTTTATTAAATCAAAAAGAATATTTTTACAAATTTTAACGCCTTTTTTTCGACGACTTCTGTCGTTTCTGTGCTACTTTCTTTGCCCGTGTATCTTTTTTCATTCGGAAATCAACCACCTTGAAACGACCCTTAACCCCTGAAGGCCGTTTAACCCGTTTTGCAGCATTACCCTTCTTCGCCACTACATACGTAACCTCCTTCTTCTTATCCTCCGCTTTTTTGTACAATTTCTTAATTTGACGAATCTTTTCTTGCGCACTGGCATCAGCATTTTCTAGAACAGCCTCTGCCTTTCTCTTCGCTTTATCCAAGCGTCTCATAGCACGACGCTTTTTACGAGCTTTCGCCTCCATCACCTTTTTGATGGGTCGCACATTAAGCTCTGTTAAGTTTTTCTTATACTCTTCGACCAACTCTTTTGGTGTCGGAGTTTCTTTGCGCATATGTTGATATTCGTCTCTGACAAACCAATCGGGAAGATTTTCATCGTTGAATGCGTATCGATTCCAAGCAGCATCGTATAAATCACGTTTAGTCTTTTTCGACGACACAAGAAGCGCACCCAATGCAAGTTCCTCTTCTGTTAGTTTAAATTTTTGTTTTGGATTCGACGTGGTCTTTTTATCCGGTTTTATATCCTCATCGTCGGGAACTTCTTCATTTTCATCATCATCGTTGGAATCATCACTATTCGATTGGGTTTTATCTTGATATCTCGCACGGCGTTTAGCTTTTTTTCCTAGTGGTAATTGCAGCGTCATATCATCTTCATCATCACCCAACACTTTCACACCTTTACTTTTATATTCGTGTGTCAGTTTATCTAAATCTCGATCCTCATCCTCATTTTCATCAACATTTTTTAATGTATCCTTATCGAACCATAAATCAACGCGTTGGCGACGTTTTGCATCCTTATCCCGATGGTCCAAATCCTGGATTATAGAATTTTTATTACGTTTTTTTCGTTCGCCTTTTTGTGTGACCGGATTTTCAGTATCCGAGAGCCCAAGTCCCGTTTCATCGTAGTCCGATTCCATTTCTAATTCACTGTCATCTTCTTCGGGATTGTCTTGGTCAATGAAACGGCCCTCGTCATCTAAGTATTCCTTATCCTTATCAAATTGTACATATTTTCGTTGGGGAATTGTGATTTCATCATCAGAGTTGACCACATCATTCGGAGTTTGATCGAGAAGTTCCGATAAATTACCTTTTACTCTTGTTAGATTAAAAAGTTCCTCATCTTCCTGTTGCGGTCCTTCATCATATTTTAGCACCATTTTAAGGTTTAATTTTTCGTTTAGTTTAGCCCGAACTTTGGCTGCTTTTTTCTTCTTCCGTTTCGATTCCTGCATCTCTTCGAGTTCCATGTCTGCGATATGTTTCTCCATTTCCTCAAAATCTTTTTCCTCCTCGGTTATTTGTGGCTTGGCCGGTTCCTCCTCCACAGATTCAACTTTTTTCTCAACCTTAGGATGGAATTCCTCGTGAAGCTGTTTCCACCAAACGAGCAGATTTTTTAAATCTCGGCGACCCAACACGTTAATATCTTTACAGCATTCGATAATTTCCTCTGTGGTTTTCGGATGACTTTTTATTTTGGGATCATCAAAGATAAGCTCACCAACGCCTTGGAGCGAATTTAATCCGGCATCTGATTCGATGAATTTTGATACTGGCAACTCGTGTCGCATACTAAAATCATTCTCACTGTAACCTTCGGCCTTAACTTTTTTCTTCTCATCTGTTACTAAATTAAATGTTTTCGCCTTGTCGACTTCAAGCTCTTCAAACACATACTTCGCGTCTAGGAACTTTGGATCGATGTGATCAGGCGCAATGTATCCTTGGCACACCACGAAAATTTCAGCGGATTCTTTACGCGAGGCTGACGGTTTAGTGGCGTGCACTTTTTTGAACAGCTGCTTAAGTACCCACATAAGAGCGTTGTAATCCTTCGACCGGAACACTTTTGTCACGAACCAACCATTTGGTTTCAAGAAGTGCGTGGCCAATTTTAGAGCGTTTACTGTGAGACATATTTGTTGGTACGCATCATACAACCAATTTTTACCAACATTTGGCGCACCATCATGAAGCACTACATCCGCTTTCCATGTTTGCAATTCACGGGTTAAGGCTGTTTTGCACTTATCGGTCGTGATATCTTCCACCAATCCAATGCAACCCGGAATCGTTTTGATCGGAAACAAATCAATCCCAATCACAATACTAGACACAGGCATATTTTGTTTGGCCACCTGCATCCACCCACCGGGGGCCGCACACAAATCGATACATACTTGAGACGACTGAAGAAAGCCAAATCGTCGATTTAACTGGATCAGTTTAAAGGCAGCACGAGATCGGAAACCTAGACGAAATAAATTTTAATTTTACACTACAATTGCGCCATTAAATTTATATTCACCTGTTTCTTTTGCTAGTTTATAAAACTTATCTTTCCGATCTTTCCCAATTTTACTCTTTTTACCCATTTTTTAAATGTAATTTTTATAAATTTCAAACATGAAACACACGCGTTCACTTTATTTTGGTGTAGTGTCAAATGTGTCAAAATAACCTCGTGAAAATTGTGGTTATGTATTCTCTACACAAATTTTAGTAATTTGATAATCCATTAGATGGCATTACCAGACGACGCTGAATGTAGTAGACACAATTTAAGTCTGCAATTATGAAAAAATTAAAAATTTGTTAACTTTTTATTTTAAAAATTTTTTTTATTTTATAAAAATGATTTCATCTCATTCGTTAAACTCTCTACAATATTTCCTAATTCAAATAATACTGCATCACAATTTGGCCATTTCTCGGCAGACGCAGCTCTATAGCAACCTTGGCAGCTAAGACGGGCCGACGACAATTGCGATACAACGCATGATTTTTCCGCCTCTTTGAACTCCTTAGCCGCATTCAGAGATATATTACCTAATTCTATTGCCACCTTAACGACTTTTTCACACGTCTCCGGATTTTTGGACCATGCGGACGAGGCCATCTGAGTATAAGCTCGATATGCCTTCTGCAACTTTTGAGCACGAATCAGATACTTATCTTTAGATAAATTAGCAGACAGTTCCCAGGCAAAGCCCTCGTTTGGCTGCTGCACGCAAACATGTCCGATTAGAGTTTGTGTCTTTTTCAAGAGGCGACCTGATGATATGCCACGCGCATCCGGAAAATCATTAGCTACTGCATTCACGAGTATATCCAATACCTGCCGATCATAATACTTGGCTTTTAGCTCAATTAATCGATCATATGCAT
The DNA here is from genome assembly GCA_932526605.1 of Nephrotoma flavescens. Classification (NCBI taxonomy): domain Eukaryota; kingdom Metazoa; phylum Arthropoda; class Insecta; order Diptera; family Tipulidae; genus Nephrotoma; species Nephrotoma flavescens. The sequence continues at coordinate 285,796,814 of OW052221.1, read as the reverse complement.
TAATCGCATCCTCAAAATTCCCAGTGTCAATACTGACATAAAGGAAATTTTCCCACACTTTCCAATTGTTGAAGTTACATTTTAAAGATTCTTGTAGAATTTTGTGAGCTCGAGTTTTATCGTTGAGCTTAATGTACGCTTTCGCCAAATTATTCCAAGATTCAAATCCATGTGGCTCTAGATTGGTATAGCGCCGATAGGCTAACGCCGCGACATCCCATTTCTCGAGCGATAAAGCTGCGAACCCCAAACGCAACCAAATAATTTCCTGAAGTGAATTAATCTCCAGTGATTTCTGGAGATGAGGAATCGCATTCTCATAATCCTTTTTGGCAAAATAGTATATACCCCAATGGCGTTGTGCTCGTCCACTCCGATGATTTGAAAAATCCCATGCCGTTTCGTAATATGACACATCATCGGTTGCGTCGCCAAGTAGGCAATAAAGTTTAACGGTTGGCTGCCTTTGTATTTCCTGGCGAATAATATCCGCAGCTTTGTGCCGTAAATCAAGCGTTGTATAGCATGAGATCACCTCCTCCCACAGGTGCAATTTGAGATAAATGTCAAGAGCAGTTTTTATCATGCCCAGACTGATCATAATATCGGCGAGCTGAGATTCGACCGACCACCGCGGATTCAAACCGGAGGCAAACACAAAGGACATACGATCACGCACCAAAATATCCGGCTGATCGACAATCTGCACCAAAATCTCACTTTGCTTAAGACTCCGCTCAACAGTACGTTTGTGATGCAACTCTTGCTTCACCATCATAAGCAAAGTATGCAGGCGAACCGGTAGCGGTCCATAATCTTGATAAATTAGAGATGTTAAATACGGTTCCAGTTCCTCGTCGGCCAATCGGTCTTTAGGTTGGGAAATTTTTGTGAACTGAAGCTTAGTCAGAATCAAACATTGTACAATCCCGGAATGCTGCATTACGGTATTCTCATCTTTTTCGATGAATTCCACTTTTTCAAGGCGCACCTCGTCGTCTAGTCGCAATAACGTTGGTAGTTTAGTTGCGCCATGAGCCTCTTGGGCAGCTGGGAATTCATTCGCGCTGCCAAACTTGACCTTGAGCGCTAACTGTGGAAGGGCTTTCGTTTGAAACTTGGTACGAAGACCGAGCACTCCTTCAACATTCAAATCAATATTTAATGTGTCAGTTAACTGTTTTAAGATTTCCTCTGCATTCATAACTCGTCGAAATAACATGTACCCTTGAGTCATCTCCAGCAAAAGTAGCGAAATCAATTTTATATCTTCTAACGTATCCAAGGTCGCAATCAATTTTTCCGCGAGTCCTTTATATTTTTCATACAGCGTGTTTGTAGCACCATCTAGAACATTTTGATGCACCATAATCAAACGAATCTGCCACCATTGCGTTATAAAATTGTACTCGAAATGCTCATACAAATTATCCAGAATCACTTTGCTCAAATAAAGTAGCTCTGGTTTTCGTACATTTGAATTTAGTTCCTCACCGTCCACCGAAAGCAGCTCACTTACATTTATGTTATTTGGCCATTGGTAATTCAGCATGTTATCAACGGACGATTCTATATTGGGCCCCGTAAAATTTTCCTGAACAAACGCCAACAAACTGGCTACACCACACAGCAGCACATTGTCCGCATTGGTCACATCTTTGTCGATCTCGTTAAATGTTAGCCCGTTGTCGATTATTGATTTTACGATTTTATTATCCAGAAGATCGGTCCATCGACAGTTCCAAAGTGGTTCGCAGCGTTCTAAGGAAAAAGACGGGCTTTAAAAATTATATACTTTGGCATATAACGCACACTTACCACTAAACGAATTATTTTGTTCGTAATTACAAAGTAAATATTCACTTATTTCGATCATTACGTTATTTTTAGGATTTCTGGTTCATCAAATTGTGTACACACTTTTTAGGTTATAGAAGACAATTTCGAATTTGACGTTTGAGAAACATGTCAAAAGACGGCAAAGTACAGCATGCGCAGACGCACTCATACCACCAGAAAATCGAGTCGTCCACGTGAAAAACTTGACAGCTGCTCGACTGTCAAAACAAAAAATCAAAACAAATTGAAAAATTATCGACCAAACTACGGAACTAGAATTTTCTTCAATGAAAAATTAATCAAAACAAAAATGGATAAACCACAGATGCTGAGTCATATAGAAAAATCATTGAATTACTCGATATTTGATGTGAAATGGATACCGTGTTCTGCAAAATTTTGCGTCCTCGGCTCGAAGACGAAGGGAACCGGCGTTATCCAAATCTATGAACTAAATTCCGGTAAATTGGATTTAGTAAAAGAAATTGAAAAAAGAGCTGCGTTTAAATGTGGCTCCTTTGGGGCGTGCAGCTTGAGAAATTCTCATTTGGCAACCGGGGATTTTAATGGTCGATTAGCGGTCATGTAAGTATTCTAATGCTTGTATGTCGTACTATAAACCCTAATCACGATTTTATTTGGTACAGTGATTTGGAGAGGCCTGAATATCCTGTATATACAGTTGAAGATGCACATTCGGATATTATTAATGGAATGGATGCAATAGGCGGAACATCATTTAATTGTGGCCCGCCTGAAATTGTGACTGGCAGCCGCGATGGAACCGTAAAGGTTTGGGATACTCGGCAAAAAGGTAGTCCGGTCGCCTGTATAGCTCCACTTGGCGTTGCAGAAGGTGGAAATGGTAGCCGAGATTGCTGGTGCGTTGCTTTCGGCGACTCTCATTCCAATGAAGACCGTTCCGTTGCAGCTGGCTACGATAACGGTGACATAAAACTATTCGACCTTCGTAATATGCAGCCCAGTTGGGAGACAACAGCCCGAAATGGTATTTGTGGACTGGAATTCGATCGGCAAGACATTAAAATGAATAAGCTTGTGGTTACTACTCTCGAGGGGGGATTACACGTCTATGATATGCGTACCAATCATCCGACAAAGGGATTTGCTTGTGTAAGCGAGAAAGATGCTGGTCGATCACTAGGTACAAATGGTGTGATAAGCGGTGCAAAAGCAACAGTTTGGTGTGGTAAGCATTTACCACAAAATCGTGATATATTCATTACATGCGGTGGTACTGGATCCGTTCGTCTATGGCTGTATCATTATCCATCGCCGCGTACAAAGGATGCAGGAGATGGCTTGCAACAAGGAATCGCAGGCACCTTAGAAATGTTACAGGCGACAACAGTATCTACTCAACCGGTAAATTGCTTTGATTGGAGCCCAGATCGAATTGGTTTGGCTGTTTGTGGAGCATTCGATCAAACCGTTCGAGTTTTGGTAACAACCAAGTTAAAATCGTTTTAGTTCTATTCTTCAATAGATGGCATATTTTACATATCATGTTTATATTACGCAATAGATGTCTCTGTTTTGAATAAAAATTTAAAATGTTTGTTTTGTTAGTTGACATTCCCATAGAGCAAAATATATACATAAGAGGACTTATGTAGACATTCCGATGGTAATCTATTTTACTATTGACAATCAGGGGGCATACTACTTTGCTTTCGATCGTTTTCGTTGGTTACGTGCTACCAATATTTTGTACTATGACTCGCATACTGCGAACGTTAACGAAAATATGACGTTTAAATCCATTCCAAACATAAATTTTCTTGCAGTGCAATGTAATTGCAGAAACTCTGGGGCCCTATTATGAAACTTTTCCGACGTCGTAAAATCCGTCTCGCGTCGGATATTGAAACCCCTATTAGAGTTTTTGCATTTGACATTCCCGGCGAATCCTACTCACATTTTTGGTATTACGATTTTCACCTAAACGAGCTGAACTGTCAAAATGATTCGCCAACTTTTTGTAGGCGAATCTCATAAAATTGGTTTTCTGTTTTCATTTCACAGTCAAAATCAAACAATGGAGGTTCACGTGTAAGTAATTATATTTTTATAACATGAAGAAAACAACAAATGCAAGCCAATTTTCGAAATTAACGGAACAGATGGAGAAAAATCCCGATATTTTCGCATCCGTGCCATGTTAATATTTTCATCTGGTTTATTAGAAAAAGATAGATCGACACTAAACAACATTATTTTTAACTGATTACAGATTAATTGAAAAAAACCGTAATTTATAAACACAAAATCTGAATAATATATGATTACAACAACACATGTATTGACAAAAAACCTCAAATGTCAAAAAATTGTTATACAAATTATTATTCGGCTAGTATTACTAGATGTGCACTCGCCAAAATAAAGGCGAAAACCACAATACGAAACCCCAACTCCCACGGATTTAAGATTTACCGTGAATCGTTCGGCGAGGCGAAAACCATAATAGGGGTATAAAAAAATCCGGATCGCGCGGATATTATTCTGTTATGAAATAAAAATCCAAGTTAGCGGGTTTTACGACAAAATTATATTGTCAAATCCGACAGCTAGTTAGGTGACCGATATAGATATTGTAGTATACGCACGGAAAATATATCGTAGTTCATACGCTTTATACGTTATTTAATTATTTAAAAATTTTAAAATGTAACTGCGATACATGTTACGAATATACGTCGTGACTCGAATTTTACGACAACGTATTTTCCGACGGTGTCGCATTGTCCGACCAATTTCATAATAGTCCCCTGACCATGTTTCTACTCACTTAGAAAACAATTGCAACATTTAAATGTTGTGTCCGAGAGATTAAGCAATGCAGATTTAATATTCATGTCGGAAAATGTCATTTCGCGAAGGATCAAATAAATTAATGATAAGAACCGCCATTCACAGCAGAGCTAGCAGTATAATAGTAGATGCATCCTACAAAGCCATTGGAGCGGTTATTCAACAAATCGACAATGCCTGGCAACTGCTACACTTCTACCAATCGAAGTTAACGGAAACTGAACAACGGTGTAGCATAAAGCATGCTTTATAAAATCTCTTGCAGACCAACGTTATATTGAAATTCGTAAAAGTTAAATTAGCTTTCGATTCAAATTTGAACATCTATTGTGATGTCTCAACGGGGAAAAATCGACCATACTGCAAGAAATTGCAGAAACCTTCCTTGTGCCCGATTGTGTGACATATACGAATCGTCAACGCTCCATAAAGCCACCTTGGTACCGATTGAATCCGTTTTTGTGGCTGCGAAGGATTTGTGACTGGTGCAGACGAAGTGTGAAAATGTATTCCTTCTTTTCGTGCATTTTGTGTTGCCAGTGGTTTCTCGTTTCTTCTCGAAACTTATTAAACATTAAAGAAGTTCCAAAGTTTGACGAATTGGTCGTGAAACGATTCGGTATTTTGTTGGCTTTGGTGGGTTGATTGGGATGTGTGGTTGATTTTTGACATCTAACGCAAACTTAGCCCTTCGTGAAGCGAAGTCGTTGAATAACTCGGAATCGAACTGCATTCCTTGATCCGCCACAATAACTGCTGGTACGCCGAAACGTGAGATAAATGTATTAAATACTGCAGCGGTTACAGTTCCTGCTTTGTTGTTTGGATCACTCTTGATACTGTTCCAAATAAATTGTTCTGACATGGCCTTAACGGTTGTTGAATACCTGGATGGGATATAGATTATGTATATATATAAAGAATTAAATACCAATCTGCGAAAATCCAGTGATAAACCTCGAAAATTGAAGAAAAGAAAACACGGAGGATAATTCAAAACTAATCCGGAATATCAATGAAGGTGATGATTACATTTATCTGTAAATGATGACTAATTATCATTTACAGGTAAATAATAACCGAAAATACGCCACTGTCAAGATAAATGGATAATAAGAAACCAGATTGCAGATTGACACGATATACGCGATCAAGCTAGCAGTCCTGTACATGGATTCCGGTTTGATGGAATTTTTTAGTGGGATGGAATTTTGAACTAATCGAGATTTTTGGATTCCGGTTCAGTGGAACCGGAAAATAAATTCCACTTTTGTGGAATGAAATGTCAAATTATCTCGTCGCGGAATTTGAAGCAAAAATAAAATTATTATATAGTGGAATTTCAAGTGGATAAGACGTAAACGTACATATACGTACATATACAACGTACATATACGTACATATACAAATAATCCATAAGATATTTATATTTCCATTATTAAATAATGCCTATTTAATAAAATAATATACCTAATTAAATAATATAATAAAATATTTATATATATATAGATTTATATTAAATAATATTATTAAATATTAAATTATTAATAATTAATTAAATTTAATTTTATTTATATAAATATATATATATATATATATATATATATATATATATATATATATATATATATATATATATATATATATATATATATATATATATATATATATATATATATATATATATATATATATATATATATATATATATATATATATATATATATATATATATATATATATATATATATATATATATATATATATATATATATATATATATATATATATATATATATATATAATAAATTATTTATTATATATATTATTATATATATTTTTAACGCTTTTAATTATTTAATTGATTTATTTGCTACAATTTAATAAAATTAAGAATGTTTGGTTGTGTAGTCGCAAAAATAATTAAAATGACAGAAATTTTCCTTTTTTGGACATTGAACTCGATTTAGAACTAGTACTAAAAATGTTATCTCGAATAAAAAACGAGACTCCCAATTTATGGAATGAAATTATTTAATGAGAAAACGAAATTCGAGATAATCAAAAATCCCATTTTAATTTATTCCATCTCATTTAACCGGAATCCATGTACTGACAAGTTTATAGCATAACTACAAAGCAGTAGTTCGACTACCGTCCAAAAATGTCAGTCTCATTCAAATGTCAGTCTAGAGAAACTAAACATAAAACAGCTGTCAAAGAGCAAAACAGCCTCATACGAATATGCACCCACTATTCCACGGGCCTCAACTCCAGTATTGAAACTAGCGCCCATTCACTACCAGCTCCAGGGGAAATGTTTTCCCAACACTCAGACAGTTATGTATTCATACATTGTGTCAACGCTTAGAGGAATATGCCGGTTCCGGGTAAAACTCGAAAAATGCAATCTTTTCGCACACCAAGTTAAATGCCTTTGTATGATGAGTAATTTCAAAACAATCACAATAGACCCATCGAAAGCTGCTGCTGTAACTTTGAAGCCGGTCGCTCAGAACATAAATCAGCTTCGTTCGTTTCTTGGAGCAATAAATTTACGGAAAAATTTTGAAATAAATGCATAGCGGTGAACGCACCGTTAGATCGCCTCTTGAGAACAGATGTCAAGTGGAAATGGACTCCTCATGAATGCCAACTATTGTATCCGAAAAGTTCTGAAAAATTCTCACATCAGAATTGCCGCTGAACGCGTTAGCATTTTCCGTTCCAATGTCGTAAACATGGTATACCAATACCAGTGGTATACAGAAATCTATACGCTGACGCTAGTAATGCTGGTTTTGCAGCGTCAATCTATATAGATTTCTGTATACCATTGGTATTGGTACACCATATGTTTACGACATTGGAATGGAAAATGCTATCGCGCACACATCACATGTATATGGTAGAAGTTTTAGATTGGTTACAGACCACTGTAATAAACTCCTATCAAGTATCTTTACGAATTTGGAAATGGTGGCCTGAGTCGAAGAATAAATTATGTAACAGTGAATGGTTGATACAGTTTCATAATTGTCGAAATGCATTATCATATAATCATAGGTGGATCATGTGTGGTAGTCGAATAGTGGTGCCTTGCAGATTTCACAAAGTCATTTTGCGTCAGCTACCTACACGGTTGCTGCATGAGATTACATGTATACTGGCCGAGGATCGACGATACCATCACGACTATAGCACGATCATGTAGTCACTGCAAAGAAAAAGGCAAAATCTCCAATTACAATACTACTACAGTCATTGCGACGGGCGACGAGCCCTATGGAGCGGATACACACCGATATTGCCGGCCCGATTGACGGTAAGTGGTTCCTCGATAGTGTCGACTCGCAATCTATGTACCCCGAAGTATATGAGTGTGATAATATTACATCATCAATTTATATCTAGAACCTTGGCGAAATTTTTGCGTTGTTTGGAAATCCGGAAACTCTGGTGACGAATAACGGCACCCATTTCGTAAGTAAGAAATTCAAATCATTTTGTGAGTCACAATTCGAAAAGAGAGTAATTTGAAATGCGTTGGACTTGTTAAAGCCATTTTCAGAAAGGAGCATAGAGCGAGATACACAACAAGAGCATGTAGTTCAACGAACATCATGGAGCACGAGCAAGACAATCTGTAACAGAATAGTAACAGCTGTAAAGGCGAATTTATGGTTGCGTTCGTTCGTTCATTCAAACAAATTTTTTCTACCAATCATATTGCTCCAAAATGACGATTTTTTCTTCTGAACTTTTTCACAAGAGATGATTGGTTGAAAATTATTGTTTGAATGAACGAACGAACGTAACTATAAACGCGCCTTAAGTAAAAATGTCGGTAAAGAGCCAAGTATCTCATCAAATAAACAACAATTCGAGCTGAAGTTGAGGCCATTGAACTGCTTTTATTGGGGAAAAAACATCAACAATTTTGATGTTCGGATGCAGGCCTGTAAACTTTATGTTACCTCAGGTTTTATTAATAAAATAATTAAGATACGTATTAAGGTTTAATCCAGCAAAATTAAATAATGCTTTACTGAAGATACCCTCACCGGGAAGTATAAGATTTATAGTCCCAACCAAATAAAATTTCATCTACTTCTACTATTTTTCGATAGATAGCATTACATATAAAACCAAACACAATTTATATTGCGCAGTAGATGCCACTATTTTATATCAAAACTCCCATGGTTATAAAATTCCATTTCTTTTGTTTGATTTGATTTATTCAAGAAAATCAAAATCAGCTGTTTTATACGTCAAATTGTCAGTATAAATTCAACTTTGACGTGATAAGGTTAGCGCCGCATTTTATTATAAATTGTGTGCAGCTTATAGTAAAATATTACTTTTAGGCTAAGTAGTTTTCAATTTCTGTATTTCATAAAATTATTGATTGGTTAGTGATATTGTGTTGTAATAATTGTTGTAGTGTGAATTATACTTGTTATTAAAATATATTTTGTGATTTAATCGTTATAAAATAAAGCAAAGTGGATTTTGTGAGAAATAATAAATTTTGTTGTTTTGTGATTTGTTGTGACTGGTGGGCTGGTTTATTTATATTTTCACTTCAAGATTAGAAATAAGAAGTGAATTTTTTTTTCGAAATTTATTTTAAAATATATTTTTACGAGAAATATTTGATCACGTGATATATTTCGGAGATCTTGAAATTCTTGATATAGTATTTTACATTCATCTTTTATGTTTTCTTATCGTTTTCAATGATCTTGAAAGGTTATGTGATGTGGTTTCAGCCTCTGCGCTTGATGTAATACATTTTTATTATTGCAAATTGATTTTTTCGTCATATTCAACTCAATATATGTACATATAAATATACGAACGATTATTGCAATAACAAAACCAATTTATGTGTAAATGAACGTCTTGATATATTTATTTGGTACAACATAAGAAATACGAGTACATACACAAGTAAAAAACACTTGTCGTTTTGTATGTTGAGTTAGGAACATTATTTATTATCGATTTTTCGTTTTGTTGTGATTGTAGCACATGAGTGTGATGTTTTGTTTAAGAAAGGTTTGCATTTTTATCGCGTGAATAGTTTGACCGAGCACTTCAGTTTAAAATTCTTTGTTATTTAAGTCCATAGATCATAGCTTGTTCTGTTTGTATCATATAAAGTACTTCTATGTACTTTCCAAGTTGATTTGCCTTGAAAATTTATTTCCTTGAATTGCTGTTAATAGCACATTTCTTTGAATAGCAGAAATTCCTGACTTATTAAAAAAGTGGCGAAGGAATATTTACCCGCGATTCAAGTTTGCTTATCACTTTACCTTAGGCAAATATTTAGCATTCATTATCAAACCGTGTAAGTATTCTTCAAAGCCTTCATATTTTCACTTGAACTTTTCGTATTTAAGCCAATCGTGACTTGCAAATTTCAAGGTTTAATTGCAAATGAGCAGAGGTTAAACATTTGGGATAGAAAACCCCTATACAAACATAATTTGTTTCTTCGTAATGCTCTTCTTATTCATTATTTGCGTGTGAGTTCGATCAAGTCTGGAAAATATCCACCTTTTCGCCACCAGTTGGTTATACAAAAATTTGAGCCAGCCACCACTGCACTGCAAATGAATAAACTTTTCGCCATGAATTTTTATATAATTGTAAACTTCCTAGTTTTCAATGTTTTTGCTAAATAGCCCAAGTTCCTTATCTAACTTTCTAAGCATATATAGATACAGTAATTTCTAATCTTAGAATTTACGTCCTTCATTAGTGGTTTTTTGCTGTGGGAATTTTCAATAGGTTTCCGCTTTATGTTTTGTTTTTGGTAAAATAATACAGTTTCCTGTTTTGCTTTATCAAAATGTATGTAGACACATTGGCAGTTAACTTCTTTGCTGTAAGCTAGATCAGTGATTTAAAACTATGCATTGCAATTAAATATAATTTGTTGTTGAATTTGGGCTGTAACTGATTTACTATACCGACTAAATGGCACAGTTGTTAAAGCTTATTCGCTTACTTTCCTTTTTTGTTGGAGTAGTATGCCTATATTTTCAAATAATATTTGGCTTTGCATCCAGAACTGGGTTAATGAAGCTGATGTAAAAGACTGGAAATGAAAATATTTTAAAAATTCAAGTTAATTGAACGAGAGAAATGCAAATTCATTAATCATTCTCATTAGTCATTGGAACAGAATTTGTGCCCGGCACTTAATTTATGCAACACGAACAATTTATGCATCATCGCCTTACCATTTGTGGCGCATCCTTGTCCAGTACTAGATCGTTTACAGTTGTGCTTTGAGAGAATCTCCTATCAAAATCTGGGTTGCCACGGATAAAGTTCTTCAATTGTTTGAGTTAATGTCCCCTGTTCGTGTTGTGTTGTTTGTGTGCGAAAGCAGATAACCGTTTCGGAATTTCAGAAGGAGGTAGCCGATGACCTAACATAGTATTTATTCCTTAAACATGCGCTTTCACCAAAAATTTCAAATATGCTAAAGTTATTTATGTTGCAGAATGTTGCTAAGTGCTTTTCCAATGAGGTTATGATATGAGTAGACAATAAGGTTGTTTTTTCCGCAAAATTATTGAATTTTGCTAGTGGATGGTCTTTATTCTGAAGTCGCCTCTTTACGCCCAGCAGGACGTTGGAGTTAAAAAAAAAATTTAATGTCTGAAAAACTAAAAAGAATCTAGATCGAACTGTAAACTCGTATCGTGATGAACAAAATAAGATTTAACGATACGAGTTAACAGTTCGATCTAGATTCTTTCTAGTATTTCAGACATTCAATTTCTCTTTTGAACTCCTCATTTTGAACACCCCCTTAAAATTACTAATTCATTCGTCTCCCTTTGGATGGTCTTAAGGGCATTCATTACTAAATTAAATTTGTTGTTGAACCTAACCTAAAAATTGAATTTCAATGTGTATTACCGTAGTCTAAACAATCCGTGGCCATCTATAGGCCATTTTCTGAGTTATATTTTTCATATTTTTTTTTTTGGAAATTATGACTAATCAGGTTTTATTTAATTTTTTTCGATAATATAAAATTAAAATATTTAAAAACGATCAATTAAACTCATTTCCAACTGCTTCCAGTACTAAAAGGCCACCTTGACCATTTTAAATATTTAGCATATGGCTTGCACGGATCGTATTCGTATATTGGATGCACTCAACCAGATTCCCAAGCGTTCTATGAAATGTATGCCAAAAATCTCGAAATTTGCTTTATTTGTAACGAAACGTTTACCAAAAACCTGTGTTGAAGCATTTGACTTGCTCAGCTTACCAGGCCTGCTTACCGCACAAAATAAATTTGTTGTATTAGGTGAGTGAATATGACTCTTCTGATTTTGTTTGAGAAGAATCTTCAGCCAATAATGTTTCCAATTCAGCATCTTCAATTTTTTTTTTGTGGGTTTCCATGCGCTTTATCTTTAATGCCAAAATCATGCACGCAAATTTCTACAAGCAAACGATAAGTTTCCGATGAAATTTTCTTTGCAATAATTTGGAAATTTTAATTTTATTTGGAATAAAGTTCGACATTTTCAAAGAGTTCAAAATACTAGTTGTTATACTTCAACCAAATGTGGCATACTGCGTTTAACAGCTGATATGAAGTATTATAGAATACTTAGTATTGCCCGTTTATAGTACGCGTAAGCAGTATATAGTAACGATACCTATTGGGAAGAGGCGGAGTCATTAGTTAATTATTTGGCAAGCTTATATAATTTGAATCAAAAAGGCGGAATTTTTGGAGTAAACTAAAACCTAACATCGCTAAAAATAAATGGAAATAATAATAAAGTATATTTTCTATTGTTTTGGAATTGCTTGGAACTCAACTTAAAGTCTAATAGTTAGTTGAGTACTAATTCTTCTTTCAATTCAGTGGAAATATGTTTTCTCACCATATATTTAATTTTTAGTACAGAAATGATAGTATGTCCATAATCAAGTGAACCGTAGTGTTTCTAAAGTGAGGAAAAAAAATCATACAAAAAACCAGATCATCAGTGTTGTTTTATATTTTTATTGACGCATTAAACAAACATACGAGCATAAATCATTTAACCCGCGGTGGTTAAACTGGTGGTTAACCCAATGTTTGTGAAACTGGGCATGTGTATTTTATAAACAAATAATATCCATATTTTATATATACTGTGAGAGACCAACCGCATTTAGTTAAAATATTTTTGAATAGTTGTGGGTATTTGATGGAGAATGGATACTTGTAGCCGTGTTAGATGTGCAAGAAAACATTTGTGCAAGAACTCCACGGAGCTTGGTACTCGATCCGATAAATACACAGTCTACGTGGAAATGACAACTACAACCAGCATACGAAATTGCATCTTGGCATACACTTATTCCAATTCTTTTTGAACAACGGTTTATAAATGTGAAATGCAAATGTCAAATGCAGTGTGTACACACGAATATAATAAATTAATATAATAAAGCTTTGGTCTAATTCACAAACTGTATATGTAAGCCAACTGTAACAGTAAAATTTCCGATATGCACTAAAATGGTATTCATAAAATGTAACTCGGCTCTATAAACGGAAGTTTTCTTCAGTAACTTTGCAATACCAAATTTTATGACGTACATATTATTTCAATATGTATGTTACACTAAGGCATACCAGGCCGAATCCCTTCGTATATTATATGAGCTCGATACCATATACTGAGCCAAACCATCTTAGTTCTGTTCACAACTTGCAAATCGGTTTGAAATTAAAACTAGAACTAAGAACTAACTGTGCATCTTGTTTAGAATATAATACTTTCTGTTACTAGCCACCGATATATCTAGACAAATCAGGCTAACCTTTATACTGGAGCTATAGATACGATTCAACGTCGCAGGCTCTTCGTTATTTTATAAAATCCCAGAATTATAATTTTTACTGAATTTTTAATTTTGATTTTAATATTTAAAATTTGCAAAAAAATTCTGGACTAGAATAAAATTTCGAGATTGAACGAAATTATACTATGTTAAATTCAGGGCTGGAATATCATTGCAGTTTTAGTGTTACCCGATGATGTTTTTTTTCTGGGATGAAATTCTGGGTTAATTCACAAGGGTGATTCCAATAGTGAATAACTCGAAAAAATTGGCATTTTCTGAAAAAATTGCATATATATTTTGTTACCAATAGCATCTCTGTACCAACAGAAGTTGAAGCTAATGACAATTGTAGTTTTTGAGCTTTTAGATAAAATGTATTAAGATTTATTATTTTTCTTATTTACACCTAAATGTTGATAATGCAATACATACAAACAGTCGAAACAAATAGTTTGTCTGCGGTACACACAAAAAAGTATAAAAATTTTGTTCGTATACAAATGATGACACCAACTGTACTAATATGTTCTTTGACAACTGTGCAATACATTCTTATTTTAATTTAATTCTTAATTAATTTACGTAAAATTCAATATGTTTATGATATACAAATAAAGCAAGTTTTATTCATAACGCGAGTTTATGTCAATATTCGAGTACCGCCATCGAATTATCAAATTTTAAAATAAAATATAATTTGGTTACAGCGGCGAATTTATTTCGTATTGATTTACAGCGGCGAAAAGTCTACATAGTTTGTGAATATCATTGTTTGGAACACTGTGTCTTTTTCTCTGTAAGCATTTTCTATAAAGTTGCAGCTATAGAATTTTTAAATTTTCAGAATCGGGCCATAAAAGTACTAGATAATGGCTTAGATTTACATTTTTCACGAAAAATATTTATCGTGATCGGAGTATGATGAATGATAGAGCAGCCGGCAAAATCCACACAAGAGAAACCTTGGAATATAAAGCATCATTAGGAAAATTCGGATACAGGAATTTACCTCGGTTGCTGCAAGTATGATTTAGTTGTCGGTATGCTAGCAAACTAGTCTTTAATTGATAATGCTCTTGATAAATTGATAATCGCGTTGTTGTAATTCAAATCGGATCCATATACAGCGGCAAGCAATGATGTCTATAAATAAGGGTGGGAAGCTAGTTTTGATTGTCTTATCGGCTGCATCACAACCATGGCTTCATAAATTGTGAATGAAAAATAATGAATTTTATTCTATTGAGATCTGCAGATCTCCCAAACGTTTCGAATCTGACCACGGCTATTAGTTACACCTCTTTCTTCTTCATCTATGCGTTAAGCGACCCTAAGCAAAGGGGCACTACTCTTGAATCAAATTCCTGTGATCTCGTAGTCTCACATATGAAACTTACGGCATAGCTCAATGGAACACTACCTATAATTTGTTGGCTAATGTTGTAATCACCACATTGACTGTCCACATTGCTTGCAGATTTCGATTTTTTTATGCCCTATCAAGATTATGGCGATCGAAACAATAGCCTCCGGAATCAAAAGCGGGAGTTATATCATGAACATCAATAACTGTAGAATACTATTTACATTTGAGAGGTAAATTATTTGATTAATTTTTTGTCCTATCTAGAATTTTGCTAAATGTGTATTGGATTCGGATGGACCACGGGACATTCAAAACTTCCCACAGACGAGAGCAACAATACATCTGACGAAAATGATTCCTCATATTTATACTCCTATTATGGTTCTCACCTCACGGACAACTCGCCGTAACATTTACAAGTCGCGTGAGTACTAATTTGGTATTAAGCTTTTATTCCACAATAAAAAATTATTTAAGGCGGAATTCCATTACTGCGGCTTTTTTTTGTGCAGAAAACTAGAAAGAGATGAAATCAAAAATCAGTATGTGTGTGAGCGGCGCAACAGTAAAATTTTTTAAACGTAAAATTTTTGTTGTTGTTTCGATTTGGTTGCCAAAAATATAAATAAAAAATACAAAATGAAGTATTTTTTATGGCAACCAAAATTCAAAATAGGTGGTTTCTGGTTTTCTGCACAAAAAAACCGCAGTAATGGAATTCCGCCTTTAATTTAGTAAAATATACTGGAGAAACAGAAAGAGAAAGCTAATCAATAAATTATATTAGAGTGACAGAAACAAAACCAAAATTTATGGGAACATTTTATAGATAAATTTTGACATCTTGAAGACATCTTTTTTTATAGGAATTTAAGTTTGATTGGTAATACAATTCATCAATATCAAATAGAACATATTTTCTAAATTTTTACTCGCGAAGAAATCATAATATTTTCCGTCATATACTTTTTTTTATATAGATGTATTAGAATGTTGCTATGAAAAATGTTCTGATTAATATTTGTTTTCCATTTTATTATGGCAACACACCACTACATATACAACGATTTTGTCAGTAAAATTGTACTGAATTTTTTTGTTTCATTTTGGTATGTGACAAAATTATATTTTTATCTCGCTCCTTTTTTTACTGAAAAAATATGTTTCATTGTGTAATAAAGCCTTTATGCTTCTCGCTTTTATGTTGGTGAGAGTTGTACGCTGTAGTTTTATGTATTATGATAATTTCCATTAATTTTCATGTTGGCAATACCATTATTTTTACATTTTTCACATATTTTTGAGTTTGAACGGTCGTAAAGCAGTTTTAAAGTTTTATATAAAATATATATTTATTTGTGACAATAATTATTAGTTTATCTAAACAATAATTAGATCCTCCGGCTAAATCTGAATTTGCCTCCATAATTTCCACCAATTTGGTGAATTGTTTAGTTGTTGTTGTTTATGGTGAAATAGCAACAATTATTTCATAATAGTATTTTAATTTTAATAAAGAATTTTTAATTATTATATTCAATATAAAATATAAATTGATAAAAAAATAAATAAAAAATTTTCATTCTTTATTTTGGTTTAAATTTGACAACAAATACAAAAAATTTACTATGAAGATTACTCTCACTCACCGCGTTTTCACCGCGAGAATCATAATACTAAAATTTGAACTCGGCGACTTGAAATCACTGAGTGACTTAAATGTGAGAACCATAATAGGGGTATTAATGTATAGTTTTAGGGTTTTAAGATCATAAGAATAATTGTAAATATTTAAGTAATGTTGTTTATAATGTTTAATTTTATATTTGAAAATAAATAAATAAAATAAAATAAATATATATGTATGTCTTGAAATGCCCGTCCCGTAGAGAATCAATTATCAACATTCGGACAGAACTATAATTAAAGCAGTTAAAACAGCAGTTGGATACAACTGCAAATTCTTGAGACAATCCAAGTATGAGGCTGCTCCATTTTTACTATCTCAATTAGCATCCGTAAAATGTGCACCTTTATTTACTTCACAACACGTGACCTATTTTCACCTACCGAGATCTGCAGTCCATACCCCAAGGTTTATTCGGTTATCGATGTGGTTGTAGAAACACAATTGTTTCAGATGCATTAAAAACAAATGCCATACATGACTACCACAGGCAACCGTACCAAAAATTCACTAAACTTATCAGTTTCAAGTTTTATACTGTGACCATCCGAATTTAAAACAGTGCTCAAAAAATATCTGGCCCGCATCATATGTCTGTCATAAGTTAACAGAATCTACATCAAAAAACAATTGGAAAATTAGGGACAAAATTTAGGCTAGTTAAATGCCCTCTTCAGAGCTAGAAACGAAAATCAGGCCAATACTGAGATTAGAACGCAAACCAAGATCTATTGGCATACAAATAATTAAAGGCTTATTATACCCAAGTCAAATGCCCCATTTAAAAATTTTAAACTCCACTCGTTCTTGGCGATCTTGTTTGCGTTCTAATTTCGGTTTTAATCCGATTTTTGATTTGGGTGCTGCTAGCTTCGAAATGGAAAAGCCTAATGCTTTTTCTATAATGAGCGAAGCAAAAAGAGTTTAACCATAAACTAGCCTTTAATTTTCCATTTGATTTAAATTTTTTTTTTTTTTTTTGATATGGGTTCTGCAAACTTTTTCTAAAGCTATCAGAACCCATCGTTTTAGTTTGAAGGGATAGAGCCCATAATTTTTAATAGAGCATTTAATTAGGCTATATTGTAGCCTATAATTTTCCTTAGTATTTTGTAATATTCTGCTAGCTTTAGGGACGTTATAAATTAATATTTTAAGAAAACAAAGAATGATTGCTGGTAGACATTTGGTTCACTATACCCTAAATATGAATAATGGGATATTAATATTTATAATTATCAATTATCGCTGAAACCCCTTCATACATGCTGCATACCCTTTTCCTATTTTTCTATAGATGTATTTCTTAGCTATACCTAAATGATTCATTGTCAAAAATCACCTTTATTTATTTACCAATCAAATTCTCACTAAATCGCAAAGGTAAATAAAATAATAACAAACAATAATCGCGAAAATATATTTTGTTGGAAAGCAATCAATCAGTCATGTGATTAAAGTAAACTATGATTTACGTCTATAATCCGGTCTTTGTTTCAAATATTTGCAATGTAATATACACTTTTAAGTATTGCGTGTTGTATGGTACACTGTCTAAGCCAAACCTCTAACAAATCACAACCTTTTATTAATTACTTAGCTATATATCTCAAGTTTTGTACCAGCTGTGTACGTAAATATCTACTTTCATTGTCGTTTTATCACCAAATATTCTACTGTGCAATATAAACTTGAAATTTCGCAAACTCAACAAAAAGCGAAAATAAATGAAACACATTAGATTGATAAATTTAATTTCCCTTCTTATCGCGATCATTGAAATCAAATATTTTGAACACACATTTTATGTCGATTATCGTATTTTGACTTATGACAAACTGGAATACGATTTACAATTTATTTATACGATTTCCGTCAAATAATTTGCAAATTTGCTAAATTATTTCGTTTCGCGCCACTGAAACACGCTAAACACAATTCCATTTTCTAGCATAGCAATATACAATAAGCAATTATATCTAGAAAATAATCAGCCTCGAATTTACACGCATGAAGAATAATTTTGTTGTGTGAAATAGGTTTTTGTGAGTTGCGGGGAAGTACACACTACAGAACACTTGAATGTATAATCCACGGGCGTTTTTAGCAGTCGTTTTATGAATGAAAACTATAATGATATAATGACGCGAGACTCGTAACAATATTAACAAGAAATTTGTAATTCTTATCACCGCTATTTCGAGCGAGTCATAATGAATTGTAAAAATTGTAGTATTTTGTTTTGTTCCAATATTAAAAACGAGTTTCGAGGTAAAATTAATTTGCGTATTTCGAATTATGGATATTATTGATTTACGTGTAAAATGATTGATGATTATTGATTAGTGGCTTGTGAAAAATTTTTGGAGCGAAACGAGTTTATCCGAAATAAAATAGTTATACAACTTTATGTAGGCAGTCAGAAGACTTTTTAAAATTTTCTTTCTCGAAAAGTGCTGTCTGGAAAAATGTAAATAACAAAATGCGTAGACACACAAAATAAAATTAAGGAGGACATTAAATCACTCTTGTGAAGTTAGACCAGAATCTCATCCCGACAAAAGAAAGTTTAGATTAGAATAACGGAATTAATTTGGCTTTGTGTAGCAAAGTGGGTCAGCTCGTTGTAATTCCAGGTAATAACTAAAAATTTTATTCTTAATATAACATCGGCTGGATGTGTCACAAATGTCAAAACACTTTCCGTTTTTGAACGGTTTGATGGTTTTAGTCATAACGGACTTTAGCCATATAGTCGGACTAATTAGCTCTAGTTTATATTCCAAACCAATTTACATATCGTGAACAGGGGTCCCATTTGAAACACGATATTTCAAAACGCGATATGGTACAAAACACGATACTGTACCAAATGATAAAGTATGCGCGATATCCCTTTTCCGGCCAGACAATTTTTTTTTCTTAAATTTAAGTCAACTGTACACAAATGTGTACGTAAAAAATTAATGTCTTGCGGATTTTAACGGATCTTAGTTAAATCGGAATTCTTTTTGAAAAAAAGCATTATAATTTGATAACATATAAATTATATAACATACATATTAATTATTTGTTTTTGATAACATATTAGTATGCGCAAGACATTACAACCTGTAATTTTTTACATACTCATTTGTGTATAGTAGCAATACCACTACAATAACAGGCCATTTCTTGTAATAATTTTGTTGGTATATGTAAATACAAAAAGAAATGAGAATTCCATACAACACGAAACCAAAATACATGGCAACAAAAAAACAATTTCATTATTTTTAATAAATAGTTTGTATTGTTTAGGTTAAATTGAATAATACATTGTCAAAAATAAATAGGGATATTTTGTTATTGAATTATTTAAAAAAAAAAATTGTTTTGAGAAAACTTTTCATTTAGTAATATTCCAATTAAAGCAGCAACTTAGTTTTACACCGTAACAACAAATAAAAGAAAAACAAAAATATACGAGATTGTTTTACTGCCGCTCTTGCATGCTGTTTTACTTTTTTAGTAAACCAAAATATGTTGAAGGGGATGGGTGTACGTCTTTGCGTATGACAACAAAATATTTTGTGTTTTACTTTTGTTCAAATAAAACTTGATTTTTAATTAATACGGTGTAATAAACCAAAATACATTTTAATCAATCAATACTAATGACAAGCCCAATTGCGTGATTTAGTTGTTTGTACATAATTACTAAAAAAAATCCAATTTTATCGACAAGTGGATTTTTTTGTGGGCTTGTGTAAAATTTACAGTAAAGATTAAAAATTAGGATACGGTTTATCCACGGTATTGAAACTTGAGAAGGTAGAATATCACACATAATAATTTTGTGTATTATGTGTGTAAAATATTCTTATGTTTCATTTTCATAATTTACAAAAAACAATCGAATATAAATAAAAAATTTATTGTAACATACAAAATATTATACCCTTTAATCTAAAATTCATTACACAAATAAAATGTGTGAAATTAAGTTCATATTTTTCTTCGGTACTGTATGTCGTGAAACAAAACCAAAACAAATAATACAAGTGCCGAGAGCCAAGAGAAATTAAAAAACTTATACGCGCAAGTGTCATTGAAAACTTGTGTAGTTGCTTTATCACTAAATTAGTAAATGAAAAGTTTCTCAGTAGAGAAATATTTTTATTGGAAATGTTTCTCAAAATATAAATATTTATCGTGATCCTTCAGATAAATTATGTTTGTAGTTAGATAATAAACCAGATTTGTTGGGACAAGTAAAGATTTTTTTTTTCGTCCCATGTAATTTTTTGTTCATCCTATGATGCAAACGTTTTTGTTTGTATTTACCTACACCAACTCATGTAATTATTCTATATAGAAAAACGGCCTATTATTGTAGTGGTATTGATAGTAGACTTAAATTTAAGAAAAAAAAAAATTTATCTGGCCGGAAAAGGGATATCGCGCATACTACATCAATTGGTGCAGTATCGCGTTTTGTCATATCTCGTTTCGAAATATCGCGATTTTCAATATGGCGTTTCGAGCGGATCCCGTGAACAGAGTTATATGGTGTTTTAGGTCAGTGTGGTATCAAGTTCCTCTAATACCCAAAGGGAGTTCGGCCTCGTATACCTTTGAGTATCGGAGGTGTTGGTGGAAGATTAGGTTCATATAACTATATTTCCAACGGCTATACCTTTTCCCACAATCATTTGAATCTTCGTTGTAACAAAGTTAGTTCCCGTGAAGTTTCCAACAAAACACATACACCTATACGGTTCCAATTTAAAAACATGGCGGAGACAGGTTTCTTATAGGATTTGAATAGATTCCAATAGCCTGGAATTGTTGAAGTGTTTTAGTATTGGTGAATTAAACACTGTATATATTTTATAAATGCAAATTAGTGAGAATTGTATTAAAAATTATAATTTTGTTAAATAAGAAATGTGTATTTAAATAACTTAAAGAACAAAGTTAAGAAATTAATAAAAATAAAAGATTTAACAGCGAAAAACTACAAGAATTGTTTATTGCAATTTTTCACTCAATATCGAGTATTTTATCAATATGGACCAATAACAACCCACTTCCAGAGATTGGGGCAAGGTTTCACTAGATAGGTAAAATTGGCCTATCTATACAAAAAATTTCCGGTATTCTGTTTTCCCCAGCGGAGAAAATGTAACCTTGTTAATAGCCATTTTCCACCGTAAATCTTGAGCGAAAAAATGGACCAATATCTTAGCCACTTATAGAGATTTGGGCAAGGTACCACTTTGTAGGTCGAATTGGACTATCTTTAGAGATCATTTTTCGATATTGAGGTTTTCCGAGAGGAGAAAATGTAACCTGGTTACAGCAACGCCTCAGTTACAGCAATGCCTCTAGCGCATGCTCAAAGAAATGTGGTCCAATGATGCTGCCGGATCAAATGGAGTGTAGCGGCCTTTGGTGTATCAGTTGAGGGTTTTATTAATTTATTGATGTTATTATGATTTTTTTTTTGCCAAAAATGGTGGTCGTCTATGTACCGAGCTGTAAAATTCGCAACATTTTTTAACAAACATCTTAACTTAATTGTCGTCTAGTCTTTACTTTATCTTCCAGTGCATGCAAATTTTCAAAATTATTCATTACACGCTGAATTCAAAACAAAATGGCGGCCAAACAAAATCGACCTGGAACATAAAAGGATCCTGTATAGGTCGAATTGGTATATCTTAAGAGAAGATTTTCCGACATTCGGTTTTCACGAGCGGAGAAAATGTAACCTGGTTAATAGCAATTATTCACCATAAATCTTGACTGATGTGAAGTTTCCGATAAAAAATATCAAAAACAAAAATTAAACAAGTGTTTTGAGGTAAAAGCGATGAGAAATTAAATTGATAACGCCATTAACGTGATCGGAATAATCTTTTTAACTACCATTATGATTATTTTAATGAGAACCAATTTGTCGGAAAGGGTTTTCCTGAACGGTTGATTTGAAGGTTTGTTATTAACAATTTTCCACTGCAAATATTAGAAAATATTAAAGATTTGGGCAATACTCCACTATACAGACCAGATAAGTCTATAATTAATGTTGAGCATTTTGAAGCAAAAAATTTTTTGAAGCAAAAGCATTTTGAAGCAAAACGTTAACAAGCGACCCCTTTTGACCAGTGAATATGGCTTGGGACTCAAATGTCACTGTAGTAATTTAATCAATTTTTCGAAATCTTCTTCCATAAGTGGTTTCGGTGCAAGTAAATTCGATAAAACACTGTAATATTCTAGACCAATACAGTTCAACAACAATTTTTATTTATCTTCATCGTTTTCAATCAAATCGAAATTGAGTCGCTGCGGATACTGTTGAAACGATGCTTTTTAAATACGATTCTTTCTTATTTATAATTAGAGCCGCCATATTCTTTTCTATTTTCGTCTTTTTAATTCCCATAGGAATTTCATTCTTTATTTATACGTAGAATCTGGATTAATTTTAAGCTTCTGCATGCACGTTTACATCGGTTGTTCATGTTTAGTCGTTTCTTATGCTGTTGAATTGAGCTCTCGATAGCACTAATTCTGTAATGGTTATATTACTGAGCTTAATTTCATTTTTGTCATGTGGTCTTCGTTTATCGACACACTTAAATTAAATTGTAGCACAAATGAAATTTCTAATTTACTGGTTGATGTCCTATATCCTGACACTGTGAGCGTATCTCCTTTTAACTCCCTTTATTGACCTTTTTCCCCTTCAATGGTTATGATTGTTATTTCAATTGCCCTACTGCTACACAAGGCCCTGGATTTTACCACAAAGATTCGGGCATTGTATCTGAGCAAAGGAAATCATAGTGTATAGTGATGTTCATTTCGCTGATTTGACAGCTTGTTGGGAAAACCAATTTGTTTCAGTAGTTGCACTTCATAATGGCTTGGTTGACTTGGTTTCAAACTGTAAACTGTGATTTATCTGATATGTTGTTGGAATTGGTGTAGTGTCGGTATCAGAGGGTCTTGATAACCCTCTGTGATAGTGTCGTTTATTGCGGACTGAAATGTACGAAATTTGTACTTTTCAATCATAGTATGAAGAGCTAAGTCAGTGAATTCTTCAAGAAACATTACTTTTATTGTTCAAAGTATTAGTGAATGTCTCAAATTTTTATTGGTTTCCTCGTAATTATGCTTAATTAAGTGATTGTTGACTGTAATATCGATTCTGTGATATTATTGGTTTGGAATTAATTTTTTTATTCTGCCTTCGTAAGCTTTGAACAAGTACACCGAGTAACTCATTGGCAATTGTACCAACAAAATCGAAAGGTGACCTTTTTTGGCACGCCGTTTGTGCATAACGTCCAGCTGAAGAGTACAGGTGCTCAGCATAGTCTATAGCTCTGCCCAATATATGGTAAGATTAAAGTTGGTTATAGTGTTCCATTCACCATTGATTAGATTATTTTAACCAATTGTATCAAAATAGATATCAAGATGAAAGTTAAATCGTGGTATGTTGTACTTCATTGTTGTTCCTGCTACTACTGTTTTCAACAAGCAAGTAGGTATATGTTGTTGTCATTCGTCTACGTTGTTCCGGTTGTTCGGGATTATTATCAGTGTTGTACTTGTTGTACACAACAGTGTAATCGGTATTACCGATTCAATTCATTTTCAATTTGTTTCATTTTCAATTTCAATGATTTCAATTCATTTAATGATTTTCAACTATTCTGCCTCGCATCCATTTAGAAGGAGATAAATTGTCTTCTATTAGAAGAACGATATCCTTTATTTCGATTTGTTGCTATTTTGGGCGTCTTCTAGGAAATGGCCGGGTATGACAATTTCTATAGGTCATGTCATTGGATATTGCGCATACAAATGTAGAATTTAACACGGTCGCTATTTGGTTTAGAACTGTTGCTGGTATGTAGGTTAGTGTGATGTTCTCACAATCTTCTGTATATGGGTTTTAGCTAACATTACGCCAGCTTCCCATAATTCACCAAAATGAGATAATGCTGGTGGTTGAAAATGCCATGTTATCACATCCGAAGCTATAGCTGTTCAGACACGATCTTGTTAAAATCTGATGCCACATCTTTTAGCATTCGTTTCAACTGGTTGTTAGCTTCAATGAAGTTCGTTGTATTGTCACTGTACATGTCACTGCATAATCCTCGTCTCGAGCTAAATCTTATGAAGAAGACAATGAATGTGTCTGTGGTAAAATCTGTTACTGAAAGTTATTCTTGATTTTATTTTTTATTATTAATGTTGAATCAAAAACTCTTTTCGCCATTCATTTCATTGGATAGACAATTAAAAACCGAAAGTTAAATGTTGATAGGATTACTAATTAACACGTTTTTTGCCGAGTGTTATTAACCCATTATTGCGGATATTTTTTACATTATAATCAGTAAACCACTAATTCCAGGGAAATGCACAAATTCGAAACAACCTTTGAGAGAGCTCACAGATGAAGCTATAAGGAACGATTCTAGGGCCTTAACTGTTAAATATGGAAATATCAGGTGTACAAGAATGAAATGCGGTTTTTTACTAAAAAACATGTTAAATTCGTTGTCAAAGAATGATAAAAAAACGGGAAAGGTTTGGAGCCGAACTCTATAAGCATTTTTGTTAACTATAAAGAACTAAGTGGATATAATATTAAGAGAAATAAAATTATCTTGATACCAGTTAAAAATATTTAATTTGTTTTGTATATTTATTAGTTGATATTATTCAGTTACTTTTAACGGCTTATGGTAAGAATACAAAGATTTTTATAGATAAAAATCAAACTCATATTCAAATTTGACGAAAATTGCATCAATTGCTGTTCCGCCATCAGTGGTTCATCCGAGATTTGAAATTGAATGTAATTTGAAATTTATACGAATGACAAATAAATAAATCCGTTGACATTTTTTTGTCTCTCCTAGAACGTTTTTGTCATGTCATTGCCACCTAGATATTCAAGGCGCAAACCTAGCTACTTCATCATTGTGTGACATATTATTCTTTTGGAAATTGCAATAACGTCCGGAAAATGACAGAGAATAAATTTTATGAAAAATAAAAAATAAAAATTGTTAGTATTATTATTCCGTGTTTAAGAAAAGAAGGTTCTATGCAGTGTGATTTGCGTTGTAATATCACACACACCCACCTAACCCCATCTACACCCAGCCCAACCGACCCCAATCCACCATAACTCAACCGACCCCAATCAACCGCAAACCACCACACGTAACATTATTACCACCTCCACCCACTATAAAATTCAAACCTCCAAAACCCATCTCACCCGCACCACCCTATAACGCACCACCCATATCATCATTCTTTAACACCTCCATACCCACTCCCACACACATACCACCCACACAAACCCTCATCCACCAAATTCCAAATATCCATGCCAAACCCAAAATACCTCATCCCACCTCCTCCACCTCCCATACCACCACTCCTACCACCCCCATAACCAAACCACCCACACAAACCCACATCCACACGAGATATATTTTTGTTCCGCATTCACATTCTCTGATGAAAGCAAAATAGAATAGAAAATGAAAAAAGTCTATCAATTTTTAGGAGGGAGGTTAGCAAAAATCTACATATCTCCGAACACCCTAAACACAGAAATGTCCAAATCAATAGGGCTCTATCCCATGAACTGCTTGAACTTTTAATGAAAAAATTAAGTTGATATCTCAATCCGTTCTCAAGTTATCGGGGACACACACGGACAGACTGGAAACTCGTCTAATCACCGCCTAGATAGCGCCACTTCCTATGCGAGCGAAAGGTAATATTTGTTTATTCGAGAAAAAACCTCATTCCATTTTATTCATATTTCATCATTTGTTACATTTGTAAACTAATTGAATATTTTACATAGTATCCAGTTTCGAAAATATTCCGCCAGATGTCAGCCACTTTGCGTTAAAAGGCGAATAGCATTTTTTTAACAAAAATGTCTAAAAATCTGCTCCATCGCTTGCTATACAGACATTTTTGAATACCACGCCAGTAAAAAGCTTCCCCTTTTGCCGCGAACAATTCATCGATCCGTTTTTTCACATCTTCGTATGAACCAAAGCTCTGCTCATCAAATGCGTGACCCATCGATGCAAACAAGTAGTACTCGGAAGGAGTCATGTCTAGTGAGTAAGCCGCATGGGGTAGAACTTCCCAGCTGAGTGATTACAACGTGTCGCGAACCGGTTTTTTCGTATTTGACGGAGCATTGTCATGAAGAACAATGAATTCTGGTTCCACCAAACAGAGCATCGTGCGCCTTGGTCCACTCATGATTTTTTGCGCTAGTGGTTCTCAAAATAAATACACTTTTCAGCCGCTGTAACTATACAATGCAAAAACGGTGTACTTTGTACCGAGCGAGTCGTTTCCATTTGCCTGTCGTTCAACTCATGTGGTGTACCCATCTACCGGTCTTCTGAATCTATCCCATCTCTCGTAGCTAACTGGAAGCAGCTTCTTGGCTAACGCCCAATTGCTCGGCAAATTGTTTTTGTGTTTGCGAATCATCTTCGTCCAACATTGTATCATCAGCAAAATTCCGGATCTTCGTATTTTTTTGGAGGTTTTCTACGTTCCTTGTCTACAACATCAAAGTCACCACTTTTGAAACGCCGAAACCATTGTTCACACGTATCTTAGCGATGAAGCATGTTCACATGTCAAATATGTCAGCATATGCCAAATTTGTATAGGACACCAATGCACCATCTGTAATCTGAAATTCGCATTTCAAACTTGCAGATGGGTGTGTAACGAAATCCCGGGTTTCAAAATCCCGGTTTGTCAAAATCTCGGTTTTTTATAAATCCCGATTTGTCACAATCCCAGGTTTTAAAATCCTGGTTTTCAAAATCCCGGTTTTGTATTAAAAAAATTCCGATTTTTAGGAAATCCCGGTTTGAATTTTTAAAATTTGACATGTGGGAAAATCAGACTCTAAAATGATTTTTTGACAAAATTCAAAAATGAGTTTGGGATAATGTTCTAGAAAATGGCTAATACGGATGGAATTTGGCCGTTTTTAACAGATTTTCTTGAAATTCGATACGTATGATGAAAATGGAATTCTAAAACGATTTTTCGATAAATCGGCCAATAGAGATGGAACTTGGCCATTTCTAAACCGATTTTGTTGAAATTCCACACGTGCGATGGAAATGTATTCCTAAAATGATTTTTTGATAAAGTTCTGAAATATGGCCATCGCTAAATGGAAGTAGTCCATTTTTTAACCGATTTAATTGAAATTCGACATGTGGGTTCTATATGGGATTCAAAAAATTGCGTTTTTGATAAAGTTGTGAAATAAGGCGTATATGCCTGAAACCCGGCCATTTCTTAACCGATTATGTTGAAATTCGTCACGTGCGATGGAAATGGGGTTCTTAAATGATTTTTTGATAAAGCTGTGAAATATGGTCAATAGAGATGGAATTCGTTAACCGATTATGTTTAAATTTGATACGATCTAAGGATTATTAAATGAGTTTATGGTAAAGCTCTGCGTATCTGGACAAAAAGGGAGACATATTTCAGAACTTAGTCAAAAAATCACTTTAAAATCATATTTCCATCACACATTTCGAATTTTATCATAATCTGTCAAGAAATAGCTAAGTTCTGTCGGTAATGGCCTTATTTTAGAGGTTTAGCAAGAAATCATTTTAGAATTCCATTTAGACCTTACTTGTAGAGTTTTAACATAATCAGTAAAGAAATGGTCAAGTTCCATCCCGATCGACCGTATTCTAGAACTGTATCAAAAAATCAGTTTTAAATTTGAATCATTTACTTAGGCTGCGTACCAATTGGCAGGTAACTCGTTTACTACGATAAAAATCGGTTTTAGAACAAATTTTTCGATCAGTTTGTCATAGAGTTTTTGAAAAATAATTGAATTTATCGAAAAATTTACTTAAAATTGACTTTTACCCTACAATTGGTACACAGCCTTAAGCCTCAACCAGCGAAAACTTAAGAATTTAACTTGTGCTCCATTTGGACTACTTAGGGAAGCAGTACGACCATCAAAATTTTAGAGGTAGTTGTTTATTTGTGACGAGAAGCCTAAACAATTTTGGTGATTGTAGCAGTTACCAAAATGGTACAAACAGCGTGTAACTTAAGCTCTTAAGTGTTCGCTGGTTGAGGTATTAGAATAAAACTAGTAAAACTGATCCTTTATTCCCGACATGTTTTCGAACCCCGCTCTTCTGGAATTTTTTTTTTCTAAAGGCCCTCGGAGGGCTAATCGAAGGAGGAGGAGCGATGCGACTTCCCGCGTGCCCGCAAGAGTTATTGAAGCCTCTAAAATTCGGTATGATATCAAAGGGCTGAATGTCGAAGGGCAAAATTACGAAGAGCCGAATATGTCGAAGGGCCGAATGTCTCGAAGGGCCGAATGCATCAAAGGTGCTACTTTTCGTGTAGCACCAAGGAATATTTCGAAATTTTTTTTTTATCAAATATTAATGAATTTGCTTGATAAAATTTTCGTGCACCAAAATATATCACAGACTGAATACGTGGAATTTTGACATTCGGCTTCCGCCTCTATAATCGAAAACAAATATTCGAAAACAAACAAATTTTTCTAGTAAATTTTTGGGCAAGATATCTTATTTTTATGCCAAAATATTATTAGTCCGGCCGACTCAAATTAATAAAAAATATTATTTTCAAAACCAAACTTTAGAACTAGAAGGAAAGAAAACCGGGATTTTGAAAACCGGGATTTGGTAGTACACCTCTTGTAGATATCTACAATGCATGCTATATGCACGAATGTCTGGAAATAATATTACATTCCTTTTAAATTGTATTCTATATATTTTGTACATAAGCACGTTGCCACAATGTGTAGTGCAGGCGGGTGAAGCTACTAAACAACATTTCTTTAAAATTTTGATTAACTAAGATCAATCGGAATCGACAGTAGACAGAATACAAAAAAAATCACGAGATTCGTGTTTTTATAAAATTTTAGCTTGCAGAATTCTTGTATCATGCGGATTTGACGTAAATGATCTATGATCTTCAATTTTATACAAATTCGATACTGTGTATGTGCTACAATATGCAAAAATAATAATTTATCATGTTTGGCTTGTATAAACAATTATGTACTACATTTTTATTAAAGCAATACAACAAGCTATTAAAATATATAATTTAATAATAATTGACTGTAATGTACGCAAATATTTTTATTATGTGGTTTGGCATGTGACTGACTTTATCAATTGGTTTATCAATCACGGCCTGGCAAATAATGTTGTCTTGTGCTCTTAATAAAATCTAGCCGACCTTAATTTTAACGGAATTGATTAAAATGCTGACTCATTTATTAATTATTTAATGTGATGTCAAATCGACCGTGATTTGATGAACATGATTGATAATCTCGCTCGATATATACACAAGCCGGATTTTTGTACATACGTACGCGTATATACAAAAAAAACATGTTAAGTGGCTGAATTGATTGACGGTGGGTATATTTGCGCAACGATAAACTGATAAAACGTGAAACGCACGTACGTGCCATTCTCATCACAGATAGTGCAAAATAATTGGTTTTTAAACTGCATATCATGGTTTTGATAAATACAAAAACAACAACGATTTTATTTAAATATTTGCAAAAAATAAATAAATAAATAAATATATTGTATATGCTAATGTTTAACCTAGATTAAAATGTGGCTAGACCAAATTACAAATATCCAAACACTTTAAATGTTTGCTTAGAAACACTGTGGTCGTATTAATATTTACGAAATGAACTAAGCGCAGACGATCTATGGTACACACTTAAAAATTTTGCTGCGATTTATGATGCAACCCTTGCATCGGGGCATATACGATGCAATCGTGCATCAAATTCTGATGCAAAGCATATGCATTGAAAATATTTACGATGCAAATGCGTCTAAAACTAATGCAGTAGTGTGTCGAAAGAAAATTTGTATATAATCTGTGGCCCTATTCTGATTTTCCCCGGGAATAGGGAATTGGGAATTAGTGACGTATTTCTAGCAGTTAGGAATTTTTGATGTGTAAACATCTTTACTCGCGCCTACCGAAAATTTTTGTATTAGAGTAAACTTGTAAATGAAACGAACTTAAATGACGTACCTACTTCGTTTGAAAAAAAAGCAACAAACTCAATAAAAACAGTTTTGTACTATACATGGCATATGCTTGTGTATATGTAAAGGGTTTTCCAATAAGAGGTTTCATTTTGAATAGCCTACTATTTGGGCAGCTGTCAATTTTGAAGCTGTCATGTTTTGATATTTGACAAATAAAAAAACTACGCTATTACTAAAAATGGTACGATATGTTACACGCTTCAACAACGCATTGAAATTGTTAAAATTCACTACAAAAATGGTGAAAATTTTGCAGTCACAGTTTGCAAAACTAAAGCACTTTTGAGTCATCGTGAAGCAACTTCTTGGTCGGCAATAGTTAAACTGGTGGGAAAATTTGAGCTGTTGGGACAAGCAAGTAATGTGAAGAATCGAAATCGTGTGCGTCGCTCAAGAATAACTGAGAATATGCTGTAGCCCGTAGTGTTGACGAAAACCCAGGCTTGTCAATCCCTCATCGATCTTTTTGAATTAGGCATTCCACAAACAACATTACACCGTATTTTGCATAAAGACTTAGGTCTTAACGCTTTTAAAGTTCAGTTAACGCAGAAACTCAAGCCGGCCGATCACCTTAAACGTCGTATCTTCGCTGATTGGGCCCTTCAAATGCATCAAAATGATCTGGATTTTCATCGAAAAATCATCTTCAGTGATGAGGCCTATTTTTACCTCGGAGGCTACGTTAATATAAGCAGAATTGTTACATTTGCGGCTAGGAAAATCCAAGAATGATTGTTGAAAAGCCTCTCCATTCTCAACGTGTCACTGTTTGGTGCGGTTTTTGGGCTGGCGGTGTGATTGGACCTTACTTATTCGAAAATGAGGCTGGTGCATCTGTAACGGTGAATGGATTGCGCTACCGATATATGATTAATGATTTTTTATGGCCGGAATTGCTTGTGTACCACACAAGCAACGAAACAATCATGAATGAAGAAATGTTATTTCTCGAAGATGTGATCACAATTGGCCACCGAGATCTTGTGATTTAATACCTTCAGACTTTTTTCTTTGTGGCTACGTGACTGGTAAGGTCTATGCCAATGCTCCACAATCAAAACCTTAAAGATGTAATTCGTGAAGTTATCGAGGACACACAGCCACAAATGAGCGAATTGGTCATGAAAAATTTCATGAAAAGGATATGGTGGCCATTTGGCTGATATCGTTTTCAAATGTTAATGGCATACCTTACTCTTTACAATGAAATAAACATTTATTGATTTCTCTCAAAAATACTTGTTTGTTTTAATATCAAAATGAAACCGCTTATTGGAAAATCCTGTATAATAGTAGGGAAAACGAAAAAACTAATTTAAAAAATGAAATAGAAACCATCGACATTTTCATCGATCAGAAAAATCAAAAAAAAAAAATACGATACGTAATACGAATTACGATTACGAAATTACATACTCTTACGATTAAAAACACAGTCAACAATTTGTGTATGATGCTTTGTCACGAGTAACGAGTCTCTAGGAGCCGTTCAGCACCTCGGCTATCAATGATCATATCTTCTACTAAATGGGGTTATAATGACGTCTCGTTTTTAACATTGATCTGCCAGAGTCTCAGGTCACAGTCAAGCAGGTGCGCAATTCATTTGCTTTCCTAGAGCTGGCTGTGCAATGACGAGCATGTTAATATTCCTACGTTTGAATGCTGCGTTCAGTTCAAGAGAGATGGTCAGTGGGCTGCCAGAGTATCAATTCCGTCAAAAGATCCATAAAATGAGCATAGTGGACACAAATAATTTGCCGTACGAACTTTCACTTGCCATAGGTCGGCCTTAATTTCTCAAAACCAATATTGGCGTAACAGATGGACTGGCGAATGGAACTATGGACTATCTGAGGTATATCGAATGCAGCCATCCTGACCGGTACAATGAGAACGATGAAAACGTCAACAGTAAAAAATGTCAAACGACTCTGGATGGATTTCGACTCTGGATGGATTACAAATTCACAAGTTGGCAAGAAAATCAGGCGGCTCAAAGCTGGGTGGGCACAAAAAACGAATATCGATCGATGTTTGGTGCCCATTTCTAGAAAAAGCTCAACTGTTAATCGAAACAACAATCGTACAATTAATGTTAAGCGTAATCATTTTCCAGTCGTACCTGCATGTGCCACCACAATTCATGCATCACAGAGTGGTACCTATAACGAGATAGTCAGTATTATACTGTTACGATAAAAGAAACAGTCTACAACTTGTGTATATTGCTTTATCACGAGTAACGAGTCTCGAAGGACTGTGCATCTCGTCGGCTATCGATGATCATGTCTTCTACCATGGACGTAAAAATGGGACCTCAATGGGTCTTCTACAAAATGAGCTATCGCGCCTCACTACAAATCCGCTAAGTCGAGCTCAGGTTGAAATGGCGAATTTTGTATGGTTGTTTTTGGTAGAACAATATTCTTTTCGCCAATTTTTCCACAGCTGCACCCAGCGTAAGATGAAAATTTTCTTTGTAGGTTTGTGCATCTATCGTTTTTAGGAAGTGCAAGCCAAAAATTTCGAGAAAATTATCACATTTTCCGGGAAAATTTTAACATTTTCATTTTTTTTTTGGTGAAAAATTGCGTATTATTTTATTCAAAATAGTACAAATGTATATATATTTTTTAATTTTGATATTAGCATTGTATTTTAACAGTTTTTCGATAGTACAAGCAATTTTTCCGGGAAAATTTTGCAATTTTTCTAGGAAAATTTTATTATTTTGTTTACTAATTAAATGTTTTAATTAATTAAATATTATTATTTAAATTATAATAATTTGCCACTTGAAAAATTGTATAAGTTCTGGAAAAGCAGGGGTTTGAGGGCCCCCATCCTCTAAGGTGTATAACAAATTAAAATTACATTAAAAAAAAATTTATATTTACAAAGGTCGATTTTTTTAACATTTGCGGCACTATCAGAATAAGCGATAAGAGCGATAAAAACTCTTTGATCTGTGTCTGCAAGGTTGACGAAGTAATTATAATTAATAAAAATAAATAAAAATTAAAAAAATATTGAAAAAATAAAAAAAGGAAAAACTTTTCCGGAAAATTAAAAAGTTTTATTAAAATAACGCAAAAATGTAATTTGTTACCCGTTTCATGACAGTGTAATTTGAATTTTTATCATTAAAATTAAGATTTGATAAATAAAAACGGCAAATTTTTAATTTTTGGATGAAAAAATATTTTTGGAAAAACTGAAAATTTTCCAGGAAAATGTGGTGATTTTTCCGAAATTTTTGGCTTGTACCTCCAAAAAATGATAGGTATACAATCCTATAAAGAAATTTTTTTAAAAAATGTTGATCTTACCCCATTTCGGCGATGTATACGTCATCTACACTTACGCCAAAAATTTCGCTTGTTTTTCACAACCAACACAATTGTGTATATAGTTATAGTGTTTTTTTTCGGACGAAAATAATTTTAAAAGGAATGCATAAATGCGTAAGTTGGGTCAAAACACATACAAAAATAAATTTTTGACATGGAACTTTTACAGTACCCACACAATTGTGTTAACGGGCAGGAAAAGGGATATACCTATTGGTGGCGCATGACAAAATTTTCCTTCACCAAAATGTATCGCTGACTGGATACGTGATGAAAAATAGTAAAATACATAAATTCATAAGAAATTCATTTATGTTTTTTAATAAAAAAAAAATTTACAAAATATTCAATAAAAATACAAATTTAACCCTCGTCCGGCGGCATAATTTTACTACGCTGAAAGACGGCAGACGTACAATTGTACTTTCATATATTTTATATGAATATCGTCACTGTAGTCATAATTTTTGTTAATAGATAATATTTGGAATTTCCACATTATTAAAATGTAGAGATCTCACAAAGCTTTAACTCTCTCCGGCTTCTACAAGAAGACTTATTAGTATTTAAAAACAGAAAAGGTACAATTCTACCTATGCCGCCTGACGAGGGTTAAAAAATTATATTTCTAAAAACAAAAAAACAAAAAATTCGGCCCTTCGACCCATTCGGCCCTTCGAGATTCGGCCCTTCGACACATTCGGCCCTTCGACACATTCGGCCCTTCGACACATTCGGCCCTTCGACACATTCGGCCCTTCGACATTTGGCCCTTCGACATTCTGCCCTTCGTCCAATTCGGCCCTTTGACACATTGCCCTTCGTCCCATTCGGCCCTTTGACGTTCGGTCCTTTGACATTCGTCCCTTCGACATTCAGCCCTTTGTACCCATTCCAACAAATTAAGTGTTTATCTAACTCTATTAATAAACGTAAAAGGTAATTGCTTTGTCTGTCCGGCAAAAAACTGTAAGTCCGATTTGATCCGGTTATTTTCAAAACTGTTTTAGTCAAATTTAAATTTGATCACTTTTAAAGTATTTTCTGTAGGTAGGTACTTTGGCGACCAAAAAAGTGCTAATTGAAGTAATTTATAGACCTTAGGTGTTATTTCTTATCTGTATGATGACTGTCTAATGGAATGTGCAAACAAGTACGATCTACTCACAATAACACAAGGTATACGCTAGATTATGATTGCATCTTTTAGTTTTTCATTATTATTCAAACAATAATGATTTGTAACATTCAGTAGTTTAAACACTGTGACTAACGGTGAACCCAGCTGGCGTGCACATCTGCGTTGTATTAAAGTATTTTGTATGGACCAGGGAATAAGATGCTGGCAGTATTTGGAATACAACGCATATAGGCTATCTATGTGAGTAAGTAAAACTAGTGGGTAAATTATGTAGAGCAAGTATTCGTCTAATAGACTCGTAAGTATAATTTATCCAATGCTGAATTAATTTTAAAACTTTATCTTTATTTACATAAAACTTGCTTGTTAATCACATGCTAATGAACTTGAATTTAAACAGCGTTATGTTACTTACTGTTCAAGTTCAAGTTCGAGCTCGACAGTGAAGTGTATTCAGAATTATTTATAACCTGCCTGATCACTTACTCATATAACTTAGACGAGAAGGGAGAAAGATAGAATCAGAATGAGTAACAAAGTAATTATTTTGTACATACTGTTACGAATTTCGGGCATTGCATTCAGATTCGTATTGGATTTTACAAATAAAACACTCAGCTTTTAAGGTTACAAACTTTATTTACCAACACCTTTAACCGTTTTATCCCTGGCCCTCGTGATGGTCTCTTCTACGAATCGATCGTTATGCATTCCCCGTCATAAATTTTGTAGGTTGGTTGGATTCGTCTTCGTGGACACACTTCGCTGCCAGCTCATTTTGTTACTGATGCCTTCTCTGCCTCGTTACATTCCAGCACTCCGCGCTCTCAACTCTAATACCTACCACCTTAGCACGTATCTCCGTTGTGGCCATCTGGGTCGACATTCGATGGTGTGGGAAAGCTGCAGATGTCTTGCAAACAGTATCTGCTACAGAAACGAACTATGTGTGGGTCGAGATAGAGTTGGAACTATAAGATACGGGCAAGCGGCAACTACGTGAGGAAAGCTTGCAAGACATAAAAAGTGAGGTAACGAAATAGGCGCGTTAAGCCTACGTTAATACACCTGCAAATGTGCTGAACGGACTAACAGTGGGTGCGTTTATCAAGGCTGTTAAGATGAACTATCCGAAACTTGTTTTGAGAATTAAAACTATAGAGGTAAAACCATGAATGAAGTATTGGCGTTGGCTTTGTAATGTAAAGCAGCCACAGCCAGTTTAGTAACTGTTTTAGTAAAGTTGCTCAAGCTGGATTCCGATGATATTACACTAAGCTATTGAAGTCATAGACAATTTCAACAGTCAAGTGCAGAGCCAGGTGACATCAAAAGCCAAAGAAGATACTTTAGATGCGGGAAGTTAGGTCACTACGTCAGTTATTGTACGCAACGGTAGAATGATAATTTTGCGCGCAGCCTAATTTCCGAGAAAAGCAACATGAAAACTGACGAGAGGAACTGACACCATGAATAAAGAAAATCACAGACAGTTCAAGAAACAATCAAGACCAGGAGCGAACGCTTTGTTTTAGCTCAGATCGTACAAGGCTGCTTAAAGAGAGTTTACGCTGTGGTGAGGTAGAGATCAAGACATGGTGAGCCAGTAGCGGAAAGCGACCAGAAAGTCAACACACTAACATTTATTCATTGTAAGACGCTGATCAAAGACAACGAATGGACAAAGATCGGGCTGCAGTAGAGAGCAACAGCACGAAAGTCCAGAAATAAATCGAAATCAGAATTCATAATTTTCCAAGTCATAATATTCCAAGTGCGGAAGGGAACATGGGAATATCGAAAACTATTGTAAACGGAGGCTTGTGACCAATGCAACTGTATATGGCACTTATGTTGTTTCTACCTGATCTTTGATTTAACTACATCTTTAAAGACTTGCACGCAGACAATTGATCTACACGCGTTATTATAAATGAGCTCGAACGCTCAATATGTGGATGCAGTTCACAAAATTTTTGTTAATGTCAACAAATAAATAAAATACTGAAATTAAGCGGAATAGGTGATGTAGAATGCCAGATACAAGCATCGCCAGATACAATAAATGGAATAATCTCGAACAGCGATAGACAAGTACATAAACGCGAGCAAATTGCCATGTGCAACTTAAGAAATAAAAGGTAAAAGTGGACAGTAAAAGTGAATTAGTGAACAGTGATTAAGAGTGAAATTAGTGAACCTCCTCAGTAAATAATGGTGTTGGGAAATAAAGTATGTAACACATCGCCTGAAAAGTTCCCGGTCTAACAAAGAAAACACAATTTTTTCTTCATCAACATAATTTCCTTTTAGAGCGGTACGGTTAAATTCAGCATTCCAGTCAATGATGGTGGATTTTCCTGGTGCAGAGTCCGATTAACACTTATCAAGCCACTGCTTTGTTTGAACGGTATTTTTCCCCATCAAAAAACGGCGCAGCACATGAAATTCTTTTATTTACCATTGTTTTGAAATTAACAAAAGTAGCGTTTAATGATCGAAATGTCATGAAATTTTAACAGGTATAATTTGCTTGTATTAAAAGCAAAACTATTCCACTAAAAGTTTTTTTTTTGTCTAATCTAAAAACCAATATGTATTATAAAATATATCTTATCACTTTGATAAGTGGCATTCAAAATTGCAATTGGAATCAAATCATTATCTTATTCTGCAAAGAATTTACAGCAAAACCTTATCTTATGCATCGAAAAAGGTTACAACATAACATCGGGATTTCGAAAATTGGGATTTTGAAAATCGGGATTTTGAAAGTCGGGATTTTAAAAGTCGGGGTCTTGAAAGTCGGGATTTTTTTTTGTCGAGATTTTGATAATTCGGTCTTTGTTATTCGGGATTTTGAACCGACCCCCGTAAAATTAATATTTTACCTATTAAGATTTTACGGGTTGGCGAAAGAGAAGAAGAAAAACATGGAAACGTTTTCTTTTGATTGCCAAAAAAATGTGCTATTGCTGAAGTGGCTGATTAAGTTGCCGACAGATGTACTTATACAATGTTGGTGTTTTTCAAGGAACTTCGATAGATCACCTTAAAAGAAAAAATGTGTTTCTCTATCTTTGGACTGAAAACGAGCAGCCCAAAGGTCTAACGAAATTACTTCAGCTGTTTATCACAGACTTCAAAATTCCACTTTTAGCAGCAATATATTGAAAATCAGGCTTGTGATGGTTGTGTGGTGCAAAATAAAAATACTACAATGATGGCTATGTGCTCTTATTGGCGAAGCTTCCTAAGGAGCCCTCCTCGTCACACAAAGGAAATCGAAATTATTTTCCTTATCCCTGAACACTCGTTCATCCCCCGGATGAAGTATTCGCTCAATTGAAAAAAAAAGCTTTACAAGGAGAATGGGACCATTAATGGGTCCTGATTGTAAAATTAGGGATTAGAAAAATGCAGCAGCTAGAACACTAAAGCCACCTTGTCAATGGCATTTTAAATTCAAAGTGTCGAAGAGATTTGCAATAAATCGACTTGATAATAACTCGATTACTATTCGTGGAGAAAATTGACTTACGGCTGATAGAGGAGGGCAGCTGATGAAGATGAAACAGACCTAAGGGTTTCGTATATAGTTAGATATTCAAAAGTGTAATGAAGTCAGCCACTTTATTTTAAGCTAAGAATATTTTTAATTTTTTACTACAAAATGTGATATACATATATGTTGAATACTTTGCCTTTTATAATTGAATTAAAATATATTTAAGACAAATATCGTATTAAGCTGCTTAATCTAATCAGATATATATGGTATGCCTCCCTAGGCAGGCCATATGGCCCCCGGTATGAAACACTGATTTAAAGCATATTCAAATCAAACCGAAAATTATCCATGTCGGTTTGTTGCAAAGCCTGCCTTATCCAATGGTAAATATCAAAAGCATCCTTATCCATTTTTAATTAGATTTTTTCTCGGGATTAATTAATTTAAAATATCTGAGGCATAATTTTTAAACTTTAATTTACAGTTCTTAATTATTAAAATTAAGAAAACCTATAGATTTTCTTATAATTTAAAATGGGAAAATATGTATTGCCATTTATCTCAAAATGATTTAAGATGGATAAGAGCATGTTTTGCTTTTAATACACAATTTGAAGGTTGGTAGAATTTAAAAATCATATGGGTTTTAAATTTGTGGCAACATCTATGTGTCAGACTGGGAACTTTTCAGGCGATGTAATAATTTAAAACGCTGAGTGCACCATATAGTGTCCTTTGTGGACTTATTTTCTCTGAAGCCAAACTGCTTGTCGATATATATCCCGCCACATTGTAATATGTTTATCAATCTGCCAGTAACCAATTTCTCAAGCAGTTTACCTATGACTGGCAACAGCATGATTTCTCAATCCCTATTTGAGGCATTCAACCGCGCCGGTTTTTTTTTTGGACAGCCTGTGTATGAAACAAGATGTATGTACCTACAACAGGTTTTCATTTGAAACAAAATTAGGTTTACGGATAAATTCTCGGTTGCTAAGAATCAGTGATTTTCGATTATTGCAATATGTATTTGCATAAAGATGACGTAAATACTTCTGGTGTCAACAAGGTGTTTACTCTCTTGTAGATAATGTACTAAAATACTTCACAATATTAATGATTATTTAGCTCAATTGCCATAAGTGCAGTGCGAAACACTTTTGGGATGTTTTCCTTAAAAATTAAATTTTTTAAATCACCAAAACATGTGGGGTTATGTTTGAGTACGTTAATATCAAAGATAAATAAACATGCACCAATCGAATTAATGATATCACATTTCTAAATACATATATTCAGACATAATATATACTTATTATTTATACTAATTGATTAGAAATTTCCGCCGCCCATATAATTCTGAGTTGCCATTGACGGCCGCTTAATTGTTGGCGCATTATATCAACATTTTTAATGTTGTCGCTTTCAAATTTAATTAATTAGAATGACGTTAAACTGTTAATCATATTTGTGATGCTAAAAAATAATAATGAGCAAGCGAGTCATTCTTAGGGTCAACGGGTTTCTTGTATTATACACACATATTTTTATCAAAACAGAGTAATTACTTTATGTAAAGTGATTAAATGTAGAAAAACACTCACGTGATCAAACATTTGAATTTCGATGAAATTGACATCCAATTAAAATATTTATGTTTTCTTTTTATTTCAGTTGGTGCAGTAATAATTGGGACTCGTCATGAATGTGTGATGTGGAATAGAAAAACAGTATTATAGAATAGGGTAAGGAAATACTTTGACAGATACGTCACAACTTCACGAGTTTTAAATTAATTTATTAATTAATCAATTAATTTAAAAACACCAAGCGCTTGTCACTATTATTTTCAATTTATATTATAAAATAAACTGCTAGTAGCCAAATTGGTTCAGTCTTCTCTGAACCATTAAACGATTTCACATTTTCATGATAATTCTGTTGTGTTGTGTTGTGTTGTGAAAATATTAAGTATTTTTGTGTTTTAATTTTTGGGTAAATATTAAAATGTCTATATTGGTAAATTATTGATAACATCGAACGAGTATACAAAATGTATGATAACAGATGATTTTTATTGAATAAAGCAATGTGTTGTGTAATTAATGCTTCGTTAAATTTCGCGTTTGATGTTATAATTGATTA
The DNA here is from genome assembly GCA_932526605.1 of Nephrotoma flavescens. Lineage (NCBI taxonomy): Eukaryota > Metazoa > Arthropoda > Insecta > Diptera > Tipulidae > Nephrotoma > Nephrotoma flavescens. The sequence goes on along the minus strand of OW052221.1, from coordinate 285,755,847 downwards.
TGTTTACATTAGGCCATATATTTATTTTGTGATGGATACTGTTTATCGGTACCTAATTTCGTGAAAGTGATTATCAAATTTGTAAGTTATTACGTAAATTGTCACTTATCACATTAAGAGTCAGGCTTCAACTTGTAAGTGAGAAGTTTAAATTTTTTATTCAGAAGTTATAAATAGCTACAATTGTTGGCGTCTATTTTACTGCCAACAATATAATATCGGAAGAAAATTTTGTTAGTAGTTTTCTACAGGTACTATATATATACCCATGCATGCTGTACCGTCCCCTTAGTTGGCCTATAGTAACAATTATGTTAGGACACCGACCAAAGAGCACACTGGTTAAAGTTTTGGCGTTTGGATCGGAAGGTATCGGGTTTGAATAACGATAGAGGCAGGATGCAACAGAGATTTTTTATCATCTGTCGGAGACCCCTATCGGAGTACATGACTCATGGGCCAATGCAACGGTGCAATGGGCAGATGGCTCTATGTAAATCGGACCTATAGCCGTTACTTTAAATTAAAACATGAGATCAACGGTTATCCGAAATACAAAAACTTGTAACCGTAAATTATAACAACCATGTTCGACTAAATTTTTCAATCAGTCTATAAGCAAGTAGATGAAAGCACCAATCGTATCCATGTAAACTTCGCAAATTACGAAAGAAGATATCCGATACCCTCTACAAAAATTTGGTAATTCCTCCTGTGACTACAAAAATATTGTAATTGTTGGAACAAGTTTTTCAAGGTAGAGTCCTGGACATCTGTTATTCGGGGCTCCCGGGTTCGATCCCCGGTGGTAACCAGTAAAAGAAGACTGGACTGGCTGTTCTTGACATGTCATATGTTATATGTTTTTCAGATTCTAAGTTTTTTGTATTTTCAAGCCATAGTGTGGTTAGGGCTCTGCTCCTTATTATTTAAATATTTGTATTTAATATTTAAAACTGGAACACGGAATGATATTTCCTGTTATGGAGATATAACATCAATTGCAACAATTCCACATGAATACGATGCATGTGAAAACGATTCATGTCACTAATCAAGACAACCTTATACGGAGTTCACTAACACCCCGATTAAAGAAACTGAAATTTACGAACTACGAAATTTCAAATTTACACTTAAATATTACAAAAGTCGTGTCAATTTAATTATTATCAAAACATATTGTTACGAATTGGCCCTGTCAAATTCGGTATCACTGGATTGTGAATATCGTTATAGCATTTCACGGTTACAACACCAATTCTCGTAATTCTAAGTAATTTCCAAATATTTACGCCACTACTGCATATTCCCGAAATATTCCGAAAATAATTTTGCCACTCTTATTTTGCCACTCTTATTTTGCCACTCTTATTATTTTCCAAATAACTTACACAATTATTTTTTAATTCACATAATATAATTCACATATATCGCTACTCACGCTCGCTTTTAATCTTTCGCGCACCGAATCTCCTAAACAACTCACTAAGCCCCTGACACATTGTGATCGAATATTCTAGACTCGCCTGGCTCTAGATAGAAGTAATATTCTCGATTCTGATCTACACTACTATAATCTACTATACAACAAAACTATATCTCTAATGCTGCTACTTTAACCTAGATGTCACTAATTTCATAAAAAAAATCTTAGTAATGTTCTAAACCTTAAATGTGCACATCAAACCCAATATTAAATATATTTAAATAAATTATTTCTTAATTATTAAATGTACACCAGCACGGCAACGTTTTCCGCACTCAGCATGCTTTAGAACTTTAATGAGCAAACTTCCTGGCGTTTAAATAGTTTTCCGCCTAGTTTTACTGTAGTGCGATCAACATTCATCAAATCCTCGTCATCGTTTAATTCTTTTTTAAAGATGGTGCTGGTCCCATATTTGTATATAATATATTTTGTTCTGACCATATAATTTGGGAAATATTTACCACTTATTGTAACTTAATAAGGTATAATGAATTATTGGTCTTCCTACGATTTGGACTCTTCCTGACGGTTCTGAATCATTCTTACCTTGTGGTAATTGTGCCTTTTTAAGATACCTATTTAAAATAATTGTAGTTTAAAGCACGTTCTACACTACGTACACATAAAAGTTTGCTTGGCCGTATTGGTTGCACAATGAATGTTTAGCGATGACGCGTTTATAAATGCTTTATGTATACGTTGATGTAAAGATTCTTATACGTAAACGACTTTTAATATTCGGGGCAGAGACACTCTTTAACATTATCATGAGTTTTTTCGTGATTCTTGATGTGGTGACAAAAAAAATAACCATTTATCGCAGCTTTTCCATTTGTTGGTGGGGTCATATGTGCTTTAAGTGTCCATTTCAAGGTTTTTAAATGAGCTGAAAAGTTATTCGTTTATTATCGAAATTATAAATTAATCAATTCGTACTCACCATTGTTTACACTTTTTTCAAAATATTTAAACAGTCGGCCAGGATTATGGATGGGATTGTGCAACTCACCACACTCATACACCGAAGATCAAATTATCAAAATTTAATTTATAAACTTGACCCTCGAATATATAAACCGGTACTATATTTTCCTCCACAATTGATGAAACCTCCTCGCTGACATCCTGCATTTTACTCTCGGGACTTATTTCCAAATTATGTTCGGGGAGCTCATTCTCAGCGTCTGCAACCCAATATAGTAAGCTACTTTCTCGTTGTACTCGAATCTGATTCACACAATTGGAAAAAATCTGTTAATGTTGTGATCGTCTTTTTCGTAGAACTAGTTAAATTTTATTTGTTTCGTCGTAAATTGGGATTCAATCCCGGGATTTTGAAAACCGGGATTTTGACAAACCGGGATTTTGAAAATCGGAATTTCGTTACATACCCGGACCGTGTATCATATTTTTACTAATGATTTGAAAAAGTATCCGATCTTTATTGGGATGGGGTAACTCAGCCGATATGCCAATAGCAATTTCAGTTGGAATAATTTTGTCCTTCAACCAAATTAAAATGTGAGCGTGTCAGTAGATCTCTTTTTTTGACATTATATAGAATATATCCAGCAGTTCATTTGTAAAAATATTATTTTTAGTTATGCTCCATGAGGGAACGATGATTGGGCAATCATCGTATTGGACAGAACTAAATCTCGAATCTCAATCCATGTTGGATTACATGTAAACGTTATAAAAAGATGTGAACGTCCAAACCTTTGTACATGCGACATAGCAACCTGAGTGTATTCGTGCACGTGTGTTAGACTTCCCGTATACGTAGCTGGTAATATGACTAAGTTCCATCATTTGATCGTCCTTCAGAATGAAACTTTTTTTGATTGAAACGAACGAGGAGAAGTTGTTCACTTTGGATTTGAGCGTATATGTATATAAACTTGATGAATTTGTAGAAAAGATGACGGTACTCTGTGTGTAATTTGATTGTTGGGCTCTAATCATAAGAATCATCGCAACACCTGCTTCTGGATTAGTTGTATGACGTTAAAATGAGATCCGTCATCTTGCCAAAATTGTCTTCGGTATTGAAGAGCATCATAGGATTTGTGTGTTTCAGTAACACGTTGTAAACTTTGATTTCGTCTATGATTAATTACACGTCGGTTGAAATTTCCAACACCAGAGGGTATTTTGTCTGCTCGAATGTCTATACTCTGTGATAATCTGATGGCATTTGTTCCAATGCAGTTTTGAATAAATTTGTCAGTTGATTGCGTTCATGATATAACATTTTTAAACTTGGTATTATTTCACGATATGAAGTAAATTTCTAAAAACTGGGAGTCGTTGTCAGGGAGATCAAGAAGTGATGATGAAGTTTATGGTAAACTTAGACGGGGGCATAAAACCTCCATCGTTAACGATTTGTGTTGCTCCGAAAGTTATCATTTGATGGCGTGAGTTGTACTTTCGAATGTTTGTTGAAATTATCTGAATAACTCAGTTGTTTCGGAAACGTAAGTGGATTATCCACACTTCAAAGCATGACATTGTCAACAAATGTTTTCCGTTTGTCCAATTGAAACATTGGAGTGCATACTATAATCATATGCTTTGTCGTGATTGAATGCTGCTAACTTTAAAGCTCTGAAGTTTTATATTAACTACTTATATCGTAAGCAATTGTTTTCATACCGGGTCTCACGCTGGTCACTTCTACTTCGTTCTACTACGAACGTTTTTAAGCCGCGTTTCACGCTGTTCGCTTATTTCAGTCACTCTTGTGGCTCTAACCTTTTTCGACTTTGCTGTAACATGCTCAATTATCTTTTCTTCGGTGGCATTTTTTAAGCAAAAATATAACGTTAACTACAAACAAAAAGTAATCATTGATTGGCACATTTATAAACTGAAAACATAAATTCAATAAAAATGTATATTCGCATTTGAAACAATATTTAATACCTGAAAAATGGTCACCAACAATTACTTTATTCCAATGTACCTAAAAAGTAATCGGGAATTCGGATGTACTTGTGTGACTAGATAGACGACTAGATTTGGACAAACCGATTAAAAAATCCACTTCGATACGTTTCACCGCTAACTATGTTTGAAAATAACATTACGAAAAACAAAAGAAAGATATGTAAGAATCTAAGCCAATTTTACACTACACAATATTTTGGATACAGAGGATATTTCTTGTAGAACATGTATTTGTTAAATATTAAACTTTAGTGCTTGTTCTCCAATTGAATATTTTATATAGGTACCTTGATTATTTAATTCATAAACTAATAAGCTATTGGGGATTAAAACGGTGGCTATAGTGAACATAAATGGAATATCAAACTTTGATAATAAATTCGTTTATCTTTTAACTTTCTTGATGTTCTTAATTTATGTTATATTTGACAGATAGTAAACATTTATTTGTTTCTCGATTAAACTTATAAGAATCTGTTTAAATACGACATACTAAATTAGTAACAGCACACGCAATAATTACTATGTATATTATAGATTTTAGATAAGAAGTTTACTTAGCTACTGCCAAAGTATATTTTTCCAAAAAATCTAATTTTGTTAAATTCAGTATATTTGCTCGCTTTAAAGTAAACATACATAGTTTAATTGCATCATGCACACATATTCTAAGAGCCTTTAAGTTATCGTCGCTTTGCACACGCCCCTAAAAAAAGTAGTCACATGCATTTTAATTTAATTTTTATCAATCTACGGGTGGTATGTAAATAATTTGAAATTTTTTGATTACTAAACGTATTAGCACAAGTTCACAGCTTAATTTAATTGACAAAAAATATCTGCAAACTACTAAAATCCATAAATAGATACCACCATAGCCCATAATAAGCTTACAGTGCAAAAATACACAACGAAATTAAATTTTCTCATGCAATACCGAACAACAAATTTCAGTATCTACTCGATATTTCTTACATCCTGTGGTTATGAATTACATTATTTTAAAGTATCTTATCACTTAGTGCAAGCGGAATAGAAAGGTGTCGCATTCGCTTAAACGCTTAAGAAATTACCTTTATGTTATTTCTATAGTATTACACCAATTATAGCAGCATTATTTGAGTAAATATTTGCTTAATTAATTGTTATTCTATTTGTAAATTTTATTTTCTATTATTTGAATTTGTTTGAACGAGGATCATTTGTTTAGGCACTTTTTTGCTAATGGGGGATCATAAACTTTACGATTCGCTTGAAAATTGAATGGGTGGAATTGTAAGATTTTCGAAAATTGTATATGTGAATGAACTTTTACTGAATTAGCATAGCTGCTGTGCTTAAGTACATACTGGTATGTCTGAAACTAGAATTTACGATTACGGTTAGTGATTTGGGGTGACCGACAACAATGCTGCAAAACACTAAAAATATTTATATTTAAATTCTTAATTGATATAAATTCGTCGGATTTTATCATGTAGTGTAGTGTGTATAGGTTGCGTGAAACCTTAGCCCTCGCATGGGGCTTACTGCAACTTAAACATTATCATTTTTCACTTGATATACAACATTCCTCATAGTTCTTAGCTGTTACATAATCATAAAAAGAACAACATATAATGTTAAACTTAAATAGTTTACTATAAACATATAGTTTACTATAAACAAAATTAATTTACTTACGCTCTTAAATGCGGATAACTTCACTCTAGCGATCAGATGATATTGGTGTTTGTTTGTTCTCTATAAGATGCTAAATAAAATGAGTAGGGCAACTAAAAATATATTCAAGTTGGTGTTAAGCTCTTAAATTATGCTTTAAAAATGTTAAACTATGCTCTTAAAAACGGAATTTGTTAAAAGTTATTTCTCTTAATCAATCATCTTAATTGATGTGTAGGCAAGAAACAAGCAAAATAAGCCACCCCAGATGCTTTATAAGATAGCGGAAAATGAGAGATTGCGCTACTAGCTGCAAATGGCAGCACTATCACTAAAGGGAATTTATTTTGTAATGTAATTACCAGCGGAAATTTTATATTCATTAATCATTATGTATCACTTTTTTCACTAAATAAAACATTTCAGCGGAATAAAATATTAAAAGTGGTCCAATGACAAATTGATTGATCTCCTAAGTAAAGGAACTATATTGCATCTACAAACCATTTGTGCTAAATCAGCTGCCTTATGCTCGACACAATATAAAATAATAGGAATTATAAATTTTATAAGAGCCAGTGCGAAATGATAGCGCCAATTTTGGGATATAATCATGTCAGACGTCGAGCCATTTAGTGTCGATTTACCTTACCATTGCAAAGTGAGTTGGTTATCAAGAGATCAAGTTATCAGAGTTTTGTCGTTGGAAGAACAAACCATTAAATTTTATGAAGATCAAAAACAAAATTGCGAATTATTAAATATGCGGGCGGCCTAATTAAGTATGTTCGAAATGGAAAGTGGCCTTTCTTAGTAAAAAAGGTTCCCCACGTCTGGTCTAAACTATACCACTCTGATAGTACGAAGACTACTATTGGTATACATTAGCTGCCATCGGTGAATACTTGAATTAAATTCGTATACCATTTGCCCTGCAGACAAACTTATTTAGATATTCATTGTTTGCAGAAGCACTAGTAGCAGTAAAAAGAAACTTTAACGTTTTGCACTCGTATGTCACACTGGAAGTGACAATAGTAATTTACTCTAAACTCGCATATCAGTTTATAAAAGGTAACACTAAAAACTGTAGCAAATTGTAGGCAGTTTTTGTCCAGCTCGAACCCTAGTCCGGCTCGTGTACACAATTGTGTATGTAAATTTTGTATAAATAAAATGAAAAAAAATATTTCTTTAACTCGAAAGGAATAAATATTTTTTGTGTATGATTTATGTGAGATGATACAATAACAACAAAAACTTTGAAATGCGCCAGATTAAAAACGAAAAAAATAGCTTGTACTACATCCGGAAAATAAACATAACGATTGTATGATCTGTTCAAATAGAAAAGCTATAAGGACGGAAGAAAGACAATTGTTTACTTTTGCGCAACATGAGAAAGAAGTCCTTTTCTGCACGTTGGATATTGTTTTAAAAAGTACCACACTGTACAAGATTACAAAAATTAAAACATTTTACACAAGTAATAAATGAAATAAATTTATACGTTCAATTCTACCATTGTAATTTATTTTATTTCTTTTTAAAAAAAAATACAAGTTGGCACGCAACAACCTTGAAAATAAATCGAGTGCAAAGGGTTAAAGATATAATTTATTTTATTTTGAAACTTAAAAGATACAATTTTAATGGGATAAAATTATGAATTTTTATTAAAATTTGAAAATAATATGCAAATATTTTTTCGCAAAATATTTTAATATTACGCAAAATATGCTCTTCTGAGAGTGAAATATGTGAAAAGAGTCCAATTTGTGTGCGGTAGGAATTTAACTAAATTAAAACAAAATAAAATTTAAAGAAAGTTATTGTTGCGTAGAAATAGAACATTCTAGCTATTCTAAGCCTAGAAAAGTTTTCCTCTGAAATGAGACTTTTTGTTGAAACCTGCTGAAATCCTTTTCAATCAACCATTTATTTCTACGAGCTTTTATCGTCTTACATGAGCATGGAATGAAATTAGTTTGTTGTTTTATAATTGACAAACTCTATCTCGTTGTTGATAAAGCAAGTTGACCAGTCAAATAAATTGAAGACATTCACAACACCGGATTATTTTTTGGGGATGGTTCTTAGAAATAAATCTAAATGGCAGTCCCCTCGCCCTTTCGAATCAGAGTACCTGGTTGGTTTGTCAACGAGTTGACTGAGCAGATTAAATTCTACAAATTATGCAGCAGTCTCACCGACACGATTCCTGCCTCAACCAAGTGCTATGTGTGCGTTTTATTTTGTACCCTTTGCATTTGTATCGCTACTTCATCTATAGTTGGCCGAATATTAGCTTTTACAGTTTATACAAATTTTACGGTCGTTTTGGTTAATTTCGGTGTCTTTTGTAGCTTTTTTTACAAATGTCTACAAGAATCCTGCAGTTGTTTACGCTTTCTAATCCCTACTATCTGGTTTTTCGTTATGTCTGAATGGTTAAAGGATTTTCCGATCAATCCTGGAGGTGGACATCTCTGGGTTTTGGTTTATGATTTCCGACATTGAAAAAATTTAATTTTTATATCACTGATTCTTTAGATATCAAAGGATTGTACCCCCATTTCCTTATGAGATACCGGATCTTTCGTTTCATTTTTTGAAAGTTTTCCAAATTGTCTATTTTTGACAAGTTTTTTGGGCTTTCAATGTTCCTTGTGGTTTCAAATATTTTTGGTATTATAAAACTTCTCCTGTTGTGACTAATTTGATTCATTTTTGATGACCGGTTCGTTGCCTTACAGCCAATTATTTTGAACACTCACGTGGCTTTTACATCAAGTAAACTTTTTGTTTGATAAAAATTTTTGTTATCCAAAAATCATATTTTTATTTGTTTTTAATATGAACAGAGATTATTTTTAAAAACTTTAATCTTGTTTAAGCTATTAAAAATAAAGAGAAATTTAAAGCAATGCGATTTATAAACTTTATCGCGATTTTAATCTTCTATAAAGACTTCGATAAAGAATTAACTTATTGAGCTCAAAAGTTTATTAAAGAAACGCCAAATCGACAAAAAGGTTCCGGTTGTCGATAAAACTAAAATTACTTCTAGCAGGCTATTTCACTTTTAATGTGAGTATGTCGGGTAACCCGCGCTTGTTTTGTTAGTTTATGTCAAAATATTGAAATAGGATGGCGGAGAAATTATATTTGTTTAATTTTAATATTTTTTACAGATTTTTAGCAATATGGGGCATTTACATGCGACCAACATTTTTCTTCTGCAAAATGAGAAAGATTTTTTTGCGCATGAGAGACAAGAAAAGAAATACCTATATCCCAACAAAATTTTGCAGAAGATTTTTAAGCAAAAACCACTATAAAATGTTGCCATAAAAATAAATGTTGCCATAAAATATATTCGATCCGAGTATTTTTATGACAACATTTTTAAAATTGACAAGTAAAAAAATTATTTCGTATTTATAAATGTTGAGGATTCATAATAAAAACAGACGCCATAGATAAAAATGTAAATTTCGCATTTGAATTCATTAAAAATAAATTAATAATGATCCTATAAAAAAATTACGCCATTTATGTTTATTTCTTTCTGGCATATTGAATATTTTTATATAGCGGATCCTTCTTATTTATCTACAAAAATTTGAAGAAGAAAACAATTTTCTACATGTAAACGCCCCAATAAGGTGGTATTATATCATTTAATCTAACAATTTACGCAATTGTTCTTTTAATCTAACAGTGTTAATTGATTGCTTTATATTACGTTATCTTTCTGTTTGAAAAAAAATATCTATTTTAATTTGAATGGATCCTTACTCCAACCATTAATGTGGCAGATACAGTTTTCGTGTGTATTAAAAATTTAAAATCGAGTCAAATGAATATCGCTGAATTTTCCGTTTCTACAGTCTAATGTTGATTTCGATTGAAGGAAAAATGTTACACTGAGGGTAAAAATGGTACTCCAACTGCTTTAAAAATGTTCGATTGAAAAAAAATATACCACAAGGGTAATGTTTTGTTACACCCAGGGTAATTTTCTCTACTCCAGGTTTTTTGATCGAGTAAACAATTTTTTGTTGTTGTCATACGCCATTTAAAGTGTTTGGAGGGATAATAACTTTAATTCGAGTATTACGTTATGGAGGAAATTTTAAATGACATTTACTTCACATCAACATCATCATTCTCCTCAGATTCATCTCGATGTCATGTCGCAAAGATGAAACAAATATATTGTTTTGGCATTTAAAAGCAGTGTAGCTCATTTTTGTTCCATTTGGCGTGTTCAGTCCGACCAAAATGATAAAAATTATCATGATATTTTTTTTGACCCTAACTTCACTCCGTATAATTTTATGTCAAACCTGAGTGAACAACCAAATCGAAAAAATAATTATAAATTGATTCTGCACGTCAAAACATTGTTGACGCTGTCATAACAACAATTTACTATTTACTAATGCCTAAGTATTTCACAATAGTTTAATACTTCACATCTTAACGCTAATAAAACAAACCCGGGGAGTATACATCATAGTAATTCACTCATTTAAACATTCATTCAATTATAATTTACGACAGAGATTTGCAGATAAGATAACTGATTGCTCTAAAACTTTCACAAATTGTTTTTAGATGGCATGTGTAAAAGAAATCACATTCTCGCCCAATTCGTGACTACACGAATAATTTTAACCACACAACGTCGCACCTAATAAATCATTCAAGGCGTCCGCATGAAATGTCTCTCGACTCTCGAGCCTTAAAGTTAAAACTTAAAAATGTGTGATCTCAAAAAGGCGGTACACAACATTTGCAATACAACAACAATAATTTACAACAACAATTTGCATTATATCACTCATTTTTAGCTTTGTTGCCTCAGCTCGAGAGTCGAGACACATTTCATGCGGCCGCCATCAGAGGAAATGAAATGGACATTGAAGATTGAACAAAAACACAGAAAAGAAACTACACACACAAATCATACACAAACAATATTTGTTGTTGAGTTTATTAAAGACGCTGATTTCAACTACATTGTTCTTAATGTATTATTGTTTAATACAAAAATATAGCATTAAAGTTGAACAAAATGTTGTTCCTGTCAACATGAGAAATAAAATGTACATAAATTTTGACAGCCAGAATCGAAAATTTTTTTGGTTTTTTTTGTGATAAATGAGTGCGTTTTATGGCAAAAACTGATAAAAAATATCATGATAATTTTTGTCATTTTGGTCGGACTGAACACTAGGATTGATACAAAATGAGGGTACTATTTTTATAGTAGGAAAATATCAATCGAAATCAACATAAATAAAATTATAAATTTCCATTTTATTCTTTAATTTGTAGGAGCATAACTGTATTTTATACAGTTTCTGATTTTTGTATTCACAATGCGTAAATAGATGTCGCAAGAATCGTAAACAAATTTATCAAACATATTTAATACATATTCGATTGATGTAAAAGCCGCATCAACGTTAAAAGTGTAAAGTAATCGTGAGATGGTTTGTTCTCCTAAGTTTACTAAGCTTATAAGCAAACTATCTACAATAAAAACCGTAAGAGTTTCAAGTTAGATGGATAAATATATAAATCGAAAAGTAAAAAAAAAAAACCTTCACGGTGAGACTTAATTTAGTCTGTACTTCTGTTTGTTGCACATAACAGATTTTATCAAATACTGTTTAAGCTTTCGGTACGAAATTTGGCCTAGCATAGTATAATTCATTGACCATACATACTCAATCCAAAACTGAAAATATCAATTTTCAAATTAATTCATTTTAAGGAAATTTGATTTTAGCTTCTTATTGAAAATTGCTAACCTTACTGACATTACTTGGTCTACGGTTTGTTTTTTTGTGTTACTTCAGCTTCAAAGTTACGACAAATTATCTTTAACCCCGCCCACATCCATAAAGAAGTTAACACGTCAAAGCCGTAGAACTGCTTCACTCAGTCGTCTGTGGCGGAAATATATTATATACCTCTACTTACAAAAATGTATGGCGATGGGGTAACCTAACCAGATGTTCGAGGGATGTCTATTAATTATAACAGATTATTGTCCTGTATTATTACAAGTCAACAAGATGAATTGAGCTGTTCGTTGCTAGTTCCTTACTCAGGATATTTACGGGTTTGAGATTGAAAATAATCTCCATTGTTTGCATGTCGTATATTCCCCGACGTCCTTTTAGGTGTAAAGCGCTATCTATATAATAGCTTTCTTTACCATTTCTCATATGTTAGTTGTCCCACTCAGTATCCTATTCAAAATGAGACCCATACTCGAGCTTCTAACGGTCTTTCCAACATTTTTAGAAGAAAAGTGGATCCGTTTTAGTACGCCATGTATCTTTGGAATCGCATCTTTTGAATCGTAATTAAATATTTTCCCCGCCTATATTACATTTTATCGTTCCATTTGCTAATAATGTAACAAAGTTCTGGGATAAGATGAAGTTGATGCCACCAGGTCCGAGGTTAGGATCCAATGCTCTTCATTTGATCATGAGTATGCAGCCGATACTGCTTTCGAGAGTAGTAGAATCAAATTGGTCGCCTGCCTCTGATTTCTTCTAGTATCTTCAGTCCTATAGTGTTGGTCCGTGCAATCGATATGGCATAATCATTTGTTTGTGTTTCACTTGTTCTTTAAAACAATGATCTATGATCATCTTCTTGGGCTTCTAATCTGGTAATCTTCCAGTTGGAATTTGGCGTTTAAAGAATCTTCAAAGCTTCATCAAAGCGTGTGCCATAGATCTACAAGGTATTTCTCTTAGCCTTGATCTCCAATCTAGCGCCAGGTCAAGCTTCGCACCTAGGCTGCAATACTCAACTTTTATAAAGTTAGTTAATTAGTTATAGTTTGTCACATACATCTGATGCCCGATCTTCTGTTCCTTTAATATGGGTTTTTAAAGGGTGAATGTTTATTACTACCATGAAATAACACGGCACGAAGGCTAAGGCCTAGGTTCACCTATATTTTGTTAAAGAAACCTATTCCAATCAGACTATAATTCCTTTTTATATTTTCCAAAACTGAATTTTCCACTACACTAACTATTAGCAAGTATATAGATGTTGACTAGTTGGAAGCTATGATCACAGTGAATAAGCAGATATCAAAGAGAGCAACGAAACTCCAAACCCTACGAAGTCTTTAAAAATTTTTGCAAGTGTGGATGACAATATTGGAAATGTCATTTGAAATACCAAAAGGAAAAATTGCGTGTATAATGATTTTGCTAGAGCTAAATCTTAACCTTGTGTAGCGACGCAATACCTGTTTGATCAGACTGTGCATGAAATTAAAACAGACTTCGTCATTATATAAGAACCTTACAGAAATTACGAAGATACGTTTCGGGTAAATAGCATTAAGTCGAATACAAGTAAATTAAGTCGAATACAAACCCAAGAGGCCTCCATGGGACTCAGTATCGTCAATCGTGATTATAGTTGGGGTCGTTTACCCACCCTTCAAAATCCTGATTATCAAAATTACGTTTTTTTGATTTTTTTAAAGCAGGATTTTAATAGTCTGGTTCAAAACAGTAGAATGCATAAAAGGCATTAAACCGTTGTTGGATTTAGGGGTATATCCTCTATCCGGTCGCAAATTAATTATTTGCGATCAGAAATATGGTTACTAGATTTATTTTGCCATGCCAATTCTCACATCTTTTTTAAATTTAAAGTTATTTTGTGATTGTTAAAAAGAAATACATAAAAAGTCTGCGACATCGGAAAATGCGTAGCAGTCTTTTCGTGGGTTTCTACTTTATACTCGCAAAACAAATTTAAATTTAAAAAAAATGTGTTAATTGGCATGGCAAAATAAATCTAGTAACCATATTTCTGATCGCAAATAATTAATTTGCGACCGGATAGAGGATATATCCCTTAAATCAGCCTAAATTTGAATTCTAAAATGAACATTGAAGACAAATTCACCAAGCTAAATGACACTAAGCCAACTATTTCCAAATTTGAAAGAGTTTGTAGAGCTGGAGTGGACCTTAACATGAATTTTGCATAAAGTTCTAGAGTCCAGGCAATGCTAAATACTTTTTTTTATTTGTTACATTTTTATTGAAATCAAAAAAAATTAAAGTCGCCGGGTAATTTTCATTACAGATTTTCGTTGATCTAGAAAATAGCGACTCTCCTATGTGTTATCGTCGTGAAGAGGATGATTATTTTTTGAATGAAATACGAAATGTAAAATTTGCATCATTAATTAAATTACAACACAACTTTCAAAATCCAGAACTTCATTCAAAATTGAGGTTAGAGTTCCAATCCAGCTCTTTAAACCACATTTGAGCATAATTTGTTAAGAAATGGCCTAGTTCCATTCAGCTTGGTTGAATTCCAGAAATTCAATTTAGATTTCAAATCCAACGCTATACACACCAAATAAGAAATGGACAAACTCTATTAAATGTTTTTTGATATTTGGCGGGATATTATAAGATTCCAGCAAAGACGGGATTTCGTACCGATCCCTATGATTGTAGTAGTGCTTATGTATCATCCGCCATTCGTTGCAGTTCGTGGGGCTTCAATTGACTGAACCGAAGACCAAAGAAACCCATTTTTTTTACTACATTTTATTCTTATTTTGGGTATCACTTTTGATAGTAGACTAAGACTGTGTGCCTGAGAGCGATTTTTTCGACTAAATTGCCGACTAAACTTTTTTACTAAACTAAACTTTTACTATTTTTTTATCGAATACATTCGAGTAAAAATGTCTAAAAGGAAATACTCTCATTCTTAAATCTCGATTGTAATTTATAATCACATTCATGAATAATGCGATTCACATATCCATATTGTTTTTATTTTTTCTATTTCCTTGATTTTAAATAAAAACAAACCGGTGTTATTGAAAACGATATGACGTATGAAAAGTATTAATTTAGTTTAGTTTGCAATTTAGTTTACAATCGGAGGCACAGCATATTTTAAAGATACTAGTGCCACCTTTGAATGAATGATATGAATCAGTCATTAATTTAGTTTAGTCGACAATTTAGTCGAAAAAATCGCTCTGAGGCACATAGTCTAAATTCCAAAAAGCAAAACTCTCGAGCAAGGCCTTCTTGACCGTAAAAAATCGTACCCAGTTATTCGAATGTCGCGGGAAGGAAACTTGCATCAAAGATCTCTAACATTTAAGCACTAGTTCGTTTGATTCCTCCATTTTAATAGATAGATAGGAGTCCTATGAAAGTCGACCAATACCCCTCTCAATCCTTGAAATGAAGTGGATGCTTCCGGAAGTACGTGTTCCAGTATAAACACGACGACATCCTTATTGACCCACATGTACTAAATTAGCAAGACAAAAAGTTCGGAGTAACTAAAACCGAAAAAATCTGCACACGAAACAAATAGTCTTACTTAAGGCGATGATACATGTACAAATTTTGCCTTTAAGGCATAAAAATTCTGCGCGCTGATTGGTTAAAGGTCGGCCATCTTGAATCGCCTTAAAGGCAAAAATTTAAAATTGAAGAATTCTCAATTTTGTATAAGGCAAATTTTCTTAACCTCAAAAAGTGACTGCTACCAATAAACAAAACAATCAGACAGATTATTACAACGATAAAGTGCCGGCTTGAAATGAATTTTATTATTATAATAAAATTAATAATAGATATAACAAAATCAACTTTATTTTATCTATCTATTAATTTTTAGAAATCCGTGTACGGCACAAAAAGTGCCTTATGGCAAAATATTACATGTATTCTCTATAAAAGAATCATGTTTTCTGCCTTATAAGGTACTGCAAATTAACCAATCAAAACGCAGAATTAAGGCGGTGATACATGTACAGATTTTGCCTTTAAGGCATAAAAATTATGCGCGCTGATTTGTTAATAAAAATCGGCCTTCTTGAATCGTCTTATAGGCAAGAATTTTAAATTGAACATTTCTCAATTTTATATAAGGCAAATTTTTTTGCCTTATATGCAAAATCTGTACATGTATCACCGCCTTATCACCGCCTTTATTATGCCTTTAAGGCAAATATTGTACATGTATCATCGCCTTTATGGTTCACAAGTAAACTATTTAGACATCGCCTTCCAAGACCGCACAAAAAACAAAGCCTACCATTAAAATTGTGTCTATCTACATTAAACAATATTAGATGCGTTGCTTTCGCAAAGGCGAAAAAGATTATAACAACAATTCCATTGTATAAAACCAGGGGTGACATGTTCTACCATCACATTTTCGATACTTTATCGTAGATTATGTCTCGCTTCTTTAGAATAAAATGTGGCACTATTTCACATTTTATATCATTTACCAGGTTGCTAGATTGAAAAATTGTAATATTCTACTCCATTTCTATCAAGAAATAATTTGTTTTCGATACTTGAACGAAATTAGAGAAAGACAATTTGTTCGCATTTGTACTAGTACGTTGTGATAGCAATAGAAAAGAAATAATTTATAAATGAAACAGTTGTCCATTTTAGTTTAGCAAAATGAGAAATAAACTTCGATAAAGTATCGAAAATGTGATGGTAGAACATGTCACCCCAGTGCACCTAGAATACTAAAGGCCACACTGCTTGCTATGTCAAAAAAATTTATGTCTAAAGTTTATTCTTTGAACTGTAGACGGCAGTCATGTTCATAAAAAGAAAAAACGAAAACAAACAGAAAAAAGTTTTTTTTTTTATACGACTGCTAAAAGTAAGGTTATGTCTTCTCGTAAATTATACAAAATGTGTACACATTTCATACATGTTTACCATATTTAATACAATTTAGAATGCATAATTTTATAATAATATTATGAGATATTACTTTTACCAATAGCTTTTTATTAAATTTTAAAACATATTATTAAAATACTTTTCTTGCTGTTTGTTGACAATTTTTTTCTTATCAATATGACAGCAAACACAAAAAAACTCAAAAAAATATTTTTAATTTTAGTGCTGCCTATAATAGCCAAAGAGAGAACTGTCGACATAAATTGACGTCATATAGTAAAATTTTTAAAGCAGTGTGGCCTGTAGTATTTTAGGTGCACTGATAAAACCGAATTGGCTTTAATGTTAGCCAAAAAAATTTTAGGTTTAGGGGAAATAAAACCATTTTATGGTTATGGTGTTTACCGCAAGTCGGTTATCTTTTCTATTTTTTTCGAAGGGTTGTCATTTTGTTGTAAAATAAGGAATTTGGCATGCTTTGGAAAGCAAAATACCGAATTTAATTTGTTCTATATCATAAAATAAAAAAAACTAAAATAAATATTAATAAAAATGAAAAACTAAAATACATTAAAAGAATTAAAGCCAAAAGTTGTTGCTTTCAGATTCGAATTCAGAAAAGTTAAGCTAAGCGGGATTTACGAAAGCACAGCAGCTTTTGTCTAAAAAACTTTAATTACATAGTTGAGAGTTTTACGTACGGTTATTTGAAACACTTTTGGTTGGTCATTTTTAACACAGTTATATGAAAATACTCACATGTCGCAACGTTCGATCAAAAATTACAAAATTCATCACTTTTATCACCAAACCGATTTTCACCAAACACTTATACAAAATGATTTTTTTTTTTCTTGAAATCAATTTTCTAATTCTATGACGACAAAAAATTATTTTATTAAAATCGTATGTACCTACAACTAATCTTTGCGTGTCCCCACGAACGTGACAAGCCACAATCGTCGTATTTTAATCTCGAACAGAACAAAAAAACAAAAATCTGTTTTTAAATATTGCACGCGATTTAGTGTTGTTTGCGTACATCATGTAGCATTTGGAAGATAATCTTCGAGGATTTTTGGTGGCTTAACAATTAATGCATAATAATACTAGATTAGCGTTCAATTACTATCTGACAGTTGTATCTCTCGGTACAGTTTATTTAATCGTGGCCCACACGTAATTATTTAATCAGCCTCTGGACATTTATTTTTTTATAATTAAACACCGTAACAAATTTTAATTATATTCTAATATACAATTCCAACATATATCTCCATCACCTCTATTAATTTACAACATGTACACTGCACAGTAGTAATTAATTGTTTTAAACATATTCTCGATAATCAAAGATATCCGTTCAATCTTTGATTACCGTGTGTGTATCGTTTCGAATATTTCGTATAAAAACGAAAACAAATTTCTATTCGAATATCAGTTGTGTTGCGGATTTCTAGAAAAAATCAAATCATCACGAAAATATTTTAACTATTTTTAAAATGAAGTTCTTAATTTGCTTTGTTGTGATGGCATCGATTGCCGTAATTGGTATAAATGCCAGTGAAGAGGATAAGGAAATGTTAAGAAGTATGTGTCAGGATTGTAAGGAAAAGGAGGGCGCAACGGATGGTAAAGATATTTTACGATTTATTTCGTTACACAAATTAATTATTTTCTCAAATATTTAGATGATGTAGAAGCCATTATCAATAAAAAATTGCCGGAAAATAAGGAGGGTAAATGTATGATTGCTTGCATGCAAGAACAATTTGGTGTGATGGAGGCGGGTAAATTTAAAACAGAGGGATTTATGGATTTGGTACGCATGAAGGTGTCCGATGAAGAAACTTTGAAAAAATTCCAAAAAGTCGGTGACGACTGCGCCTCTGTAGAGGATGAAGATCGATGCGAAATGAGTTTTTTGATTGCAAAGTGTATTGCCGACAAATCAAACGAGCATGGAATCAAGGATATGGAATAAAAATATTTGTCTTATAGTATCATGTACATTGTGCTGTTGTAGTTATAATGTTAGTTTTGATCCAAGCATATAATTTACCTACGTAAGTCGTTAAGTTACCAAAAATAAATGTTTAAAAAAAAACCTGTCGAATATCAACATATTATTTTTAAACGAATTTCAACTATAAATTAGACTTTAACAAAATAAAAATAAAAGAAAGTATAATCAAACGAAATGTATAATTAACGGATTGATCCAACTGAAGTGGAATAAATTTCTTAATAGGTCTCCCAATATTCCCCTCGAGTTCGGATCTTCTCATTTCAATGAATGCAAGAATAACTTTATTTTGCCGGCTGACTCGATGTTGGACTTCAATACTATCCCAGCAGGTCGATTCTGGTTTTCCTATAGGAAAAGGAATTAGAAAAAATATTAACATAGCGTTTTTGTCTAAAATATCATTTTCTGGCCTACTGAGACATCATGTTTGATCTAAATTTTTATAATTTAGGAAATATTTTTTTCGTAACGAAATTGGATGGGAAAAATATTTCCATTTTAATTTTATTTTTGAAATGATTTACACCAACTGTCTATATTGTGACAAAATATTGTGGCAAAAACGCTGTGTAAATATTTTTCCTAATTCCTTTTCCTATAGGAAAACCAAAATCGACTTGCAGATGTGTTTCGAAGAAGTAGCGTGGGAATCAATGACCCTTACACCTGAGTATCGAATTGGTCCGCCCTTAACTGTACATATATAAGGCGCCTTATTTCGTAACGGAAAATGGTTAACTCAACTAACTAATAAATAACAGAGTCTCACAACATAGTACGCTGAATATAATGCTGTGCTAACTGCCTGTCCGTTTAATTTTTGATCGTACGTATCGTTCTTGAGTTACCTGATAAGACTTTAGTAACAGCAGGATCAACGTTTCATTATGAAATTGACCAAATCATGATATCCTAGCAAGTCAACCAGTTTTAACTAAATGGGGATTGGGGACTACTGGACTTAAAACGCGGAAAAACAGTACGACTTTGAATATCAGGAGCTTATTTTCAAAAATTATCTCAAAGGTGGCATTGTTTGCGATAATCATATTATGACGTACAGGCAAATTATTGTAATTATTCTAGGTAATCAAAACAACTCTCTACATATATAAGACACGACAGACTACCCAATCTGCCTTAAATAATTATGCAGTACGGTCGATGATTAATTCGAGTGGCGTGTGATAAGCAAATTTAATTATATTTATGGAAATTACATTTATTAGTTAATTATTATGTTCCCTATGTAAATTTTATTTTATTTACTGCTAAATTCTGATTATATGATGCAATTGTGTTAGACATTATTAAAATAAAATTTAGCCACATGTCTTGTAATACAAATATTTTCAAGATTGATGAGATACTAAAACGTTGAAATCGGGAATCATATTTATGAGGGTCACCAATAATTGAGCATTTTATTCCATTTATCCATCGCCGTTAACCCAGTTTTGTATGCTTGGAATTGCAGATTAACGATTTAAATCATAAATTTGAAATGCTTCTAGGGCTTCCAGTTAAGTTACCTATAAATTAATGTTAAGAAAAGCAAACTCAGTGATCCAAGGACAAGTCGTGTGAGACCGACCAAACTTCGGAAAACAATCTTGAAACTTCAATAAGATGACAAGACAATAAGAACAATCGAGTAAACTCTAAATGTGACCACTAATGAAAGATCATTCAATTCTCTATTTCCTGTGGTTGTGAGAGCAAACTCCATCAAAATATAAAGCCGCAGCAATAGTTTTTATACAACCAGCCAAACCCGTCAACGTCACAGATCAATTCTACAACTTGCTTGTAGTCTGAACCTCCCCTACTTCTATCAAACATACAAACCATATCATGCGAAATATCTCACTACAACCTAATCACACTATAACACATCAAATTAACCTGAAATAACGGTAAAACAGATACCAACAGTAAAACGGTTATCTGTATTTTGTTAAAAATCTGGTAATCTAGACGTAATAAGCGTACTACAATTTAAAAGTTGAGGGTTTAGAAGGCATTAACCATCCATGTAAAATGTTAGTTCAAAGTTTATGTGGATTCATAGTTTGATTTCCGAAAATCCTCAACCATGTCTGAAATCTCTTTTTCTTATGAAATGACCCAAATTCAAAAATTCGTGTAGCCCGCATTATTCATTTGTCGTGTAAGCTGGATATATTATTAGGCTCGGGCCTAGAAATAGAGTTTTTTTCGTGTTTAGTATGAAAGGAAATGGCTGAGGATTTTCGGAAATTTATTTATCAAACTTTGCACAGGTATTCTGTTTATAGAATTTTAACTCGCTTACATACGACAAATGAATTGTGTGAGCTTTGCGGATTCTCGTAGGCACGTTATTATGCAAAATTTATAATTATCATAATACTTAGAAGCTATGTTAATTAATTACGTAGCTTTATCCAATGTACATAATATGTCGCAGAACCGATTTGAATATGATTTTAAAATTTGTTAAAATATTTAGTTTATTTAATTAAAAAAATCTTCTTGTTTTCTCGTAGAGGGAATATATGTAATTTTGTCGGTAGTGTAGTTTTATAATGAAATGTCGATAGTTCAGTTTTTATATCATTATTGATTCGATAAAGTTGTTTTCCTGGGCTGGGATGTTCTAACATCACCATTTTTCGATATTTTATCGAAATATACGTCTCTTTCTTCTAGAATTAATTTGACTTCTGTTTCGTTTTTCAATTATTTCGTCTCTATTGCTATCACGACCTACTAGATTATATTTGAACAATATCTATTTCACTTATTTTCGTTCTACAACCGAAAAAAAATTATTTGGTGATAGAAACACAGTACTCATCACAAGTTTGTTTCTCGTTTCTGTAGAACAATACACAATATTGTACAATATTGTAATCTAGCAGGCTGGTAAATGATATAAAAATTGAAACAGAGATAAATTTTATTCTACAGAAACGAGAAACAAACTTCGATAAATTATCGAAACATGGTGATGTTAGAACATCCCAGCCCTGTTGAAATTTCGATTGAAATGACAATCATGCAGTTGGCATATTATTACGAATTCCCCTCTCAATAAGTCGATAAAGTAGTTTTCTGGTGAAATTTCGGCTGACATGTCGATAGTGCAGTTTTCTGCCCAATTTTCTGCTAACTTCAGTAGTATGCAATCTAGTCAAAAAACATTCATTTTTAATGCGTCACTTGATTACACCAGTAAAGAAATCTCTGTTATTTATACGCTTATTTGTTTTCTTTCCGTTGCTATTATAGTAATGGGTGCCCCCTCCTTTCGTACAAATAGTTTCGGAAATTCGTGAAGGTATCGAATTGTAGAGAGCGCCCAAATAATTTAGACTAATTTTATCCCAGGCCATTTCAACAGCTGCTATCAATGAAAATGTATCTTCATATTACTTGCCTCCCCTGCATTGTAAGCCATCCCCACACATTTTCCATGATTGTATTATTTACTTCTTTATATATTGTTTATTCAAAGAAAATACATTTAATTTTTATTATTTAAGTTTTACAGGTGGTCCTTACTATTTAATGTGATTATCTAATGTACTGTCAAACATATATTTTTGGGTGCGTTCATTACATTACATTTATATTACAATGATGATCATCAAATCGGGTGAATATGGAGGTCATGGAAGCAATGACACAACTTCGTCTCTTATCCAGTCTCCAATAATTCTTGCTGTACGAAGTCAGAAAAGCTCTTTAAATTTTGGAAAAGCCTCTTCCAAGATAGCTTTATACGAAAGGGAAGTCATTTTCATGCTATCAATTCAATTTCCGTAGTCCGAAATGTCTCCTCAAACCGTTGGCCCACCTTGTCTACTTTAGTTTCTTGATTGATTGATTGGACTGTAAAGAAGGATAGGAAAGGTATTTTTTTTGGGACGGAACGACCCGGTTTCAGACACCTAGAGATCGTACGGCACAACACAATTCTAATCTACTTCTAATCTACTAGAGGAAGGATAAAGGCTTAATAGGTAAAACTTATGTATTGGTAATTTTGAAGCGAAAACTGGAGTATTCCAGACTCGGGCTCGCTCCAATAACTAATAAATTTTTTATTGTATCTGTAATATTTAATCGATGTACCTTTCGGTAATACTAAAAAACCGAAGGGGTTGATGTCACCGCAAGACCGGACTTTGTTTACATAAATCTCGACTGCACCACACTTAATTTCTAAATACTACAACATACCTACCCGACTTTTGATAGAAACTGTCTTGTATAATAAAAAGAAATCATTATTGCTCCTTATATTTCAGAAAACCAACAAGGTCGTCAACCCTTGCTAAAAATTTAATTTTCACTGCAGAAATTAAAAAAGCTCCTACGGAATCTGTCACTTCCGGTACACAGATCTCCACCACCGCATGGATCTCCAAATTTATGAAAAACGCTTCAATATGAAGTTTCATCACGATTTATCAATACGTCTGGGGCTGCAAAGAAGCCTATTTTTTCTTGAAAAACAGTTTTTTGTCATAGTTTTACGATAAGGGGAATCCCCAACTAATATTTCAAGAAAAATTTAAAATTGCGCAAGTGTTTTCAATCACCGGAATATGCACATTCATAGGAGTAATTGAAAGTTAAAAAACAACTTTTACCCATTTGTGTAAGTTTAACTTAAGTCTACATATTTTCATTACATTCGCGAATATTTTGTAGCATGGTTTCTAATTGTTTTTTGTTTTTTGTGTAAGCTTATCGAAGCAAAATATCAAGAGTTTTATTGTGCGGAAGTTAGAGGATGTGCGGCGTCTTATTGTTCGGGATATAAAATATATATTTCTGGTGCCTTTAAAATATGTCAAAAGTACCAGAATACCGGTACAGCCAAATCGTTGTGTGGTGGTGGAAGAAATCCTAAAATTACTAAACACCAGGAGAGGCAGTACTGTCCGAAGAAAGTTAAGATCAATGGGGTCAAAAATTTACATAGCAAAAAATCGACCTTTGATGTCCAAAAAAAAAATCGGGACAAGAGGATGGAATTTGCAAAAAAATATTTAAATATGCCTCAATCATTTTGCGATGGAATAATTTGGTCGGATGAGTCAAAAATTGAATCGAAAAATACAAAAAAACAAAATGGATACGTGCTGCCAATCAGATCGTCTAAAGCTCAACTTTATTATGCCTACAATAAATTATGCTTCTCCTTCTCTGGTGTTGGAAACTTAGTGAAAGTCGATGGACGGATGACGGGGCAATCATATGTCAATTATTAATCACAAATTTGTATGAATCTGTTCTCAAAATGAGTTTGGGGCCATTTATCTTCCAACAGGATAACCATCCCAAACATACCTCAGAAGTTGCAACCAAATTTTTAAATGATAATTCTATTGAAAAATTGGAATGGCCAGATTTAAATTCAATAGACCATCTCTGATCGACTTTGGATTCAAAAGTTGATTTTTCAAACAAATTCAACAAAATTCAAGCAGCACTTGCCTCTCCACGTAAAACTCAAGTGCGGTGCCTATATGAATGTGTAAAGTTATTTTAATTTTATGTTGGATGGTGGCACTATTCTGGCTTTCCTTGGGAATTGGGAAAAATATTTCCATAGCATTTTTGCCTAAATTATATTTTTCTGACCTACTGTTGGAATTAGTTGGGTGTAAATATTTTTGAAACAAAGATATTTGAAAGTTTCCCAATCAACTTTGTTTCGAAAATATTTACACCGTACTAATTCCAATAGTAGGCCAGAAAAATATAATTTAGGCAAAAATGCTATGAAAATATTTTTCCCAAAAACAAAAAAATTTTAAAAATCTAGTAGGTATTGAAGTATGTACAATGTAAAATTCGCCACATTTCTAAAGCTAGAAACAGAACAAGAGCGACGACGACGAGCGTCGACGAATAAATAAAAAATATCGCCGCAATATCGCTGTAGCTAACATAACTAAAGCGTCAGCTTATCCGATAAAAAAACATCCACAAACGGCATATCCTTCTGTGTTTTGACAAATGACGTTGTGGCGTAAGCCTACTAAATTGAAAAAATAGATTAATAATATGACGGTTAAATGATACCAACTGAGATATATATAAAAAACAGTTGGCAACATTGTTTCGTCGGCGATAAAAATAGAAATAGACTCTAAATTTATTTCAACGAAAAAATCGTCGTCGCCTGCGTCGATGGTTGTGTTTGTATTATATGTTTTCCGTGTTTTGTAATATGACAGGCGATTTCGCTCGCCGCCTTCGCTCTTGTTCTGTTTCGAGCTTAAAAGCGTTTATTTTCTGTCAAAAATCAATTTTTTACTAATGAAGTAAACACAAAAAAAAACTGTTAATTAAATTTGTTTTCTACTTTTTCGCTTGTGTTAGTGAGTAAACAACACGTCCCTAAAGGTAGCAGAACAGATACAGCAGAACGTTAAAAGATAATATAGATAATTATAGGCTAATTAAATGTTCTATCAAAAAATTATGAGCTCTATCCCTTCCAAATAAAACGCCGGGTTCTGCTAGCTTTAGAAAAAGTTAGCGGAACCCATATCAAAAAATGATTTAAACATTTTTACAAATAGAAAATTAAATGTTAATTTTAGGCTAAGTAAAATTGTTTTATTCTGCACGTTCTAGAAAAAGCATTAGGCTTTATCACTTCGAAGTTAGCAGAACCCAAATCGAAAAATTATAACGCAAAACTAGATGTATTGACATACAAATAATTGGGGTTTATGCGACGTTTATAAAATACTAATTAAACTTTTGTCTCTACAATAATATTGATATGCATGATACACATTATTTGCTACTAACAATTTACGAGTATATGTGGTTTGGGCGGACTCGTTTTATAAGCTGCTCGCTTTCGTATAAAAGGTCGCAATTTTGAACAAATTTGTCGTGTTTACTTCAGCAAGAAATGGCCTACTTGCTAAAGGAGTACCGTTAAAATTGTTTATATGTAGGCTGAATATAAATCCCTTCATATATAATATTAAGTTACATATTGCAGTAGTGCCCTGAAGAAATCCAGCGAAAGCACCTATAGATTATCGTATACGACTAAAATATAGCAATGCGATCAAAAAAAATTGGACGCTTAACTCGAAATTCTAATTCCTCCCTTTTTTGTTATCCGAATTAATAAAGATACCTAATCTTGTTTATGCTCGAATGTGTTTTTTGTTTCGAGTTCAGTAATTTTCCATTAATTTTCCCAATCTTTACTCAACACTAATACCTTAAATAAATGTTAAAAATAATAATTATAGCCAGTTGCCAAGTAAATACGAAAAGCAAAAAATATTAATAATTTGTGTGAATAAGCGACGCCGCTTCATATGAATGCTTACAATTCAATCGAATTGATGATAGAGATCGAAGTTAGCGTACTCCTTCTTGAGAAGAATTTTTTCCATATTTCTTTCGATTTTAATAACAAAGTAAAATAAACAGTTTCTTCTTGTTCTTCGCCTTTTGTGTGCCTTATCGTAATTTTTTATTAATCTTTGAATTTCTTATTTAATCGATGTTGTATTATTATTTTTTTTTTTGAATTTATATTTACCCGCGCAAATATTGGCATTTATTCCGTAACAACAACAAAAAACAGTCTCAATAAAATTATGATACACATTACAAAGTTATTAAATTTAGTACACTTAAGTAATTACAAATTGGAACATTACACCTTAATTAGGTGTAGCCCATATATCGGCTTTGCACTTGAAACATATGTGTTGGTAGGCGATTTGGTTGGCACTAAAATGCGTACGCTCAATAAATTTTAAATTAAATATTTACTAAATTTATTGGTGTATCAATTAAAATAGGAAGTTACAATCAATGCTATACGCTTTCGAGAATACGAGTAAAATATTTGCATACAATGTTCCTTGTCATGGGAATCGGCGATAATGGCAATTTCTATACGCCTAATCTAAATTTCCGTGTATATAGATATACAAACAAATCATTATATAGCTCGATAATCTTGTACAAGTTTTGATTTATTTCGAGGTATTAAATCAAAATGATAAGCATTATAAATTGTCAACTAAACATGCTTTATCACCTCTTATCACAATATTTCAAGACTTGGTCACAGACAAAATTATTTGAATGGAATGATATAATTTATTACTTTACTGGTAGCGCAATGAGCGAGGTGTGGTTCGATTTGTTTCAATTGCATTTTTATGATTATTGCGGGGTTCCTGGATTTATCATATCTGATTACGTAAATAGGATGTACGTAATACAATTATTTTGAATTAACAAAGAGGTTCCACTTCTGATAAGCTAATTAAATATAAATATAAGGACGCTTCTATTAATTGTTCGGTTTTCATTCTTTATACAGGCATTATCTGTATTTGATCGAAAATAGCCTCAAATTTTCCTATTTATTAAACATTAAAGATATTTACATTCACACTCTAATATCAATATTTGAAAAAAGACTATTGTGCAACGACAATTTATCGTCGATTATGTTTGTGTCTCCTGTTGCAATTCCAAATTATGGATTAGGGTCTAGACTTTCAAATTGTGGCTAATTGGGTACCTACTGAATATCAAAACATATTGAAAAGTAAACAATTAAATGTGGATTGACACCCACCTCCATTAAAATTGTAACATAATTACAAAGAAATACAAGAAACCCCAACAATTTAAGGTGATATTCAGGAACGGTGAAAACCGATATTCACACTTAAGCGATACATGTATAAAATTTTGTCGTATGGATATTTTTTGACATTTTATAAAGCAAGCAACCTAAAAAGTGTTTTTAGTTTTGTTCTTTTTGATTTTTCAATTTTTAAGTTTTGTCGTACGATAAAAAGATTTGGCCGACATTCAACTAATCAGAGCGATTATTTTAATTTTTGTCGGACAAAATTTATACATAAATCAGCGCCTTTACTGTTGTTTATTTTTTGACAATATATTGTGACCGTTGGTGTATTTAACTGACATGATTACAACAACACCACCATAAACTAAAGCAATTTAAAATTTTGCTTTAGCTGAATATAAAGGAGAAATGTGTTAGCTCAATTACTAGATGTCAAAATATATTTTCTTAACCCATAATTGTGAATAAATAAATTTGTATAATTATAAAGTGTTTAATATAATTATTTTTACAAAATTTAATGTGACTTGATTCATGCACCTCCTACAATACAATTAATATATGACACAACCCGACCATTTATTTTCGATTATTTTGTGGCAATTTATTTTCACAATATTGCCATTGGACTGTAGGGTCTAGGCTTTCAAATTTCGGCTTATTGCATACCAACTAAATAGCAAAACTCGTTTAACATTTTTTTTATTAATTTTAACGTGCAATGATATACCAATCACATTTGCACACAACATTTGCTGAGAAATGTATATAACATAATTATGGACAGATCCAAAATGTTAAATGCGCATTTAGTGAAGACACATTTCAAAAACTACATACATTGTTGGATTAATAAGTGATTGGTCCATTGAATTCTAGCTAGATGCCAGGGCTGCTAGAAGATGTATGCTTCTACTGGAGATGAGGCATGCTCCTATTGTGGCACTATTCTGGTAATTCCCCGGGAATAGGGAACTGGGGAAAGATTTTACATAGCTTTTATCTATAAATCAGTTTTTTCTGGCCTAATGAGACAAAAAGTTTGATGTAAATATTAGTACATTGGGAATAATTTTTCCATAGGGAAATTATCAGAGAAAGTTATTCCCAATTTTATTTTGTTTTCAAAAAAATTGCCACTAAATCACTAATATACCCAGGCAGAATCTTATAACACAGTTTGGTTGAATAGCAGATTATAGTAGTCTAGGACAGCGCCTTCGAGAATATTTGCTTCTGTAAAAATCCAGAAGATTTTAATGTTAGACAATTTGTAACGGAACCAATACGAGTATTGCCCGTTAGCAGAATTTTACCCACTCAGAGGTTTCGGGGCGGTCAACAGACGCCGGCTAGGACTCAGCCGAATGTCGAAGGGCCGAATGTCGAAGGGCCGAATGTGTCGAAGGGCCGAATGTGTCGAAGGGTCGAATGTCAAAGGGCCGAATTTTTTTTTTGTTTTTATAATATAATTTTTTAAATTTGTTGTTTTATTGAATATTTTGTAAATTTCAAAATGTCAAAAATTTATTTTTGTATGTGTTTTGAAATTATTTTCGCCGGAAAAAAAACAATATAACTATATACACAATTGTGTTGGATGTACTTCCACACAAGCGAAATTTTTGGCGTAATTTTTAAAAAAAAATTTTTCTTACCCAAATTTTTTATCAAAAACACCATTACATACTATGATTTTTTACCCACACATTTGTGTGGTTTGGACTTAAATAGTGCCAATTTTTTTTTGTAAGGGATATGTAAAAAAAATAAATTATGTGCCCTTCGACACATTCGGCCCTTCGACATTCGGCCCTTCGACACATTCGGCCCTTCGACACATTCGGCCCTTCGACATTCGGCCCTTCGACATTCGGCCCTTCGACACATTCGGCCCTTTGAAATTCGGCCCTTCGACATTCGGCCCTTCGACATTCGGCCCTTTGATATCATACCAAAAATTGCATATTGAATAAATTTTAATTTTCATTTATTAAAAAAAAAGAATGAAAGAGAGAAAAGCAAATCATTATTTTCTTTGTAACGTAAAAAAAAAATTACTAAAAGAATTGTGAAAATTCAAATCAATTATGACTAGTTACAAATTTTATGAGCTAATGACGTCATACCATAAACTAACTAAGATATTAAGAACTACAATACATAACCTATCTAAATCAACAGTCAAATAGAAAAATCATTGAAAATATTATATATAATGAAAGAAGTAATTTAAATATAAATATAATAAATAAAATTTGGTACTTAAATTATATTATGGCCGCGGCCGATGTTGCGTCTCTGCATAATTTAGAATCCATTATTAACAATATTATTTAGTTAGTTATTTTATCATTAAACTTATTCGTTATTAAAATTCTATTTAATTAATTTATTTAGTTCATATTTTCACAAAAAAAAAAACACTATGCACAGATTTCGTTCATTTTCCTATTGATATTCACATGTGGCCACTAATTTTCTTTCTTTTATTTGCACTCACACATTTTACAGTTTTGTTTTGTTCGTATGTTGCTTTCTGCGACCACAACAGTTTTAAATTTCGGTATCACTTAGGTAAAAATAGTTTTTTTTTTATATCTGAACGGTTTTAATATGCGCGGCAAATTTTGAGATAGTTACAGTTCAGATTCATAAATCACACACTCTTTTAGTTTATTCTCATGTACTTTTGTCGATTTTTATTTATTTAATTCGGATTGCTTGTTTAGTTATTATATTATATAATTTTATTATAAATTCCCTACTACATTTTATAAGTCGATTAATTAGTTATACATAATTTAGGGAACTACTTAATATTATGAAAACAGTTATAAATCACTAGAAATTTCTAATTTGATTTTAAGTTTTCACAAAACATTTAATCAATGTCATTTACGAGCAATATTTTTTTTTTCGAATAATAACGTAGCACACAAAACTACAAATCAATAGCACAATTTAGTTCTTAAAAAAACTATTTTTTTTTTTTTTTTTTTGTAATTAATTTGCTATATAAAGCAACACTATAAACAGTATTCGCGTTCGCGAAATTTTAGAACAATTTTCTACTTTTCAGCAAAAATAAACTAAATATTTTTCCAACACGGAATATTTATAATTTATTCCACCGACAAACAAAATTTAATATCACTTAGTCCATAAATACTTGGTAACTGACCATCGACTACCACGAGCATCCAAAATTACTTTCTTTTATACCCAACATCACATTTGAAAACGGGACCATCAAGTAACATTTCTGTCAATCAATAAATATTATCCGTACTTTACCATTTCCCGCGCTTTTATTATTGCATATACATTGGAAAAAATAAACGAAAGTCAGGGGTATGAAACCTTGTAACGATGGACTAAGGTAATCGTTGCAATTTATAATCGTGTGGATTTTTTGCAGAAGAAAATATTCTCGAAGGCGCTGTTCTAGACTACTATAATCTTTTATACAACCAAACTGCTATAAAACTACTCTACTGCCAC
This sequence comes from Nephrotoma flavescens, assembly GCA_932526605.1. Taxonomy (NCBI): domain Eukaryota; kingdom Metazoa; phylum Arthropoda; class Insecta; order Diptera; family Tipulidae; genus Nephrotoma; species Nephrotoma flavescens. The sequence goes on along the minus strand of OW052221.1, from coordinate 285,724,807 downwards.
TACTTAAACCTAGATGTCACTAATCTCACAAAAAAAAATATTAATTTTCTAAACTTTAAATGAGCAAATTTCGTTGAATAAATGTCTCACACATGCTGAATTAATTGCCCATCAACCAACAGGCATGATCGTAATAATATATACGAGGAATAATTGTATGTTTGTAAATTTATATGATTGTGTCAAGGAGTTCGAAAACTGCTCGAATGATTTTTCATGAAAAGGAGGTGTTCCAGTCTTAGTTTCAAAAAAAATTGTTTGCGGGGTCCTCCAGTCGGGCCCGGGTTCCCTTTTTTATGTTTTTTCCCAGCTCAAACGAATTGGTGAAAATTGCTGAGAGGGGTTTTTCGAGAAGGCTATACGATGTGAAGAGAAGTTTACAAATGCGAGGAATCGCTTGCGATTGGTCCTGATTTCGGGAAAAATCGTTCAGAGTTGAGAGGGAAAAATCCATTGAGAGCGTCCTTCAATGGGGCCCGAGTCCTTTAAGATCTTTTCGGCTCGCACGATTTTTATAAAAATTGCAGAGGAGGCATTTTTGATTACTTGAAACCAATTGAGATGATGGATTCAAATTTCGGGAAAATTCATTTAGGGAGTCATCCAGTGGCTCGGTTTCAATATGTCTTTGTTCGGCTCGAATGATTTTGATAAGAAATTGTGAGAATGTGAAATCCCATCCTCACAATTTCGGCAATCGAATATATGCCAGTAATTGATTTTGATGAGTGTTAATTTCGGGAAAAATCGTTTATGGCGTATTTTTTGTAATTTTTTTCGATAAAAACTACGGTGATAAAGGTTTTCTAACCCCAGGAACGAATTGCGATGATTCCTGATTTCGGAAAAATCCCTTTAGGGCCAAGGCCCCGATTTTTTTCAATTTTGCTCGTACAATTATTGAGAGGAGAGTTTTCGAGCACCAGGGACCTTCTCTTTACATTTTATTTGGCTTGAACAATTCGAGACACGGTTTCGTGAACCCCTCACTCCGGTCGGAGAACACATGAAAACAAATAAAAATTTTAGATTGACCAACGTTCAGACAGTCAAGAGGATAGTAATAAACACCGCGGAGATGCGGAAATCTATCTTAGGAGAAATTTACGCAAGCCATATAAAGGATATAGAAAAAAATATGGATTTGTTGATATTAGTGTTGTTATAAAAAAAAATCAGGATTTTCTCTTGAGAATATTGGCAACTCAAGTGATGATTACAGGAAAATACTCTGCCCCCAATAATCTTTCTTTATTGACCTACTGTAGTACACTGTTTTATATCGACAATCCAATCAGGTGCTCTCCACATATGTAGATGCTCTTGTGGGATAGGTATCTGTGTGATTTTACTGGGTATTACCGTAGTCATTTGTCCTGTAGTATGTATTTTCAGTCTGCAAAAATCCAAATTAATCTGTCTACGACCAATTTTTGATTTCTGGGCTTACCGTCCGCGATAAAATCTGTGTACCAGAAATGGTGATTATAGTTCCAAGATAATTTTCAGTGAAATAACTATTTATCGAAAACTACAATTTCCCAATAATAGCAATTCGCCAAAGGTCGGCTCAATGATTTAATTTCGGTGAGTTTTCGTGAACCATCGTTTTCGATAACATGATTCGGCGATTCACCAAAAACGTAAATTTACTGAAAACTACAGTAATGAAACTCGGTTTAAAATGTGATTCCAAAATGAGTTCAGATGTGATTCTGAAAAATGAGCAATCTAATTCATTTCTCCTCCATCAAATCAAAATCTTCCCTATCAGTTAGAAATGGCTCAGTTCCATACAAATCAAGTTCGGAATTCGATTTTCAATTCAATTTTTATCATACAAGCCGACCTCCATTCCAAGAGGCTAATACACTGGTTAGTTCAGGTTTAATTAAATTGTATGCTAATTGGCTAAGAAATAGCTTAGGTTCTCATTTAAACTGGCGAATTTTAGGAACACATAAAAATAATAAAAGTTACAATATAAGGAAAAGTCAAAAAAAGAAAAGTGAGAAAAAAAAAACCACACAACCTGAATCGGGGCAAAAAGTAGAATCTGTGCACAAACGAATTTTCCTCTAAATTTTACCAAAATTAGGACTCTTCGTAATCACTTCTCGGCACTCGATGGGAATCTCTCAAAACAATGTCAACATTAAATTCAATATCAATATCGCCCACCGAAGACAAATCTGATGATGTCAAAGATTTATTCCTTGTTTAGCTGCAAAACATACGCGTGAACAAGCTGCGTGAAAAATGGTAGGTTCGTAACACTAGGAGCACTCAAACATAGGCAGTATGCCCGCGCCAGGAAAGCTGCGAGCAGTTGCCCGGTCTGGCTGATCTTATCTTCCCCATTTGCATTCGTCGTACTGCCCTGTTCCTAGGACATATCATTGGATGTCTCTTTGACATCTCTCATGTTAGATCGGTCAGGTTCTTGGCTTTTCAAGCACTCACTGAAGATAAATGTGACATTAATTAGAGAATTTGCTGCAATAAACATAATAGAATACATTTTGTAATGATAAGAAGGAGCCCCAAGGTAATTAACTTAAAGAATAAAATATCAAATCTCCGCCCAAGGCGACCTCTGGCATAAAGTTGGAAATATTCGCGATACTTGTGATTCCCGTACTTACCTGAGTAATCTAGACCCGGACCCAGAGAAGGGATATTTTTTCTTTTTATTTATAATTCCAAATTTTTTGACTCCTAGGGTTGTCTCGCAACGCTTCCCAAGGCCACTCAAATCCGACGTTGTTGGCTCCGACAGAAATTTACCATCTCAGCATTTTGCTTCCCATCGTTAATCATCCCAAGCACTACAAAACTAAATACTCGCAGTCATTGAGCCACATTTCCAGTTCACAAACTCAGCAGGCAATCGAATAGACAAACACTTTTTATTTTTGTTAATTATTGGATAGGCGCGGTCATTTAAGAACAGTTTATTTACAACTAATTTGATATGCCCGCACATTTATAAATATTCGAATCTAACATCATCTTGAACATGGCAGGTCAGAAAAATGCTTAGCGTGGCCCATTATTTAGCAAATTACCAAATTTCTTTAATCGACCCTTTTCAAAAATACAAATAATCATTTCTATTATTTGCGTATGTACATAAGAAGACCTAAGCCCTATAATATATAAACCAATAAAATAAATTCTGTGTGTACCAATCGTTTAAATTGCTTATCGCGCTCTTGTTTAAATAAATTGGCAAAAAACAAATCGAATTTCGCGAGTATAAATACGCCATGAATTACAAAGCTTGAATCAGAAAGAAAGTTATCTTTTAATCGTTAAGTTCAACGTTTAAAATTCACAAAGTAAAAACTAGTAAAGTGTTTTCTAGTAATAATTTATAAAGGCTCTTAAGGTAAATTTATATATAGATAATAAATAGTGCTGTTAAAGACTGAGTATCCAAAAGAGGAATGGGGCTTGGCAAAACCATCTAACCATTATATCGGTTTTCTTGAACTCGAATTACGCAAGTCTTGTTTCAATAATCTATATCAATAACGACTGGTTTATTTGCGGAAAACTATTAAATAAATATTTTTCACCTTATGCTAGTGCTTTCGATTAATACACTCAATAATATTTGTACACGCATATTGTAAATTGCATTCAAAGTCCATAACACTCGTATTTTAATTATAGATTTAAACCTAATAAATACCTGGTATAAAAAACTTATTTTTTTTATTTACAGAAAGAATACAAAAAAACTTTTGGATTCAAGATGAAGAAAGAAAACAATAATGTGCCATCGGATCAATCGATGTAAGTATAAATTTATTGTCAGGCTCCGTTTTTTTTTGGGTGGCCAAAATAACTCGAACTAACAATTTTTTGTTTATTTCCAGTCAAATTAAAGCAAAAGATGGCAAAATATATGATAAGAATAAACTACAGGGTTATCAAGTACAACGTCAAGTATTACTGCAGCCCGAAGCGCATCGACTGTCTGGCTATGAGGCACCGCAACAACCACTAGCCCAGCGACTTATAAATTCATGGACCCAATTTAGTTTTGTCCAACTAATATATAATCTCATTCCTGTACTGGAATGGATGCCAAAGTACTCATGCAAAAATAATTTTTGTGGTGATTTATCGGCAGGGATAACAACAGCCGTAATGCATATTCCTCAAGGCATGGCCTATGCTATATTAGCTGGCGTAGCACCTAAAACCGGTTTATACATGGCCTTTTTACCAACTTTAGTCTATGTCATATTCGGAACATCACGCCACAATTCAATGGGTACATTTGCAGTCGTATCGATTATGTGCGCTAAAGTGGTGGCCACATACTTACCTCCCGATCCGATATCGACGAATTTAAATTCCACCGTAACGGAAGTGCTCAATAATTCGACCGAAATTGTTTACACTCCAATCCAAATTGTAACCGCAATCTCATTTTGCACCAGTGTAATGTATTTCATTATGTTTGTATTACGATTGGGAATAATAACAACGCTACTCAGTGAACCGCTAATAAGTGGATTTGTTACGGGCGCATCTGCACATGTGTTTGTGAGCCAGCTAAAAGATATTTTTGGAATTCCAGTGCCACGTTACAAATCCTCGTTCAAACTACCATTAAGCGTGTACTACCTATTTCAGCACATCACCGAAGTAAACTACACGGCCCTCATTGTTTCCTGCTTTATCATCCTGTATATGATATGTATGAATGAGTTTTTTAAGCCGTGGTTCTCCAAAAAGAGTAAATTTCCGTTCCCAATTGAACTGGTTGCTGTAATTATGGGCGTCGTAATATCGCTCTTGATGAAATTTCCTGATACCCATGTTGTGAATCTGGTGGGAAAAATACCTGTTGGGTAAGTGCCATTCTTAAATTACATTTAATAATAAATTCATAAATTTTTATTTTGTATTTTTCTACCTAGTCTTCCAGAACCAGTGTTACCACCGTTTGCCTTAATCAAAATGGTCGCGGTAGACTGTATCGGTGTTGGAATCGTAAGCTATTCGATAGTGATATCGATGGGAATGCTTTTCGCACAAAAAGGAGGCTACGTTATACGACCAAATCAGGAATTGCTGGCATTAGGTTTGTGCAATATGGTTGGATCCCTATTCTCGTGTCTCCCGTTGTCCGCATCGCTGTCTCGTACCGCCCTGCAATACGAGACTGGCGGAAAAACTCAAGTTGCATCAATAATTTCCGCGTCAATAATATTATGCGTTTTACTTTGGATTGGACCAATTTTTGAGTCATTACCTCGTAGCGTACTCGCTGGCATCATTGTCGTAGCACTAAAAGGTGTTTATATGCAAGCACTTGACTTAAAAAAATTCTATAAACAAGGGAAAATGGAGGCCTTCATCTGGATCATAGCATTTTTAGTCGTTGTTATTGTTGACATCGATATTGGTCTACTGGTCGGCGTGATAACATCGATCGCGGTATTATACTGGAACGGATTAAAACACTATAGTTCCGTGTTAGGACAAATTGAGGACACGGGTGTCTATGTCGACTTGAAAAATCACCGAAATGCCGAAGAAGTACCAAAAACAAAAATTTTTCGATACAGTGGTTCGATTAATTTTGCAACGAGGTCAAGTTTTCGTAGGTCACTGTACAAGGCTATTAATTTAACGGATACGACACTAAGAAAAGCTATTGCAAATAAGGATGATGCTGTCCAGGAGCTAAATGGATTGCGCACTGTCATTATCGATTTATCGTGTTGCGGACGTTTGGATCAGGCGGGATGTAACACGCTGGCAGAAATTCAACGTGATTTAACTACAATCGGTGCAATATTATTACTGGCATGTCCAAGTGATAATGCTTACAAAGCACTAGAACATAGTGTATCACTTGGATTAGCACCATTCCAAACAAGTCCGACTGTACATGACGCAGTTCTGTACGGGTTTGGACATCATGATGAGGTATAGCGATAGTTGCCTCGAGTATACTTAGCGGGTCCGTAAGACATAAAGTGCCTAAGAACAAAAAAACATTTTTTTAAATATTATTAATTTAGACTGACAATAAAGCCCTAGCTTAAGGATATTCTACTGCAATGCATGTGTGCAGGAGGCTATAAACTAAAACATGATATATCTATGTAATACAAGAATTACACAGGTTTTTAAAACTACTTAATACTGGAGTACTATAAATAAAAAGTTAAAATCTAGTCGAGATATTAATTAAAAAAAAATTCTTAAAGAAATAATTATACAAATTATATTTTTCTATTATTTTAAGTTAAAGAAATTATTTTAAGTATACTAAATTAAGATTTAACTGTTAACCGGAAAACGCGTAATCATTGAGCAAAGTACTATAGTGTAATTTTGTACTTATAGTGTTAATTATGTGATTTTAGTTATCTACTAAATACAATAATTATTGATTAAATATAAACAAAATAATTATAAAATATAAATAACTGAATTTTTAATTAGAATTTGCAATTTTAATCTGCCCTCTTTAATCTGACTTTCCAATTAATTTGAAGTGAACTCATCGATTATCACGTCCATTATGGAAGTTAAGAATTCGGTTAGAATTCGAAATTAAAAAAAAAACAATTTTGTTACTCAAAATCCAAACTAGAGCACAACTAGCTTAACATAAAATAATCAACGAGTCACGACTTAAGAGCTTAAGTACACCCCGGTTGCACCATTTCGGTTAGTGCTACAATCACCAAAATTGTATAGGCTTCTCGTCACAAATAAACAACTGACCTCTGAAGTTTTGGTGGTCGTACCGCTCCCCTAAGTGGTCCAAACGGAGCACAACTTACCCGTAAAACAATTTTTGGATTTATGGCCATAAAAAGACCGAAAATTGACCATTCGTCCGTAAGGGACGAAATAAGTCAATTGTCGGTCAATTGTTCAGTCATTTGTGCGTCTAATCCTTGCCAGAAAAGAGACGAACATTTAGAGACAGTTTTGTCGCAGCTGATTCGACCGACATTTGACCATTACAATTGGCTAACAAATTACGGACGAATACGCTTCGTAAAATCAGACCGGCTTTTGTAAGTCATAATGGACAGACAAAAGACATAAAAACGGGTAGGTCTTTTGACGGTCATTTCTTATAAACAATAGAGAGACGAAATTGACTAACATTTGCTAGACTGTTTTGGGGCACATTGGTAAGCCAGTTTTTTTATGGTTTTCAGGTTATAATTTTATAGAATACATTATTACATAAAAAACTTAAGCACATCATTTATTTTCATTTTATTTATTCTGTATAAAAATACATTTTTGTACGACTACAATATAATAATACATTTTTTAATTTAAACAAATATAATAATCGAAAACAACAAAATCAACAAATATTATTTAAATCAATAAAAATAAAATTAGCTTAAAATTTGTAGGAAAAGGTTTTTCTGAAAAATTCATTTCAAATAAAAATTCATTTAATCCATCTAATATTATTGTATCTTAAATGTACTAGATACCTTAACCTTCAACCGTCTATTGTATCTTAAATATAAAATTAATTCACCATATTTTAATTTAATATTAACTAAATTTAATTCACTATTATTAACTTTCAGCACACAATGTTTTATTATTCGATTTTTTTTTAATTACAATATTAATTTAAATTATTAAAATTATTACACCTAAACACCACACTTTCAACTTTTTAAAATTTGATATTACATATATGGTAAATTTAGTTTAATAATAATTTTTCCCGAACACAAACTATTAATTTTTGTTGCGCGCACCACGTATACTTTGTAATTGAGGAAAAAAAATAAAACGTGGCGATGAACAATTCTAAGTGGAAAATGTTCCTAATTTGTAAGTTGTATTTATCCCAAACTACGGTCGAATTCGTCTCATTTGAATTGCATAACTCTACTGCCTTTACTCTCTTCCGTATTTACATTCCCATTGCCAGTCTGTTTCGTCTCAATTTTGTACTTAGTATTTCAATTGATAGTCGTCTTCGTCTTTTATTTAATTTTCCTTCCTAATTTAACTCAAGTTTGCTTTTTCTTTTACTAATTGATTTTTATTTCGATTCTGGTTTCCAACAAAATGCTAATTCGGATTCTTTTAGTACAAATTTCATTTTTTTTAATGTATGAGTTGGACATTTCCGTCTCTAACACGATATTTCGTCTCTTCTAGAGACGGAAACGTCGCAATGGACGAAAATTGTTTTACGGGTTAAGCTCTTAAGTTTTGACTGGTTGAGGTCGTTTGTGTGAAAACTTAAATTATCTGTACTGTTATATTGGAATAATTCCATAGTTTTATAAGTCCGTGGCTTATATGGAATTATAGGAATAATTCCATATTTTTGTAAGTCCGTGGCTTAAAAATAAACATAAATTAATAACATTAAATTAACAATTTCTTTATTGTGATACACTTTAAAATAAATAGTCAGCAGATGACCTGGTTTCGGACATTCGTCCTTTATCAAATGGTTAATTAGTGAATTTTGGCAAATGTACAAAAATCAAGCTTTTTGCGCCAAAATTATTATTTTTGTGGTGGTGGCATACGGAGCAAGTTGTAGAGCTTGTTTTACTTGGTGCTGATTTTGTCATTTAATAGTACCAGGTTGTACCGTTGTTTATATATTTTTAACTCTTCTACCCTTTCCATGTAGCTACTCCCCAATAGAATTCCTGATCACCCAAGCTATACGAGATGTTAGTTTCTGCTTTCAAACTACGTCGCAATAGATTTTTATTGTTAATTTAAACCCTTATTTTATATTGAAACACCAAATATTTTGTATTGTTTTATTCTGTTCTCTCGAAAATAAAATTTAAACAAGAATTTGGAAAACAATGACAATGCCACACAAAGTAAAATAAAATTTAAACCTAACTGTCAAAATTGGATAGTAAACCGGATGGTAAGTTGGATTATCTGTAGACAATAGCAATTTAGTAATCGACGGTCGGTCCGACCAAATTGGATCGTATGTAGCGCTATATTTGGTAGCGCTCTATAGAGACAATATACAGCCTTCGCCAAAAGTATTGAGCACCCTATAAATTTGGGGCATACACGATAAGTATAACAGAAAATAACCCCTTTTGTTTGTTTATTTGTTCGACATCTAAAAAGGACTAAAAACAGTGACTCAGCAGTGAGATTTGTTATTTTTCGATTTTGAATTTATTCGTTACTTCGAGCAAGGAAAATCACAAGTAGAGAATTCTAAAACTGTGAAATGTTCACGCCGATCTGTACAATATACTATTGAGCGATACACCACTAGTGGATCACACAGTAATAGGTACAGAACCAGGCACAAACGCATCACCACATACCGTGACGACCGAAAGTTAGTGAGAGAAGTTTTAAAAAATAGGGAAAAAACTTTTTCAAAAACTTACTTAACACATTGTTGTCGGGCGCTTCGCGTCGGAGTGATATGGAGGGAGCGAGCGATTTTTCGAAAAATCTTCGTGAATTTTGTCGTTACGTAAAAACACTATAAATTAAAAACTACTCTGAATTTTTCATGAAACGGGTTTTCGCAACTTAGAATGCTTCATCGTTATTATGAAATATAGGCACTTTATGTATAAATATACAATTGAAAGTAAACGAAAAGAAAAATTTTATAATTTTCGTCAATTTACTTCAATATTACCAAAAATGTTCAATCAAGAAATAACTTAATGCAGTATATAATGAACACTAATAATGTTTTATAGTGTGATAGCGCTCAAAACATTTACCTCTATGAAGGGGTACGCCGCAAAATTTACAGATAAAACAACTTTCACTTCGCACTTTTTGAGATGCACACATATTTTTGGTTGCCTATTTATGACGTTACCGTCTCATACCTAATCTATTGTGGGAATGTTTATACGTGCGTAGTAGTTATGTGTAAATAAACGGCATAACAAACACACATGTAGTAACCCGTATTAGCTACGTTTGCCTTGTTCTACCACCAGTCCATAAAAAACGTATTTTCGTGATGCGCTCTCTATGCATAGTTTGCGAAAAACGTAATTTTACTTGTCCCGCATACAATGTGTTAAAGTTTCGCCAAAGAAGATTGGTCAAATATCGTGTGGTCGGACGAATCAAACTTTGAAGTAAGTTGACAATTATATGCCCTAAATAATATTAAATAATATAATTTTAAAATAAAATTCATCGATACAAATATTTTAGTTTTCCGAAGTCTCTACATTTTCTTTATTTCAGATTTTTGGTGCACCTGTTTTGGTGTGTGCCTTTTGTGGGTCGCCGGTAGGCGAAGCATTTAATCCAGAGTGGGTGGTACCAACCGTAAAATACGGCGGGGGCAGCATAATGGTCTGGGGCTGCATGACTAATTCTAGTGTTGGCGAAATGTTCGTGTGTGAGGGCCACATGAACTCTTCAAAATACATAAACGTTCTAGAATCTGCGTCGATGCCCTCATTTTTAACACTTTTTGGTGATACAAACATGGATAGCGTTAAATTCCACCAGGATAACGCACCATCCCAAGTATAACAAAACGAAAGTAAAAATTGAGCATAGTATTTTCCTTCGTTTTCATCCAAAATTAACGAAAGTTAAACTTCACATTATAATGATAGTGTTTGTAGCGTATATGTATACTGTGTTGTTACTACTGTCAATGCCTTCTAAACTACTGGCCGCTTACACCAAATGATGACGACACGCTAAGTCGACGTTGTTGTTGCTTTTTCTAGTTGCTTTGTTAGTGTAAATATCCTAAAATTATTATTGCGCAGTCTCGGTATCGACTTAAATTGACGTCATGTGCGAAAAATGAGAGTAGTAAAAGGCCAGTAGTATAGAAGGCATTGCTACTGTATACTGTGTTACCGTAATTTTTCTTTCGTAGGAATGTGTATAGCGTGTAATGTACATGGTTTGTTTTTATTTTTCATGTTCACGACATGAGTTTGGTAATTTTATAAAATTTTGTTAAAAAAATTTAAAGATATGAGTTAATTTAAATAAAATTACATCAAAATATATTTTATATCTATTCAAATATTGTTTTCATAAATTAATTAATTTCTAGTTCAGTTTTAAGTTTTTAGGTAGAAAACAAATGCGAAAATAATAAACTTGATGTGCAATAATCATAGTACCTATTTGGAAAATTATTTAAACTTTTAATATTACAATCAAAGAATAATTTCAAATTGTGTAATAATAAAAAATAATTAAAAAATTAACTAAAATATAATTTAGATTCGTATATAATATGTATATATGTATGTATATTTTTATACCGCAAATTTAATAAAATAAAAATATTCATTTTAAACCTAAATTTTTATTTTGCTCTCACATTTGGATGCCGCCATCTTTTTCTTCTAACATTTTCAAATATAGCATTTTACATTCATGCACAACCTCGCTCCCGCCATTTTGTTTTTTGTCTTTTCTGTTCACACATACATGTATACAATTCTCCTATATTGAGTTTCGTTCAGTTTCGAATAATCGCGACACGTTTCATACGTTTTATTTTAATAAATTGCAACTCAAACTTAGAAAAATATTAGACTAAGTTTAGTACTTTAAGCTTAGTACTCAGTTCAAAGTGAAATGAAATTTTAACGCGGTCTCCAAAAATCTATTTATTTTCGCGTGAAATAGAAATGAAATTTTATTTGGAGAATTTTTAATTTTAACGTATAAATTTGTAGGCATGCATAAATTAATTTCTTTATTTTACGTAAATAATTTAAATTAAATTGACTTTAATTAAAATTTATGAATTTGTGGTATTAAAAAATTTGTTTTTTGCCAAAAACAAACAAATGTCAAAATTTCGCGTGAAAATAATGTGCCGAGACATTATTTTCACATGAAAATAATTTGGAGAGTTTATGCTCGCCATCTTTGATGTATTGAACACACTTGGTTTTTTCGTTGGAGAACTGAGTACTACAAAACGAAAACAGAAATGAAATTTTTCATTTCTAATTTCACTTTGGTAAAATCGTATGGAAATTTCACGTGAAATCGAACTGAGTACTAGGCTTTAAGTACGAATATCGCCAGGAAAATTGAAAGAAAAAATACTTGGGATCTCATAAATCTGTCCGCACAATGGAAAGTGTTATAGGAAATCAACGCTGAGTCGGCATTATCTCGAATTTTTTGGCTGATATGCTTAAGCACAGAATATAGAATACAAACAGAAGAGACACAAGCCGATTTTTCTATGGAAAAATGTCGACCGTTTTTTTTATCCTTGATTTGTATGGAAAAGGGTAGAATACAGTGGTGAAAAAAATTGTGCACTGAACTTTTTTACATTCAATAAGGGTATAGTCATATATTATAAAGTATATATATACGCTACTAAGTGGACCAAAACACAATTTGACTATACCCTTATTGAATGTAAAAAAGTTCAGTGCACAATTTTTTTCACCACTGTATTCTACCCTTTTCCATACAAATCAAGGATAAAAAAAACGGTCGACATTTTTCCATAGAAAAATCGGCTTGTGTCTCTTCTGTTTGTATTCTATATTCTGTGGTATAGTCAAATTGTGTTTTGGTCCACTTAGTAGCGTATATATATACTTTATAATATATGGCTTAAGTATAGCCCGCTATATCGGTTTATTTCGCAGGATGTCGTAGTCATGCAGTAGTTTCCAACATTGTGCACACATGAGAGGTATCGGATGGGATTTCCATGAAATATCTGTAGTTCCTTGACAGAATCAGGCAAGCGACTTATTTCCTACATACCACGACCCCGTCAATTGTATACCCGAAACGCTAGTATTTCAGATAAAACCCACTCTATTCTACAACTACGAATTACAGAAAAACAATCTACTAATTATTTCAAATAATTTCTTTAATTTTATTATGGATAAAACGTGTTAGAAATACAAACTAATTTATCAATCTTGAATCTGCGTAAATACACAACATCCATCATTACTATCGATCAATCTGTACGGTCTCGATCTCTGCCGTCCACGAAACGATTTAATAAATGTTTTGTCTGGTACAAACTCGGACGAGTTAAACATCAAGCCTTCTGTCTCCAAGTAGATATCGAGACAGCACAATGCACGTTCCATCTGTTTCTCCAACAATTTTGCCGTACTCTTTGTATCGCGTATAGTAGAGTTAATCCAATATTCCATATCTCGTATAGCCGAATTATTCGTCGCGTTTTGCTTGCCATTCCAATGCAATTGCAATTTCCATAACGCAAGCGACTTTGGATAATTACACGGAATACTTATATAGCACTCGAGTTTAGCCGAACCTCGCGTCAATACCGCACAATAAAATAAATCATTTTCAGTCATGTTGCATTCATCATCATCCGACACCTTGTCATGTGACACGCTCAAATGATTTAAATATTCGAGCCAGGTAATTGCGGTACATTGTACTAAATTACTAGAAATTCGAATCGAATAAGTTGATTTTATTGTGGACGCAAAATCTATGGAATTATCTTCAAACATTTTGATTTGTTTTTGTAATTGTACACGCGATTCCCAACGGAAGCGAATTAATTTTATGATTCCAGGTAATGCTTTAACAGATAAATCATCCTTCAAATTCATAGACGGTGATGTTTGAAATAGGGGAGAAGAATGAGTTGGCGCTACACTTATAAAATCTAGACCACACATATTTTGTGCCCACGAATATGGTTTACCTAAGCATTTATCGCTCATGGTTTCGTAGAAAGTAGTTTCACTTACGTTTAGCTCATTAAGTTGATATTTGGTTTTGGGGTTTGGGCTCACATCACCAATATCATTATTCAGCAAAGAGTTGAGTATAGTGCTGGTGTCTAGTATATCACCTGATGCGCCAGATGGTTCGAAACCATACATTTCACATTTAACGGTGACAAAACCTAATGTTTGAAGATATGTGAATTTTACGTCGAAATAATTGGCTGGATTTTCCTTGTTGTGTATGGTAAGGGTTATCGTAAGTGGATGTGTTTTATACAGATTTTGAATTTTCTGTTCTTTAATAGCGGTTTTAGACAAGCGGCGATGACTCTTTGAGGTTACTTCATACTCGATTTCATTTTCATTATCCTCCCCATCTGATTCTTGTTCAGAACCATCCTTATCTTTTACTTCACTATCATTGAACTCATCTATTTGTTTGGCTTCATCCTCATTCCCGTTGATGGTTACTTTTATTTTTGTATCCTCAATTGCAGATATATAAGCATGAAGGTTTGCGTAAAGTAAATATAATGGGCGGCACAAATATTTAGCAATTCTTTTAATCTCCCATTCCTTTTCTATAGGCAGATCTAAAGACTCTTGTAGTGGACGAGTGGCCTTTAAAAGGCCTTGTAACCGTGGTACTAAAGATTCCATTCGATCTGTTTTTGTGTTGATGTCCTCCGCAACTTTATCTTTTTCTTTTAATAATTCGTTGTATAAAGCAGAAAGTTCTTTCCGCTGTTGTAATTCCCATTCTAGGCGGGCTAATCGTTTTGCATGTTCATCATTTTTCGTCTTCTCCGGGCGAGTTACATTTTCTGGCGCATTTTCATAAAATTCTTCTTCTGTTACCAACTGAATCTCTTCGTCCTGACTTTTAAATTGGTAACATCGTTGTATTTCTTTATTCAAATGATCGGCTTCGTACAGTAAATTTTGTAATTGCAAGCGATTACTATCGACCCGTAATTTCTCTTTTTGCAGCGCTTCTCGGTTGTCGCGGAATCGAACTTTATCCAATCGATTAAGTTTTTTAAGCAGCACAAAAAGTAATGAGCCTTCTATGCGCTTTTCACAGATTTCTTGCTTCGAGTGTTCACTGCCGGAGCGCTTCGCTGCCGCAACTGTATCAAATATTTTCCGCAAATCTTCGCATGTTTGATGAAAAAGCTGGGAGTCTTTCTCGACTGATCGTTGTCTTGCTTCATTTTCTTCGAAATTAATGACGTTCTAAATGTATTAAGGTAATTTAGATAAACTGACCAACGAAAAAGTGTTAAGGTTATATTTACCGCGTACACATCTTTAGAGACTTTAGTTGTAATTGTTTCGGTTATTTTTTTCCGTTTGCTACGTTCACTACTATCACTAATTGAATCTTTATGAGTTACTTTCATGTTTTCTTACTTTTAATAATTAATATATGTATTATAATTAAAAATCAAAACTTTTTTTACACCCAAAACGAAAACCCACAGAAACTGCTTGTTTTGACGTCCAAGGTGGTTACGATTATTATAGGTTAACAAACCCATATTGAGCAAAGCACGTCGCAAAGATAATTCTACCCACTGAGCATAATTCCGCAAGTGCGACAAAACAGCTCAAAATTATAAAAACCACCAAAATTTCAATGTAGGATGATATCTAGAATTTGTTTGCTCTTGTGGCGTCTTTCACACCTTGCCCAACTAAATAAATTTCCTAAATTGTCAAGCACCGTAAATGGTTAGTTGGGTATCCAAAAAAATATTGTAGTTTTTACTTTTTTTGTAGCTAGCTTTGAAAAAAATAAAAGCTAGTCAGTTTAAGATTTTTAATGGTGAATGGAAAAGATTTAAATAAAAGCTCTAAAGAAAGAATTAAAACTAAAAATAAATAAAGAGTGTAAATTTAATATAAAATAAAGGTGATTACATTTATTTATAAAGTGAATCACAAAGAAAAAACAAAATACTTAACCACGAATACCAAACTCTCTTTGCTTCTTTGAAAATTGTAGAGTTTTAGTTCGCTTCTTTTATAAACGGACTAAGCTCGAGGCACATAGTTTTCGTATGGTTCCGATTCGTTCCGTTTCCAATAAGTTTTTATAAATTCGCACGCACATACCGTTCGTTTCGTTTTTAGTTGTTTTTGTGTTAATCGATAAATCGATTTTAAATAAACGTCAAAATAATCAAATTATTATTGTTTTTATTGAAATTTGATCTACTGTTTCGGTTCGGTTCCGCCTTTAATTTAACAATGTGACCATGGTTTCGGTTTTCGGAAGTAAAAATTCGATATTTGACAAAGGTATATCGATGTATACTGAAATGAGTTACCGGAACGTATAAGAAATAGTAGAAGCAGAAAGGATTTTAGGGCAGAACTGTTAAAAGAAATTTTATAATTATAAGTAGATCATGTATATTGTACTGTAAACTGGAAAATTAGCTTAAGAGCTATTTGAAAAATAAAATAAATAAATAATCTTATTATTTTCTTTAATTTTCGAAGATATATTTTAAAAAAATTCTCTACCGTAAATATGTAAGGGGGAAATTTTGACATCAACAAAATTTAATTTAAAAAAATAAGTTACTAGCAGCAAATTGTAACAAATGCAATTGGAAGATCTCAGAGAGGTCGGGAATCTCATGGGCTTTTTTCGTTTTTTGGCACAACGGCTTTTATCAATTGAAATGCATAAGTCATTCACCACAAACAACAAGCCCTATGAAGCCCGCGTGACACATACAAATATTAAGAACTTATACGTCAATAAGAACGACCTATAGTCGAAATAATTATCGACATTGCAATGGAAAGCGAACACGAAAGAACACAGCTTATCTAACTTATGCAGAATTTTCTTGAAAGACACAACACGACAAGGTGCAAAAGTGCAACCCAACTAACTTGAACATGCTATCTAATAATTCAAACAATAGAGAGAGACACTTTAAACTCTGCTTGTGACTGCATTAATTACAACACATGGAGATAAACCAAGAACTTTACGGGCCTTGATCGAAACAGGTTCGCAATGTAACTTCGTTATCCAAAGGTGCTGCAAACTTACTAAACGTAAGAAAGAAATACGCGAATGTTTCTATCTCAGGAATGGCTGGACTCAAAGCAAGAGCTTGTAGTAATACAATAGAATTCGATGTAGTTCTGAGATTTGAAAGCAAATTTTCCGTTCGAACGCACCACTTACCGGAAACTCAAATTATCCAGCAGTTGGAGCTGACTATTATCCAGCAATTGGAATGAACAACATAATAAATGAGAATGAACGAGAACCCATAGCCCAAGATAACGAGCTTGATTGGATAGTTATCGGATGCATTGGATCAGCTAATCAAGCAATTAAATCTAACTCCATATCAATCTCAATTCCAGTAAAGAAGGAGGACATTGCTAATCGTACAGCACTGACGGAAGAGGGCATAAAATTTGAACGAAAATTTTACGTATACCTAACATTAGAGTTTTATCGCATGTTTTTTTCTTAAAAAACCATGCGATAAAACTCTAATGTTAGGTATATGTAAACTTAGCTTCTGAAAGAAAATGTGCCAATGTTTGGAGAATCAAGAACAAGAACCATCAGTTAATGGCGCCACTATTCCACGAGAACGAATTACGACGTCAAATTCATTTGGGATAACTGGAATAGACTATAATATGCAGGCCCTATCTCTATCAAAACGGCAAAAGGTAGATCAAACATGCAAGCGGTATACAACCATGTTTGTGTGTTTTGTGACCAAAGCCTGCCACATCGAGATAATAGTTAGCGATGAACCAAGAAAAGAATTAATTGCCACCTACAAAAGATTTTCATTACGGAGAGATGTTTGTATCCACATATTTTCAGACAACGATATAACTTTCGTTGGCCAATCGGAAAATAAATAGACTATTCAATAAACTGATCTAAACCCAACAGAAGAATCGGCGTATCAACACGTTTTGGTTGTTCATGAGAAACGAGTGTGAAGTCTACAAAATATTACTTAAAAAAAATCGTTTTCGTATATTTTTGTTAATATTTAATGTATCGTACTGGGTACTGAAATTTTTTTAAAGTTTCTTACAATATATGTAATGGAATAGTTCAATCCCTCAATTCTGGCTCTAAGAAGTAAAGCTCTTTAAAATGTAACAACCTATCTCAATTAAGATGAACAATAAATGGATACGCATGAATTTATTACAATCGCCCATATCCATAAAAATTGATCATAATGCATCGAACTAACTTTCTGTGTAAGAAATACTTAACCTTAAATTTGATTATGCGTCGAATTATTTTCTAGCGCAAGAAATAGGTACTCCTGAATTTATTACAACAGCCCACAACCAAAAAAATTAACCAGAATCCTTCCTGTGCGAGAATTAGGTACCCTTGAATTTATTACAACAGCCTATACCCACCAAAAATCGATCATAATGTACCATCCTTCACAAGAAATAGGTATCCCTGAATTTATTACAATAACCCACGACCACAAAAATTGATAATAATGCATCGAATTGCTTTCCTGTGTAAGAAATATTTATTTATTTATTTAAAGAAATCTATTTTGTAATTTACATGTATGATTTCAGATTTTTTACAATAGTTTAAACAAAAATTAAAACCGAAATTTCAAATAAAAAACATTAAAACAAAAAAAAAATAAAAAACAAATTTAGTTTAACAATTAAAAATTTTAAAAATAGTTCTTCAAGATATTTTTAGAGTTGCTCTTGGATAAATTAAAGTCAAATAGGTCGTCGATTAAGTTGAATGATTTAGACATCCTATTAATGGGGTTGTTTTCTCCATAGAGAGTAGAATGGTGTTCAAGTGCTAAAAATTCATGGTTTCGAAATGTTCAGCATACCACCAATAAAAGCCGCGCCCAAGAGGAGTCGTCATAATTTATAGCTAATAGCTAAAATAGCTAATGCTGAACGTTTGAATTACATTCTAGCACAAGAATTAGGTACCGATGAATTTATTACAATGGCCCACAATCAAAAAACTCGATCCCCTGAAGAAACAGGAACCCCTGAGAATTTATTACTATAGCCCACACCCACAAGAATCGATCATAATGCACCAAATTACCTTACTGTGCAAGAAACATGTACCCCTTAATTTCCTACTTCTGAAGGTAATTCTTTGCATTACGATAATTTTTTGTGAATGTGGGCTGTTGTAATTAATTCAAGAGTTCCAGGAATGTAATCCAACGCATTATGAACGACTTTTGAGAGTATGTTCTGTTATATTCAGGGACACCTATTTCTTGTACATAATGAGTTGTTCCATCATAATTGGGAGTAGGTTGTTAAAGTCTATAAACTATACAGAGAAATATGTTTCTTCACTCTTTACGGGCAGATTTTTGGAATTGAACTATTCCAATACATAATATTGTAATTAATTTGTAAAAAATTCCAATTCCACCCCCAGTATGATCCAACAAAAATTAACAGAAATGTAACGAAAAATATGGTTTAAAGGATTGCACATTTTAGTGGTAGTTTTTGGGGGTTGAACTTGCCGATATGTTGTAATTAATTTGTAAAATATCCAATACGCCCCCCAGTACGATATAATAAATATTAACAAAATTACAAAAAGTGTGGTGTAGCTTTGTCGAATGAGGGCCCACACACGAATTGCAGCTTAACGGGACCTGTAAAATATTTTCTAACTTTGTAATAAATTTGTAACAAATTTTTTTTTTTTTTTTTTTTTGATAGTGCTACATTTTTATTGGATTGTGCTACTACAAGTGCTGGTGCAGCATTAGGGTCATTAAAATTGCCTTGCCTTATACATGATCATTAGAGTGATGGAGAATTAATTATCATTAAGTAACCTACTAGTTGTTTTTGTTTTGTTGACAAACATAACATTTGTTGTTAACTTAACCGTAATAAATACTCCAATACACAAATTCATCATGCCTGCAGCTGCAAACCATGTTTAAATGAGCAGTTTACAGTTAAGATCATTTGATATAACTTTTCGTTCGTAGTTAGGTCGAGTAGTTAGGTTGACTTGAAAAATTTGAGAGGCGTTTAATGAATACTTGTGTATTTTATTCGGCCATATGTATTCCCATATGTAAGTGTACGAGTATTTGCCCTTCTTCGTTTTAAATTGAAGATACTCAATCCAACTATTTTCATAGAATTTATGATTAATTCGACGATAACTAAACTCTACTAAATATATGTTTTCATGAACAATAGCTTCAATAAATCAACCCCCGTTCAACCCTGCAGGGAAACAAGATTAAGCTGTTGTTTGAGTTTCAGCAGTTTTCTTAAATATGTTTGTTAATTTACTAATACGAAAGAATCAAAGAATAAATAGTTTTAGTGAGATAAACCCCAGAAATAGGAATGCAAATCAATGTACGAGTGCAACAATATTGGAAAAATGATAACAAAATTTAAGTGTAGTCTTTATAAATTAGATACGGTATACAAAAAAATTGTCAGTTCTAATTTTGATACGAGCGCAATATTAAATATGGAATCGAGGTTAGACGTTATTATATCAATTGTTATCATTACCATAATCGGTGTACAAACCCAAACTTTGGTTCCCGGTGCAGTTTCGTCAGTGGTACACACAAGTGGAATTTTAAATTTTATTCAACTATCTGAAAATTCAAATGAATTCAGTTCATCGTGTCAATTAAAACTACCCGCTGATTCTTCAGAAATTACTATCGATCTAAAGGAGTATTCAGTCAATCCGTATAAGTTAAAATCAGGTGAAAATATTAAGAAAACTTCAAGTGACCTGTGTGGTGTTCGTATGTATCCAATAAGCATAGCATTGAATGCTTCTAACTTCGAATTAATAGTGTTACATAACAATGGAACGCCAGTAAATATTCCATTTTCTATAAGCGTAAAAAGTAAGTTCGTGAATAAGCTATATGTATATTACAACCTTAAACTTGAAAATGATTGATAACTCAATTCTACAAGTTTTAATTAATTATTATCGCTTGTGTAATATATGACCAGTGTAATTACGAAATATGTGTACGAGTACACCAATCACAATCAGATAAATACAATTCAGTCGATATCGTTAATTTTTTAAAGCGTTTTGCTAACTAACGTATCAGTAGATATATATTATGTTTTACCAAAGACCTATTCAATTTTCTCTATTTAACTGAACATGTTTTAAATTATTGCAGAGAAATTTGATAATGTTTCTCCAGTGAACATTTCACAATCAAATACTGCTCCTTATTATCTACCATACGAATCACTTTATCACGAGTATGAAGATGAATTCGGTACTTTATTCGAGGGTAAAGTAAATAAAATATTTTCCTCTTTTAATTCTGATAAATGGATCGGACGTGGTTTGGTGCGACTTCAAATGGAAGAAATTAAAACAATTTACAATTTAATTGAGGATACTAGAGCACCAACTGCAGCACCAACAGAATTAACCTCGATTGATACGGCAGAGTCCCTTATTTTTAAGTGTGATTCAGCTCTCCATAATGATGTATGCTATGCTAGAAAGCCTGATGGTTCTATGATTAATCTTGGAACGGGACTTTCATCTGAAAAATACACATCCTATGACACACAAGTCGCGAAAGGTTTATGTTCAATTGAAATTCTAAAGCCTATCGATGAGATTGATAAGGGTATATGGAAAATAGTATTTCCACAAAAGCCAACTGGATGTATATTTTCAATTGAGGGTGAGAAGGACAAAATTAAACAAATGGAAAATATTTTAGCAACCGCCAACTGTAAGTTCAAATTATAATCTCGGAAATTCTTAAGTTTCTAGTTCATTTTAAACCACGCCTATTTTAGCCCCAATTCAACTCGACGCCGATGTCACACCATCAGACTCAAATACTGTCACAAAAATTACCATTAAATGTGAATATCCCGACGAAATTGAATATTGTGTTTTACATAATCCTTATGGGGTTATTGAAATCGATGATAGTTTCAGCATGGCCCAAACTATAGTAATGGGCTATTGTTCCTATAAAGTGGATCCTATACCTGGGGATTGGATGTGCAGTATCAAAACTAAAGATTCAGAAATCTTGAAAACGATTCACTACCGTATGAATACATACAATTCAAGTTATCTTACCACCAGTAATCAAATGAGTGAGCAGAGGTTTAAGACCGAATCGATCCAAATAATGTGCCAGATACGTTTTAGGCATCAATTGGAATACTGTTTATTTGAAAGTCCTACTGGATTGTGGTACAGTTTATCAGAAAAAACACGAAATGTGTTAGTACAAAATAAAACCATGTCACCCAAAGATAATTTAATAATTAATATTATTTTCTTTATTTAGAATTAATCGTATTTCTTATGCTGGCCAAGGATTGAGATATGGTGATTGTGGAATCGAGATAACAAATATTCAGCAAGAAGATTTTGGCAATTGGACCTGCTACGTTAAAGCAAATTCACTCCCAATGGCAAATAGATATCACAGCATTAAAATTAATCTACTTGAAAGTGATATTGTAAGCTCGGCGGTAGTTTTAGGAGTAAGTATAGGATGTGGAATTATTTTATTGACTGCAATCTCGTGGTGTACATACACTAAGTACCGTTCTAAGCGTAATGTTAACAATAGCTCAGATATTGAAATTGAATAAAGCATCTCTTGAAATTCTAATTAATAGTGTTTTTACTCATTCTATTCGGAAGTTACTAACTGTCGCAGGTAAAACATTTACGTTTAATAAATTATGGGTAAAACGTAAATTAAGTTATATAATAAATGATATTGCATAAACAATGGGTGGGATTAAGTGGACCCGCGAGGAACAGAAATTAGATGAGACTTGGTTTATGTTGACGATAAATAATCAAGTACCTTAAACTCTTTGAATAAACAACAGGATGTATAGCACCAGCGAAATAAAAATAAATAAAATAAAATATTTGTGTAAAGTTATTATTCAAAAATTCGAAATAGGCATCCAATTCGTTTAGGGTGGTACATAGTAGTCGCGAGAAACAGACCGGAGATTAAAGCAAAGGTTCTACGTGCTATAAACAATAAATGTAATTGATCAAACAACAACAAAATAATAAACAAAAATTTCCATTGCAGTTAACACTGTGTACGCATGCCTTAGCCATACTTACAAGAAATAGTTAACTGCTTACGACTGTCCCGTGTTGTTAGCGTCGAAGTTTGCAGATACTGAGGTTTGCACATTTACCATCGATCCCATGGTATTTAAACTCATTCGCTCTTTCGTATTGTGTATCGCCTAATAAAAATTCGCCACTTGTATACCTTCTCGCGATACCCATGTACTTGGTTTTTGCATCGTTGATATTGTAGCCGATTTTTTGAGCTGTTGTTTTCAACGGGAGCAGAATCGCTTTGAAAGATGCGATGTTATAGGACCCTGAATACATATGTCGTACGTGTTGGGTAATATTTGGCTGGATTTGTAATGTAAACAGCTATGCTGCGCTATGATGAGTTGGTGAATGACATATTCTAACGAAAAGTTTAATAGAATTTAGGTTGTTGGGTCTCCTTGCTGCACTCCCGATATTATTTCGAAAGCCACCGAGAGTTTGCCTTTGATTTATCAGCTTGCTTTTAGATATTCATTAATATTTTTAGCATGGTTATCAATTTTAAAGAAATTCTCAAATGTGACAATAGACTCCATAATTTGTTTCTCTACAAGCTTTTATACGCCTGTTGAAAATCTATGAATAGAAAATGTAGAGGGATTTCTTTTCATAGCCCATATCTAACACAGTCCTCAGAGAAAAGCTTATTTGATTGTTGACCTGCCTGTAGTTAATCGTCCAAAATGTGCTCGCTATAAATTGATAACTTGTCAGCAACTACGTTTCATGTCAAAAATTAATTTTTGTACGTATTTTGGACAGACATACACATTTGTCCATCCCACTTAAATCGTTTTCGTCCGAAAAATAACATTATAACCATAATAATAATAAAATAATTAATATGTTATCAAATACAAAAAATTAAATGTTATATAATTTATATGTTATCAAATTATTATGCTTTTTTCAAAAAGAATTTCGATTTAACTAAGATCCGTTAAAATCCGGAAGACATTACAATATGTCATTATTTACATACACTGTGTACGGTGGGCTTAAATTGAAATTGAATTGATTATTTTCAAACAAAAATTGTCTGGCTGGAAAATCAATACTCGTTTCTCTTAATCGAAATTTACATACACATAGTTGTGTATACGAGCCGGGATAGGAATAATTGGGTATTTCCATGTAGAAAATTGTTTTCTTCTACAAATTTTTCCAGGTAAATAAGAAGGATCCGCTATATAAAAATATTCAATATGCCAGAAAGAAATAAACATATATAGTAATGCCATAATTTTTTATAAGATCATTATTGATTTATTTTTAATGAATTCAAAAGCGAAATTTACATTTTTATCTATGGCGTCTGTTTTTATTATGAATCCTCAACATTTATAAATACAAAATATTTTTTTTTTGTTAATTTTAAAAATGTTGCCATCAAAATACACAGATCAAATATATTTTACGGCAACATTTATTTTTATGGCAACATTTTATAGTGGTTTTGGCGGTGTAGTGGCTTAAAAATCTTCTGCAAATTTTTATTGGGATATACAGTGAAACCTCCCAATGTGACCACCTCTTCATTCTGACCACCTCCTTAAATAGACCACTTTTCTACAGTCCCAACACTTTAACCATACAAATTTGATCTAAAAATTCTCTTTAACCTGACCACCTCTCTATTCTGTTTAGTGACCAGTGTATTTGGGCTCATGCGAATTAAATTAACTCCTTTAATATGACCAATTTTTTTTTTTAAATGTAAACAGTCTATTTTCTCCACATTTGAGTATCATTAAACTAATGTGAAATGTAAATATGTATGTATATTGGTGTGGTCGTTGTTTGTATGGAGTGGAAAGAATGTACAGATATCTAACGGGACACCCTCTAGAAATGTGAGGTTGTGCTAAGGGCTTAAATAGAAAAAATATTGGATCGATCGAAGATGGTTTAGAGGTTGCGACTTGATCGTCAAGTTCGATAACGGCGGTATTTTCTTCAATTTTGTACTTTCAAACGAACAGAAAAAAATTTTCTCAGCCTATAAATAAAGATTGCGGTGAGTGGAAGATATGTATATTCAAAGATGTCGAGAGTCGGTTGACGGATAGCGAATTTATGACCAATTTCCGAACCGAAACTAATAAATAACCCAAATAAGAACCGGTTTTTTAAATCCAGGAATTCATATTCAAAATTACAAAAAAATAAATAAATAAATAAGAATGATGTACAACGAGTAAACAAACGAATGTTTTATGCCGTCATTGATGATGTCAAAACATTCATTATGAAACAAATAGCAGATTTTGTTACACCAAACACTGGCGATATTTTAGAAACTATTCAAGATTTCCACAGATTTCTTAAAAAAGATCCGCATATGTGGCCTCAGGATGATAATTTCAAGAACGGAATGAAGATTATCAGTCAAATAAAAGTCGTAAATGATATCGCAGAACGTGGTGTTAAATTAATACAAGATTATAATAATAAATTAACAAAAAATGAAGATGACATCCAATATTTGCTATAAGTCGTAAAGGACTACACACAGAAGTTTTCAACTATACCAAAACATCCTTAATGTGCAGAAAATCATCCGAGATTGATTATTTTCATCAAAAAAATTAATTCATAAAAAGTAGTCTTAATTTGCCTTGTTGTTGCATTTTGGAAATTTGGCAATAATTTCGCTATTTGTTAACTGATTCTCGATATCTTTGATGTTTTCAAAGGGTAATTTTCTTTGTCTCTTCTATTCACCACAGTTGTCTCACCCTAAGAAAAATGTTTAAATAATTTTTCTATTCGTTTGAAAGCAAAAAATTGAAATAATGCCGCTTTTATCGAACTTCGCGCTCAAGTCACGACCTCTAAACTACTTTCGATCGACCCAATGTTTTTTCTGTTTAAGTTTTTAGCGTAACCTCACACTTCTAGGGAGTGTCCCGTCAGATGTTGGAACTTTCGAAAATTAGGTCCACTCTAATGTACATACATATGTTTGGTTTATTTACCATTTGTCAAAACCTCTATAAAAAGACCAAACACCAGAAATATAATTTTGGTCACTATTCAGAGAAGTTTCTTCATACTGACCACCTCCGTAAAATGACCAGAAATTTACAGTCCCGTAGGTGGTCGCTTTCGGGAGGTTTCACTGTATTTCTTTTCTTGTCTGTCATGTGCAAACAGTTATAGCAATTTCTTTCCAAAAAAAAATTGATTTATAAATCAAAAAAATTGATTTGAGATCAAAAATGTTTGATCTAAATACCGTTGCAATTTCTTTCCAAGTAAAAAAATTGATTTTTTTTATCGCAATCACTTTTGAAAAATCTCAACATTTCGTTAGATTTATTTTTGACGTTTACAAACACATAAATATGTTTACGTGAAAAATATAAACATAAACACTTCAACAAATATAAAATAATTTTTTTGACTAGTTGACCGTGATATTTTGACAAACTCAAGTCAAACTGGAATGTCATTTTTTCACAGATACACTACCAAATAAAATCAATCGTGTATCGTGTTCTTTGACATACAAAAAAATCAATTTATTTTTTATTTTTGGAAAGAAATTGCTATTAATGTTATATCTTTTTCATTTTGCAGAAGGAAAATGTTGGTCGCATGTAAATGGGTATAAACGTTCGACGTTTTCAACGACTGTTGATTTTTCCCAAGTATAACAAAACGAAAGTAAGAATTGAGCATAGTATTTTCCTTCGTTTTCATCCAAAATTAACGAAAGTTAAACTTCACATTATAATGATAGTGTTTGTAGCGTATATGTATACTGTGTTGTTACTACTGTATACTGTGTTACCGTAATTTTTCTTTCGTAGGAATGTGTATAGCGTGTAATGTACATGGTTTGTTTTTATTTTTCATGTTCACGACATGAGTTTGGTAATTTTATAAAATTTTGTTAAAAAAATTTAAAGATATGAGTTAATTTAAATAAAATTACATCAAAATATATTTTATATCTATTCAAATATTGTTTTCATAAATTAATTAATTTCTAGTTCAGTTTTAAGTTTTTAGGTAGAAAACAAATGCGAAAATAATAAACTTGATGTGCAATAATCATAGTACCTATTTGGAAAATTATTTAAACTTTTAATATTACAATCAAAGAATAATTTCAAATTGTGTAATAATAAAAAATAATTAAAAAATTAACTAAAATATAATTTAGATTCGTATATAATATGTATATATGTATGTATATTTTTATACCGCAAATTTAATAAAATAAAAATATTCATTTTAAACCTAAATTTTTATTTTGCTCTCACATTTGGATGCCGCCATCTTTTTCTTCTAACATTTTCAAATATAGCATTTTACATTCATGAATCATGCACAACCTCGCTCCCGCCATTTTGTTTTTTGTCTTTTCTGTTCACACATACATGTATACAATTCTCCTTTATTGAGTTTCGTTCAGTTTCGTATAATCGCGACACGTTTCATACGTTTTATTTTAATAAATTGCAACTCAAACTTAGAAAAATACTAGACTAAGTTTAGTACTTAAGTACGAATATCGCCAGAAAAATTGAAAGTAAAAATACTTGGGTTATTTGGAGTTTTGAGCTAAACTGAGCAAAATTTTTGGATTACCCTTTGTGGCCTTTTTTATTGTGTGTCAAAATGACATGTTCCCTTTATTATTATTTTTTAATCCACCCATCTGCACTCTGCAGTGTTTACTTTCTAGCTTTTTGCTTAAATTCAATATTTTATACTCTATAATTATGTTTTTTGTGTAATCTAATTAATTTAATAGTATTTACATATTTATAGTTCAAGAATTTGTAGTAGTTTAGTGACGTACTAACATGGAATGCAACAACGAATCTGTTGAACGGCAAAAATTAGTATCGGACGATGGAGATCCAGTTGTGGAGGAGGAACAGATCCAAACTACAAATATACCGAATACAATCCCACCTAAAAATGTTCAAACCCCAATATCACCTGTTCTAAGTAGTAAGGTAAGAAATTATTAAAATAAATAATTAATTTATGTATAAACGCGACACACCCAACTTTCTACATCATATAATTTTATATGGTTTCCCTTTCCAGATATATTCCAGTGGCGAGACAAGTCGGAGCCAAAATTCAACAACTGGCTCGATAGGTAAAAGTAATAATACGGATACGGGACCACCCTCGGCCAAACTAATGTACATCAACGAGAGAAAGTTACATGATTCGAAAGTGGATTTTAAATCGAAATCTCGTAAAATTCCGAGAGGTACCTGAAGGTTTCTTTAGTAAAATTAATGTGTAGTAGGAAAATTTTATTTTTCAATTTTTTAGATATTTTATTTATTTTATTTTTATATAGAGTTTGAGTTCCACGATTTTTTTTTATTTTTTTGTTGTTTGTTGTTTGAAAATGTTTAGAACCCTCTCCAATAATAGTGCAACACAATAATGATGTTAATTTAAGTTTTTCTTCGCGCTCATTGAAACATCATTCTTTTATCTCAGAAGTTCCGGACGTTCGCCATATGGAAAGAGCCCTGCTAGGATTACTTGAGGATTTCCATTCGGGCAAATTACGTGCGTTTGGTGAGTCATGGGACGACACATTTCAAAATCATAATTTTTCTATTTCTCTCGTACGCTACAGGCTCAGGATGTACAATGGACCAAATGACTGATATACGTGAACAGCAGGAACGATTAGCTAAGCTACATTTTGAACTGGGACAAGGGATTGAACATAAAAACGGTGTTGATGTCAATGGACAGGAAAATATGTCACAATTGGTAGAAAAATTAGAACAATTATCTGTATCTATTGAAAAGTTGCATTCAACTAATTCTGATTTATAACAATAAAAATTATTAACATGCATGCATTTTTATATTTCTCCTAATTCGCTCGCTCAGTAGGTGGAATCGAACCACTTCGATGTTAATCGACTACAGGTTTGAAGCCTGCACCTTGGACCACCAAAGCTCAACTGAGCAACTATGTTTGATTTGAATTACTATATATACACAACAAGCAGTACTTTAAACACTAGCGAATTATAAAAAAGAAAACAAAAATTATTCTTAATCTAAAATTTTAAAACAACCAGTCTTGTTCTATCTCAAGTTCATCTTCACATTTTTCGCTTAAATTCGAGACACTTTTCTTATTACTAAGCGGCTCATCTTCCAGATCGATTTGCTCCTCTTTACCGATATCTGGAATTTGGATCGGCTCCGTTTGATAAATTATCGGGGCTATAGCATCGTAATTTTCGATCAAAGATTTTAACAGGGCCAATGATTTCTTCTTTTCATCCTCAGCTAATTTTATAGTTAATAATTTTTTGCGACATTCATGTTTTTCTGGTGGCACTTCTTGATGACCCACTTTTATAAAATTCGAAATCGACTCTTGATAGCCTGTCTTTGGTTTATACTTCTCCATCCAATCTTTTGGAACTTTCGGCGTTTTCATTAGATCTCTACCGTGCGGCACTGTACTAATTACTTCTTTTGGATGTACGTAACGGATGAATCGTTTTAGTTCATCGTAACTGGAATGTTCCGAATATTCAATACCGATAATGGTTATACGACCACGTACGATTGGTTTGGCATTCTTTTGCCATCCACTTGGGACGATCGCTAATATATACTCGAATTTATCGAACAGGGCCAAATACTCATATAAAAAATTGTAGTGGACTTTGTTTATGGGTAAAACATGGATTTGGGCATCCCGCTGACCATCCACAAGGTACCCTAATATTTGTTGGTTATTCATGCACTCTAATACTTTGCGGCGCGTTTTATCGACCCAAACCTTTAGATTAAAAAACTCAGCGATATTCAGCCAAACCTTTTCTTTGCCGATCAAATAGCTTCCACAAACGATTAGCGATTGATTCCAATCATATTTTTTACGAAACTCGTACACATGTTCCTGAGCCTCTTTCACACTTTCCCATTGCGATTTAAACGCATATTTGGATGCTAGATACGTGGTGTCGAGGTATATTAAATCAACATCATTATTCCAATATATTGGATCACTTTCCATTTCGGGGCATGCACGAAAGTCTCCCGTATGTAGAATTGTCGTTCCGTTTGGCAGTTTAAAGAAAAACATTACAGCTCCAGGACAACTGTAAGAAGTGGATACGTTTATTCTATACTACATACTTTATTCACAAATAACACAATATCGTTACTTACTGATTTGCATCTACAGCTGTAATTTCGACATCATTTATCACGAACGGCTCATGCAACTCGATTGCATTTATATATTTATCATCAACATTGATCATCGCCTT
This sequence comes from Nephrotoma flavescens, assembly GCA_932526605.1. Taxonomy (NCBI): domain Eukaryota; kingdom Metazoa; phylum Arthropoda; class Insecta; order Diptera; family Tipulidae; genus Nephrotoma; species Nephrotoma flavescens. Next base: position 285,694,622 of record OW052221.1, on the reverse strand, counting down.
AACCATTCGTGCTGTAATCTGCGAAACATAAAGCGGCTTATTAAATGACTTTGTTAGACCGATATAGTGATCGGAGTGAAAATGGGTCAAGAAATAGTGTGTAACCCCGTCGATAATCCCAAAACGAAATGAATCTACACCAAATGATGTCCCACGTATTATTTTATACGATGGACAAGGCAATTTAGTTTTCGTCTTAGCTGGATCTCCACGTTTTTTCTTTTCATAATAAAATACAGGTTCCAGTGCTACTGTAGTAGTCGTGGAGGCCTCGACGTCAGAAAGTTCCGTGCTCAGCACATTTTTTTTAGTCTCTTTAGAAAAATAATCCGAAATTTTTGATTTAATCTCATTTTTTTTAACTATTACTTTGCTTATATCTATATTGTGCAAATGTTTATATGTTTTTCGAGGTTTGGATGACGATGTTTTGGTTTTTTTCTTTGGCGGTTGGACCTCTTCAGTGGATGAAATCGAAATTATTTCATCATCGATTTTTAAAGCTGACTCGGCAGTTATTTCGGAATTGACGCTTGGATCTAATTTTATATCCATCTAGGGTAAATGCAAATTTATCTTTGTTGTAACAATACATTTAATTCTTTAATTTATAATTTAAATATATTTGGAAATTTCTTTGTTTACAATTTCGAACTACTGCATGCGTTAGTTATGCAAAAAAGCGGAGACTATTATAGGTTTCAAACTGTCAAATGTTTTGTTATTTATTTATAAAAGTACAACCTATCGTGTTTAGAACACTATAAAAAGGCAACATTTACATGGCCATTGAAACAAAATTATGTGCATTAGTAATTTAGACGATATATATTAGTTTCACCATAACACTATAAAGGCTATGTTTTAGGACCGCATTTATAGTCGTAACTATTGCTATAAGTATAGCTTCCATTTCTCGAAATCGTTAGATTTTTTGAATTTTTATGAGATTTTCTTCCTTTATTCCAAATCACTATATTAATTGATTTTGATTAATAAAAACCAAATTTCACTCTTAAGAAAAATTTTTTAATGAGACTTTTTAATACGAAATTAGTTACTATAACATGACTTATAGTTGTAGTAACGGCTATACGACCCTTAAAGTCGGATTACGAACGAATTCCGCAGGTTCTATAGCCGTCTTATTACTTTGGTGCATTTCAAACCATCAAGAATGGAATGAAATTGTGTAAAAAATACAAACTATTATAAGAATTCTTAAAAAATAATATTTCTGTCTTAATCCACATATAAAAGTATACCTGAAAGTTGCTGAATATACACGAGCAAAATAAGTTATATTAATAATTAGCACTGACAATGTGTGAATGATTGAAATACAACAAAAATGGTTACAAGAATCCCAAAGAAGGCAAAGGCAAGTTTTGCAAAATTTTGGCTTTTACATAATTTTTTAATCTACAAAAATACAACGTTTAATGACCATAATATTAATTCCCTAATGTTTGTGAAACTTCTACCTAAATTTGCCTCTCAACATGTCACATTTTTCGACCAAGAAAATTTTTCGATGGTTTTGTCAGAGTATTTTGACAGACAGAAAAGTTTAATTCCATGTGGGTGAAGAAATAGTCCATCTCTTTACATTTTTGTAAATTTATTATTATTTATTTTGATAAATATTTTTGTTGTATCAAGTTGTGTATTTGTGATCAATAATAAAAGCCGATTTATATTAATATTATAAAATCTATTTATAAAATCCAATATATGTGTTTTTTTATATAAGCAAATAAATTATGTATACAGTTTCAAAGGGTCCTAGTAAATTAGTAGCTAAAACAAGACGAGGTAATTTTGTGCGATTATTAATTTTACATAAAAATTGTGATATAATAAGAGCTATATTTATTTTTAGGCTTTCCCCAAAATTATGAAAAATTAGAAACAATGAGGGAAATGAACAGAAAAATGACAGAAAATGATACAACCGATATAATTAGGTAAGTAGTTTTGGAAAGTGGAACCAATATTTATGTTTTAGAGGTTATGATGCGGTTTCGCGCATTTCAAATTTGCGACTCAATTTTTTGTTAAAAATACTTGTTTATCCAATTTTTAATCACATGAAAAGAATTTTCTCGACCAGAAAATTTAAGATTTTTTCAGATGTAAATTTTGCACTGTTCATAGTTTTATTTCAACAATGTTGTAGGTATGTTATGTAATAGTTTTCTTGTTATTGTTCACTTGCGTATATTCAATTCATTGAAATTGATTTACAATTAATTAATACAATAAATGTATATTTTATAAGTACCAAACAAAAGAAAAATTTATTGGTCATATTAAACTAACAATTATTGCATCACGCGAAACTTTAATTAACGTTCGGCGTATTAAGCAGGAAACCATTTCCAAAAAGCGAAACTTCTAAAGACCTCGCATAGAAATGACGAAATCCATCAATTATAATCAAAAAGCTATCGAGTTCAATTAACTAAATTGGAAATAATTAACAATATTTTTATTCATTTGGTTTACTTCTAGTCCCCCAAAGCCAGTATTTCAAACAGCAACAAAGAAAACGATAACAAATCAAATATACAAAACATCTTTACAGACAAATAAGGACGAAACTATAACACCGCAGCATGAAGAATTAATAAAGTACATATACGAATGTAAGTAGTATTAAATATTGTGTAATATTGAAAATTGAATTAGCAAAAATTGACATCTGACCTTATATGAATGTCAAGGAAATTCACATCGGCCTAAACTCTTTGGTATATTTTTAGAATTCTAGTGGAATAGTTGATTAATTTATTTTCAGTCACAGAATGGTGCAGTTCAATGCAGTTTCTTACTACATAGATACATACATTACATACTTGTGGGGTCTGCCATAAAGCGTAGCTTCAATTGGTTTGAATCTTTGGTAAAATTAAAATCAACAATCTCCCTCCCCTTCAAACTCATGTACATTAATAATTTATTTTTGAGTTATTTACCCTCATTGGACACCACAATTTTATGTTCACTTTTTCAAATATATTGAAGTAGAAAGAAAGCAATACCTTGCTTTCTTTCTACTCCCGATAAATTTTGAGTGCGTTTTAAAAGCCTTGCGATTTGCGAAGCGTACTAATCACAAGACATTTTGTTGTGGTTTATCTAACGATACTTATTTAATAAACGTAAGCTTCAGTGCGAAAACTTTTACTAAAATTGATGAAAGTGTCACCGGTTTAAAAAATTTGACTCCAATCCAATTAATGTAATTAAATAATTTTTGATCATAAGATTTGGCTAATATCCAAACATTTCAGTCATTTGACCAATCACATGTAGACTTACGTTGTTTGCAAAGCATGGTGGCTAAACACATTGGTAATTTGGTACCTTAAATATGAGAATGAATGAGATGACACAGTCATCCTGTTACAAAGTATTTTTATTTGATTTTATTAGTTGTATCATTTTGTGATATTGTCTAGGAGTATTTCTTTAAGAAAATTCGTCCGATTAACGTTAAAAGTTGAGCATAATGCGCCGAGTTGACAAAAAATTGAGTAGGTATTTTGATTTTTAAAATATTCAGGCAACATTTGGACGTTCCCAATATTTTTAAAGACTATTATTTTTTGATGATTTTTAGACTAATTTTAGAATTATCCTGCGAATGATGTTTCTGAATTATTTTAGACAAATAAAAAAACTGAGAATATATTTCTATATTAGTGGTAATTTAATTTAGTTTAATTAAAAGTACATGTTTCGAGCTCTTTATGAACTTTTTAATTATTCATTCATTCAAATCTGCAGAAATATATTTTTTTGTTTGAGTTTTTTGGTTTAGTATATAAATACATATGTGTTTGGTTGATTGCTGTATTCGTTGACTTGATCTTATTTTTTTCCCTAGTTCCTTATACACAATTCATCTTCTATAATTCGCGGTATGATTTTCCTTGAAATTACCACTTTTCTTGGTTTGGTTTTGTCTAAACCACACTCGCTAGTTTTGTGGCAATTTGCAATAGTTTCGGGAATGTTCAAAACCTTGACGATTGCTACATTATAACACGGACTTACATTTAAACATACTTCTACTAACACTTTTCTGTACAACAGATACTTCGTGTTTCTCGTTGGTTTTTCTACGTCAGACTCCAACTCAACGTTGAACATTGATTGAGGGATTTTATCGCGATTAATTATGTTTATAACCCTTCTTATTTGGAAACTCTTGACAGCCAGTTCGTCACTTACCTTTTGTGGCGATGCAGAGGGTTATATTCCTTTTATCATGACAGCCACACCAACTCTTCAATGTGTATTTGTAAAAATATTTAATATTTGCTTTGAAAAAGGCAATTATAAATTGTTTAACAGGACCAAGCGAGAATACTAGTGGACCGTCTACAAAACTTTTCTAGAGTAGCAAACGAAAAAGTTGTTCTTCAACTAAAAACAAAATTTCCTTGTTAGGTTGTACCGGGCTAACTACAATTTAGAATTCCAAGATGCTACAGAATGCTGGGTCACTTTATTAAATTCAATATAATGCAACGGTACCTCTTGCACCATGGTGCACGTACGTATAACACTGGAAAATCAATTGAGATTGTGCTACAGGAATAGGCAACTGAAATCGAAGATACACTACGAAAAAAAAAGAAATGTTGTTTGTCTTTATCGATATACAAGTCGCCTTTGACAATATCAATTTCAAAATAATTCAAGCACAAGGTGGACAAAAATTCTTGATTCCTTCATCCTACATAGACTGGACTATTGGCATGTTGAAGCGCAGGAGAAAATATGGGAGTACAATAGCGAACCGTAATATGCTCTTAGGCTAGTAAACTGCAGGTGCAGATAAGTCGTTCTCAGTGGATATTGTCTAATCAAACCTGATATATGGAGCGCCCACATCTCGCGTATTCCCAGCACGCTAATAAAAGTTACTTCGCCTGTCAGCGAATGTTGAATGTTTAGCAAAACGTGGCGTACCAAGAATTACACTATAGAAATATCAAAGCGTAACGCTAAACATAGAGCAAAAACTAGCACAACACTAAAAAAAATCCAGAGTCTAATCTCGATTAGTAATTTCAAATAGATAGCCCGAAGTCCATCCTCACATTTAAAAAGACAGAATTCAACCAAATCTCATTCATTTTCATCGTTGATCAATTTACTTTAAAGATTTTTTATTTTATATATTGCAGCATGGAATATGATAGTAGCACAAAATCCATATGAGTCATTATCATCGTCATCAGAAAGTAGTGCGCCTAGTAAGTAAACTAAATTGAAAATGAATTACAATCTACAAATAGTGTTTCGTAATATTTAATTTGTAGGTTCTCCAACGTCATCAATATCATCAAATTCATCGTCAATTTATTATGTTGACCCACCAAGCCCGGTACTAACAGATTTTAAACCATTCGACCTTGAATCATGGTGGGGTAGACGCTTATTTAATAATATCACAAAAAGTCTGTGAAATTTAAACGAACCAATATCAACAACAACAAGAAACCTTTTTAATTGTTGAACAATTGTTTAAAAAACAAACCAGTCACATGATAAGTAAAACAGTTCTGTAGTAGTCAATATAGTTAAACTAGTTTATTTAAAAAAAAGTCTGTACACTTATGATGCTGGATATTATATGTGTCATATTTACAAAACAAACAGAGAATGATATTTTCCGCAATTTTTTATTATGATTTTATAGTTTTTAAGTTTTTGTTAACAGACATCTGGGGAATCTAGAGCTTATGGCTTAAATTTATAGTTCGGGTCTTAAACGGGATCAAAACCTGCCTATACTGTGTATAAGAATATGATAATTAACAAAAAAAAAAGACGTTTTCATGAGAAATAGCGAATATGATATGAGCATGGTGGTCTGCCAAGTAAAGACATTGTTCAACAATAAAATATGTATAGATTCCTTTAAATTTGTAGACTGAATAGTAGATAAGATTATTGAACATTTTTTTTGGTGTAGAATGTTTTATTTTTCGGATGCATAAGATAGTTAAATCTGGAAGGCAAATTTGAGCCATTATTATGAATATTATTTTTAGATTCATTAAAAATCTCCATTTCAAAGACGCGCCGCAATCAATAATGAACTCCGGAGTATTTTTTTTATTAAATTTCACTATATTACAATAGAAAAACACGGACTAATTGTTCGATAACGTTGGCCGCATTTTAATGGAGATGGTGTGTTGTGTTATTGAAAAATTGCGCGCAAGCAAATTTAGATCTTATAATATTATGTAAAAAATATAACAGAAATGATTATATCAATGCAGCATGTATAAATTTATATACAGGTCATTTTATAGAAAATTTTATTAAAAAAATTTATTATGGTTTTATTATTAAAATCTCCATTTCCACATATATTATAATTAGGTATTCCAAATTTCTTGCCTCAGTTCTTATGTACCAAGGAGCGAACATTAGGTAAGTTAATTATCTTCCAAAAAGTACAAATGGATTTCTTTAAAATTGTTTAAATTCAACAAAATAATAAGATATTATTTAGCATATATAGCAGGATTTCACTCAAAAATTAAAAATAAGCCGAATGTTCTGTACTACGGTTATGGAAGTAGCGGAGGATACAACGAGAGATGAATTCTACGAAAAGTTAGAAATCACTCCCCAATATCTAGCACATATCGAAATGATTCAGTTTATTACACACAGTGGAAAAATTGCATACTGGGAAAATCTGACAAAAATTTTACATTATAAAACATTTGGTTGACATAAAATGTTGTGTCACGTAAAGTAGAAACCTGTTCCGTAAAAATTTTGGACACAATCGCAATGAAATAATTAAAAACTGACCGTAATTGAAAGATATATACCTAATTGAAATATTAATTTTACATATTTACCATTTTTAATTCGGCTAATACGTTAATAAAATTTAGCCAACAGATGAAAACTTAAAAAAAATAAGCAAGAAATTTACTTGCAGTAACCAATTGAAACACACACTTAAGAAACAAGAGGGCGTTTTGGATGCATTAAAAAATAAAACTTGGTAATTTAAACAATTTTCCGTAAAGGTTGCCCTCAATATCACACTCTGTACTACTACTAGTGTACTTAGGTAGTATGTAACAGTAATATTAACACATATATTGGATATTTAAATAAGGTAGAAATACCTCAGTAAAATTATTTCTTTGCATCTGTTTATTTATAAATAAAATAAAATTACAGAGAGTTAAATTCTAATAAATATAAAGGAATAAATCATTTAGGTGGCAAGATAGATAATGTTTTTAGTTATCAAATTATTTTAAAATTTATTTACAATACAATTATTTTTAAAATTATCTAATACATTTCACATTATTATCGTTGAATTTAAAATTATTATTATTCGTGTTATTATTTTGCTGTAACAGTTTTAAAATGGTTGGCATGTGAGATACCCGTTCCTTAACGATTAGTGGCACTTCATCATAGCACGAATACCGCTTTGTAAGCCCATTTCCCGTGTAACTATAACCTAGATACTCTTTGTTCGGTGTAAACGTTAAAATATGCCCATCAGTATATTTTACATCAACGGCTCCCGATACATGTTGATTAATTTGCGCCAGATCTGGAATACTTGCGGTAGGCGGGAGTTTTGGTGTATTGGAGCGAAAGTGTGGCCCCGATAAGATCGGGTTCGAATTTGTTTGCCCGTTTAGTGATAATATTGAAAACTAAAATAAAATAGATAAGGTCGATAAAAAGTTAGGTAATTAAATAATTTTATGGCTTACATTTATTGATCGTGGATTAATTTCCGCACTACGAGCAACATGGGCTACCATTAAATTCGATTTTGGCTTTTTACCAATTATCACCGGAAAACATTTATTCTGCTCGAATTCCAACTGTTCCAGTGTACGCTCAATATTAAGACAGTGCTGGAAACACTGATTAAAATGTTCTATCATAAATTGTTTTGTAGTATCTTGTTCACAATCGAAAATTTTTACCCCATCACTTGGTGTCTTCAGCAGTTTTCCACCATCGTAAAAAAACATCTCAAAATCCTCAAGCGTTTCCATCAGCATGCATTTAGCACTGGAGCTGTAGTATGTAATTTTTGGTGTTTTGGCCTTCACCAACTGTATAAAACGAGCCGCATACATGTATTTCTTCCAATATTTTTGCGGCAGATTTTCATAACTGTATATGGAATCAACGCCGAGCGTAGGTAAATCGGGTGGTATATCTCGAACTGGTATACCCTTATTTCCATCCGGTTGATATAGTACAATTCTAAGCCCATCGTTTGATATGCGACACACATCAACGATACGCTCCTCATTATAACGATTTCGAAATTTTATAAATTCGATTACAACCTCACCACTTTCTAATATGCTCATAATAGCAGTTTTAGTTTTATGTCGTGTTGGTAATAACCGTTTTGTATTAAACGGTCCAACAGACAATTTCTCTTCTGGATAATTATTGATTTGACATTGCATTCCTTGGTGTTGTTGCGCTTCTTTACCTTTTACAGGCGTGAAATTCTTCCAACTACCAAAATTATTTTCACTGTTGTTACTGCGGCTCGACGATAGAATAGGGATTGATTTGTAGATCGAACCTGACGATTCAGCCATATTATTTATAACAAAATTATTTTCCGAATTAAAATTGCTGTGATAATTTTCTTTTATGTAATCCATGGGATTGGGCTTTGTTTGCAACGGAGTCGATGTAAAACAACTTTGTTTACTCAAATTCGAGGTAGACATCGTCGCAAATCCGCTATCTTGTGATTGGTAGGCATTTAAATTTGTTGGATTTAATATGGGTTTCACGGAAGTATTCATAAAAGGATGTAACATAATATTATCCAGTTTAATTCTTTCTGATGGATTTTTTCGCAGAAGTTGTTCGACCAAATCTTTGGCCTCTAAAGATAACCACGAGGGATACTTTACTTCAGTCATAACAATTTTTGTTAGGGTTGATTTTATGCCATCAGTTTCAAATGGAGGTACTCCGACAAGTAGCGTATATAACATGCATCCAACACTCCAAACATCCGAGGGTGGTCCATGAGACGCACGTGACGCAATTTCAGGTGATATATAATTTGGTGTTCCACACATAGTTTTATGTTTCTCATCTGGATTCTGCAACTGTATTGCTAGTCCAAAATCACAAATTTTTATGACCATATCCTTAGTTAACAGTAAATTGGATAACGTTAAATCTCGATGTAAAATTTGATGTGAATGTAGATATATTAGACCAGCTACAACTTGTTTTATAATGTTCGATGCCTCTGTCTCGGTTATTACGATACAATTATTCTTTATATATTTCTGAAGTTCGCCGTTGTGGGCCAACTCCAGCACTATATAAACGTAATCGGGATCTTCAAAAAATGTATATAGTTCAAGAATAGCCTGATGCTTTAATCTTGAATGGATAGATACCTCTTGACGAACACGGTCGATCATCCCCGGCGTCTGGATAATCTTTTTGTCGATCTAAAATATTAAATCCGTTAATAAACAATCAAGAACACCAACACGATCGGGACTTACAATTTTTATAGCAACATCAATATTTGTTCTTAAACATTTTGCTTTATATACGGTTGCAAATCCACCTTTTCCCAAAATTGATATTATTTGATAATCCTAAATAAAAAACAACCAAAATATTAACTAATTTCATTTAAATGAGACATAATTCACAACAAAAAATGTAAACACCTCAATTTTTTCACCGAATTTTATATAAGTATTAGACATTTTACTGATATTGTCTATTTATTAACACTGAACTAATTAGATTATTAAAAAATATAATTTTAAAGATTTAAATTATTTAAAATATAACTAAAAACATTATATTATTTGTATAAAATTTTAATTCACTTGTTCTCAAATTGGCATCGCATCACCACAAATGTCAACGGATTTTGTTTTTGTATCGGTATTGTCAGCATTTTGTAGATGGACGCGCGTGAATATGAGTGCTACACCATTGCGTATACACACGGCCATGTCGAAGGCAAAAAAAATACAGACCATGAACTTTAACCACGATATTTAAAAGGTGTAATATTGCCAAAGACATTAATAATATTATATAGACTAGTAATAATTAAATGTCAAGTGAGTAAATTTCAAAGAAAAAAAGAGATAGTCGAAAAATAATCAGTACTGTAATAAGAATTTTTATTAACGAATATGAATGAAGTTAATTACTTGTAGTATTAGAATTTTGTCTATAATAATTATCAACATTCAAGAATTTTATAATATTTTTTTAAACCACAACTGGTTTATGAGTTGTGTAAGACTCAAATACTTAATCGAATTTATGCAACAAAATTATTTCGAAAAAGCTATTTAACTATTCCATACAATTTATAAAACCGAACTATTCACTGTTTAACAATTATCAATATAATTAATTAACCCTAGCATCGCATTTAATTATAATTATACATATTTTATAATTAAAATATTTAAAATACTGAAAAAATGCGTCATTTTGTTACCACATATAATTATACATATTTTATAATTAAAATATTTAAAATACTGAAAAAATGCGTCATTTTGTTGTTATGTATAATTGAAAACGTTTTCGGTACGGGACTGGCGGAATCTATTGTGCATAATTCATATAATCCACAACAAATAATTTTTTTTCGATACATTTACTTTAATAACACACAAATTTAGAAACACACAAATTTGATCACAAATTGTATTCAACACACAAATTTCATCATAAATTGCATAAAATTTTCAAATAATTCTATTTTGAAAGACAAACAACCAGAAACAAAAGCTTTATGTTGTGGATGATATAGAAATCAAAGACAGAGATATAAATAGAGTTTTATATATGCATCTCGTCGTAACTGTCCACGCATGAAATAGACGATTTTATACGGAGAAAAAGCACGTTACTGGTCTATTTAAATATTATAATGTCTTTCAATATTGCGCATGCAATGTGACGTCAGTGACGACAATAAAACTGTTTGTTGTTTTTTTTTATTATTAAAAATATTTAAAAATAAATAGTTGAAGAAATTTTTTCATTTATTTTCTGATTTTCAGTTAAAACCATATTTTTTTTTACTAAATAAATCATTTAACAATCTCGAAATCCACATCAACTAAGAAATTGTGGCCTTCAATTTGTAGCCAACCCCATCTACTACATATGTCTGATAAGAACAGAAATATTTAACACTTTGTTTTTTAACTAGCGGAAATTATAAAATAATAAATAATCTATTTAAATAAATGAATTCTTAACACATTGAAGATGGATGACGTGAATTCACCTCTTTTATTTTTCAACCATTGCAGACGGGAGAGGTAGATTTACGTCATTTGGTATTTCAAGCAACATCGTATAAATTATAATTATAAGTAATAAAACATTACAACGAAGAATTGTTGTTATAAACAAACATGTGTTGAAGGTGTGGGCATTATATAGTTGAATAATAAAGACGTTATAAAACAGTTATTACTTTTTATTTATATAATTTCAACAAAATATGCGGGAATTCAGGCTACATGCTTTTCATCACATACCGTCTTCAATGTGTTAAGACCATGAATATTTTTGAAAATTGTAAATCGAGAAACATATTCAATTCCGTGTTATAAAAAACTTATTACTTTTTATTTATGTAATTTCAACAAAATATGCGATAATTCAGGCTATATGCTTTTCATCACATACCGTCTTCAATGTGTTAAGACCATGCATATTTTTGAAAATTGTAAATCGGGAAACATAGCTATAATATTGTTAACAATATTTTGTGAGCTGAATTTCTTTATATATAATAATAGCTACAGACAGGTAAATAATATTTTGTTAGTAAACATATATATTGACAATTTTATAGTATTATGTTATATACTCATAATTATTCTATCCCTATTTTGCCGTCGTCTTGAAAAATATATCGACAGATTATTTTCTGCCCCGGTGGCAAAGTCATCAGCATGCTTGCTCCAGCGAATGGAAGTCCCGGGTTCGATTCCCGATGGTGACAAGGAAAAATTTGGACGGCTGGTTTAGTTAGGATCAATGAATTAATCACTCACTATCCGAAATGAAAATATGATTACGAAACGTCATTTGAAGCGGCCAAATCCCTTGATGGGTGATATAGTGCCAGAGAGAGAGGATTATTTTCTCAAATATTTTGACCCAAATGAAACATAAAGTGTAAACCATAAAGTGTTTAAGTTCAACTATCATTATCAAAATTAAAAAACGCGTTTAAAAAAATTACGTTTATTGCAGATTTATTTAAACAATTAATCGACAAATAGAATGTAAATTTCCGTTTTGTTGCCGTCAGTGACGATGCGCACAAAACGACGAAAATAAAACATGGGAATATTTTACCTTCTCAAGTTTCAATAGCCATTTTCGGAAATATCCCATGGTAACTTTTGAGTAATTTTAATTTTTTTAATGTTAAGCTTAGTACTCAGTTCAAAGTGAAATGAAATTTTAACGCGGTCTCCAAAAATCTATTTATTTTCGCGTGAAATAGAAATGAAATTTTATTTGGAGAATTTTTAATTTTAACGTATAAATTTGTAAACATGCATAAATTAATTTCTTTATTTTGCGTAAGTAATTTAAATTAAATTGACTTTAATTAAAATTTATGAATTTGTGGTATTAAAAAATTTGTTTTTTGCCAAAAACAAACAAATGTCAAAATTTCGCGTGAAAATAATGTGCCGAGACATTATTTTCACATGAAAATAATTTGGAGAGTTTATGCGCGCCATCTTTGATGTATTGAACACACTTGGTTTTTTCGTACTACAACTGAGTACTACAAAACGAAAACAGAAATGAAATTTTTCATTTCTAATTTCACTTTGGTAAAATCGTATGGAAATTTCACGTGAAATCGAACTGAGTACTAGGCTTTAGTAACAAAAGGTACTCAAGTTACTCTGGCTATACAAAAAGTAAGATTACATTCCGCGTGGTACTGAGTGTTTTTTTTATTCATTCCAAAGAAGGAATAGAAAGAATAGAATACTAATCACGTGACTTTAAAATATTCCAAACAGAATGTAATAAAAAAATAAAAAAACGATTTGGAAGGAATGGAATACATTTTTGACAGTATCTTTTTTTAGTTGTTTTATATTTTTATATATTTTATATATTTTCATTGCTATGATTATTATGGGCCTATTCCATGGAAATAATCTGCTGTCAGCAAAAATAAAAGCGAGAACTGAGGAATTAAAAAAACAACTAAAAGTAAATTACCCTAAAGTTACTCTACATGTTCGGAAATAGATTTGGTAATTTTTTGTCAGCAAGTTACCCAAAACTAATGTCAGCATAACGGATATTTCTTTGGTCTGGGGTGAGTGATGATTATGATAATTTTGGGGGGATACGGATACAATTACAAAAGCAAATTGAATTAGTATCTTATTTTATTTTTATTGTTTAATTTTATTATGATTTTTATATTGAACTCTAGTAATTATTATGTAGTGTTAAGTATTTGTGTATAATACTAGTTTTAGTTCTAGTTAACAATTAATATTGTATTGAGAAATTGTATGTGATTACTTATGGGGTAGTTTGCGTGACCTAGATGTCACAGTACCCCAATTTGTATATGATAAATAAATAAAAAATAAATAAATAAATAAACTTTACATGAGCTATTTCCGAAAACGCCTAATATCGTGCTTCGTGCCTGAATGGTTTCATTACATGCATCTAACTTCAACTCGTATAACAGTATTTCCCATTTTTTTTTATTTGACGTCTGTCAAAAAAATTAATTTGTGTAATATTGATAAAATAGTTGCATTTAGAACTTTCTAGTGATAGACGTGTTTTTGTTATTAAGTGCGCTTTTTATTATTTTGCTTTTTTTTATAAACTTTTTAAATTAATTTTTGGATCATTGTTATAATTTTAATAAAAATAAAAGACTATTAAAGTGGAGTGTAGTGATAATTGTGTAAAAACTTTTAAATTCCGAGGTTTTTCGGATGACGAAATTATAACCTCTAAAAATGAACATAGTGTAATTTATAGAGAATCACGTAGAAAAGGAAAAAATAATGAAATAATTAAGAATTTAATAATGAAAAAACATAAGCAACAAAACAACTTAATTAATAAAACATATAAACAGAATAAAATAATGAAATTAAATAAAGATAATTCTGTGATTATATTGAATGATAAATCTGATAAAATGGATAAATTAATGAAATCAAATAAAGACAATACTGAAATAATAAGTAATAATTCTGAAAAAATGGATACAATTGAAATTAATCAAATAATTACTAATAATAATTCAATAAATAATACTAATAAAATAATTAATACTGATGATAAATTCAGGATTGAGGAAAAAGAAAATATATATTCATCTAAAGATAAAGGCCTTTTTTCGGTAATTTTAATAAAAGAAAATTCAAATATTTTAAATATTGCTAAAACACTAAGATTATTAAATCTTGGAGATTATGATAATATTATTCAAACTATGAAAAAAACGAGATACATCATAATTTATAAATCTATATCTAGTGCCAATAAATTATTAAAATGTGATTACCTTAAAAAGGAAGGATACAATATTTTTCTTCCATTAAATTTTAATCATACTTCTGGAATTATACGGAATATACCACAAAATGTTACTATGCAGGAAATTATGGAAAATTATAATAGTGATATACAAATTACGGAAGCTGAAAGATTACAACGTTACAATATAATTAACAAATCTCTTCAAAAGACAGAAATTGTGAAACTCACTTTTAGAGCAAATTATAAACCTGATTCTATCAAGATATATGGTGTTAACTATAGAGTAAACTATTTTATACCGCAACCTCTTTTTTGTAAAAAATGCCTTAGCTATGGTCATCTTAAAAAATATTGTTTGAGTAAGGACACTCGATGTGGAAATTGTACTAATTTTCATCCTATAGAACAAAATCAAATATGTACACTTTCCACTACTTGTTATAATTGTAAAGATAATCATAGAACTTATTCAAAAGATTGTCCTAAAAAAAAGAAAGAAATTGAAATTCAAAAAATCAAAACAATTATGAGAAAATCCTACAAAAAAGCCAAAGAAATTTATGAAAAAAAGTTCCCTGATTATCAACATAACTATTTAAATTTTCCAGTAATGAATAGACTAAATAATGAGAGAAATATAAAAGTTACACCAGAAATTGTAATGTCAGAAATTGTTAAAGGAGGGGAAGGAGATGATAACTTAAAAGAAAATCATGTAACTACAAGTGAAGTTAATGAGAAAATGGAGAATATTAAAAAGATGGTTGATCAAATTAGATCATTTTTTAATATTATCAAATCAATTCCTCAAAATATTATGCCAGATGAAGCTACTAATATATTAGACGCAATTACTGTTCAATTATATAGCTATGATCCAGAACAAGAATTACCTGGATCAACACATATGTTTTATGAAAATAATTCAAATTAATCTTCAAAGTATTAAAAATAAGAAAGATTTATTTGAAAAATATTTAATAGATGAGAAAGCAGATTTAGCAATTGTATGTGAAACTTGGACATCGGATAAATATTCACCTAAATTAAATGATTATAGAACAATATTTAACAATAGAATAGACGGTTATGGAGGATGTGGAGTACTAATTAGTTATAAATTTCAACTTTTATCTACACATAAATTGGATGTAAGTCCAATAGAAGCTATGGAGATTAAAATAATATTTAATAAAACAGAGTATACTGTAATTTCTTTCTATAATTCTACAAGAAATAAAGATTCTCCTCAGGAAATAAACAAACAATTTGAAAAAATTTTAAAGAAATATAATAATATTCCAAATACAATAATAGGAGGTGATATAAATGGACATAGTAAATTATGGGAACAAAATGCAAAATATGATGTTTTAGGAAATAAAATAGAAGACACTATATTAAATTACCAATATTTTATTCTTAATGATGGTTCTCCAACTTATCAAAACATACATAGTTTTCAAAATTCAGCAGTTGACATTACTTTAATTTCATTGGATCTAGTTAACAAATCTTCTTGGAAAAGTACTACAGATAATATTGGTTCAGATCATTTCCCTATTAAAATATACATTGATAATTTGGCAGAGAATCTTTTTAATAATAATTTAATCATTAAAAAAACCAATATAAAAAAAATTTTAGAACAAATAAATCAACTAAATCCTAATCATACATTTGATATAGAAGATTATGAAGAGGAAATTACAAACATTATACTTAGAAATACTTACAAATTAAATGGTAATCGTCTTAAAAATAGAAATAAAGTATGGTGGACAGATAATATAAACAAATTATGGAAAGAAAAGAAAGAGGCACAAAATTTGTTCAATAAGCTTAAAGATATTCACTCAGCGATAAAACTTAAAAGATTAAAAGCTAAAGTTAAATTGGAAATTAAAAAAAGTAAACAAAAATCATGGGAGGAACTTACAGAAAAAATTGAAGTAGATATACAAAATAAGAAACTATGGAAATTGATTAACTTGTTAAATAATAAAAGAACAAAATCATATAATATTTTAGATAATCCTGATACAGCGATACAATTTTTGGATTTAAACTTTCCAGAGTCTATTCAGGAAATTAAGATTCCTTTTCCTACTCCTTTTCCACCTGCATTAATAGATGAATTCAGTTTTAAAGAAGTAAATGAAATTATTAAATCAAACAAAAATACAGCTCCAGGTTTAAATCAGATATCTAATGTAATTTTAAAACAATTACCTGAAAATCATATACAAATTCTTACAAAACATTTAAATAAAATGTGGACAAGAAACATCTTTCCGGACAAATTCAAGGAAATTAAAGTAGTTGCAATTAAAAAACCAAATAAGACTGAGGATTTAATACAGAATTTTAGACCAATATCGTTACTTTCTTCATTTACTAAAATTATTAATAAGTTGATTAAAAATAGAATAAATGAAGAATTAAATAAGAAAAATTATTTACCAACCCATTCTTATGGATTTAGAGAAAGGAAAAGTGTTATGGATTATTATGTTACTCTTATAAATAAAATTAATCATAATAGATATAATAAATTAAAAACTTTATTAATACTTACAGATATTAAAAAAGCATTTGATAATATTGATAAAACTATTTTAATAAATAAACTTAAAGAAATTAATATAAATCATGTTATAATAAATTGGATATATAAATACCTCACAAATAGAAAAATAATTATTGAAAATAAATCGGGAATAATTTCTAGGATTACGAATCAAGGAATTCCACAGGGCTGTTCATTAAGTCCTCTATTATTTAATATTTATACAACAACACTTCATCAATTAAATTCTGAAAATATAATAATCATTCAGTTTGCGGATGATATAGGAATATTAATTACTTCAATAAATCACTACAAATTAGAAGAAATAGCTAATCAAACATTAAATATCTTTATTGAAAAATTAAGTGAAATTAAATTTGAAATTAATCCTGAGAAAACTAAAATTCTTAATTTTAATACAAATCTTCATAAGCAAATAGATATCAAAATTGGAAACATCATATTGGAAAATATATTAAGTACTAAACTTCTTGGAGTTACTATTACTAATAAACTTTCATGGAGTGCTCATTATAAGGATATTAAAACAAATATACAACACAAGATGAATATTCTTAAAGCTTTTTCACATAGAATGGGTGGAGCTCATCCTCAGAAGATGTTAAATATTTATAAAGCATTAATTAATTCATTGATTAGTTTTCCATCTGTATTTGTTGAACAAAACAAATATATTGTAAAATTAATGCAAACATTACAAAATTCTTGCATACGAATCTGTTTAGGACTTACTAGGACTACTCCAATTGAAGTTTTATTGGCGGAAGCAGGTGAATTTAACTACAATCAACAAAATGAAATAATCACAGCAAAATACATTTCTAAACAAATTGCTAATAATACAGAAATTGGAAAAGATATCTTAAAAAACAGATCATTAAATAAATTCAATAATATAATTTCTAAATTTAAATTTATTAAAAATATTGGAAGAAATGTTAAAATTAATGAAATTCCAACTAACTTAAAAATAATAACTATTTTTGGGAATAATATTACTAAAAATAATATGAACATTTTTCAAATCAATGCAGAATTTAGAGAATTAGAAGAAAAATATAAAAATTACATTCAAGTTTATACTGATGGTTCAAAACACAATAACATATGTGGGTTTGGAATATACTTACCGGAGGAAAATATAGATTTGGCCTTTAAATTGAAACAAGAAACTAGTATTAAATCTACTGAATTAATAGCCATTTATTTTGCGATTTTAAACCAAATTATAAAGGAAAAGAAAAAAATTATTATATTCACAGACTCTAAAAGTGCCTGTACTTCATTATCAAACTGTATCAAAAAAGTAGAATATAAATATTATGAAAATGAAATTTTTAAGTTATGTAATGTACATAGTGATACAGAAATAGTAATCCAGTGGATACCTGCACATAGTAGAATTAAAGGGAATGAAATAGCAGATGATATAGCTAAACAATCTACAGTTTGTGATAATATTAACATTATTAATAATTATTTACCATTAGAAGATAGTTTTATTTTAATTAAAAATATTATATTACAAGAAAAGCATGATAATTATGAAAAAATCACTAGATCTAAAGGAATTTTCAACAGAGTAATAAATAGCTCTTCACCTCCGAAAACTACATGGTTCAAAAAGATTAATATGAGTACTAAATATATTAAAATTATTAATAGATTAAGAACAGGTCATACATTTAATAAAATATTCAAATATAGAATTGGATTAGAAAAGTTTGATGTATGTAATCTTTGTAAAGTAAGAGAAACAAATATTCATATAATTGATTATTGTCCTAGATTCAAAATTTTAAAAAATAAATTCAATAAGATTAAAAACTTAAGACTTATAGAAATTCTTAAAGAATCTAATTCGGATAAATTAAGAGAACTTGCAAAATTTTACTTAGCCACAGGAGTAGAAGAATTCTAATATCTAAAATTAAAATTTATCTTTATTTTTAATATGTATTTTGTTATGTATTATATTTGAAATTTTTATTATTTTAAATTTATATTTTATAATGAATTATTATTTAATTTTTTTTTTTGTTTTTATATATATTATGTATTTGAATATATGTAGTTACTAACGATTTAAAAAAAAAAAATGAACTGAACTATAATTATAATTTAAAATTTTTAGGTTAAGTATTTTTTTTTTTTTTCTTTATGAAATGTCATATTGTATTAGGTTAAGAGCAATTTGGTGATTTCGCCAGCTCATAAATAAATAAATAAAATAAATATTGATAAAATATTTTTGTGTAAAAAAATGGATGTTATAAACAAATTATATTCCTCAGTGCATAGTACAGTATCTCAATTGTCCGGCGTTCTACCAGGGAACCCGGTAACACGAGAATTTGACGCTACTGAACACATTGCTAGTGCTGGGCCAGGTAAACCATTTGGGGAAAAAAAAAATTTTTCACTACCAATATGGTGGTTGACTCATTCATGTCCATTCTTCAAATGAAAATAACTAATTTTCCAGGTTTGCTATGGAAAATTTATAAGGGATATAAAAAATCAACAAAACAGGAAGCAGCTATCTTTGTATTTGAAAAACGACAGTTGGAGCGGTGGCCAAAAGATGATCGAGACGGCATGATAGACACACTAAGGCGAGGTATAACTCAGCTCACGAAAATACGACATCCTCAGGTATTGACAGTGCAGCATCCAATTGAAGAGAGCCGAGATACATTAGCTTTTGCTACCGAACCGGTATTTGCTAGTCTTGCTAATATTCTAGGTAACACAACAAATATGCCGTTACCCGTGCCCAGTGGCATAGCAAACTATAAATTGTTCGAGGTGGAAATAAAATACGGCATTATACAATTATCGGAGGGATTATCGTTTTTACATTCAGATGTAAAATTATTACATCGAAACATTTGCCCCGAATCGATAATAGTTAATAATCAAGGGGCATGGAAAATATTTGGTTTTGATTTTTGTGTACTGAATCAAAATCCACATGATGCAAATCCATTTTGGCCAATCCAAGAGTACAATTCATCTTGGCATATATTAACGCAACCTCAATTGGAGTATATGGCACCTGAATATGCGTTAACCTCGTCACATTCGACTGCTAGTGATATATACTCGTTAGGCATATTGATTTACTCTTTACATTCAAATGGTGGAAAACCTTTAAAAATGTTCGGGAAGGATTTCGGGTCATTTAAACGATTTGCAAATGAGTTAAAACAAGGTAAATATCCAGGCTTGAGTTGCGTTCCGGATGGTATTCAAGATTATGTAAAGTTAATGATAAATGCCACACCAGAAATTCGGCCCGATATTCATCAGCTAACGAAAGTTCCCTTTTTTGATGATGTGGGCGTAAAAACGTTGAGTTATCTAGACTCTTTGTTCCAGTGGGATAATCTACAAAAATCAAAATTTTACAAAGGATTACCGCAAATTATACAAAAGTTACCCCATCGTATCAATATATACAGAATATTACCGTGTCTCGTCAAGGAGTTTGTCAATCCTCCAATGGTACCATTTGTACTGCCCAATGTATTGCTGATTGCCGAAAAATGTACTCCAAAAGATTTTACAAAAACGATATTACCAAATTTAAAGATGGTTATGAAAATCCAGGAACCCATTCAGATCCTACTGATTTTTATGCAGAAAATGGAACTTCTGTTGAAATTAACTCCCGGTGAGGACGTCAAGACAGACGTTTTACCAATGCTATATCGAGCACTAGAATCGGATGCGCAACAAATCCAAGAGCTGTGTTTATCCGTACTGCCGACATTTGCATCTCTAATCGACTATCCAGCCATGAAGAATGCATTGCTGCCGCGAATAAAAAAGTTGTGCATCAATACGCCGTATGTATCGGTGCGGGTTAACTGTTTGCTGTGTATTGGCAAGTTACTCGAACATTTAGACAAATGGCTAGTGCTCGATGAAATTGTTCCGTTTCTTCCACAAATCCCATCACGCGAACCTGCTGTTTTAATGGGTATACTAGGTATCTATAAATTGGCGTTGACTCATAATAAGTTAGGGATAACAAAGGAATTAATGGCCAATAAAGTTATACCATTTTTGGTGCCTCTATGTATAGAAAATGGTCTAACCCTTAATCAATTTAATGCTCTCATATCATTGGTGAAGGAGATGTTAGCGCGAGTCGAGACTGAGCATAAAACTAAACTTGAACAGCTGAATTCGATACAACAGGAGTCAAAAGCATTGGATATGAATTTCCAAACAGCGTCTGGCCCACTGGTGGGGTCTGTTTCTATCTCAGCTAATACAGAACTTGATGAAATGTTTTCTGGCCTCGGTCTTGATAGCTACGTTAATAGTAGCCCTGCAAAAGAAAACACAATCACATCACAGTCGAATAGTAACTGGAATCAAAGTGCAGTTTTGACGCCACCAGTTAAATCAACTACACTGTCAATTGAAGATAAGCAACGTTTGGTTCGGGAACAAGAACAAGCACAGAAATTACAATCTCAACCGGTCATTGCACCAATTACTGCACCCATGAAATTAAAGAGTCCACCAAAGGATTTAACATCAACCCTAATCGAAAATAATCTAAAACAAATCAATATTGCACCAACAAATCCATGGGGTAATAGTGTGGTTAGCTCAACTGCAAATAACAACAATTGGGCCATACAAAATAATGCGAATTGGAGTACTATGCAAACTAACCAAAATCAAACTAATAATAATTGGCTGACTAGTCCCACAACAAATAATAATTCAGCACCAAATTGGAACCAATATAATCAATGGGCAGCCGTGTCCACTACAAACACATCACTATCTCATGCCAATAACAATAACACAAATAATACGGTGTCAACTCAAAATTGGTCAGCTTTCGATGATTTACTTCCAAACAAATCAAATGGGAAAATCCCGCTTAATCAAATGCAATGCTTAAGTCATCCTAGTAATACGAATAATAGTAATACCCTTACGCAATCTCTACTAATGCCAACCAATAGCAGCCCGAATCAATCCCAGAAACAGGAAACAACTAACTTGCTATCGTCTAAGGATATTATGGATTTTCTTAATTAAATTTATTTAATTTTAGTGTGTAATTATCCCATTTTACTTCATAAAATAATCATTCATAAAAATATAATAAAAAGTACCTATACGTATTTAATTATAATATTGTCCACAACATTCCATATTTTATAAAAAGAATAGGCAGGCCCAGTGTTGTGATTTATATCTAAACTCTTAACTTATTACGATAAAACTTTCTAAACATGTTTAAAAAGAAATTTAAGATAGAACTGGGACTCGAAATTATACATAGTATGAGCTGGCCTATCTATTTTATTGCTGCACAATTTTTAAGGAGCAGAACTCCATATTGCAAATATCATTTTATTGTATCGTATTTAAATGTTATATAAATAAATAAAATGGTATCAGAAATTAAATTTTTATTTTATATTTACTTGCGTTTCAACTGGTTTAAATACCGTATAAAAAGTTAAAAATTTATTCTTGGTAAATGTTTTTAACTTTCTATCTGTTTCAGTTGGGTAAAATTTTGACAATAACGGTTTCTTATTTTGAACGTTTATGGCAAATTTAAATTAAATATGTAAACTAAATTCTATTTCAAAATATATTAGTCAATTATGGTCTTATACCATTGCGATTTTTCTCAAAATTTGTACTTGACAAATTTATGTTTACAAACAAATATTTTTACCAGCCAAATGTTTTCTATATAGCCGTCATATTAAGCCTTTATTCCACAATGAAACATATTTTTTCAGAAAAAAAATAGCGAGATAAAAATATAATTTCGCCACGTACCAAAACGAAACAAAAAAAATCTCAGTAAAATTTACTGGGGAAAATGTTGCCATAAAAAGTATGAAACTCAATACTTTTTATGGCAATATTTGTTGTCTTTGTCACGCTAACGTAATTTTAATATGTATACTCTCCTCTTTTCGGTTTCTCAGTATTTTTTACTGAAAAAATATGTTTCATTGTGGAATAAAGGCTTTATAATGAAATAAAATGAAGAAGTATTTGTTGTCTGAATGCGTGAATTCCACAGTGAAACAATTTTTTTCAGTAAAAAAAGAGCGAGGTAAAAATATAATTTCGCCACGTACCAAAACGAAACAAAAAAAATTTCAGTAAAATTTACTGGGGAAAATGTTGCCATAAAAAGTATGAAACTCAATACTTTTTATGGCAACAATTGTTGTCTTTGCCACTGTAATGTAATTTTAATATGTATTCTCTCCTCTTTTCGGTTTCTCAGTATTTTTTACTGAAAAAATATGTTTCATAGTGGAATAATAAAGGCTTGAATGCGTGAATTCCACAGTGAAATAATTTTTCTCAGTAAAATTCGAATTTCGCAGAGTTTTTAATTTATTAATCATCAAAGTATTATATATTTGTGGTTGTATAGATTCGTCTGCGGACATATTGGAATAAAAAAAAATTGTATTACGCAAAAATTGACACTTTTAGTTACGTTTAAAAATTACAATAAATTCGTGAATTAATTTGCTGTTATAGTGTGTTTTAAAAATACGGAATTCGAACATCAATTTCGAAAAATCACCGACACAACTACAACTTGTATAGGGTTTTCCAATAAGAGTGATATGATTTCTTAAAAAAAAACACACACTAATTGTTAAGAAAATTGAAATGTTTTTTATTTAATGTGAGGTGTACAATCGATACAATTAAGTTCTGAATAAAACGTCATTCAAATGGCCTCCACGACTTCTTATGCAGAAATGAATTCGATGAACCCAATTTTCGAGAACTTTTTCCACTAAATCAAGTCGTATGTCATGAATAGCACGTTCAATATTGACTTGTAAAGCTTGAAGAGAGTTTGGCTTATTGCTAAAGACCAATGACTTCAAATAACCCCACAAGAAATAGTCTAATGGTGTTAAACCACAACTTCTTGGAGGCCATTCATTATCACAATTTCTTGAAATAGTCGAATCTCTAAACTTTTCTCGCAATAATTCAATTGTTGTACTTGCTGTGTGGCACGTAGCCCCGTCTTGTTGGAACCAAATGTTGTCAAGATCCAATTCCGGCCATAAAAAGTTGGTTATCATCGATCTATACCAATCTCCATTGACAGTAACGGTGTTACCAGCTTCATTTCGAAAAAAATACGGACCGATGATTCCACCAGACCAAAAATCACACCAAACTGTCAATTTAGGTGAATGTATGTAATGGTTTTTCATGAATAATTTGTGGATTTTCTTCGCACCAGAATCGACAGCACCACTCAGATGAAAGTGAGCCTCATCGGAGAAAATTGTTTTCTTAAAAAAATTGTTATCGTTTTCAAATTGTTCCAAGACAAAATCAGCAAATTCACGACGTTTACGGTGGTCCAATGGCTTCAGTTCTTGAGTGAGAACAATTTTATACGGATGCAAACTCAAATCTTGTCTCAAAATCCGCCAGTTCTTGAGAACATCATGGAATCGACAAATTGCGGTCTTCAGCAACACTTGCCTGAACGGAAGCAATATTTGCATTACTTCGAGCGTTTCTTTGTCTTATTGGCACTTGAACATTATGTAAAGAAAATACACGCTCAAAATTTTCAACAATTCGACGAATAGCGAGCACACTTGGACGATTATTACGACTATAAAATGGCAAAAGCTCACGAGGAGAACGATTATTTTGATAATAAAGTTGAATAATTTGTAAACGTTGTTCTTGCGTATATCTCACCATGATGAAATTGTAAACATTACTGAATACAATGAAACAAAAAATGAAAGATCATGGGAGGGCTATTTGGGAATTCGATTCGATAACGAGAGTACAAGATTCATATTGGATTTTAAATAAGAATCGTTCGAATCACATTCAAATCAAATATGAATCTTGTACTCTCGTTATCGAATCGAATTCCCAAATAGCCCCGACATATATTACAAATGGCCGAAACGTCACTTAAAAATCATATCTTTCCTATTGGAAAACCCTATAGTTTCGTCTGTCGATATGACCCATAGATATATATGTATATGTATATATGTATGTACCATGTTTACACCAAAGCTACTTTAATTGTATAATATTTTTTTACTAATAAAGTATAATAGTAAAAATTTAAGTAAAAAAATAACTATTTCTTTGGGCACAAACTTCCATTCCTGAACCGGCCTATACCACAGAATATAGAATACAAACAGAAGAGACATTACCCGATTTTTCTATGGAAAAATGTCGACCGTTTTTTTATCCTTGATTTGTATGGAAAAGGGTAGAATATAGTGGTGAAAAAAATTGTGCACTAAACTTTTTTACATTCAATAAGGGTATAGTCAAATTTTTTTTGGTCCACTTAGTGGCGTATATATATACTTTATAATATATGCCTATACCACAGAATCTGGTTGTATTCTGCACAGGTTGTATGCAGTGCCTATACTATCGATAAAACTCCCAGATTTTCAACAAATCGATCTAACCAATTATTTATTTATTTATTTCACATAAATACACCAGCGCAGCAACAAGGCTGCCATAACAGGTGTAAAAGCACTTTTTAATAATTTTTATATTTATAATTTTTTTTATATCTATCTTTACAATTCATTCTTAACTTATTTACTCGTTTAATCAAATAACATAAAATTAAAACTAAAATTAATATTACAATTGAAACCTAAAACTATAATTATATAAAATAACAATCGTATTAATATAAATAACAATCATCAATTTCCAAGTTAGGATGCTGTATAGAAATCAAAGCACTTCTTCTTAAAACTTCTAATGGATTCGGCTGAACGAATTTCTAAAGGAAGCCTATTCCAGAGAAGAACACCTCTAACTAATATGGCATCACTCATCACACGAGAATTATGACTAACCACAATCAATATATTGGTTCCCTTAAAAACAGAGAATTTTAATTTGCTCGTAATATAATTAGGAAAATCATCAAAATATATGGCTTTATAAACAAACAATAAAAGTCTTAATTCAAGATAATTTTTAAGATATAAGCCAAAAATATTACTTTTAAGATGAGAAATATGATCAAAACGACCAAGATCATAAATATATCTAATACAAGCATTAAATACTCTAGTCACTTTAGCCATTAGTGAGAATTTTAAGTTGG
Organism: Nephrotoma flavescens; assembly: GCA_932526605.1. NCBI lineage: Eukaryota > Metazoa > Arthropoda > Insecta > Diptera > Tipulidae > Nephrotoma > Nephrotoma flavescens. The sequence goes on along the minus strand of OW052221.1, from coordinate 285,668,262 downwards.
AAAAATAATGTCACAGTACAGTAGGTGGCTAAGAACAAGTGCATTAACTAATAAAATTCTCGTAAAATGAGGAGTCCCACATCTTTTGCTCTTTAATAGCCATAATGCAAAATACATTTTTTTACAAATTTCACTTATATGATGATCTCAACTCAAATCGTTGGACAATACTACCTAAATTCCTAGTAGACTCCACGTAAGGTATAGGATTTGAATTCATGACTATCGGAGGAAATATACAGGGTGGCTGAGACCAAGTGTTACCAAATGAAAACGCTGTAATTTTTTTAATTTTAATTATTTTTTATTGAAATTTCGTGAAATATGTTGAAAACATATTACATTTTATGAAAAACATGTTACTGCTCGATATGACCTCCTTTGGCTCTGATTATTTGATTCAGTCTTCCATAGAAAGCATTGCATGCTGACCGAACGTGGGCTTGCGGAATTTTATTCCATTCTCGAACAAGAGCTGACTTAAATGCATCAACACTTTCGTATTTTTTAGTGGACACCTTACTCTCCAAAATGGACCATATGGAGAAATTAATGGGATTCAAGTCTGGTGATTATGGTGGCCCTCCTTTCGACTAAATCAGCCGCGGAAGGCAATTTTGTAAAAATTGCTGTGTCGCTCGAGTTTTGTGTGACGGTGCCGAGTCCTGTTGGAATGCCCAACAGTTCGTACCAAAGTGTTTACGTACCCAAGGTAGCAAAGCATCGTTTAGGATCTTTTGGCGGTACACCTCTTGGTTTACCTTGACTCCATGTTCGATGAAAACCAGAGGAGGGCGTCCATCTGCAGTCACTGCAGCCCAAACCATAACATAAGCTGGTGATTGCTTGCGCATGGCAACTCTTGTGTCCAAATTATCGTTGGACTTGTGCTCTAACCAAACACGATCATTTTGTTTATTCACATACTGTTGAATGGTGAAAATTTTCTCACCAGAAAAGACAATTTTTGGAATCACATCACGTTCGGCCAAGGCCTTCAATGCTCGTGTTGTGACTGAATCAAATAATCAGAGCCAAAGGAGGTCATATCGAGCAGTAACATGTTTTTCATAAAATGTAATATGTTTTCAACATATTCCACGAAATTTCAATAAAAAATAATCAAAATTAAAAAAATTACAGCGTTTTCATTTGGTAACACTTGGTCCCAGCCACCCTGTATAATCAATGACTTTGCCAAAAATAAGCGCATGGGATTTAGACGAATTAAGTTCCAATTTATTTTCGGCAGCCCACTGCGATATTAATACTAGATCGTAATTAATATTCTTAATGTCATCATTAATAGATTGAGTATTGGTTTTAGAAATTCTAGTAAATATTTGCAAATCATCTGCAAATAGAGATGATATCTGCAATATAGGGCTAGCTTTGAGATATCATTGACATATAGAGAAAATATTAATGGTCCCAATATTGATCCTTGCGGGACCCCAGCGAAAAGCGGAAGAAGCTTTGATTTGCCATTTGACGAGGTTACATATTGAAATCTATTAATTAGATAGTCAATTAATAATTTGGTGGCGTCAGAGGACATATTAAATTGATTCAATAATTTATGTTTAAGAATCACCTAAATTATACAAAATTCGTCACTTCATAAAAAAATGAAAAAACCGGAACTTTTATCCATACCCAAGTATAACAAAACGAAAGTAAAAATTGAGCACAGTATTTTCCTTCGTTTTCATCCAAAATTAACGAAAGTTAAACTTCACAGTATAATGATAGTGTTTGTAGCGTATACGTATTATATATACTGTTTATATTGGAGGTTGAACCCAGGTTCAACCTGGGTTCAACCTCCAATATAAACACCAAGAGTTAACTTGGAGTTAACTCGACTCAATCCAAAAAATTTCTTAGGTCGAGTTAACTCTGGTTAATATAAACGCCCAGAGTCGAGTCGAAAAACAACAACAACAAAAAATCAATAAATTTAAAAATAAAAATGGCAATTTTTCATATTTTTCTTGTACGAGCGCGTCTGTGGTTAAATTCGGCGGCATATTTTTGTCTTTTTTTCGTTTTTTATTTTATTTTTTTATTTTTTTTTAAATATTTTTCTATGTAACTAGTTCGAAAGAAAAAGTTAGAATGATTTTTTGAAGGAAAAAATTAGAATGATTTTGACATTTATAACCTGGTTTCGACTCAACCTTAAGATAACTCTCCAATATAAACACTAGAAGTTAACTTCAAGGTTAACCTGAAGATAACTACAAGTTGACTCGACCTAGGTTCAACCTCCAATATAAACAGTATAATATATTCGTATACAAATGGCGTTATTTAGTTTATTGTGAGAACGCTAAGTTTATAGTAACTTTTAACGATGCAGATACATTTGTCAACTTTGATATTAATTTAATTGAAGATAGGAAGGCTGTAAAACAATTTGTAATATAAAGATTCATTCGAGATCATTTGGTACAATCTATTATATTTTGTTTTCTTATTTTATATTTAGAAATCATAATTTATGAAGCAAGATGGCCACGAACTAAAAAAGTGCATTAGGGCAAACTTTACAGAGCTGTTCACCGAAGAGCTTAGCTGCAAGTTTACGTTTAACGGTCAATAAAGATAATGGTTCACGTATGGTTTACGTTACTCCGTGTTAAGTTTAATAATTATAATATTATTTTCAACATTTTAGATTGTGTAACGATTTGTAATGATCACCCGGTACGGATGAATTTTTTTGGTACAATTATATTTGTTACGGTTTGTTTTTTTTTGTAGGGGAAAAAAATGTGAAATTAGATTGTTGATAACGATTAAAATGAAAAATAAAACATTAAAAAAAATAGAAAAACGGGAAAAAATTTGCAGATCGGTAGTCAGTCGCACGCAAATAATTAAATCGAAAAGACCTCCAGCATCGACTGGGTTTTAAAATTATCAAAGTAGTACCATAAGTTAAATAAATAAAAAGTAAAGTTACAATTATGAAGATATGTAATACGAGTATAATAGATAAATTTTGATTGTTTTAATTAATTAATAGTAAATGCATGACATAAGTTAAAACTTTATATACCATTATGTGTCAGTACCCATTAGTGTAAATAGGTATATTAAAAAAAAAAATAAATTTTTTTTTGACGAAGTGCATGAATAACTTTAAGCGCACCAACAAAAAGTTGCTAAATACCGTAAAATAACACATATGATAATTTGCTATAATATACAAGAAAAGCTGAAGTACGAAATTTTAATAATATTCTACTTAAAAATAAAACATTAAACCAATTCTTAGGCATAATTGTGTATAACAATTATTGGCACAAATGAGGCAGCTCGATTAAGTAGCTTGCTTGATTACTACCACCATTATTTGTCATATTGAAATCGCTGTAAAAGTGACGGAACAATATATGGATGCTGTTAGGAAGCTTCTACATCTACCATCGGATCCGCAACGCCGCGTTGAATTGTATTATGCCGGCAAGTTAAGTTTACTTTAATTTAGTTTTTTTAGTTTTTAGTTTAGTTTTTAAGATTAAAATTTTTTTTTGTTGAACAACATTTATTGAATTTAATAAATATCATAATTGTCAATTGTAAGTTTAAATAGTTAGATATAGTTTTTTTTATATACATTTAGTTATTTGAGAATGATTGGCTGACCGCTCAAAATTTATTCCTAGTGATGAGGGTGTCGGACAACAGTGCGATTTTTTTTCGAGTAAATTTTTTTTTGTTTATACACTTTTTATCGAACTGATTTGTGCAATGGCCACCGCGTGAGTGATATGGACCCCCCATGATCCCGGAAGATGCTACCTGGATTTTAATTTTAGTTGATCACGCGTCGCTAAACGAAAAAGCAAGCCATTGTTACAAAATGGCGCCGAAACAGGGACTTGATGTGTCCACGCGTTATCTTTAATCGGAAAACGTGCTTAAATTGTAATCTTTATTATTCTCGACGATCCGTTGACGGTTCCTTAAATTTGGAATTCCGTTTCATCGAGCATAATGGATATTTCAGTTTTAGCCATAACCTTTGCGGTAGTTAAAATAAAATTTCATTTTTTTTTAGTTTCATATTTTAATGTTCAACTTTCAATTCCGTGATTAAATGTTACAATACAATGGCGTCAGAATGGGCATCAGCAATTGAACGGTCTATCATTTAGATTACTTGCTGGGTTCACACTGAATACATAATAACATTTTTCTTTATCGGTAGTAATTGATTAAGTAAACAATTATCCTGATTGACCCTCTGAATAATGCAGTTATCTCATGGATAAATGGATGCTTTTCTGCTACCGAACATCGAAAATAAACTTAATTTTTTTTCCTGCGTAAAAATTTTGGTATAGAAATTTCACGTGGGTATTTCATAAATTTTTTTCTGCACTTGTTCGGTTACCCATCATCATCACTAGAATAAAATATCAATTATTAATAAACGAATTTAATACATTTTTCATAATTTCACATATTAACCTTATTTGAGTTTAATTTTACTATTTTTTTATATATATAATTATTATTATATTATTACCATATTTAATAATTTTCATTTGGTTCGGTTTTCGTATTGCACAGGTAATTTGCGTTACCAATTTCGCTAGTTTACATTTTTATATTTTATTTTGCAATTCACAAATTATTGTTTTGCATAGTTATTTGGGTTGTTGAAGTATAGAGCCTTGCAAAAAAATTTAACAAGCCTTTTGCCTTAAACAACAAAAGTCTCGTTTGCACTATGAGCTTGTTAGAAAATTGGGACCCTCTTAAAGGGCTAACGGATGAAGAAATCGACATAGAATGTATGGTAAGGGGAATTGAACGATCTCAATCAGAATGGGAAGAAACTTTAAGTAATGCTCTTACATCAGAACGAGGTAACCCCTCATTAAAACCCACTGTTACACATGCCGGCGATGCTCAACAGGAGTTGAAACGCTGTTCGAATCAAATCCCCGTTTTAACTCGAATTTTGGAAGACGAGCGGGTTATAAAATTGGATTCATTAGCCGACATAACAGGTCGAATAAAACATTGGAGAGACAGAACATTTCGTTTAAAGGGTTGTTTCCACCAAGATAACGAGGTGGACAAACTGATAAACCATTGGCGACGTCTAGAACGTTTGTATCAAACATGCGTAGAAAAGTTGAAAGACTCTCAAACTGATCTAAAGGATTCACCCAATGATATGGTATTATCGGTAGTGACAGAGGCTCCAAATAATCTAACTATCGGTACTAAGTCCGTAGAATTAGAGACTCCTAATTTGCAACAATTACATATTCATCCGCTACCCACCTCTGTTTCTTATACATCATCAGATAGTACAATTTTATCTCGGACACACGAATCAACTATGGTTACGTGGAGCACGAAAGATAATTTCGCACCAAAATCTTTAGCGTACCAACTTGTACCTCACACTCGGAATCAGCTTATTACTGAAACCGATAAAGCACTGGCGAACAAACCAATTCCGGGATACAATGTTCCAATCAATGATTACTTTAAACCTTTAAATCACGCCTCCACCTACCAGACTAGGCAACCTAATCGCAATCAAGATCCGCCCTTCGTTCAACATCCGTACGTTTCCAATAATTATCAATCTCCTGGATCATTTTCCGCCCCGACTAACTTTCCGTACATGTATAAATCTGAGCCAAAATGGAACATAACTTTCTCCGGACAACCTCAAGGCCTAGAAGTTCATGACTTCATATTTCGAATGGAGTCAATTGCTTGGAGAGAGCAGGTGCCACTGAACCAATTATATGCTATCATGCCGAAATTTTTGACCGACGTGGCAGAAAAATGGTACTGGATATTTATCCAAAAATATCCCGGAGCCTCATATCCCCAACTACGACAAGCAATAATACAGAGATTTAGTAGCATAGACACCGATCGCGCAACTCGAAGAGCGATTGAGACACGGAAGCAACGGATTAATGAATCTCTAAGCAACTTTCTCCTTGAAATAGAAAGTATGAATCATAGGTTGAATCGACCGTTACCGGAAATAGATTTGTTAGAGATCGTAAGAGAAAACATGAACTTCGAGTTACAACAAATGACTCTTCATTTGTCTATATCCTCTATAGAAGAATTAAGATTAATTTGCCACAGATACGAGCGTTTGTGGGAAAATAAACGAATAAGCGACAGGCCGATCATAGATCGTAGAGTAAGGTTTGTAAATGAATTAATGGCACCAACTCAAAACCAATTCACTGACGTTCGACGTAGGATACCCCTCGACTATAGTGACGACAAAAGTAATTACGATTCATTTCACGCTGACGAAAATGGATATTACGTCGAGGAAATGGCCCCTAATATAAATAAAGCTTTGCGCCAATCTCCAAACGGCGGTAACTACAGACAACAAAAATTAATATGCTGGAATTGTAACATGCCAGAGCACCGATACCAAGACTGTAATCTACCTCCTCAAGGAATATTCTGTTACGGTTGCGGAACAAAGGATATATTAAAGCCCAACTGCACCAATTGCCAACGAATTTCGGAAAACTATTCACCGGGAGTGAGTCGAGCGGGATTGACACAACCGGTAAAGATTATGGCCCGCTCACAGAGGCCAGGAACTCCACCAATGAGATACGCGACAGATGCAGCCTCCAACACCGAACCGCCTCGTTATCGTTAGAACCACATCCGTATAATATGACCGCTACAGAGGAAGAATCTGGTAGTGATACGCCAATTCAATCTACTAGTTTTAAACTCAATACCTTATTAAAAACCTCTCATAGAACTATAAAATATTGGAAAGAGAGACGTAGTTTCATTCGCGCCTGTGCTGAGACTTGTATCGGAATGGCAAACGACAATAGACCTTATGCGATTGTTGAGATTAATGGGACCCTTATTCGTGGGTTAATGGACAGCGGCACCTCTCTTAGCATATTAGGACATCGTTCATTAGAATTCCTAAAGAAAATAAAGGCTGGTTACAAATGCATTACAGCTGAAGTCTCTACTGCTGATGGTTCCAAAAACAAAATTGTCGGTTTTGTCGATTTGCCGGTAAAATTCAATAACCAAATTAAAATTGTTCGATTTTACATTGTGCCTTCGTTACTTGGGCAAGTTTATCTGGGAATAGATTTCTGGAATCTTTTCCAAATCAAGCCGCAAATAGTCGATTCCCTCGAACTTAGTTCTTCTACAACCACGGATGCGAATAAACATTCCCTAACTCCTGCCCAATCCACAGAATTCGATAAGATTTTAGCTTCTTTCCCATCGTATGAAAAGAATGGATTAGGTCATACGAAATTAATTGAACATCACATCGATGTTGGAAATAGCTTGCCAATAAAACAGCGACATTATGCTGTCTCACCGGCAATCCAAGAACTGATGTACCAGGAGCTTGACAGGATGTTATCTCTAGGGGTAATAGAAGAGAGCTCGAGTTCATGGTCATCACCAGTTGTGCTTATTCGCAAACCTAACAAAATTAGGCTTTGTCTTGATTCGCGAAATGTCAATGCTGTGACGAAAAAAGACGCCTATCCTTTGCCTTTAATCAATGGTCTCCTAGGTAGATTAAACTGTACAAAATATATATCCAGCATTGACCTTAAAGATGCCTTCTGGCAGATACCACTCGCTCCTACCTCTAGAGATAAAACCGCATTCACAGTTCCTGGTCGTCCATTATACCAATTTCGAGTGATGCCATTCGGCTTATGTAATTCTCCACAGACGATGTGTCGACTGATGGACAAAGTGGTGCCGCATTGTTATCATAAACAAATATTCGTTTACCTTGACGACTTGTTGATTACTTCTGCTACAATTGAGGAGCACTTTAAACTGCTAGCCATCGTATCCAAACGCCTTACTGATGCTGGGTTGACCATAAATGTCAATAAAAGTCACTTCTTCATGAAGCAAATCAAATATTTGGGATACGTAGTTGGAGAAGGAGGAATAAAAACGGACCCAGAAAAAGTGGAATCGATCAAAAAATTTCCATCTCCTTCCACAGTTAAACAAACCCGTAGGTTACTTGGTATGACGGGATGGTATCAGCGATTCATACCGAATTACGCCCAGGTGACCACCCCTATCACTAACTTATTAAAAAAACAATCCAAATTTATTTGGACAAGCGAAGCTCAAATTGCTCTAGAAAAGTTAAAATACCTGTTATCAACCGCCCCTCTTCTAACAAACCCAGACTATTCACAACCATTCTGGATTCGTTGCGACGCTTCGAAAACCGGAGTTGGGAGTGTCCTATTCCAGAAGGATATCGAAGGTAATGAAAGACCAATAGCTTTCATGTCAAAAAAATTGAACCAAGCCCAAAGTAATTACACTACGACGGAACTGGAATGCCTAGCAGCGGTGTTAAGCGTACGAAAGTTTCGCCCCTACATTGAAGGTTATCACTTCACCATAATAACCGACCATTCGAGCCTTAAATGGCTAATGGCGCAAAACGACTTAAACGGTAGACTCGCCCGCTGGAGCCTGAAACTTCAGGCGTATGATTTCGATATTCAACACCAGCGTGGTTCAGAAAATGTAGTGCCTGATACCCTATCGAGAATGTATTGCGACACGATGAATACAGAAATGGTTTGTACTATTGATATCTCCTCAGTGGGTTTCAACGATCTCGATTACTGTCGACTACGCGAAAATATTAACCAATCCCCAGATAAATATACTTCGTTCAAGATTGTATCAGAGCGGATTTACATAAAAATTGGTTCAAACTCCGATCCAACGTTAACCGATGTCTCGAATTGGAAGCTTTGGATACCACGAAGTATGACCGAGCATCTAATAAAACAATATCATGATATCCCCCTAGCTGCACATGGTGGCATTATGAAAACTTTAACAAGATTGCGGCAGCATTTCTATTGGCCCGGGATCAGAAAACAAGTTTATGATTACGTCAAGAACTGCGTAGTGTGTAAGACCACAAAAAGTGCTAACTCTTTCTCAAAACCTCCTCTAGGCCAATCTCAATTTGCATCACGACCTTGGGAACATGTCTACATCGACCTAATGGGACCTTATCCCCGATCGAAACAGGGCAATACACATATTTTAGTGGTGTTAGACCAATTTACTAAATTTGTGCTTTTAAAGCCCTTAACATCGAGCACTACGAATAAAATTATAACCTACCTGAAGAATGACGTTTTTATGGTTTTTGGTGTACCAAAGCAGGTGCGAACGGACAACGGGCCTCAATTTGTGAGCAAAGCTTTCAGTGAGCTCCTAACCAGCTTTAACATCACACACAGTAAAACGGCCGTATATTCACCGCAGGCGAACGCATCAGAGCGCGTCAATAGATCTGTTGTGGCGGCAATTAGAGCATACGTTCAAAGCGAACATAAAAACTGGGATAAGTATTTGGGTGAAATTGCATGTGCCCTTCGAACCGCAATACACCAAACCATAGAACATTCGCCATATTTCCTGCTTTTTGGATACCATATTATAACGAACGGTAAATCTTACGACATGTTAAGAGAAATGCAATGTTTAGGAGAAGATATTGACGTATTACCAAATACCGACAGGATTTCAATATTACATTCTACGATAGGTAAACATCTTCGAGAAGCTTTTGAAAAATATTCAAAATATTATAATTTGCGAACTCGCCATGTTAATTTCACTCCTGGACAAACTGTGTATATTCTAGAACATCCCCAAAGCTCTGCAGCAAACAATATTTGTGCAAAATTCTGTCCGAAATATGTAAAAGCAGTAATTGTTAAAAAAATTGGAAATGTTACTTATCTGTGCAAAGATGAAAACGGGAAAATATTAGGAAATTTTCATGCAAAGGACATAAAAGCATAATCGTAAACTGTACTGAAACTCAGATTCGAACTTTGCTTGCTAAAACATGGCATGCCTGTTCGAATCTGTCCTGTAACGATTTGTAATGATCACCCGGTACGGATGAATTTTTTTGGTACAATTATATTTGTTACGGTTTGTTTTTTTTTGTAGGGGAAAAAAATGTGAAATTAGATTGTTGATAACGATTAAAATGAAAAATAAAACATTAAAAAAAATAGAAAAACGGGAAAAAATTTGCAGATCGGTAGTCAGTCGCACGCAAATAATTAAATCGAAAAGACCTCCAGCATCGACTGGGTTTTAAAATTATCAAAGTAGTACCATAAGTTAAATAAATAAAAAGTAAAGTTACAATTATGAAGATATGTAATACGAGTATAATAGATAAATTTTGATTGTTTTAATTAATTAATAGTAAATGCATGACATAAGTTAAAACTTTATATACCATTATGTGTCAGTACCCATTAGTGTAAATAGGTATATTAAAAAAAAAAATAAATTTTTTTTTGACGAAGTGCATGAATAACTTTAAGCGCACCAACAAAAAGTTGCTAAATACCGTAAAATAACACATATGATAATTTGCTATAATATACAAGAAAAGCTGAAGTACGAAATTTTAATAATATTCTACTTAAAAATAAAACATTAAACCAATTCTTAGGCATAATTGTGTATAACAATTATTGGCACAAATGAGGCAGCTCGATTAAGTAGCTTGCTTGATTACTACCACCATTATTTGTCATATTGAAATCGCTGTAAAAGTGACGGAACAATATATGGATGCTGTTAGGAAGCTTCTACATCTACCATCGGATCCGCAACGCCGCGTTGAATTGTATTATGCCGGCAAGTTAAGTTTACTTTAATTTAGTTTTTTTAGTTTTTAGTTTAGTTTTTAAGATTAAAATTTTTTTTTGTTGAACAACATTTATTGAATTTAATAAATATCATAATTGTCAATTGTAAGTTTAAATAGTTAGATATAGTTTTTTTTATATACATTTAGTTATTTGAGAATGATTGGCTGACCGCTCAAAATTTATTCCTAGTGATGAGGGTGTCGGACAACAGTGCGATTTTTTTTCGAGTAAATTTTTTTTTGTTTATACACTTTTTATCGAACTGATTTGTGCAATGGCCACCGCGTGAGTGATATGGACCCCCCATGATCCCGGAAGATGCTACCTGGATTTTAATTTTAGTTGATCACGCGTCGCTAAACGAAAAAGCAAGCCATTGTTACAATTGTACTATGGAAAAATATACGAACTCTATCGAAACCGATTTAATATCCACAAATTACTTTTATTATATAAAAGACAAACAAGGAAAATTATTTAAAAAAAAATCTTAGAAATTAAAAAACTGAATAATTTAATCGAAATGTATATATATGTATGTCCAAAGTAATCAATAATGAATTTAATAAATCATTTTATATTACAAAAACAAAAATATTTCTTTAAAAACATTTAATTTTACAACCATAATTTGAAATTGCCGTTTTAACAAACACAAGCACAATTGTTCCGGCCAAATATTTCTCAATACGCATACACATGCAATAAAATGTTTATAATGAGTTTCGTCCAGTTTCGAATTTTCGCGACACGCTTCATACGTTTTATTTTAATAAATTGCAACTCAAACTTAGAAAAATACTAGACTAAGTTTAATACTTAACCCAAGTATAACAAAACGAAAGTAAAAATTGAGCATAGTATTTTCCTTCGTTTTCATCCAAAATTAACGAAAGTTAAACTTCACATTATAATGATAGTGTTTGTAGCGTATATGTATACTGTGTTGTTACTACTGTATACTGTGTTACCGCAATTTTTCTTTCGTAGGAATGTGTATAGCGTGTAATGTATAGTAATATTCAGATCTTAAAAAAAATGTTTTTTTAACTGTTCTGCGCAGCCTTCAGTGGTGTAGACAAATTTTTTATAGAAATTTTGATGGGTCGCATTTATCTTAGATAGTAAACCTAAATAAAATAATAAATAACCATGAAAAAGAATTATATTTCAGTTTTAATACACAAAACATTCAAAATTATTATGTATTCATGTTATTACAATCATATATCAAGTGAAAATTAATAGGTCTAAAAAAATATTGTACGCCTTTTGGAAACAATGACAACATTTAATTTTGGTACGGACTAGGGAAAATAAATATCCAAATGTCATTCGTATCGCACAAAACCACAACAACATAAAAAAGCAAATTCAGTTTTCAATTTAATGGAATTTTGAATTAATTCTTAACTTATCGAACTAAAGTTTTAATTGTATCCTAAAATTCCTATTCCATTTAAATACAAATACAATGTAAAAATGTAAACAACACATGAATATTATACTTGATACATCACTGTGTATCCGCCATATTACTTCTGCGCGAGAACTGTCAGAATTCCAGCGAGATTTGAATACTACTATACATGGCTTGTTTTTATTTTCCATGTTCACGACATGAGTTTGGTAATTTTATAAAATTTTGTTAAAAAAATTTAAAGATGTGCGTTAATTTAAATAAAATTACATCAAAATATATTTTATATCTATTCAAATATTGTTTTCATAAATTAATTAATTTCTAGTTCAGTTTTAAGTTTTTAGGTAGAAAACAAATGCGAAAATAATAAACTTGATGTGCAATAATCATAGTACCTATTTGGAAAATTATTTAAACTTTTAATATTACAATCAAAGAATAATTTCAAATTGTGTAATAATAAAAAATATTTAAAAAATTAACTAAAATATAATTTAGATTCGTATATAATATGTATATATGTATGTTTATTTTTATACCGCAAATTTAATAAAATAAAAATATTCATTTTAAACCTAAATTTTTATTTTGCTCTCACATTTGGATGCCGCCATCTTTTTCTTCTAACATTTTCAAATATAGCATTTTACATTCATGCACAACCTCGCTCCCGCCATTTTGTTTTTTGTCTTTTCTGTCGTTCAGTTTCGAATAATCGCGACACGTTTCATACGTTTTATTTTAATAAATTGCAACTCAAACTTAGAAAGATACTAGACTAAGTTTAGTACTTAAGTACGAATATCGCCAGGAAAATTGAAAGTAAAAATACTTGGGAAGTACGAATATCGCCAGAAAAATTGAAAGTAAAAATACTTGGGTAGTTATGAACGGACTTCATCACGGAAAGAATAAATTCATATTGGACGTGGTTATAGCTTGTTAACCTACAATATATTTTGTATAACAGTTTTTTTCCAATGTCAATTTTTTTTTTTTTTTGTATGTAAATAATGATTAATTTAACAATAACAATTGTTTGTGCCTTTTTATTCTCAATAATTTTAACATTAACAAATGGCGCACAATCTGATAAAGAAAAGGATTCATCCAAAGCCACTGTGGTCCTGCAACAGCAACAGTCTCAGATAAATTCTGATTACAATCCATTGGGGCCACTAGTTCCGTGTGCATTCTTACCATTAGAATTTTTGGATTGTGACGAATTAATCGACCACCATGGCAATACGACATCCAAAGATTTGAGCAAAGGAGAAGGTTGTTTGAAATTTGGAGGCGTTAAATTCCAAGATGTTGAACGCACATTCCGAAAGTGTCACGTTATATCGGGTATTGAATGCCATGGACAACGGGAGAATATCATTCGGCATGGTTTTCCGTGCATTCGTTATTCTGATCACTATTTTGTTACTACGCTGCTGTACAGTATTTTGTTAGGATTCATTGGTATGGATCGGTTTTGTTTGGGCCAAACCGGAACGGCTGTTGGAAAGCTACTAACGTTAGGTGGGGTTGGCATTTGGTGGATTATCGATATAGTTTTGTTAATTACGAATAATTTAATGCCAGAGGATGGCAGCAATTGGAATCCTAATGTTTAATAATAAAATATGTATGTTGTTTTTGTAGATAAATAAATTTTGACGTTTAATTTGTAACCTAACCATACTGCTAGTTGTCAAAAGTGTGCACCTCAGTTCAGCAAAAAATAAACTTAATTCCTATTTGCGGGATATACCTAGTTTTTTAAAAAATATGGCAGCCTTAATTAAATCAATAATTTCTCAGGCTGGAAAAAGTATTTATCCTGGACTCGTAACAATGAATTAATTATAATATTTTGTAAAATAAATTTTAGGTTATGTCATCGCACCAAGAATTTTAAGCACTGCGAGAACCTACACAAGTAGTGCAAACCCTCAAGACACAGATGAGCCAGTTCAAATAACCAATCCTTTCGAAAAGGAGAAAATTAAATGCATCTTATGTGAAATGAACATAACGCCAGATTATAAAAATGTCAGGCTACTTTCACAGTTCCAGAGTCCATATACTGGGCGGATATATGGCCGTCATGTAACTGGTTTGTGTAAACACAAACAAGAACATATTGAAAAGGAAATAATAAAAGCACAAGGATGTGGCATTATGCCAACTTATCACAAGAATGTTGAATTCCTCAAAGATCCAAAATTGTTTGATCCGGAACGACCCATTCGTTCTCACAAGTATTGAGAAATGTACTAAGCCCGCAAATAGAATTTTAGCGTACATATAAAAGAAATACAAAATTTACTTTAACAAAATAAATACATAATGCACTTTATTAATAGATGTAATTATTTATCCATCCACAATTCAATTGGAATATCATGATGCCTCAGAATAGTTGGAATATCTGCGGGCGGATATGTTAGACATGATAAATATTCCACAGCATCCCGTAATCCCCGTCTCCAGATTTTTATTAAATTTCTAATTTCTGAAATTTCTTCAAGATGGTCCTTTTGCTGTGTGGTGCCCAAATTTGATATTGCTTCTATTTCTTGCCGTGCCGTTTGAAATCCGACAACTTGAGATGGGCTGATTTCTTTGCACAGATCTCTTATTTGGACAGAACCATTAAGCTTATCAATATCCAAAAGCTTTTCTTCTCGTACTTTAAGGCCATAACTAATCCTCCTCCGATACTGTTTTTGTTTAAGCAGCTCAATTTCTTTAAGTTCATTCGCCAGTTCATCATTCGATTCTAATTCACTATTTGGGATTTGAGTTAGAAGTTCAAAAGACACCATTTGCGAAGGTGAAATGTAGTCATCGTCGTCGTTATTTGTTGTTGATTGCACTTCATCAAACGACAAGGCTTTCGCTGGAGATTTATTTTCACACTCATATTCGGTTCTGACTTCATTTTCACAAAATTCTAACTTCTTCTTTTTCACCAGAGGGTATTCGTGAATTTTTGATTTACCCAGGGATAAACGAAATATTCGTTTAGTAGAATCTCTTCTATTAGTTGATTCTTGTTTCAAGGGGCTCATCAGACATTTTGTTTGCTTTGGTGTAGCATTTATTGACATCGGTGTATTTACATTTTCGTTATTAAATGTTCGTGTGATACTAGGGCTAATGTAGCTCTAAAAAATTTATAGTAAATTAAGATCTACCTAGCAGATAAAATCATTTTGCCTTACATAAGAAGCCCTCAACGGAGTAGTAGCGGCCGGTGGTGTTATGGGACTATTAGTATTCCCTGTTAATCTTCTGGATAGTCCTAAAGATCGTCGCAATGGTGTAATATATGCTGGTGTTGATTTATCTGTAGATGCCATTTAAATTTAAATCAAACTAAAATTATTATTATTCGTAATGCTCGGACTAAAACCAGAATAAAACAACTTTAGTTGTCACTGTCAAATTGTGTTTTAAATTGAGCAGGGGCGAAATGGAACAGCAACTTTCAACCGTTAGCTGGCTTCTCCGTACTTAACGCAAGCGGCGGCGACGCACTAAAATGTTTATTGCTTTTTGGGCACAACATTTTGCTTCTGCAAAATCCGTGGTTCCACACTTTGATTCTTTGGTCGTGATTCTTTCCTCGTTCCCCTTCCCCTTCACCAACAAACTAATTTTTTGGCGGGGAAATTCTTGATTCTTTTTTCAGCAAAAAATTTTTTTGATTCAACTGATTCTCGCACAACAACAAAAATAAATTTTTCAAGGACACTTTGTTTATTTGTCGTTTTTGGGTTAATTTTAGTTTAATTTGCACTTCGAGTGCAAAAAATACATTTTTTCAACCAAGGAAGGAGTTTTCACAGCAAATAATAAACATTTTTTACTATATGAATAAATCAAAAAACATAATTTTACGCACATACATAAAAAAAGAAACGTGCAAAGAAATCAAATGTGGACAGCGATTGATTTTTTGAAATCATTGAATCACGACCAAAGAATGAAAGTGTGGCGAGGCTCAATGAAAGATATAGCGCGGTGTACCATCACTTCGAATCAAAATTCGAAAAAAGTCGAATGGCGGTATGTTGTATCATTTTCGAAAAGCAAAAATGATATAACTTTCACTTTTCGATTCGACTTTTGTCAAATTTCGACTTTTTTCGATTCGAAGTGATGGTACAACATACCGCCTATGCTGATATGCATATGAAAATTTGTTACCACAATTGTCAATATTGTCAGTCTCAGTTGTTGTGTAGCACTTATGAGACAGGATGTGCTAGTCATGATACTAGGCATAAGGATAAGTTTTATTTAGCCTTTAAAAGATAATCTAGAACTAAAAAATCGATATTTGACAAAGATATATCCTTTTCCTGCCTGCCATCACATTTGGGGTGGGCGTGGTTAACGAAAAAGAATCAGATTAATTTAGAATTTAATTTGAATTGAACAATCGGATAATCGGAACAAGACGGAACAATCACAACAAAACCATTACAATACAACAACAACGTAAAATATATGAAAAAGAATCATGTTTAAAATTTATTTTTGTATGAATTTTGGACCAACATACACATTTGTGCATACTACTTAAATCGTTTTCGTCCGAAAAATAACACTATAACTAAAGGGTTTTATAATAAAAAGTTTCATTTTGATATTAAAAGTAAAACGAGGATTTTTAAGAGAAATCAATGGATGTTTATTTCATTGTAAAGAGGAAGGTATGCCATTAACATTTGAAAACGATACCAGCCAAATGGCCGCCATGGCTACGCTTGCAGCACCATATCCTTTTCATGAAATTGTCCATGACCAATTCGCACATTTGCGGCTGTATGTCCTCGATAACTTCACGAATTCCATCTTTAAGGTCTTGAATCGATTGCGGAGCATTGGCATATACCTTATCTTTCACGTGGCCCCAAAGAAAAAAGTCTAAAGGTGTTAAATCACAAGATGTCGGTGGCCAATTGTGATCACCTCTTCGAGAAATAACACGGTCAGGAAACTTTTCTTGCAAAATTACGATTATTTCGTTGCTTGTGTGGCACGTAGCGCTGTCTTGCTGCAAATAAACGTCGTCCACATCAATAACACCTTCCAATTCTGGCCATAAAAAATCATTAATCATAGCTCGGTAGCACAATCCATTCACCGTAACAGTTGCACCATAGCCTCATTTTCGAATAAATAAGGTCCAATCACACCGCCAGCCCAAAAACCGCACCAAACAGTGACACGTTGAGAATGGAGAGGCTTTTCAATAATCAGTCTTGGATTTTCTGTGCTACAAATGCGACAATTCTGCTTATTAACGTAGCCTTCGAGGTGAAAATGGGCCTCTTCACTGAATATGATTTTTCAATGAAAATCCGTATCATTTTGAAGCATTTGAAGGAGCCAATCAGCAAAGATACTACGTTTAAGGTATCGACCAGCTTGAGTCCTTGTGTTAACTGAACTTTAAAAGCCTTAACACATAATTCTTTATGCAAAATACGGTGAAATGTCGTTTGTGGAATGTCTAATTCCAAAGATCGACGAGGAATCGACAAACCTGGGTTTTCGTCAACACTACGAGCTACAGCAGCAATATTCTTAGTTGTCCTTGAGCGACGCGCACGGTTTCGATCCCTCATATTACTAACTTGTCTCAACAGCTCAAGTTTTTTCACCAGTTTCACTATTGCTGGCCGAGAAGGTGCTTCCCCGACGACCCAAAAGTGATTTAGTTTTGTGAAATGTGATCGCACAATTTTCACCATTTTCGTAGTGAATTTTAACAATTTCAATGCGTTGTTGAAGCATGTATCGTACTATTTTTAGTAAAGGTATAAACAGAACCAGAGATACAGCGACAAGATACATCGACAAAATACATTTGTCTGCTGGCGATGTCGCTTTGGTAAATACAACAAGCGCGTCAGCGTTGAAGAGACAAAACAAGAAAAATATTAACAAATTAACCCAAAAATATATCATTTATCTTTTTATCGAATCTATTTAAATTTTTTTACATAAAATATTGTGCACAACTTTCAGATTTGGTTGAAATTCATTTAAAAACAGTCGTAAAAAATGTTTACCAACATAATAATCTGAAACTTATATTGGTAGTACTGCAGCGCCGGCGACAAAATTAGAATAGATTCTAAAAAATATTCGCCGACAATGTCGTCGTCGCCAGCGATATTGGTTGTGTTAGCATCCTATGGTTTATGTGTATTTACATTTGACAGGCGTTGTATCTTGTCGCTGTATCTCTGGTTCTGTTTATACCTTTATGGTGTAGTTTTTACTACGCAAATGTCAAAAGATGACAGCTGCCCAAATAGCAGGCTATTCAAAATGAAACCTCTTATTGGGAAACCCTGTATAATAATAGTAAAATAATTAATGGGGTAGATACTCGATCGGCTAGCAAGCATGCAATTTGCTAGCCGAAATCCTGGCTACTCAATCAATTTTACCAAGAAAATTTGAATTTCGTATTACATTTTTTATAAAATTTTTGTTTTTTTCTTGCGACTGCACAGTAAAACAACACAAAAATTTGCTGTTCATTTTTTGAAGCAGCAAAATTTACTGTGCAATCGAAAAAAAAAACAATTTTTTTTTTGAAAAACATAATTTGAAATTTAAATTTCCTTGGTAAAATTGATTGAGTAGCCAGGATTTTGGCTAGCAAATTGCTTGCTTGCTAGCCGATCGAGTATCTACCCCAATATGTTATCAAAAACAAATACATAATATGTTATATAATTTATATGTTATCAAATTAGAAAGTTTTTTTCAAAAATAGTTCCGATTTAACTATGATCCGTTAAAACCCGGAAGACATTATTACAACCTGTCATTTTTACATACATTTGTGTGGGTCGGACTTAAATTGAAACAAAAAAAAAATTTTGTCTGGCAGCAAAAGGGATATCGATGTAGAATGAGTTATCGGAAAGTATCAGAAATAGTAGAAGCATAAAGGATTGTAGAGTTCTGCTCTGTTATAAGAAATTGTATTATTATTAAGTATATATGCTGTATATTGTACTATAAAGTGGAAAATTAGCTTAAGAGCTATCTGAAAAATAAAATAAATAAAGCGACAAGGAAAGAACTATATCCATGCAAAATTTGGCAGAGTTTTTGAGCTAAACCACTATAAAATTGAAAATGTTGCCATAAAATATATTCCATCCGAGTATTTTTATGACAACAATTTTATAATTAACACGCGTCCCCAATAGAATTTCTTATGACCTTTTCCTTACAGAAAAGTATAAAAAAAATCTTAAAAAATCTTGAGGAAAAAAAAAATTCTTAAGTTTTTTTTTCATCCTAGCCAGCTAGCAATGCTACGTAGCTACGGAAGGTTTTATTTATTTGTTTACAAAAAAAATTGAATCAATTTACATATTTTGTACCTGAAATTGATTTAAATTTTTTGTTCTTTAAATCTTTTGTTCTTTTGTTCTAAAATGAAAAAGGGTGAATAACGTGCAACGAGAAATGACGTGAAATTTTCTGTTTGTAACATTTATAGCATTTATAACATTTACATACGGTATGAATGCAAGATAAATAATATTGACATCTGTAGCATTGCTATGTTAGCTTCGGTATAAACGCAGTAATAGATAAAAATGCAAATTTCGCATTTGAATTAATTAAAAATAAATAAATAATAAACTAGACTTTAAGAGTCATGTTGGTTATGTTTGTAAAAAAGTTGCTAAGCAAATTTATTTTTATTTCAAAAATTTGGAAAAAACTGTCATTATCAAATTCAATTAAAATCTATGATGTTACGTTTAAACCTCATTTAGAATTGTTGTTCGTCGATTTTATTCATGTCAAATCAAGAAATGTTAGATAGATCGCAAAAATTGCAACATGAGCGCATGAGAATTATTTTAAGGGTAAACAGATATATGTACTTCAATGCTTGCTAGCCGATCGAGTATCTACCCCAATATGTATTAGATAAATATTTAATTACCTATATTATTTCAAATATGTATATGACGGTTGAAGTGCAAAATCAGTAAATGTGTGGATTTTTTTATAATTACATATTCGATGTAAAATCGATTGTAAAGGACTAGACACGCCAAGCTTCGACGGCAAGCGGCGAATTTAAATATGCAATAATTTGTTCATGTATTACATAGTAACGATAGAATAAACAATTATATACCAATTATTTATAAAAAAAACATTACAATTTTTGGATTTTGTAATAGAAAAATTGTAATTTTAAGAAATTATAATATACATAATTGTTTATACTATCGTTTCCTTTGACTATACAATTAGTATGGACTGCTAGTGTTAGCTTCATGCACGAATCCAACAATTCATACAACATCCATACAATTTGTTTAAAACTAATTTCAAGTATTTACATTGAAAACGTGTTAATTTTAATGCAAACCTATTGCAGAATCGTATGCATGAACATTCAGTAGGAGAAATCGAAAAAAATTTAATATCGCTTATTACAGCGCCATCTATCATGAATCGAAAAATATGTTTCAAGGAAATCCTACGTACTTTTAGCCCTAGAATCCGAATCTGCAATAAAAAATAGGGGTTCCTATCTTAGTTTCCAAGTTGCCCCCCGCCCCCTTACAAACAGGGGCGGGAGGTCCTAATTTAAGCACTAATGTATTTCCCTTTCAGAATGATTTAATTTTGATAATAGTCATTTTTATCGTAGAGGGCTTATTTTCCAAGATATTTGAAAGTTTCAGCTTAAAAAACTCACCCGGTATATTATCATTATCAGTAATTTCTTCTATAATCATTCTTTCATCGTGGTCATTTTCTGGTTGGTCATTAGAAATCGTACTGTATTCTAGGAAAGGCACAATTGGCTGATTAATGTTGAAATCGCCACTCATTATCATTGGGATTTCATAAAAAAATTCATCGAGCAGTATGGAACCTTTTCTGGTATAAATTAATTATTTTGGTGTATAAACTTTATGATCTAGTTCACAGTTTTACCAGGAGAGATGTATAGCGCTACAACTACGAATTGTCGACCAGTTTGTGGAACGCATTTACTAATACAAATTTCTCCAATAGCAGACTGTGCTGTAACAAGAGATTCAAATATTCAATATTCTCGCAATAAATATATGTATATAGTAATGCCATAATTTTTTTATAGCATTATTATTAATTTATTTTTAATTAATTTACATTTTTATCTACGGCATCTGTTTTCATTATGAATCCTGAACATTTATAAATACAAAATAAGATTATTTTTTGTTAATTTAAAAATTGTTGCCATAAAAATACTCGGATCGAATATATTTTATGGCAACATTTTCATTTTCATAGTGGGTTAAGCTTAGTACTCAGTTCAAAGTGAAATGAAATTTTAATGCGGTCTCCAAAAATCTATTTATTTTCGCGTGAAATAGAAATGAAATTTTATTTGAAGAATTTTTAATTTTAACGTATAAATTTGTAAACATGCATAAATTAATTTCTTTATTTTACGTAAATAATTTAAATTAAATTGACTTTAATTAAAATTTATGAATTTGTGGTATTAAAAAATTTGTTGTTTGCCAAAAACAAACAAATGTCAAAATTTCGTGTGAAAATAATGTGCCGAGACATTATTTTCACATGAAAATAATTTGGAGAGTTTATGCGCGCCATCTTTGATGTGTTGAACACACTTGGTTTTTTCGTTGGAGAACTGAGTACTACAAAACGAAAACAGAAATGAAATTTTTCATTTCTAATTTCACTTTGGTAAAATCGTATGGAAATTTCACGTGAAATCGAACTGAGTACTAGGCTTTAGGCTCAAAAAGTCTTCTGCAAAATTTTGTTGGGATATATTTCTTTTCTTGTCTCTCATGTGCAAAAAGTCAATGTTTTATCTCTTTCAATTGGCAGAAGAAAAATGTTGGTCGCATATAAATGGGCCATTATTAACCCGGGGTCTTCACTATGCAAAATCGCTGAGATTTTCTATCATGAGACTAAATTTATGAATGTATGTGTAAGTATGTTATGCAAATTTTGAAACTCTCAGCAAATTATCAGGAGGCTATTTCACGAAAAAATTATCATGAAATTTTTAAGAAATGTCAGTGAAATTGTCAATGCTATACTGTTTTAATATAAAAATCTATAAATTGGTTGACAATATTTACGGATTTTTTGACATTTGAAGAAATTATTATTATGAGACTCAAATGCCCAGTTATGATATTTGTTTGATAATTATTTATCAATATAGATGGAAAAAAACATACACATATATAAAATATCATGAGAGAAAGTCTCAGCGATTTTGCCTAGTGAAGACCCCGTGTAAGCTATTGACAAATAGGTAGCATAGAAATAGATTATATAGAATGAATGTAAGCAGCTGTCAAGCATCACAATTTCGGAGGGTAAAAGAGAAAGCAAATAAATCAACAGGGCCCTATTCAGATTTTTTTTTCGACCTAATTCAAGGAAGTTAAAATTAAAAAATATGTACATTCAATTTTTTTCTTCATCCAATACAAAAAATTAATTATTTTTTCCTTAAGTACAATATATTGTAGGTTTAAACTTGTGTATATCCAAATAATTATTGGTCCTATTCAACTTAATATTATTTTCATTGCCGTCAAATTTAGTCGTTGGCTCGTTAACCAACAAGAAGAGAATAACTCGTTTCTTAAAAATATTTACCGATTCTATTTTGTCTGAGGCATAAAATAATTATTTTCAAAATGTAACGAGCAAATAAGTGAATTTTTTCTCATTTTTAAATTTTACATCTTGTCCATCAAAGCCAATTGGGCTCAATTTTTGATTTTTTACTTCTTCACATTAAGCTTATCCTAAAAAAATCCAAATATGTTTTTCATATAATTTCTGTAAAAACTAATAATTATGATATTCAAAAATAAATAGTAATTATGAAAAAAGCACGTAGTAATACGTAGTAAGCAAGTAGTAATAAGAAAAATGTGGCACTGTTATAACAATAGAATAAAAACCCCTCGCCGACAACAAAAAGTAGTTTGGTGGGTTTTTATTTTGCGATTATGAGGTGGACATATGCATTTTTATATAACCGTGCTGCTCTGGCTTGTGACACATGAAATAGCAAATTTTGTATGGGAAAAAACTTTACTTCATTCTAAACTATATAGTTTTATGATAGGTAGTGGGTTTTAGGTGGTTTCAGTGGTTGATACTTAGGCCATTTTTGGCCCATTGTGATACCACGCATTCACGCCCCATCATTAACCCATTCACCTACGCACACAACTACTGTCTCCTGGTCCAAGTGCCGAAGCTTTAACTGCACCACTTGTCCGGTATGATAGGTAGTAAACAGAAAGAAAAATTGTTATAATCTCGCCTAAATGTTTACTAATTAAATTATAAATAAATTTACCTATTTATGCAAGATCAACTGCAATTTCATAACGTACGCATTCCCATCTTCGATACGGCCTAAAAATTGTATTATCGACATTCCTAAAGTATATGTTGTTTCGTTATCTTAAATTTTCTCCTGATTCGCTCTTTAGTGATATGTATCATATATTTATTATATCATGGGCATATACCCCTTAATACATGCATGAAAACTAATATGGCTTCCAAATTGATTGAATGGTAAAAAATATATCAACATTTTGGCAGAATTTATATTATTCTTGGTGTTTTTACAACATTAATAACGATTATGATGTTTGAGTGATGAAATTAATAAAAATTAAAATTATTTGTGAATGGATTAGAATATTGGAATATGCTGTCATTAATAATTATTTTGCTTAATACGATATTGATTGAAAAATGTAAGTAGTTTTTATGTTCGGAAAATTTCTTCAAGTTAACTACATTTAGGATGATTTTTATTATCAGGCTTATCACAATCACTTACAACCACTGTACATAAAACACAAGCGGCTGCCGAAAAAGTAAATGATTTATGGTGTTATACATGTCACACTATGGATGATGGTGATGTGTGTTATGATATCGCCGTAAATAAAACAAATCACACAAAAAAATGTAATCATGATGAATTTATATGTATGATACAACGATTTTCGTATACTACGAGCACTGAAAATTCAACGTCATCGCCAAAAATGTGGTCCCTCGAGCGACGATGCACCACGGTATGTGAGCCTGGATGCATTATAATAGGAGAACGGACTAAATTGTATGCATGTATATCATGCTGTGAAACTTCATTGTGTAATATAGGTAAAGGTAGTTCAAATCAAATCAATTTAATTTCAATTTTATTAATTTTCCCTTTCTTATTGACTTGAGTGCCAATTGTAATTAAAACATTTTTTTGAATAAAAAAAGAATTATTAATAATAATGTAATAATAAATTTTAATCAAATTTACTTAAATCTATTTGAATTTTATTTGTAGTCGGCTTTTTACGATTTAGCTCTTCGAACTGCTTCACTCCTGTTTCGTCACTTTGGGGTATTAACTTGGCAAAATCAAAAATTTCAACAGTTTTTAGTGGCTTGATTTTTTCTTCCAACGACGATAATGCTATCAATATGGCTTCCTCCGTCCTTATAGTTCGGGATCCCTGGCCCGGCACAACATTCAGATAATGGTCGAATAGCAAACTAGGATCATCCACATTCAAATCTTCGTCGGTTTCTAGTGCCCCGTCAAGACCTTGTAGTCCACCAAAAACAATTAACAAATGATTATATTCTAAGGATGAATTTTCCACAGTATGTACCGACGCTCCTTTATCTGATGTCCCTATAGTGGTATCATAACCGCCTTCGTATGGCGATTTTGAAAATACTTTAGATAAAGTCTCTGCTATTCGAACATTGTAACCCCAATAAATTCCAGTCTCCAGCTTTGGTTGTGATGGCGCCACAACTATTCCTTTTAATTTTCGCGATTTTAGATCTTGGTTTGGCAATAGTTTTACAGTAACTCGTAGGCCGGGTTGTAGTGATTTGTCCACAAAACAGTCATTTAATAAACCAATATTTACATATGAACCTTCCCGACCATCTTTCACCGGTTTATTAGTCACAACCCCCTCACGAAATTGAAACTCATTGTACTGTCTCAAATGGTGTGGAGCATCTAGAGGATTCAGGAGCCCTGAAAATTTTAAATCCTTGTGCAATGGGAAAAAAAATTTTCGTAAATATTGTGGACACTCCAAATACTGTAGTATTCGTGCCAGTTGTACGCAACAATGTGATATATTTTTTTCACCGTCTTCAGAATCATATTTTGCAACCTTTGAATTTTTAGGCCCCGCAGCACCATAATCGTCAAATATAATCACCTCGTCAACTTTAAAAATACATGCTGCCCGCGCAATTTGCCCAGCTAAATATGTTCGTAATTCAATTGATTGTGCATTGTCTAGGATGGAACCCGGTACGGCAATGCTAATAGTGGACAAAGGCTTTCGCACCCGAGACTCTTCAATTTCTTTGGCCTCTTGATTTTTTTTATCCTTTAAGACTTTTTCTAATTTTTTAACTGCTGCTTCTTTTTTATATCGCTTCCGTTGTTCATGGTGTTCCCGATTTTTATCTTTCCATCGTTTTTTCTGCTCAGGGACAACTTTAATTGAAGAACTTGACATGATCACATAAACGTAACCTAATTTGTGTTACACATTGTTAAACATATTATATAAAATTGGGAAAATCTAAGTGATTGATAACTAACCTATTTGTATATTTTTATCAATTAAATTAAATAATAACGCTACTTATAATTTATAAAAAAGTAATGCAGAAATTGTTTTTGACAACTACGATACAAAATAGACACATGGCGCAACATTTTGTTGAACATAATACATAATGTTTTCTTATGTTGGCAGTTTTTAATGAGTCCTACATGCACAACTACATACCAGTGCCTATATATCTATGGCCGCCTCGCCCTATATGAAATTTGTATGTACGCAAAACTATAAAAAAAAAATTTTATGTTATTTTTACTTTATTTATTTATATCTCGTAAATACGGCTGAAAATTACAACGCATCCCCAATAGAATTCCTTTCGACTCTTTCCTTACAGGAAAGTATAAAAAAAACTTGAGAAAAATTTTCTTTTTCTGAAATTTTTTTCCATACTTTTCTGTAAGGAAAAAGTCATAAGGAATTCTATTGGTGATGCGATGTTAATTGTCATCCTCCTGAGCATGACTTTGCTTATTCATCTTTAATTTTGGCAAATTGATTTTTAATTTTAAGGTAGTTTTCATTTAAAAGTTTACCGTTTTCCGCAATGATGTCTTTAATTTGATGATCACCATATACATAGAATATAGAGCAAAGTTTGTGTATGCATTAATAGTAATTATTTCTTTCGTTTTTCTTCTATATGTCATCCACTCCATGCATACGATAAACATTAAGCTCGAGGGCACGTAGTTTTCGTTTCGTTTGGTTCCGATTCGTTTCGTTTTCAATAAGTTTTTAAAAATTCTTACACACATAGATTTCGTTTCTTTTTGAGTTTTTTTTTGTGTTATTTAATAAATCAAATTTTTTTATTTCGCCAAAATAAATAATTGTTTCAGTTTTTATTGAAATTTTATCAACTGTTTCGCTTCGGTTCCGCCTTTTCCATAGGATGGCGGCATTACTCAAAAGTAAAAAAGTTTGAGAATTTTTCCCATAAAGCAACCATCCTAACGAGCAAATACTTTTTTTCAAATTTTTTTCCTGTAAGGCATAAGTCATACGTCATACATTCTCGATTG
The DNA here is from genome assembly GCA_932526605.1 of Nephrotoma flavescens. Taxonomy (NCBI): domain Eukaryota; kingdom Metazoa; phylum Arthropoda; class Insecta; order Diptera; family Tipulidae; genus Nephrotoma; species Nephrotoma flavescens. The sequence continues at coordinate 285,641,342 of OW052221.1, read as the reverse complement.
GAGATGAGCTGTAATTTCAATCTTTTAATTTAAAGAAAGTATTATATACAAAATAAAACAAGCAGCGCACAGTTAGATATATCCCTTTTCTGGCCCGCGATCACAATTGTGCGTGTACGCAAAAGAATCAAGTTAAAAATTTATTTTGGACCAATATACACATTTGTGGATACAACTTATGTAAATCGTTTTCGTTTAAAAAATAACACGTTTTCATATCCCTTTGCTGCCCGATAACACAATTGTGTGGCTACGGTAAAAGTACCATGTCAAAAATTTATTTTTGTATGTGGTTTGCCCCAAATACATTTGTGCATTCCTTTTAAACTTATTTTCGTCCGAACAAAAACATTATAACTATACACACAATTGTGTTTGTTGTACTTCAAAACTAAACGAATTTTTTTATAAATGAGGCCATTTTTTTTTGGTTGAAAAAGGGATATACTGTATGCTTCCGAAACCCAATGCTGGAAGGGTATATGGTAATACATATAACCATTAATTTGAAAACAATCATGTAGACAATAAAATTTTTTGGGTTTCAATTTATGTGGAATGTATTTTTTCGATTCTACGTTGGCAATCATTACAATATCCAAAACAAAACAGAGAGCAAAGACAATTTTTCCAACTGATTTTCAATTCAGTAGCAAAATTTATTTGAAGTTTGTATTAAAGAGGAATAGGAAGCCATTATAAAAATATAATTATTAAATAGAAACCTCTTTTATAATTTAATTTATGTATGTGCTAAATTTATAAAATATTTGTGTACACTATAATAATTGTAGAAAAAAACCAAAAAAATTGTAAAACCTCGAAAATTAGTAAGTTTTAAATCAACATGTGCGATAATATAAAAGTGGCAATCAAGGTTCGTCCATTGCTGCAGCGGGAGAAGGAAGCTGAGCTCACATCACTCTGGCGCATCAAAGACAACACAATCGCGGCTTTTGATCCAAATTCATTCAGTGAACCCTATTGTTTTGGTGAGTAAAATTGTTTTAAGTTCATTAGGATGTAGTGCCGATTTACGTTAATTATGGCATATTTTTAGATCATATATTTGATGAAACAAAATCAACGCAAGCTCTTTTTGAGATTGTTGCGAAACCGATAATTGAAAATTGCATGAAAGGTATTAATGGTACCATATTTGCTTATGGACAAACCTCGTCCGGCAAAACTCACACCATGATCGGCACCGGTACAGACATGGGCGTGATTCCTCTGTCGATTCGCCAGATTTTCCATGAAATTGAATCGATGGCACCGGAAAGGCAATTTCTATTACGAATTGCCTATATTGAAATATACAATGAGAAAATATATGATCTTCTTGATGGGAAATTGAGTGAGCTTAAAATCCGTGATACACAGAATGAGGCCAAAGTTAAATGTCATGAGATTATTGTTAATTCGCCCGAATCTATATTGCACTATTTGGCCGAGGGCAATGCGGCCAAGCGCATGGAAGAGACAAATATGAATGAGCGATCCAGTCGATCACACACAATTTTTCGCATTGTAAGTATGTGTAGTAGACAAAAATGCCAAGACTAGAAATCTATAATTAGTATTAGTATCACACTAAAAACTTATATAAACTTGCTCAATGGCAAAATGCTAACTAGTTGTATTTTAATTCATGCAGACAATAGAATCGCGTGCCCTTCCAAACGAATCCGATGGAAACGATGAGAGTGTGGTTCAAATAAGTAATTTAAATTTAGTTGATTTGGCCGGTTCAGAAAAGGCAGATCAAACCGGAACGACGGGAGCTCGCCTCAAAGAGGGCGCCTATATAAATCTTAGTTTATTTTCGTTAGGTTTTGTTATTAAGCAGCTAAGTGAGAAGGGGCCCGATGCCTTTATTAATTATCGCGATTCAAAATTAACTCGTATTCTTCAGGCATCACTTGGCGGTAATTCGATGACTTCGATCATTTGTACGATAACGCCGGCTACAGTAGAGGAGACAAACTATACACTACTGTAATTATTAATTAAAATTGTTTATCTATTACGTGTCTTCTATACAAACGCATCTATTTTTAATTTTTATCTTAAAATTCATTTCACTTGTAGTTTCGCAACACGCGCGAAAACCATCAAAAATAAGCCAATCATCAATGAAACTATTTCGGAAGCGACTGCAATGCGACGTCTCAACAAAGAAATCTCACGACTGAAGGAACAATTGCAAGTTGAAAAGCAGAAAAATAGTAAATTCCGTATTGAGCAACTGGAGCGTGATATAAATGAAAGGGAAACAAAATTTGTTGGGTCGTATACAATGCGAAATACGGATAAAACTCGTCGCCGTACATGGTGCCCATCTTCAACACATGTTAATGAGTTGTCCATTGTTTATGAGGAAAAGGATACGGGAGGTCCCGGATCGTTAAGACCGCTTTCTGACCACGAAGGTTTGCCCAATGTGAATCTTGACAGGTGGGATCTAAGTTATTATCACAAATGTATAATGGTTTAAAGTTATTAGGTATTTATTTTATTTTTTAGGGAGAGCCCGATGCCTTTCGAGACTCTGAACTCGAGAGATTTTGATTTAATCGATGATATGTTCCTTATGCGGCCACTAGAGGGTAATCTTTCGTTTGGTACAGGATCTGAACAATCATTAACCGGATCGCCTAATGTCATGACGCCGTTGGCATTCAAAAAATTGAGGAACTTAACTACTAATAAGTGCACAGAAAAGTAAGAATGTCATTTTAGATTTTTACGGCAACTTTGAAAGAAAATTTTGTCCAAATTGAACTTTGCTAGATTATGAAAACGAGTTTCAATTAGACGCGAGCTGTTTGTCTACAATTTGGAGTAAATATTCACAAATATTGTGTTTAAAAAGAAATTAAAATCAATATATCGAACAAATAATATTCATTCACAGTGTTTCAACTGGAATGTACTTGGCAATTTGACAAAATCCTCGATACCCAAACAAAAAATTCCTATTCCAGAAATAAAACAAAATTACATAACTAAAATAAGAATGTTTCTTTATTTTTAGCTGCCAATGCGATCGGCTTGAAAAGGAATTAAATGACTTAAAAGAATTTACACGATTAGAAAAGAAGTTTGATTCAAAATCGTGCACCGATATATCGCCGCGAGATTATGAAGAGCTAAAAACCAAATTATTTCAAAAAGACTTACAATTAGAAGCCGTATCATCAAGGTAAGCAACAAAACAAAACTTATCTAAGCCATCAGTAAACGCTTATTTGTACATTCTGATTAGTTTTTCTCAAAAATTGCACAAGCGAAACTACTTTAAACGCTGGGTTCGTATAAAATATTTATTTTTTGAGCTTTTTTTGTAAATTTTATAAAGGCGGTCTAAAAACATTAAAGTTAATAAAAGAAATCGCGTATTATTGCAGAAGTGTTAAGAATAATTTATTGTGGAACGTCACTATAAGACACAAATGTACATAAAATATTTGTTTTTATAGGTTATAAATTTTCATGTTTTTTCCTATTTTCATTTTCTATTTATAGAAATTCCGAATTAGAATTCAGACTGGAGACCAAAATCACTAGTATAACAAAAATGGAAAAAGATTTGGAAAAAATTACAAATGATTTAAATGACGCGATTAAATCAAAAGATTATGCGGATCAAACAAGAATATGCGCTGAATATGAGTACGAACAGCTAAAGATTAGAACAGCCAGGCGTGAAAAAGAGTTGACCGATATGATAGAAGAGTATAGGAACAATAAGGATTCTGCCAAAATTAAGGACCGAATACAAGGCCTGGAGGATAAAATTAATGAAATGAGAAATGTGAGTATCGATATTGACCCTATGTTTGTATTGTACATAGCATAAGTTTAAAGATTACAAATAATTTGGCCGTTAATTATTATAAAATATCTTAATTATCGATGTCTGCGAGGCCGTTTGTAAATTGTTTAATTACCTAGTTTATAAAGTCGGACCCTTTTAGACGAGCCTTAATTCAACAAATTTATTTTAGCGAATGTGCCGTTTGTGCGTCACATGCTAGAAAAGAACGTAAGAAGAGAAGCGTGTTGGAAGAAATCTCGTCTAATCCCAATTGGGTGCATTCAGATCCGCCAACTATTTGCATTATGATTACTAAAATTACTACCAATATGATTTCAAAAGTTCATATAGTTGAAAAATCGTTGGCTGTGATTTTTCCTGAATGCAATTATATTAGGTATAATATATTATAATTAGAATAAAACTGATTTTAGATGACTAACTGAGAGTTAAAATCAGTTTCTTGTGACCTAAACCAATGCCTCCTAAAGTACAGGCCGCTTATACCAAATGATGACGACACGCTATGTCGACGATTTATCTTAACATTATCTTAACATTATTATGGCGCTCTTTCGGTTTAGACATAATTTGACGTCATGTGCGAAAAATGAGAGTAGTAAGAGGCCTGTAATTTAAGAGGCATTGCCTAACGGTCAAACACGTAACGGTAAAAAAATCAGAAGCTGTAGTAGGAAATTCGGTCTGAACATAATGTCTATAAGAGTCAGAGTTGTATACTCGTAATTGTTTTCAAGTTAAAACTGATTACCTCGAAATCGTGGCTCACTTTCGAAATAATTTGGTGGTTGAGAAAGTAAACCTATTATCGCAAAAAAATGAAAGCTGTACAAATTTTATAATCAGTCTAATCACAAACCTCGAATAGTCTAAGCTATACGACCGAACATTTTATAGTTTACAGTCACGGAGTGTACCACAGCAGCGAATTGTTGTAACTTGAAATACTAAACAAATCTTTATTCTCTTTTCGTAGAATTTCAATTTATTCGTCTGAAGGTAGACGAGACGCACAAAATTATTCAAGGTGTGCACAACACAATAATAAATACGACAACTATTCCGTTAGCGATAATCAGAATTTCTTTAATAACGCTAGTTGAACTTGATTATTTTAATCCATAGGCCAATTTTGAAGATATACCGAACCACATTCTAGCAGTAGCATTTTGTCATCTTATTGGGGATATATATTTGTTTAAGTTAAATTCATTAGAAAATGCTGTAATTGACTGTTTTATTTTAATTTTTTTAATTTTAGCAAAATCAACAATTGGAAACGGATATCACAAACGAAAAATCAAAATATGAATCTTTGGAGAAAATCCGCAGCCAACTGATAACTGATTTAGATCAAGAGAAATCTAAATTCCAGAGCTACATGTCGGAAACTAAAAATTCTGTTAATTTGCTCGAAGAAAATAATCTAAGATTACAAAAAGATTTGGAAAATACAAAACACAAATTAGAAAGCTTAATCAAAGAGAATCAAGTATTGTCTAATGAGCTAGAGAATAAAAAGAATGCCTTGCTACTTTATAAAGAGGAACGATGTGAAAAATGTGTAGAATTGACAAATAAATTGGACACAGAACAGTTACATTACAGTAAGTTAAAACAGGATTTTGATTCGTTGGTCTCAAGCGATTTACAAGAGATCCAAAATGTGGTACTTACATTGCAACACTATTTGAAATCATTGGCTTCTGATGAGTTTAATGGAAATGGAAGTGGCAAGGAGAATAAAAATATTAATGATTATATAAAAGACTTGAAAACGATATGCTCATCCACGTCTTATGTACTGACAGAAAAATTTAGTTCCAATGCTAACTTAAATCAAAGTATTGAGGAATTTTCAGCCGCCGATTTGGGCATCAAGAACTCATCGTTTAATAATTTGTCGGCTCGCGAGGAGTTAGTCATTGAGACCCTTCAAAATCGTACACTCGATTTGGAGAATCAAATTATGAAGATATCGAATCAGTTGAATAAAGAATTTGACACGAAAACAATGCAAACAGATTGGCAATTTGAAGAATTCGCAGTTATGAGTTCAAAATATTCGGAATTGCAGGCGCTTTATAAAAAATTACAGTCAGAATATGATGAAATATCAACGGGTTTAATGGATTGGATTCAGGAGAATGAAGAGATTAAGAAACAGCTGACCGCGCAGGAAATGGCGAATCGTGAACTAAACGAAAAATGTAAAGCGTTGCTGATTGAAAAGCAAACCCTTCAGGAACATAAGGAATTGGGTTCGTTGCGAGCTAATTACGAGGAAGCTGTTAAATTCAATCAGAGCCTACAGGAAAATTTGAACGACTATTCAACGTTAAAATCGAAATATGACAATTTGTTTGAAGAAAAACAACAATTGGAGGACCTGCTTAGTGAGAAAAAGACCGAAATAGAGCTGCTTCTGAGCATAGAGAGAAAATACGACCAACTTTTAACTGACAAAGCAAGTTTGGAGCAGAGATTTGTTGAACTGTTAAATAATGCTGAAAGTGAAACTACAGATAGCATCGAAACACTGATGACTAATGAAAGCTTAGAGAAGCCAAATGAAAAATCTCGAAAAGAATTACTGAACGAATTAAATCTTCTACAATTAAAGTATAATGATTTAGTACGGGAAAATCAAACGGCGCTGGATAAATATAATGAGCTGCTTGAAAGCAATAAAAGTATACACCAGTCGTTCGAAGCGCTGGCGGCAGATTATGAATCCGTAAGTAATTCATTAATCCAGATTACGGAAAAATGTACGAGTGTCGAAAAGCATCGAGATTTTATTAAATTTAAATATGGTGCCATCATTAAAGAGTATAAGCAATTGTTTAGTTCTTTTTCTGCAAACGAGGTTCAATTAGATAGTCTGGAAAAAGAGACATCAAAGTTAAAAGAAGAATTGGCCAAATTTGAGTCAATACAAGGTAAATACGAAAACCTGCGGGCTGCAAAGGATTGCCACGATAAAGCATGTGGTGTAGACGAATCTGAAACCGGTGAAGTAATTGCAAAAAAGCTGGTCGATGAAATTGCAATGCTTAGTGATAAATTTGAGGCAGTGATGAGTGAACGAAATCTTGTTGAGGCAAATTTTGAAGTGCTTCGAACCGAATATCACGCTGCAAAAGAATTGCTAGACATTAAAGTACAGGAGCTCGAGACTATTAGACAGAAATATGAGGACGTCTTAGTAGAGAAATTAGAGCTGCAGCAAACAATTGAACAACTTACCAAAAAAACATCTGAAAATCTTGAGGAATATGAGAAACAAAAGTTTAATTATGAGGAACAATTATCTGGAAAGACGATGGAGTATAACGAATTATTGTCAGAGAATCAAGAGTACATGCGTCGGGTTGAGGATTTGGTGGCAAAACAAATTTCACCTGATGTAATTGAAGGACTGCAATATAAAATTCAAAAGCTCGAACATGTTATTTCCGATTTGAATGTTGAACGAGATGGTCGCATTGCTGCGATTTCAATCCTTAAAAGCGAATTAAACAATTTAAACGATAAATGCGACAAACTAACCCAAAAGTATGCCGAAAGTGAGAAGTTGTTAAATGAATCTCAAGAAAAGGTAAAATCGTTACAACAGAATATGATAACATTAGAAGGTAAAAATGAAGTATTGCAGCAAGAAGCCGAAACATTGAAAAGTGACTTAATGAAAGCGTGTGCTTATGAAAAGAAATATTCTTCCACTTTGATCGAGAAACAAATTCTAGAGAAGCAAATTATTGACCTGGGTGTAGAGGTCAGTAAACACGAGAGAAAAATTCAAGAAATGCAGGCAGCACACGAAGGGTTACAAAAAGAGAAAATTAAAGTTCAGGAAGAAGAAAGACAGTTGAGGGCCAAAATAACTGAAATTGAATTAAGTAAATTGGAAATGGAACAACAATTGAGAGCTGAGTTGGTTGCGGAGAAAGAAAAGTTCGAGAAAGATCTGCAAGCGTCAAATGACAGGCTTGAGGAATTCAAATGGAATTTGCAACAAGCTGATACATCAAAGACAATGGAGTTGGATTCAGTTCGGCAATTGTTTGACATGAAATACAACGAGCTGTTGCAGAGTAAAGAGACATTGGAGTCTGAATTAAAATCAGAAATAACGTGGATTCAGGACGACTACAAGAAATTAGAAAAATCGGAACAAATGTTAAAATTCGAATTGAAATCTCTCGAAACTGAAAAAGCTAATTTGCAAAATATGTTGACCGAATTGCAAGAAGCAAAATCAAGTACTGAAAAGGCGCTAAAATCCCAATTGAATATCGTTGAAAGAGATTTGGAGAAAATGAAGAGTGCACTAGACCATTTGCGCAAAGGTAAATCGTTAACCGAGCAGGAGTTAGGAACCCAGTACAATGAGTTAAAGCAGAAATACAGTGAAATGGAGAAAAATTTAAAATCCGAATTAAATGCGATCAAACAGAAATATGCAAGTTTGCAGAAAACGATCGATAAACTAACAAACGTGCAAGATAAGTACAACAAATTGCAATCAAAATTCGAGGAGCTTGAAATTACCAAAGCTATGATGGAGAAAAATATAAATTCGGTTCAGCAAAACTCCGATCGTATGCAGATCACCATAAAAAGTCTTGAACAAAATAAAGTGACGGTCGAACAGAAATGTACTCAACTCCAGTGTGAGCTCAGTATCGTAAACGACCGGCAGACATTGCTTTTGGCCGAAAAAACTGAATTCGAAAGATCTGTCGCCTCTTTAGAAACGGAGAATAAAATCTTAAAACAATCGAAACAAGATCTGGAGGTGCTACTAAAGAAACAAGCCGCGCAAATCTATGAGATAAATACGAGATTAACTGAGTCAGAAACTAAACAAGCGAAACTTAAACTAGATTATGAGACATTCAAACAAAAATCAAAATCTCTACAGATCGAACTAGATACGCTAAAAACTCAATCAAAATCGTCGGCCAATTATTCTAGCGAACTTAGAGAAAAAACTAAGCGGATTGAAATTCTCGAGAATAAAAAGAAAGAACTATTAGCCCAGTTACACGAATTGCAGAATATGCATCTGTTTAAAACGAATCAGTTTGAGAACGAGATGAAATCGTTAAAAACAAAATTGGAAGAGTCAAATATGAGACTAATGCAAACGCAAAAAACTTTGAACATTTCCAAAAATAAATTACTCAATGAGAATTCCGATTTGAAGAAAAAGAATCAAACCCTTTTCTTTGAACTAGATGAAATTAAGCGGAAACAAAATGATCGAAAGTTGAGGCGGTCGATTACGTATGATAATAATAGAAGCGATTTGCTTGACATGCAAACGGTTGGTGTAATGACAGATCGTACCGATTCAACTTGCAATTGTGATATTATGAACGAGAAAATCAAGGAATTATCTCGTGAAAACTACATAAAAGGGTGCCACATAACAAATTATCAAATCAAAGAGAAAAATAACCCGTTAATTATGGAATGTGAGGAGTTGAGGGAAAAGTTGACTTTCAGCGAAAATAATGTGATCGATTTGGAAAGACAACTGATGCAAGTAAATATAAAACTACGTAAAGCCCGAGATAAAAACGTAAGACATTCAGAATCGCAAACACCAACGCGGCAAGAACATAGAACGATTGGTACGAACACGGACACGATAAGGACGTCACCGGCCAAACCAAAATCAGACTCGGTATCTGTAAATAAACCAAAGCCTCTACACCACGTTGAAACATCGGATCGGTTAATTCAAACCGAATTTGTTATGAATCAAGAATCAACAGATGAGTTACATGTAAGTAAAGGTTTTTAACTGATTTAAGTTAATATTTTTCAAGATTATTTCTATTTCAATCTAGACTACAATACGGCAGCTCGATGCGGAAGTGCGTCGTTTACGTTTGCGTTACGAGGAGTCAAAATGTTTAGCTATAGCGCGCCGCCGTAAAATCGACTTACTTAGTGAAGAACTAGCAAAAATTCAAAGGGGCAGCTAAATTTCACGCATAAAGTAAAACATACCTAATTGCCTCCGCTTTTATTTGTATTTGACAGACATATTTTTGTATAAATATTTATTTCATCCAAGTTGTGATATATTTTGTATTACTAAATTATTACCTATTTAAAACTTTGTATGTAAAAATTTTGTGACAATATAATTCAGTATTTTTTTTTTAAATGTATAACGTAATTTATCTCCAGATGCAACCGGAAAGGGCAGGTCTGGGGAGGCCTATAGCAGCGCTCAAATTGACGCTCAGTAAAAAATCAATCGCCTTGACAGATGAGAGGTGGACCAACACTCTCACGTGCAGGGTAGCAAAACAGGTTTGGCCAAAACTGGACCTGCGGCGCTCCAAGGCACTTGTATCCCTGGGAAAACGAGATTTAGGATTGGTCGTAGGGATACTGACAGGACACTGCCTTTTTGGGGAATATGCGAGAAGGCTGGGTCTAGAGACGAATGACTTTTGTAGAAGTTGTATGGAAGTACTTGGGTGTGTACAACATGGACAGCCTTTATGAACTCGCGGACTTTGGGGTACTAGATATTTTACGCTACATCAGTAGCTCTGGTTGGTTTAAGCGGGAGTAATGGGAGATTGGATCCTGTAGTATCACCTAAGTGTGCGATAGCAGCCACTCTAACCTAACCTAACGTAATTTTTACTCATTATCATTATTGAAAGAAAATTTGGCCTGTATAATTAAAGAAAACGCACTGTAAAATTCATAGTTGAGATTCACAGAGGCCTGAAATGGGGTATCTTGTGTCGCATGATTTTGTATCGAGGAGAGGAGAAACTTGCTAGAAGTCTTATTTTGGGATTGGCGCAATAGTCTCATAAGTAATTATTATATCGTTACATTTTAATCTATGTTTTACAATAGAGGTTCGACATCATTCGTCTTATACACTGTCGACGAAATGACATGCGAAGCGCTAAACTAAATAAGAGCGCTAAGTTAAATAAGAATTCCATACAATTAAAGCGGTAATTTAAAAAATCTACACTTGGGTACAAAAAAATCGCACATTACATACTCAATTTTCCACAAAAATTCAAAAATTGCAAAAAAATCCAATTGATTGATTGAAGTGTATAACCAAGCCTAAGCCTGAGTTCCGGATGACGCCGGTCCCGTTATACACCCTCTTTACACATAACAGTAGGAACGGATTTGGATAGGTTGTTTATTAGTAGCAAAGAATCAACCCGGTTACAGACACCTAGATGGTCGATGAATTAGTAACGTGTTAGTAAAAAAATATAATAAGACGGTTAACACAAGACAATCACAATTTCTAATCTACTTGAGAAAGAATAAAGGTTATATAAGTTCAAAGGATAATGATGGTATTTGTCATCAATAATTGCATCTTTTAATCAGCAACCTAGGTAAAATGATAATTAGTAACATGGTAACAATACTATTCTACTACATATTCGACAATTAAATTACAAAGAAATATTATTCGTACACACCTGCACATTCTCTGAAATTTAATAATGAATTAATATTTTCCTGCTACATGTTCAACATAAATGGAAAAAATGTCAATACAGTAATCATCCCTCGATTTACGTAACATCGAATTACGTAAATTCGATTTTACGTAAAACCCAAACTGTGTTTTTTCAAATTCCAATTACGTAAAAATTTCGATTTACGTAAAAAAGAAGAAACGTCCTAACAACATATAAAAACGAAACTAAGGTGAAATGCATCAAATTTAACATCTGTTAACATTTTTAGTTTTTTTACGAATACAAACAGTATTGTACATATAGCACGGGGATTTACACAATTAGGTAGTTTAAATATACCTGTTTAGTAGAATAGATGTTGTTTTTGTTTGGTAGTAGTACATAGTTAAAGTTCGTTTAGTATGGTTCAGATTGAAATTTTTTGTTAGTTTACTTTTTTGTTATCAAAATGTCATCAACTGCTAAGTTAAAACTAATAAAAAAAAACGTCGTTATTTCTTTGAAACAAAAAACAGAAATAATCAAGCGTTTCAATAATGGAGCGACATTAAGTGAAATTGCACATGAACTTGGGTTTGCTGTATCAACAGTACAAACTATAATTACTAATTCCGAGAAAATTACCTTACATTACCTTGCTTTACCAAGATTTAAAAAAAAAAATTGGGGAAAGCTCAAACGAGGAAACCTTTACAGCAAGTAAAGGGTGGCTGGAAAAATTTAAAAAAAGACACGAACTACATAACATTAAGGTTAGTGGTAAAGCAGATAGTTCAGATCTCGCTGGAGCTAACGAATTTCGGACCACTTTGAAAAAACTTATAGAAGAAGGCGACTACACCCCACAACAAGTATTTAATGTCGATGAAACGGGGTTATTCTGGAAAAGAGTGCCTGAAAGGACCTTCATTGCACAGAGAGAAAAGACAGCGCTTGGATACAAAGTGTCAAAAGAATGCCTAACTCTGTTGCTTGCAGGCAATGCATCTGGAGATTTCAAGATCAAACCTTTATTGATTTATCGATCAGAAAATCCTTAAATCCTTAAAAAGCACGGCAAAATCCAGTTTAGGCGTAATTTGGCGATCAAATTCTAAATCATGGATGACCGCCAAGCTTTTTCAAGATTGGTTTCAAAATCATTTTTGCCCGGCTGCAAAGAATACTGTCGAAAGAAAAATATAGCCAACAAAATATTGTTACTTCTTGATAACGCGCCATCTCATCCACAGAATTTAAACGATCTATCAGGGGCTGTCACAGTTCAATACTTGCCCAAAAATACAACAGCACTGATCCAGCCTATGGATCAGGGAGTTATAGCCGCTTTCAAAGCATATTATCTGAGGCGGACTTTTCGTGAACTGATCCAAAAAGTAGATCAACCAGATCAGGATGTTTCAGTTCAGGAATTTTGGAAGCAATATAACATTAAAAATGCTCTGGAAAACATTATTGCTTCATGGGAAGAAGTAAAACCAGAGACGATGAATAAAGTTTGGAGAAAGCTTTGGCCGGAATGTGTAGAAGATAATAACCCGGATAATTTAGCAATCGTTCAGAATGAAATTATCAGGTGAGCTCAACAACTAGGGTTTGAGGAAGTTACAAATGCTGATCTGATCGAGCTTTTGGAATTCTTGAGATGAAGAATTCCAAAAGCTCGATCAGAATTAACACTGAATTAACAAACGACGATTTAATTGAGTTAGATGGAAACAGCATTAGGAGTAGTGAAGACGAAATTGAAGAAGCTGTGGAAGTTCAACTGTCTAGTAAAATGTTAAACAAAGTGCTAGAGCATATTGAGTCAGGATTGAAAATATTAACTTTAAATGATCCGGATGCAGAACGTAGCAGTTAAGTGTCACGAGGAGTTAATCATGCTATAAACTGCTACAAAGCGCTTTATGATGCTAAATCCAGAGAGCGGAAACAGCTTCGGATTGAACATTTTTTTAAAAATAAATCGGTAGAAAAACCAACGGAGTAAATATAAATTACACTTAACACCGGTTGTTGTTATACCTATTGAATTTGAATTAATTTTCCAATAGGTATGTCTGAATTTTTATTTTTAGTTAGTCCAATGAATTTCATGTGAATTTGTGTGTGATATTTTTTTAAATTTTGTTTGAAAGTTAGGTTAGTAAAACTGAATAAATAAATTTTATAAAGCTGTTTAGTAATTAAAAAATATGTACATATGTACATAATGAATTAAATAAGAGTTTTTAATCTGAAAATCCTTTGGTTAGAGCGGAAAACCTTCCATTTTCCTCTATTTGGTACGTATATCCTGTTATTATTATGGATTTATATGAAAAAAAACCTCGATTTACGTAATTTCGATTTACGTATAGGTTTTCAGGTACCGATTCCTTACGTAAATCGAGGGAAACCGGTAATAGCAAAAATATCATATTTATTAGCTGTTCAGGTACAAACTTATTTACTCCAAGAGTATTTATTCCTCGATTACAAAATAATAAAGCTGCAAATAATAAAAATGTGGTATAACTAAAATGGTACATCTAGAACTACAAATATAAAATTATAGTTAAATCGGCTGATGATAAGTAACTACCCTATTAACAAATTACAATTAAACCATACAGAAATCATGCAGACATCATCAACTATGTACATCAATATTTGTCTGAATATAAATTTTAGTTTATAGTCTCCAAGCCAAAAAAATAAGTCAACCCATAAACTTTCCCTCCACCGACAATATTACAAATAACCATAGTCATTTAATCTACATAAAATATTATCACTAAACCAATTGTCGTTAAATCTTAAATATACAATTAAATTAAATTAAAATAAAACAAATTACAATTAAATTGAAATTAGAATTCGACCTATAATTAAAAATTTGTTATCTGGTTAATAATGTAAATACATATATTATATTCCTAGCAACGGCAATTGTCACTTCAATGCAGTTCTTGAAGAAAACTATCTCCGATCTGAAACCGTAAATTTATCGCAAACACGAACAATTTGGAAACTTTTTTATCAACTGAACCCGAGATTAAAACGTGTTTTGGTTATGTACAAATTACAATTTATTAATTTTTAATAACAAAACTCGGTATTAAAAACTGTCCAATCAGGAAACTATAAAGAAAATGTAGTATTAAGGCGGTGATACATGTACATATTTTGCCTTTAAGGCATAAAAATTATGCGCGCTGATTGGTCAAAAGTCGGCCATCTTGAATCGCCTTATAGGCAAAAATTTTAAATTAAACATTTTTCAATTTTGGATAAGGCATTTTTTTTACCTTATAGGCAAAATCTGTACATGTATCACAGCCTTTACTGTACATTATCTCGAACGGTTCAAGAATCTTAAAAGAATTAGAAATGCTAACACTTTTAAATGTATTATTATTATTAGTAAGTACAATTACAACAGCATTGATTGATTCTTTTATTTAATTAGAAGAGCTACGGATTCAAAAATCCTCTGAAATCAAAAACCTGATTTCAGAAAATAAAATAGCCTAACCCGGAAGTACAATGAATAATAGCATTAATAATGCACATCTGACAAACCTAGACAACTCCAAACTGCTAAGCAAATTAAAATATAATAATTTATTACACAGAGCTGAACAATCGGATAAAGGAATATTACTAAAATTAGTTAATTTCCGAAATCAAAATACGGCCAGGTAGAAGTCAGACAAAATACACGGCTTGCACATATGCAGGCCCAAACACCTACCCATCCACATCTCGCACATGTGACGAAGAAACAAACCCCCCAGTCACCCAAGCACAAACTCCATCCATCCACCCCCATCGGACTTCACCATTCTCAGCTACGACGTCCCTAATCCTATAACCACCCAACAATAGAGAAGACAATGAACGAAATTACCACTCTTCATGCATACGAAACACTCCAACCAGACTGCACACAACTTACACGACATTCATCAAATCAAAGGCACCACCACGGAAAATGGCAGATCTCCAAACGAAAACCATACCCCAAAAACAATTTACCAAAACCAAAGATAAACAAACAAAGTCAACGCGCAAGAAATTGGAAGTTGGTTTATCCGCTGCACCTGCTACAAGATACAAACTAATAAAGCCAAAAACTCCATAGCATTTGCATGAAAGCTTCTCCCTGTATTTACGTTCGACATACAAACAAACAAAGTCCCTACATTTCGAGACGGCTACATACCCATGCATATACCCTGATTAAACATTTATATCTGGTTTATTATATATTCTTTATTCCTGCACGATCATCACACACACACACACATACACATTGAAAAACCTTTTGGTCATCAAACATGTTTACTTGCAAAAACAACAACACATATTTTTAATGAGTGTAGCAAAAGAGAATTGAAATAACCCTTTCTAACCCAAAAAATACTAACAATAACCCATTACATGAAAATACTAGTATTTTACACCTTAATGTGTTATAAAATTTGGCGTTTATAATTTAAAATTTGGTAATAAAAATAATTTTTTAATATGTAAATATAATATGTGTTAAAAAATGGAAAAACACTTATCTTGAGCATCCTTTGGTATAAAAAAAGTTCTATGCGTATGATGCACTCAACAACGGTATCAAAATACATATAAACGAAATTTTTATATACATATTCTACGCCATTGCAAGCATAATCAAACACAAATTAATATAATTATTCAACACGTACAACTTTCACTTTACTTAAAACACAAAAATTATTATTTATATTATTATTTATGTATATTTGCACATATATTAGTTAATATACTATATTAATTATTTCAAACACATTTTAAATTACATATATTTACTTATTTATATAGAGGAGAGACAAAAACACGTCTTTCCTCTACGAAGTTCAATCGCCGACCCCCCAAAAAAATTGCAAAAAAATCCAATATTTGTTTAATTTTTTTTAATTCAGATTCGAAGTCTATTTCAGCCATGCTACACTATAATTTGGTTTTCTGGATTCAAACTACTGCGCAATAGATTTTAATTTTTAATTTAAACCCTTATTTTAAATTAAATCATTAAATTTGTTTTGTCTTGTTTTATTCTATTCTCTCGAAAATAAAATTAAAAAAAAAGTCTACATCTCAAAAATGTCCTTAAATTTTTTTATTTTCATTTCAAATTTTTTCATTTCGGGTTCACGGACAAAATTTTTACGTCGCAGCTGCGACATAAAATTTTTATTCGCGAATCCGAAATGAAAAAATTGAAATGCAAATAAAAAAATTTAAGGACATTTTTGAGATGTAGATTTTTTTTTCGAGAGAATAGAATAAAACAAGACAAAAAATTTAATGATTTAATTTAAAATAAGGGTTTAAATTAAAAATTAAAATCTATTGCGCAGTAGTTTGAGTCCAGAAACCAAAATTGTGTGTAGCATAGCTGTTTCAATACTTATCTAGTGGTACCTTTTTGTCTTTATACGTGCCATCAAACTGATTGTTTTGGAATAACCATCTGAAAATTAGGGGTAAAAATCGAATTAAAACACCTTGTTAAAGTTAGCCGGCCAGCCGAAAGTGAAAAGGTCGATAATGCAGATAGTGTCTTGACTACTCCAGCCGAAAGTTAAACAATAAATAAAAAATTGAAATATTCCAGCCGAAAGTGACTACCTACAAAATCAGCCGAAAACATATATTATAACCAACAACAAATAAAAATTTCAATTTAACCGATATTGATTGTTTCATATCATTAATATTTAATTTATTAAAACTTAACGTTAAACTTGTGGGAAAGGTCTGGGAAAGGTCTCATTTGAAAAGGTTTGTAAATGGTAATATCTGTTTCATACAGCCGAAAATTGCTAATAAAGAAGTTTAAAAATTTTCATGCTTTAAATGGTTTGTAATTGTCGTTAAAGTGGTTTAGAATTCAAGACTATGCCAGATGTACACAGATATGACCATGCCGATTCGATGTGCCGTCATCATAGGCAAATTTTAAATATATTTTTTGTGGGTCTGATGAAGTTATAGGGGTGAAATTTGGTTTTTCCCTTCTTCTGACAATAAAATCGTTTATCACTTGAAATTTCGACATATAGACACCAATCTGACTTTGCCGATTCAAAAGCCCATGACCGTCGCTAGATTTTTAATTTTAGGCTAGGGGTGAGTCTGATGGGATTATAGGGGTAAAATTTTGATTTTCCCCGTTTTCCAACGAAAAAATCGTTCGTCATTCGAGATTTTGGAATATAGAAGACACCAAACTGATTAAGCAAATTCGCCAGCTCATGACAAAACCTGAGGAACATCAAAATTTCACCCTTATAACCCCATCTCTTGGGGATTCCTCCTCCGGCGCTGGTGTCTCGTCTTGGATTGAGGATTATTTTACCGAGGTTTCCTTCGCTAAATTCTACTAGAGCTCCGGTAAAACTGGAGTACTTCCAGGTTGTCTCGACTCCTTTTTCATGCCTGCTTAACAATAATTCAGATCTCATAAAAACCTACATGCAAAAGAAGAAAGTCCAATCTAATTAAAGAAAAGTGCCTTTTCTTTAATTAGATTGGCCAAAATTACGTTATACATTTTTAATAGAAAATTTTATTGTAACAAAATGTTTACATAAAGTTTTAATAATAATTTAGTAATAGAAAATATATCACAACTTGGATGAAATAAATATTTATACAAAAATATGTTAAATTCACATACAGGCGGATGCAATCAGGATTGTTTTAGTTTACACGTGAAATTTAGCTGCCCCTTTGAATTTTTGCTAGTTCTTCATTAAGTAAGTCGATTTTACGACGGCGCGCTATAGCTAAACATTTTGACTCCTCGTAACGCAAACGTAAACGACGCACTTCCGCATCGAGCTGCCGTATTGTAGTCTAGATTGAAATAGAAATAATCTTGAAAAATATTAACTTAAATCAGTTAAAAACCTTTACTTACATGTAACTCATCTGTTGATTCTTGATTCATAACAAATTCGGTTTGAATTAACCGATCCGATGTTTCAACGTGGTGTAGAGGCTTTGGTTTATTTACAGATACCGAGTCTGATTTTGGTTTGGCCGGTGACGTCCTTATCGTGTCCGTGTTCGTACCAATCGTTCTATGTTCTTGCCGCGTTGGTGTTTGCGATTCTGAATGTCTTACGTTTTTATCTCGGGCTTTACGTAGTTTTATATTTACTTGCATCAGTTGTCTTTCCAAATCGATCACATTATTTTCGCTGAAAGTCAACTTTTCCCTCAACTCCTCACATTCCATAATTAACGGGTTATTTTTCTCTTTGATTTGATAATTTGTTATGTGGCACCCTTTTATGTAGTTTTCACGAGTTAATTCCTTGATTTTCTCGTTCATAATATCACAATTGCAAGTTGAATCGGTACGATCTGTCATTACACCAACCGTTTGCATGTCAAGCAAATCGCTTCTATTATTATCATACGTAATCGACCGCCTCAACTTTCGATCATTTTGTTTCCGCTTAATTTCATCTAGTTCAAAGAAAAGGGTTTGATTCTTTTTCTTCAAATCGGAATTCTCATTGAGTAATTTATTTTTGGAAATGTTCAAAGTTTTTTGCGTTTGCATTAGTCTCATATTTGACTCTTCCAATTTTGTTTTTAACGATTTCATCTCGTTCTCAAACTGATTCGTTTTAAACAGATGCATATTCTGCAATTCGTGTAACTGGGCTAATAGTTCTTTCTTTTTATTCTCGAGAATTTCAATCCGCTTAGTTTTTTCTCTAAGTTCGCTAGAATTGGCCGACGATTTTGATTGAGTTTTTAGCGTATCTAGTTCGATCTGCAGAGATTTTGATTTTTGTTCGAATGTCTCATAATCTAGTTTAAGTTTCGCTTGTTTAGTTTCTGACTCAGTTAATCTCGTATTTATCTCATAGATTTGCGCGGCTTGTTTCTTTAGTAGCACCTCCAGATCTTGTTTCGATTGTTTTAAGATTTTATTCTCCGTTTCTAAAGAGGCGACAGATCTTTCGAATTCAGTTTTTTCGGCCAAAAGCAATGTCTGCCGGTCGTTTACGATACTGAGCTCACACTGGAGTTGAGTACATTTCTGTTCGACCGTCACTTTATTTTGTTCAAGACTTTTTATGGTGATCTGCATACGATCGGAGTTTTGCTGAACCGAATTTATATTTTTCTCCATCATAGCTTTGGTAATTTCAAGCTCCTCGAATTTTGATTGCAATTTGTTGTACTTATCTTGCACGTTTGTTAGTTTATCGATCGTTTTCTGCAAACTTGCATATTTCTGTTTGATCGCATTTAATTCGGATTTTAAATTTTTCTCCATTTCACTGTATTTCTGCTTTAACTCATTGTACTGCGTTAATAACTCCTGCTCGGTTAACGATTTACCTTTGCGCAAATGGTCTAGTGCACTCTTCATTTTCTCCAAATCTTTTTCAACGATATTCAATTGGGATTTTAGCGCCTTTTCAGTACTTGATTTTGCTTCTTGCAATTCGGTCAACATATTTTGCAAATTAGCCTTTTCAGTCTCGAGAGATTTCAATTCGAATTTTAACATTTGTTCCGATTTTTCTAATTTCTTGTAGTCGTCCTGAATCCACGTTATTTCTGATTTTAATTCAGACTCCAATGTCTCTTTACTCTGCAACAGCTCGTTGTATTTCATGTCAAACAATTGCCGAACTGAATCCAACTCCATTGTCTTTGATGTATCAGCTTGTTGCAAATTCCATTTGAATTCCTCAAGCCTGTCATTTGACGCTTGCAGATCTTTCTCGAACTTTTCTTTCTCCGCGACCAACTCGGCTCTCAATTGTTGTTCCATTTTGAATTTACTTAATTCAATTTCAGTTATTTTGGCCCTCAACTGTCTTTCTTCTTCCTGAACTTTAATTTTCTCTTTTTGTAACCCTTCATGTGCTGCCTGCATTTCTTGAATTTTTCTCTCGTGTTTACTGACCTCTATACCCAGGTCAATAATTTGCTTCTCTAGAATTTGTTTCTCGATCAAAGTGGAAGAATATTTCTTTTCATAAGCACACGCTTTCATTAAGTCACTTTTCAATGTTTCGGCTTCTTGCTGCAATACTTCATTTTTACCTTCTAATGTCATCATATTCTGTTGTAACGATTTTACCTTTTCTTGAGATTCATTTAACAACTTCTCACTTTCGGCATACTTTTGGGTTAGTTTGTCGTATTTATCGTTTAAATTGTTTAATTCGCTTTTAAGGATTGAAATCGCAGCAATGTGACCATCTCGTTCAACATTCAAATCGGAAATAACATGTTCGAGCTTTTGAATTTTATATTGCAGTCCTTCAATTACATCGGGTGAAATTTGTTTTGCCACCAAATCCTCAATCCGGCGCATGTACTCTTGATTCTCTGACAATAATTCGTTATACTCCATCGTCTTTCCAGATAATTGTTCCTCATAATTAAACTTTTGTTTCTCATATTCCTCAAGATTTTCAGATGTTTTTTTGGTAAGTTGTTCAATTGTTTGTTGCAATTCTAATTTCTCTACTAAGACATCCTCATATTTCTGTCTAATAGTCTCGAGCTCCTGTACTTTAATGTCCAGCAATTCTTTTGCAGCGTGATATTCGGTTCGAAGCACTTCAAAATTTGCCTCAACTAGATTTCGTTCACTCATCACGGCCTCAAATTTATCACTAAGCATTGCAATTTCATCGACCAGCTTTTTTGCAATTACTTCACCGGTTTCAGATTCGTCTACACCACATGCTTTATCGTGGCAACCCTTTGCAGCCCTCAGGTTTTCGTATTTACCTTGTATTGACTCAAATTTGGCCAATTCTTCTTTTAACGTTGATGTTTCTTTTTCCAGACTATCTAATTGAACCTCGTTGGCAGAAAAAGAACTAAACAGTTGCTTATACTCTTTAATGATGGCACTATATTTAAATTTAATAAAATCTCGATGCTTTTCGACACTCGTATATTTTTCCGTAATCTGGACTAATGAATTACTTACGGATTCATGATCTGCCGCCAGCGTTTCGAACGACTGGTGTATACTTTTATTGCTTTCAAGCAGCTCATTATATTTATCCAGCGCCGTTTGATTTTCCCGTACTAAATCATTATACTTTAATTGTAGCAGATTTAATTCGTTCAGTAATTCTTTTCGAGATTTTTCATCTGACTTCTCTAAGCTTTCATTAGTCATCAGTGTTTCGATGCTATCTGTAGTTTCACTTTCAGCATTATTTAACAGTTCAACAAATCTCTGCTCCAAACTTGCTTTGTCAGTTAAAAGTTGATCGTATTTTCTCTCTATGCTCAGAAGCAGCTCTATTTCGGCCTTTTTCTCACTAAGCAGTTCCTCTAATTGTTGTTTTTCTTCAAACAAATTGTCATATTTCGATTTTAACGTTGAATAGTCGTTCAAATTTTCCTGTAGGCTCTGATTGAATTTAACAGCTTCCTCGAAATTAACTCGCAATGAACCCAATTCTTTATGTTCCTCATGGGTTTGCTTTTCAATTAGCAATGCTTTATATTTTTCGTTTAGTTCACGATTCGCCATTTCCTGCGCGGTCAGCTGTTTCTTAATCTCTTCATTCTCCTGAATCCAATCCATTAAACCCGTTGATATTTCATCATATTCTGACTGTAATTTTTTATAAAGCGCCTGCAGTTCCGAATATTTTGAACTCATAATTGCGAATTCTTCAAATTGCCAATCTGTTTGCATCGTTTTCGTGTCAAATTCTTTATTCAACTGATTCGATATCTTCATAATTTGATTCTCCAAATCGAGTGTACGATTTTGAAGGGCCTCAATGACTAACTCCTCGCGGGCCGACAAATTATTTAACGATGAGTTCTTGATACCCAAATCGGCGGCTGAAAATTCCTCAATACTTTGATTTAAGTTAGCATTAGAACTAAACTTTTGTGTCAGTACATAAGACGTGGACGAGCATATCATTTTCAAATCTTTTATGTAATCATTAATATTTTTATTCTCCTTGCCACTTCCATTCCCATTAAACTCGTCAGAAGCCAATGATTTCAAATAATGTTGCAATGTAAGTACTACATTTTGGATCTCTTGTAAATCGCTCGAGACCAACGAATCAAAATCTTGTTTTAGCTTACTGTAACGTAACTGTTCTGTGTCCAATTTGTTTGTCAATTCTACA
This sequence comes from Nephrotoma flavescens, assembly GCA_932526605.1. NCBI lineage: Eukaryota > Metazoa > Arthropoda > Insecta > Diptera > Tipulidae > Nephrotoma > Nephrotoma flavescens. The sequence goes on along the minus strand of OW052221.1, from coordinate 285,618,828 downwards.
CATTTATCACATCGTTCCTCTTTATTAATTAGCAAGGCATTCTTCTTATTCTCTAGTTCATTACACAATACTTGATTCTCTTTGATCAAGCTTTCTAATTTGAGTTTTGCATTTTCTAAATCTTTTTGTAATTTTAGATTATTTTCTTCGAGCAAATTGACAGAATTTTTAGTTTCCGACATGTAGCTCTGGAATTTAGATTTTTCTTGGTCTAAATCAGTTATCAGCTGGCAGCGGATTTTCTCCAAAGATTCATATTTTGATTTTTCGTCTATGATATCCGTTTCCAATTGTTGATTTTGCTAAAATTAAAATGAAACAGTCAATTACAGCATTTTCTAATGAATTTAACTTAAACAAATATTATTGGAATTATGGATGACAAAATGCCGCCCGGTGGCAAATGTGGTCAGCATGCTTGCTCCAGCTAGCGGAAGTCTCGGTTCGATTCCCGGTGGTGACAAGGCTTTCACGCTGGTTTAGAAAAAATTTCACGGCTGGTTTAGAATTAATCAATTAATCAATTATGAATATGAAACCTTATTTGAGGCGGCCAAATCCCATGATGGGATATATGCCAAAGAGAGAGAAAAACAAAATGCTACTGCTAGAATGAATACATCATCAAAATTGGCCTATGGATTAACGGCCCAATTATTTGTAATCTTTAAATTTATGCTATGTACAATACAAACATAGGGTCAATATATGTGATACTCACATTTCTCATTTCATTAATTTTATCCTCCAGGCCTTGTATTCGGTCCTTAATTTTGGCAGAATCCTTATTGTTTCTGTACTCTTCTATCATATCGGTCAACTCTTTTTCACGCCTGGCTGTTCCAATCTTTAACTGTTCGTACTCATATTCAGCGCATATTCTTGCTTGATCCGCGTAATCTCTTGATTTAATCGCGTCATTTAAATCATTTGTAATTTTTTCCAAATCTTTTTCCATTTTTGTTATACTAGTGATTTTGGTGTCCAGTCTGAATTCTAATTCGGAATTTCTATAAATAGAAAATGAAAATAGGAAAAAAACATGAAAATTTATAACCTACAAAAACAAAAACAAATATTTTATGTACATTTGTGTCTTATAGTGACGTTCCACAATAAATTATTCTTAACACTTCTGCAATAATACGCGATTTCTTTTAACTTTAATGTTTTTAGACCGCCTTTATAAAATTTACATTTAAAGCTTAAAAAATAAATATTTGACACGAACCAGCGTTAAAGTAGTTTCGCTGGTGCAATTTAGAAGAAAAAACTAGTCTGAATGTACAAATAAGCGTTTACTGATGGCTTAGATAAGTTTTTGTTTTGTTGCTTACCTTGATGATACGACTTCTAATTGTAAGCCTTTTTGAAATAATTTGGTTTTTAACTCTTCATAATCTCGCGGCGATATATCGGTGCACGATTTTGAATCAAACTTCTTTTCTAATCGTGTAAATTCTTTTAAGTCATTTAATTCCTTTTCAAGCCGATCGCATTGGCAGCTAAAAATAAAGAAACATTCTTATTTTAGTTATGTAGTTTTGTTTTATTTCTGGAATAGAAATTTCTTGTTTGGGTTTCGGGGATTTTGTGAAATAGCCAAGAACATTCCAGTTGAAACTCTGTGAACGGATATTATTCGTTCGATATAATGATTTTAATTTCACTTTAAACAAAATATTTGTGAATATTTCCTCCAAATTGAAAATAAATAGCTCGCGTCTAATTGAAACTCGTTTTCATAATCTAACAAAGTTCAATTTGGACAAAATTTCCTTTCAAAGTTACCGTAAAAACCTAAACTAACATTCTTACTTTTCTGTGCACTTAGTTAAGTTCCTCAATTTTTTGAATGCTAATGGCGTCATGACATTAGGCGATCCGTTTAATGATTGTTCAGAACCTGTACCAAACGAAAGATTATCCTCAAGTGGCCGCATAAGGAACATATCATCGATTAAATTAAAACCTCTCGAGTTCAGAGTTTCGAAAGCCATCGGGCTCTCCCTAAAAAATAAAATAAATATTAACTTTAAACCATTATACATCTGTGATAATAATTTGAATCCCACCTGCCAAGATTCACATTGGGCAAACCTCCTTGGTCAGAAAGCGGTCTTAACGATCCGGGACCTCCCATATCCTTTTCCTCATAAACAATGGACAACTCATTAACATGTGTTGAAGATGGGCACCATGTACGACGACGAGTTTTATCCGTATTTCGCATTGTATACGACCCAACAAATTTTGTTTCCCTTTCATTTATATCACGTTCCAGTTGCTCAATTCGGAATTTACTATTTTTCTGCTTTTCAACTTGCAATTGTTCCTTCAGCCGTGAGATTTCTTTGTTGAGACGTCGCATTGCAGTCGCTTCCGAAATAGTTTCATTTATGATTGGCTTATTTTTGATGGTTTTCGCGCGTGTTGCGAAACTACAAGTGAAATGAATTTTAAGATAAAAATAGATTAGTTTGTATAGAAGACACGTAATAGATAAACAATTTTAATTAATAATTACAGTAGCGTATAGTTTGTCTCCTCTACTGTAGCCGGTGTTATCGTACAAATGATCGAAGTCATCGAATTACCGCCAAGTGATGCCTGAAGAATACGAGTTAATTTTGAATCGCGATAATTAATAAAGGCATCGGGCCCCTTCTCACTTAGCTGCTTAATAACAAAACCTAACGAAAATAAACTAAGATTTATATAGGCGCCCTCTTTGAGGCGAGCTCCCGTCGTTCCGGTTTGATCTGCCTTTTCTGAACCGGCCAAATCAACTAAATTTAAATTACTTATTTGAACCACACTCTCTTCGTTCCCATCGGATTCGTTTGGAAGGGCACGCGATTCTATTGTCTGCATGAATTAAAATACAACTAATTAGCATTTTGGCCTTGAGGAAGTTTATGTTAGTTTTTAGTGTGATGAGAATACTAATTATAGATTTCTAGTTTTTGCATTTTTATCTTACTACATACTTACAATACGAAAAATTGTGTGCGATCGACTGGATCGCTCATTCATATTAGTCTCTTCCATGCGCTTGGCCGCATTGCCCTCGGCCAAATAGTGCAATATAGATTCGGGCGAATTAACAATAATCTCATGACATTTAACTTTGGCCTCATTCTGTGTATCACGGATTTTAAGCTCACTCAATTTCCCATCCAGAAGATCATATATTTTCTCATTGTATATTTCAATGTAGGCAATTCGTAATAGAAATTGCCTTTGCGGTGCCATCGATTCAATTTCATGGAAAATCTGGTGAATCGACAAAGGAATCACGCCCATGTCTGTACCGGTGCCGATCATGGTGTGAGTTTTGCCGGACGAGGTTTGTCCATAAGCAAATATGGTACCATTAATACCTTTCATGCAATTTTCAATTATCGGTTTCGCAACAATCTCAAAAAGAGCTTGCGTTGATTTTGTTTCATCAAATATATGATCTAAAAATATGCCATAATTAACGTAAATCGGCACTACGTCCTAATGAACTTAAAACAAGTTTACTCACCAAAACAATAGGGTTCACTGAATGAATTTGGATCAACAGGCGCGATTGTGTTGTCTTTGATGCGCCAGAGTGATGTGAGCTCAGCTTCTTTCTCCCGTTGCAGCAAAGGACGAACCTTTATTGCCACTTTTATATTATCGCACATGTTGATTTAAAACTTACTAATTTTCGAGGTTTTACAATTTTTTTGATTTATTTTCTACAATTATTATAGTGTACACAAATATTTTATAAATTTAGCACATACATAAATTAAATTATAAATAAGGGGTGTCTATGTAATAATTTTATTTTTATAATGGCTTCCTATTTCTCTTTAATACAAACTTCAAATAAATTTTGCTACTGAAATGAAAATCAGTTGGAAATTTGTTTTTTGCGCTCTGTTTTGTTTGGATATTGTAATGACTGCCAACGTAAAGGCGAAAAAAGTACATTCCACATAAATACCATTAATCAAAATTTTATTGTCTACATGATTGTTTTCGATGGTTACCCACCCGCCCAACAAAAAAATGTATGCGCTAAACTCTTTACGAAAACGAAAACTCGTAACCGTCCATAAATATTATTTAATTTATTTGTAATTTTAAAATTATATTATTCAAAGTCAAATATTAAAAAAAAACATTTTTATTTCTTTTAATAATTTATTGGTTAAATTTTGTTGATGCTAAAATTTTTCCCTTGCCTATTTATGATAGAGCATTTTTTTAAATATAGAGTTGGAGTTTAAATATAGAGTCGCGTATAACGCGACTGTTCGAGTGCGAACTTTTGTGCGAATATTTAGAATCACACTTTTCCAGCGATTTATTGAGCACAATGTAGCTCACAATTTTATATTTTTTTATGATTAGGTTGATCGTCTGTGAATATTTTTCTTAAAGTTAAAAATATTTTATCTTTTATGGGCGTAATTTGATTAGTGGAAAAGTGTGATTCTAAATATCCGAACAAAAATTCGCCCTCGAACAGTCGTCTTAAAGTGGTCCAAAAAAAATTTGACTCTACCCTTATTCCGCCATTCCACACTTTGATTCTTTCGTCGTGATTCTTTCCTCGTTTTTTCCCCTCAACAAACTAAAAACAGTTTGTTGGTAAAGGGGATGGAAACGAGGAAAGAATCACGACGAAAGAATCAAAGGGTGGAACCGTGGATTGAATGTAAAAAAGTTCCATGAAAAATTTTTTCACCACTATATTCTACCCTTTTCTATACAAATCAAGGATAAAAAAAAACGGTCGTTTTTCCATATAAAAATCGGGTTATGTTTGTATTCTGTAGTATTCTGTTTGTATTCTGTAGTATGGCGAATAAAGAATATTTTTCAGCATAAATGATTATATTTTAAAAAATATTTCCGACCGAAATCCAGAGGAATCCACAACAAATAAAAATTAACGGTCGCATATAACCAATATCTGGGTGGGATGTTGTAACATCACTTTTTTCGATACTATCGGAATTTACATCTCTTTCATCACAAATTAAATTTATCGTTTTTCCATTTTTCAATTATGTTCCTTCTATTGCAATCTCTACCTGTTCGAATAAAACATTATGTCGCTCTAATTTGTATCACCTACTTATTTTAAGAGTGATACTTTATCGAAAAACAAAAAAGAGATAAATAAACAATTTATTCTATAGACCATTTTCCTCAAACGTCAAAATAACATTATGACAGTTGAACGTGTATGGCAAACCATTAAAATAAAATTGTATTTTTTTATTTTATTCCTAAATTCTCATAATGCTATTAAAATTTAGCAATACAATTGTTTGTGGTTATGTTTTAAACATTATTCTTTAATAGTTGTGTCATAAACTTTAAAAATTACAAACAAAATTTAGTTTGTTCTTGTTTGCCATACAGCTTCAGTTGTCAAATTTTTTGGAGGAAAATGGTCTATAGTGTGCGATCACAATATAGAAAGCAAAATTGAAAAATGAAACGACAAGCAATTTTATTTGAGAAGAGATATAATATTCGATAAATATCGAAAAAAGTGATGTTACAACATCCCACCTGCGGCCAAATTCCGGTTCGGTGGTAAATTTACCATTATGGTTTTTATTAGTCGAAAATATGCAATTGGTATAAAAACCCAGAAAAGCGATTCCTGTTAAATGACTGAGAAAATAAAACCCATAACTAATGTCAAAAAACACCATAAGAATTTTTTTCATGAGAATTGGTTGGTTTTGTATTTTCCAATTAAAAAAATATTATTTTGATAGCGGTAACATCAAGATTTATTTTATATTAAGTATATATTGAAACATAAGTGGATATAAAGATGCCAAATTACTTACAGCAGCCCTAATCCTACAAAATTTCTACAAAACATTAAATATTCCGACCACGTATCAAAAATTCCAGCTGGGCACGGATCATCCGTTTCCTTGTATAATTTGACAACGATAGTAATTCCCTTTACATAGAGATTCAAGGACTAGACACACCAAGCGCGGCGCGTCAAATTCCAAATGTTCCATACAACTCGACGCGCATATCCGTTCACACCAAGAGCGGCGCGGCGCTTTTGTTGTTTTCAATAATTTTGAGAATTTTCGATTTTTGTTTTATAAATCTTTATTATTGGTAAATAATATGAGAGCATACGTGAATCATGAATTCGAAATGTATGGACCACAATTGAAGTAACATTATTTTTAGGTTATGTTCGGCGGCGATGGACGAGTTTTTTTTGGCCGCTTGGTGTGGGACATAATTTCGCGACGGCGGATGCAACTTCATTCGATATAATTTCTTAAAATTACAATTTTTATATTAAAAATCCAAAATTTGTAATATTTTTTATAAATAATTGGTATATAATTGTTTGTACTATCGTTTCTATACAATGCATACATAAATTAAGGCATATTTAAATTCGCCGGTCGCCGTCGACGCTTGGTGTGTCTAGTCCTTCAATGGCATCGTTAATTTCGTGTATCGCTGAGATATTGGACGGCGCTTACTACATATCCCTTTTCCATGCACTGGTAGTCGTACGCTTTATAGGTGGTTCTCCAAAATCCATACGGTGAAACGGCGACGTGGTATTCAGTCAACTACTTCCTTTCGATTTTAGTTAGGATTTACGATTATAATTCACCCATAATTTGTGGTAGCAGAATATTTCCAATAGTATTCGACACGGAACTTTTTACATTTTTTACTGAAAATAGAATTAAGTTAAAATCCAATTAATTTTGTAATTTATTTTGAATATTTCTTACAATCATTTTGTAGTATATTATATATACATATTTATATTTTATGTATTTTGATATGTTTGCTCATCGCAAGAAAAACAATTTCTGTCAAAATATAGCCCAATAAACCAAAAAACGTAATTTATTAAATGTTTCCCAGGTTAAAACCCATTTGTTGAACCGGAATCGAAAATTTTATGGTAATGGTAAATGACTGGTCGAAAAAAAAACCATTACCATTTCCCATTACCATTTATCATTAAACCGGAATTTGGGTGCTGGGCGCGTATTCTTGAAATCGGTTGAAATTTCCACATGTGGAATATAATTTGCTTTAAAATTCTTTATATTATTATAATTTTTCGCCGACTACTTTAATTATTTTTTCAAATTTATATGCAAGTTTTCTATTGTTTATTTCCCTACTAATGAAAATGAAAAGTATTTTGCATTAATAAAGGCGGTGATACATGTACAGATTTTGCCTTTAAGGCATAAAAATTGGTTAAAAGTCGGCCATCTTGAATCGCCTTATAGGCAAAAATTTTAAATTGAATATTTCTCAATTTTGTATAAGGTAAATTTTTTTGCCTTAAAGGCAAAATCTGTACATGTATCACCGCCTTAATCGAGTAGGTTTGCATTCCCCATAAGAAATTTTGATTTCATACCGTAAAATTTAAAATTACGTATGAATAATTCAAACTACTAGATTGCCAATGAAAAAAACTTTTCATTTTCATTATTTCACGGAACGTGAATTGACTCCCTGTTCTTCTTTGTTTTTTACAATATTTATTTTATTTTAATTTTTTGCACAGAAAATTGGATATTTTTATGTTGCGAAGCACGAGAGTATGTTACCAGAGTTTCTCTCTAACTAGTTTTCTGATATCAAGAGGAAATTATGTTTCCTTAATGAATTCATATGTAAATATGTGTTCCAATGCTGCTTGTTGGATAGTATAATTGGATGCTTCTAGTTCATCTTTCACCTGCTTCGCTGCTTTAATTGATACACGGAGATTTATTTACTCTTTCATTAAATTGTTAATTTAGGCAAGTTTTATTTTTTTATTATCATTGTAGTAAAAGTCATGAACAGCTGAGTGGCCGGATGTTGTTAGTTCTTCACTATTTTTGATGTACGTGTAGTCCTCTAAAACTTCTTTTGCAAGGAAGTCAAGCAGGGCTGGTATTTTATGTATGTCCGCCTATATGTTGGTTTATCGCCAGAGTGAAATTCAAAGCTGACTTCGTGAGCTTCTTTAAAGACCTCTTTTCCTTTAGAGGTTGTAAGTTTAGAATGCCAATAGCTATTCATTGCATTAAAATCACCGCCTATGATAAGATTTGGTTCTTGCGATTTAAAGTCGATTGGTTCAAATTTCATGGTTTTAACTACCATTATTTCTGTTTCGAAACCGGACACTTCGTAATGTTTGATATTTTCTTAATAATTACGATAGATCATTCGTGGTTTCTTGTATGTCTAACCGCTTATATATAGCTTCTAGACCAGGTCCTTGGTTTGCTAGGCGTACATTTATGGTTTCTATTCTTCGGAATATCCTTTCAAGTGGATTTTCTTTAGTATAGCACTATAATTAGCTGCTGAGTCATTTGCATATTCTCTCTGATCCTATGGACTGTAGTTGATGCGGTACTACATATACAGTTGGAATCCTCTGTTGTACCATTACAGTTTTGGGTCGATTGGCGCGTTTTATTTCGTATTATATGCGTACAACTGCATATGCAAAGAAAGTACACACTTTCCATTGTACATTCTTTATTGTTGAATTTTGCATTCCTTATGGTTGGCCCGATGTTGTTCTTTACAGTTTACACTTTTTGCAGAGTGCGTTGAGTTTACCAACACATTTTACATACCTAATATTATGCCCGTAATATCTTTTGGTGTGGTTAAAGCCTTGGCATTTCTTGCATTGGGGGTGATTCTAGTTCTCTTTTTCGGTGGTTCTATTTTAATCCTCATGTTGAGTATTGCGTTGATATTAAAAATATAATAGGATCCTCATCATTCTGTATGGAACTAAGCGAAGCGTCGACACAGCCCTTCGTTTTTATGTGGCCTTCATTTTTATGCCGATATGATGACGCTTAGTGAGGCTGAAGGTACGTACCAGAGAGTGATTACTGTTAATCGCTCAAATTCCTAAAATCGTGAAGCTTGTTTGCGCGGTGGTATTCGATTCACTCGGGCGCTTCATCTATTAGAGCTCTCGGTTATTATTACCACATACTCAAAAGGTTTTAGTCTCTCATGTATTAAGATTTAATCTAGGTCTTCCATTGATCATATTGGGGTAATTGGACTACCGGTAAGTAATTGACTTATATGGGTGTCTAAACGCCCAAGCTTAATCTAGTTTAACATTAGGGCCTTCACACTTTAATGTAGTAAAATAATAATTAATCCGAAAATAAATTACAAATAGGTAAGTTTATTAATAAAAAACAAACGGTAATAAATTTAAAAAATTAGTAATTTTAAAATCTAAGCTTTAATAAATAACATACAGTTCTAACATTTTTGTTTTTAAATTTTTAATCCACTTTACGTTTTTTAGCAACCGGTCCACCATTCGTCTCAATTTCCCTAACGAATTTAATTAAATCCTTATTTATCATTAGATGCGAATTTAAAATATAATTTAATTTCTCCTTATTATAAATAATTGCATCGCGGCAACCACTATCCTCATTAATTATTTCTAGTAATTTAGTTTTTGTTATAATTTTGATAACCTCAACGAACGACAATAAATCTAAATAATTCGTATTATAATAAAAATATTCGTTAATCAATTTAACATACTTGACAATATTTAAATAGACGAACGACCGATTTTTCACCGATTTTATTTCGTCCGCAACATATTTTTGTATGCTCGCATCGAACTCATCTGCATCGGTACACGGATACGTAAATTCTCGTAATTTTAACTTTTTCAACGCGGATTTTATTTTAGTATGCCACTGAAAATTTTTATTCCAATTTACGGGGAAATATTCATATGATTTGGGGGCGACACTTTCTGCGTTACGATCACTTTTTTCGATGAGATCTAGAAATTCGTGTGGCAGCGAAAAATACTTATCGTACTCATCGTCTAGTAAATTTTCAAAATTCTTAATTAAAATGTTATTATAAAAATTAATTACGTAATTAATGTTATTCGATAGTTTTAACAGCAGCTCGTTATTATTTATGATTTTGTCGTATTTGTACCACAAACTATCGCCTAAATATTGCCACAAAAATTCAGGCCTCGGCAACATTTCGATCGCGTACACACGATCCAAATTGAATTTCGACAGCACGTTATTAATATTTAACTTTAACGAACTAATTATCACATTAAAATTATTATTTATGTATTTTATGATCGTGATTGAGACATCGAATTGATTTTGATAGTTCGATAGATTTAATTTCGTATAGATAGTTTCGTTTGTAATGCGGATCGGTTGATTTGTGTTGCAACAAACTATGATCGATATAGGGATTTTCGACGGGATAGCCGAGTTTTTCACGATTGCTTCCAATCGCTTATTGATTAAATTAAAATTTAATTCTTGATTTGTAATTGAGTTTATAAAAAATATTAGTCCGTTCATATTGTCCCCAATTTCACGGTCACCTGGCACTCCTGATTCGTTCGTTAAATTATCACCAACCGCTTTTCGTATACAAATATTCAACTTTTTGTTATCGCACTGAGCCGAATTGAAATATAGATATTTTGGATTCGTATTAAAATTTTTAAATACATTTTCCAGAACGATTGTGATAAAATAGTAGAAATTATACGATTCGGCTGCGTTCGGTATCGAGATGAGTAGCTTCCAATAGAAATTATTTTTAATCATGAATTTGTTACGCCGCAAAAAATTTTGTTCGATTTCGGATAAAATATTTGTCTGATTATATTGGCTCAAATTAAATAATTTATTATTTTGGTCGAGAAGCGTGTTCAAGTTTAAATTTTTCTGCTGGCGGCGATAGGTGAGCGCAAAACTTTGAGTTGCATCCTCATTTTTAAGTTCTTGATTCGGAATCCAGATAGGAAATTGTTCGAGGATCGATTTTTGAATAATTTTATTTTTTATGTAGCGCCTCCACTTTACATAGTATCGTGCCGTTTTATAGTAATTTATAAATAACTCCTCTTTTATAATCAGATAGATTACGTCGTATAAAATGCTATTGAATATCTCATTGGACTTTATATCCAATTTTAAAGTAGTCACTACCAATTTTAATTCGAAGTCGATCAGTTCGGTCAAGATCTCATCTAGCAGCACTCTAGCTTTTTGCTCAATCGATTCTTCCATTATTTGTTTAAGTTCGGCTAATTCGAGTTCCTCTTCGTCATCCACACTAGTTGTGGATTTATCATTCGAACCGGATTCCGATTCACCATCACTTTCATCATCGATATCTTTTTCACCATCTTCCCTCTCCTCCTCTTCGGCGGCTTCCTCTTCATCTATATCACTCTTAACATCAATATCTTCATCTTCATCATCGCTTTCTTCTGATTCTGAACTAAAATCTTTTTGTGAGGATTCCTTCGATGCAATCGATACAGATTTATGTTTCTCGAAATTATCACTGAATGCCTTAAAAATATTCGTATTTTGCCCAAAAAATGAGGATTCAGCCGATTTCACAAAACTGAACGAATTAGCTGCTGTACCTTCAGTTCTAGGCTGCGCAGTTATTAAATTTGTCGGGAGTGAGAATGAAAATGTAGATTGCGGAGCTGATACTTTTGGTGAAGGTATTTTTGGTGATAACATTCTAGGTGATGGTGATTTTGGTGCCAAAAACGTAACTTCTTTATTAGCCAGTGAGCGGTTGTCCGTATCATCGCCTGTGTCCACCCGAATTTCATGCCGTTTAAAATAGTTTTGATCCTCTGCTGTCCACGCGTTCAATTTTAGCAAACCATTCACATCAAAACTATTATGCGGCCTAATGTACTCTAAATCTGGAATTGGTTTCCCGCAAATCACTTGTCCCACCGATGCGCTTCGTTTACTTTCAATTGTATTTAGGCATCGATCCATTGTGAACGGGAAATCGGGTACAAAATAATATTTCCGATTGAACTCGACACAGTCTTCAAGTACAGGAAATCCATGATACTCCAAAAATTGTGCAGCATTTTCACGATCTTCAAATCCGAGTATATCGACCAAATATTCGATCGAAAAATATATTGTATTTCTTTGATGAGTATAACACTTCAGCAGAATGTTTAGGGCCTTTGTCCTTACCTGATTAAAATACCGTAATAGAATACATCCATTTAAATAATTCGTTCCCCGAACTAGATTAAAAAACTTAACGTAATTGTTACAATCCATGGCTAGGTAGACATCGATCGCAAATCGTATTTCATCCGATTTTTGAATTTCCTTTCGCAGTTGCTTAATTTCCCACAAAAAATTGGAATCATTTAGGTTTAGCAGTACAATATATCCACGGAACTCAGATTCATTTGGACACTGTACTTTTTTCAGCGCTAGATCATGGTACATGTACTTTAAGGTTTGTAGACATTTAGTCAAATTCTCGGTGTTGATTTTTGGATCGAATACAGTGACATCTTCAGCAACCAGTCGTCCAGCACAGTGTATATGAAACCGGGCACATTGTTCTACCAGCTCGACCGAATTTAAACTGCACAACTCTTGCTGCGTTATATCTTTGCGAATACTGCGCGTTCGATCCCATAAAAAATTATACCAATCAGATAAATTTATGTTCGGTGAATCGCATAAATCTATAATGCGGCGCAGAAGGTATACCATAGTTCGCTGTAGGACAGCTTCGGGTCGCAACTCATGAGGTAGTGGTACCTCCTGATCCGCAGAACTTCGGGAGTATTGTTTTAGTGCTTTCGCATGGTCAATTGAATCGCGAAAATTCCCATCCTGCTCGAACGTTGCCACTTGTCGTTGAAATTCCCTCATGAACCGCTCCTTCTCGGGACACAGATCCGGGCAAACACCAACACTTGCTTTAGCTTTTTTCAAATCTGTAGTTTTTTCCGAAGTAAGCCGTATTAACTTGTCACGCGCATCTAGAACCCGGTAGCGATCCTCTGATGTGTAAGCCGGTTTTCGTAATATTTGCCGCAGCGTATTAATTGCCATTTCGTCGATTTTAACGGGCGCAACAGGTTTAGGCATAATAGATCGTAGTGCAGCTAACGCGGTGCGTGGTGGTGAATGATAGTCACGCTTATCACGTAGCATTGGTAAATCCAGTAAACTAGGAATATTTACCGGTGTCGGGCGAAAGGGATGACTTTCCATTACGTCAAACTCATCGGTTGATTTTGTTTCGCTTAGTTCCTTTGTAAATGTAACTTCAAATTCGTCTTCGTCGTAAATCGTACCATATTGAACAGCAGCCTGGGCTGAACTAGCGTTTTCATATTCCACGGTGCAGCATGATCGTTTGGGGTACAGCACAAAATTCGTTATCTTACCAAATTGCCCGAAATGATCTTTAGCAGCTTTTTTATCTAGCATTGCCTTTGGAATATTCTGTGCACTAAATTAAAAAGGACCGTATATATTTTATAAGAACATCGTTTATTATTATGTTTTGACTTACGTTATAGATTTATTTGCCATTTTAATTGATAATTTTTAGTAAAAATATGAAGCGCGTGGATGATGCATCCTCCCTCACAAATAAAATTTAATCTGACAGTTGAATTTATCGTTTGTCTAATAAAACGATATAAATCGATATTTTCTCGGCTGCAAAATCATAAATTTGCTCGCAACCAAAATGTCAATATAAACAAAGCGAATGGTCTGCACGCAATTCAGCGAACGCCGGTTCACAACTGTCAAAACAATTTCGTATCGATTTGCATAATACGCAAAACGTTTATGAAAAATAAAAACTCGTATTAAAATTGAATATGTCAGTAAATAAATTTATGCACCCGCGTAATATATATAAAACACCATCAGATTTTATACAACTGGCGGTAAATTACCCAGAGTTTAAAGCCATATCGACAATTGTAAGTATATAGTTGATGTCATGATTTCTCGAAATAATTTTCATTTTTTTATAGAAACTAAATGGGAAAATTACAATCGATTTCACCGATGCAAATGCCATTCGTATTCTAACAAAATGTTTACTACATAAAGATTTTGGTTTGGTTGTTGATCTGCCACAAAATAAATTAGTTCCGACTCTTCCACTACGGTTAAATTACATTCTGTGGATTGAAGATTTAATAAATTCCTCCAGTTTAAATGACGTGCGCGGTATTGATATAGGATGTGGTGCTTCTTGCATATACCCACTACTAGCAGTCAAAATGAATTCGTGGAAAATGGTTGGTTTAGAAAGGGATATCGATAGTCTAAATGTGGCCCAGCGAAATATCGATACTAATAGATTAGGCGATTCAATTCAGATAAAGAGCACGGATAAACATTCTGATATCTTTTCTGCACTAGATGAGAATGATTACACATTTTGTATGTGTAATCCTCCGTTTTATAGTGCCGATAGTACCGAAGCAAATAATCGCACGGGGCATCGTAAACCGCCCAAGAACGGTTTAACCGGTATACGAAACGAATTGTTTACAGAAGGTGGCGAAGAGAAATTTGCAACGCAAATAATTCAAAGCAGTTTACTGGTACGAACAAAAATTAAAATCTTCACGACAATGCTGGGCCACAAATCGAGTGTAAAAAAGTTGGTGGACATACTTATATCACACGAAATAACCAATTACCAGACAACAGAATTTTGCCAAGGAAATACAACTCGCTGGGGGTTAGCATGGACCTTCGACGATTCAGTAAAACTTAAAGGTGAACTAAAAGTCGCTTCTAAATCGAGCAAGGCGAATTACACGATCACTCAAGAATTAATCTTGTCCAATTTGGGGTACTCGGCTGCAATTGCTAAACTGGAGTACATCTTAAACATTCTTTTAAATTTCGAAATAAAAATCATTAAAAATCTTGAAGGGAAGCTGAAAATTTATGAAATTGTGGCGTACGATGCAACCTGGCTTAATTATAGACGTAGAAAGCGTAAACTGTTAAAAAAATCTGAATCGCAGTTTGAGAACGAAACAAATTCAACGATTGAGGCAGTATCATTGGAACCAAAGCGATTAAAACTAGATAACGCAGAACAACTTTTAAAATGTAATGTCGTTCTGAGGAATGATCAGAAAAATGAAAAATTTCGTTTAGAATTGTCCTATGTGGCAGGCACAACCGGGAAAAATGGAATGCAGCAATTAATGCTATTTATAAATAATCGATTTAAGGAAAATGAAAATGATGCTAATAAAAATATTTGATTAAAATTCATAATAAAATAGTTGTAATCTTCTATTAATAAAATTCATTTTTATTTATGTTCTGTGGAACCCAGAATCTGTTACTGATCTCCGTTTATCATCCCGTTTTCTTAAAATTTCGGGGGAATCATCAAATAAAGTACAATCCTGGCTTTTCAACATTAATTTACTCAGGCTGAAATAATTTCGAAAAGCATTAGAACCTTTAGTTTACGTTTTTCGCCAAATTCATTTAAATTACTTTGGTGTTAAACTCTTTTCGAATTCCGTTAATCGGGCGATTAACAATTGCTCCTGTACTATCATCTGCTTTATCATCTTGGTCTTTTCCCGTATTTCTTGTCGTTTTTTCTCCGCCGGCGAAATATGTGGAATTGTATCCGCCTTTCTTTTCAAGTAATAATACGTTTGTTCCATTTGAAAACGTTGAATAGTTCTAATCTTACGCAATTCCAATTCGAACGGACAGAAAAAACGCCGCAATGCTTCGGGCATATTTGAATCGATTTTAATCGTTTCAAATGATTTGCTACATACAAAACATTTTTTATTTATTTGAAACAGACAACTCTCGCAAAACACGTGACGACAATTTGTTAAATGAAGCACAGTGGTCTGGGTCTTTTGACGAAAACATAAATTACAAATTACGATCATTCCTGACGTCAAAATTTTATTTGGCAGTGACAGGTACCTACTGTTTTGGATATGTTATTTTACCGTTGGTGTAACGAGCGAAATTCAACGACTTCCAAACGAAATACGAAATCTCATTATTGCCGTGCTCGAAAAGTAGCTCAATTTTGTGTTTTGCCCGAGTAGCCAAATCATGTAACTACAAGTTTTATAGCCTGAAAAACATTTTCACAGCAGGGTACGTTGATGTTCTACAAAATTCGTATTTGTATGGCTTACAGTAAACTTTCTAATATAAGGCTGGCGAATAGAACTGTTTGTGTAAACCGGGTTAATATAACCACATGTGCCTAGCTGTGTTGTTAATCTTTATAAACCATCAGTCCCTAAAAATGAACGTCGGTCTAATAAACCATCGGCTGCTAAACATTAATGTAACGTATATCAAAAGTTGAGAATTTCAAGGTAAACCACTTCTTCTCTTGGTTTTTATAAATTAACTTCGCGAGGCTTCGCACAAATACACTTGGACAAATTAGTCTTTTACCTCGTTCTGATGATAATCAGTCATTTTTACGTAAAATTAATTGATCGAAACACGGGATGGGCCGATGCGGTAATTATTTTTATAGGTTAGCTTTAGAAAAATACAATTCTACAGTGTAATGAAAATTATTTTTTATTTTATATTCATATTAGTATATGTGTACATGAATATTTTATAAATAGAAAACATAAAATGCAGGAATAATCCCAAATTCCCATATATAAAATAATAAACATGCATATTACACGCAACACACAAAAATTTATTTGGGTATTGTTGTTGTAATCGTAGAGTTTTTTATTCATGGATGAAAATTTTCGCTCTGCTATTCTTTTTAACGCCTACTCTCCACCTGCCATTAACATCAAGTTATAACATTAATTTTCGAACAGTTGCACGTGGAGAATCAAATTTGCAGCTGGTTGACATATGTCGTACAAACATTTTCTGCCGAGATGTCTAAACTATTTTGTTTACCAGATATTGGCTATGATGACTTGATTATTATATATTTATATATACATACAGTAAACTTAATTTAATTTTGACTTCAAAACAACAAGTACTAAAACTCATAGAATTGTATAGAGCCTTTTTACAATAGATTTTTAATATAACAAAACGAGCGACGCTTTTGAATACCAAAATACAAATGATTTTTGAATGTCAAATCTATGGTACGTTTACCACACACGACGCCATTTTTATTATTTTGTATACCAGTTTTGTAAATGTTATGACAGATAATTATGTCAGGTGGAGTAACCTTGTAATGACAGCAAAATAAAATGCAATTTTTGTTATAGTTTTTATTTTTGTTATTCTGAGTATGGTCGAATACATATGAATCCTATCTCTCGCTCTATTACGTTATATTTTTTATTTCTTTATATTCTATCTATAGTTTCCACTTATTTTATTTTTTTTATTTATAAAATATACATGTACACATATACTAATATGAATGTAAAATCAAAAATAATTTTCACTACACTGTAGAATTGTATTTTTCTAAACCCAACATAAAAAAATAATTTATCGAATTGCGGTAATTTAAACCGCATATAAATAATTTCTATAGTTTCGAACACATATATTTGTTGACATATAATACGTTCATACTCAAAACTATTGTAGTCTCACTCAAGATTTTAAGAAATTGTATATCAAAAAATATTACAGACAATTTATGCATGAATAATAATTTTTTAACTTATCGTTTCTTACGTTATTCGTGTTATTTTTTTTATTCCATCTATAGTTCGCCCTTAATAGGCCGTAATAGGCCAACTATAGATGGAATAAAAAAATAACAGAATAACGTAAGAAACGAAGACAAAAAATTATTATTCCAATTTGACTGTTCGGCTATAGCCCAAGAATTTTTACTTTCAATTTTTCTGGCGATATTCGCACTTAAGTACTAAACTTAGTCTAGTATTTTTCTAAGTTTGAGTTGCAATTTATTAAAATAAAACGTATGAAGCGTGTCGCGAAAATTCGAAACTGGACGAAACTCATTATAAACATTTTATTGTATGTGTATGCGTATTGAGAAATATTTGGCGGGAACAATTGTGCTTGTGTTTGTTAAAACGGCAATTTCAAATTTTGGTTGTAAAATTAAGTGTTTTTAAAGAAATATTTTTGTTTTTGTAATATAAAATGATTTATTAAATTCATTATTTTAATTCATTATTGATTACTTTGGACATACACATATATACATTTCGATTAAATTATTCAGTTTTTTAATTTCTAATATTTACACTAGATTTTTTTTTAAAAATAATTTTCCTTGTTTGTCTTTTATATTTATAATAAAAGTAATTTGTGGATATTAAATCGGTTTCGATAGAGTTAGTAAATTTTTCCATAGTACAATCTAAAATGTTGAAAATAATATTATAATTATTAAATTTAACACGGAGTAACGTAAACCATACCTCACATTAAGTTTATTGACCATTAAACGTAAACTTGCAGCTATGCTCTTCGGTGAACAGCTGTGTAAAGTTTGCCCTAATGCACTTTTTTAGTTCGTGGCCATCTTGTTTCATAAATAATGATTTCTAAATATAAAATAGGAAAACAAAATATAATAGATTGTGCCAAATTATCTAGAATGAACCTTTACATATCCAATTGTTTTACAGCCTCCCTATCTTAAATTAAACTAATATCAAAGTTGACAAATGTATCCGCATCGTTAAAAGTTACTATAAACTTAGCGCTCTCACAATAAACTAAATAACGCCATTTGTATACGCATATATATATATATATATATATATATATATATATATATATATATATATATATATATATATATATATATATATATATATATATATATATATATATATATATATATATATATATATATATATATATATATATATATATATATATATATATATATATATATATATATATATATATATATATATATATATATATATATATATATATATATATATATATATATATATATATATATATATATATATATATATATATATATATATATAATACGTATACGCTACAAACACTATCATTATAATGTGAATTTTAACTTTCGTTAATTTTGGATGAAAACGAAGGAAAATACTGTGCTCAATTTTTACTTTCGTTTTGTTATATTTGGGAGATTACTTGAAGTCGTATACATACGTCGGATGGAAATCCAGGATTTTTACATGCAAGATTTTTTTTCAATTTTTTTCAACTCTTTTGTATGAAAAGAGGCGTGTCTGTTGTATAATTTACGTGATGTAATTGGTTAAAACGATGGGATGGAAAAATCCCAGATTTTTATCCGACGTATGTATACGGCTTAAAGCCGTATACATTCGTCGGACAGAAATCCGGGATTTTTACATCCGAGATTTTTTTTCAATTTTTTTCAACTTTTTTGTATGAAAAGAGTGCTTGGCTGTTGTATAATTTACGTGATGTAATTGGTTAAAACGATGGGATAGAAAAATCCCGGATTTTTATCCGACGTATGTATTCCTGACATCGAATTCATACGACGGATAAAAATCTCGGATTTTTCTATCCCAGATTTTTTTTTCTCAATATTTTCAACTTTTTTATATGAAAAGAGGCGTGCTCGTTGTATAATTTACGTGATGTAATTGGTTAAAACGATGGGATAGTAAAATCCGAGATTTTTATCCGTCGTATGAACTCGCAGTGAAGCCGTATACATACGTCGGATGGAAATCCGAGAAAGAGGCGTGCCTGTTGTATAATTTACGTGATGTAATTGGTTAAAACGATGGGATACAAAAATCCCGGATTTTTATCCGACGTATGTATACGGCTTGAAGCCGAATAAATACAATTCTACAGTGTAGTGAAAATTATTTTTGATTTTACATTCATATTAGTATATGTGTACATGAGTATTTTATAAATAGAAAACATAAAATGCACGAATAATCCCAAATTCTTATATATAAAATAATAAACATGCATGTTACATGCAACGCACAAAAATTTGTTTGAGTTTTGTTGTGATCGTTAAGTTAATTATTCCTGTGGCCCTATTCTGGTTTTCTCCGGGAATTGGGAATTAGTGACGTATTTCTAGCAGTTGCGAATTTTTTATTCCCCAAAGTGTATTCTGTCGTTTGGGATTTTTTTTTTATTGGGAAAAAATAATTCCATTTTATAGCAGTTTTGACGTTAATTTTTCCCCGTTTTAGTTTATAAAAACCAAAATAAAAAATTTTCCCCCAAAAAATTATTCCCAGTCTACCAGAATATACATTTGGGAAGAGGAAATAAATATTTGGGAATTATTGCAATTTGTAATTACAGCAAAATATTTTCCCAATTCCCGGGGAAAGTCAGAATAGGGCCACTAGACGAAAATTTTCGCTCTGCTATTCTTTTTAAGTGACAGCAAAATAAAACGCAATTTCTGTTATAGCTTTTATTTTTGTTATTCTGAGTATGGTCGAATACATATAAATCCTATCTCTCGCTGTCTTACGTTATATTTTTTATTTTTTTTATTCTATCTATAGTTCCCACAAGGCTAAAAAATGGATTTCAACCATCCCCACATGATGTCTAAAGTTCTTCCGGGTAATAGATAAGCAGTGTGTGTGTGTGTGACGTACCAAAAAAGTATTTAATTTATAATAAAAAAATACAATAAACCGAAATACAACAGATGTTACAAAATCTCCCACCCAGCTCGATTAATATAATTCGAACAATTTTGTACCAACTGTACCTCAATTTGATACCAAGCAAATTTCCAGTTAGAATTTCTCATCGGGCAAGCGATTTGCTCTAAAAGTATTGAGCAACTCTCACAAATTTTATATTGACTGGAAAACAAATCTTTTCTCAATTCTTCGTAAACAGTGGTGACGTTTAGAAGTATTCATTTTTGTGTTGTGTGCTTTTAGTAAAATAATAATAGATTTTCTTCCTAAAAATAGTTTATTATCATTTATTTTGTGTTGCTATTAAATATTGTTAATGCGTATTATAATAGTATTACAATGTTTTTTTTTAATATTACAGTGAATCAAAAATTTGAGATCTGTCAAAATAAATAATAATTTTGAGTTTTCTTTATGATTATAATTTTGTGCTAGTGTGTGAATGAAAATAAATACAAATCCATATATTCTGGAAGTGAAATTTTGTTTTGTTTATAAAAATTTTAATAAAAATTTATTTTCTATTAAGAAAAATTAATAATTTAAGTGGAATAAGAAAAAAATAAATAATCCGCAATGGATGAGGATACAGAATTGGATCCAAGAATTCAGGTAAATTGCGTCATTTTTCTTCTGTCTACCTAGAAATTAACATTTTTTCCAGGAAATGTTTTGATTTTTGTTTGTGTATGGAATATTATTTTATGGCATCATCATCAATACATATATATATATATTGATGATGATGATTCTGACAACTCGTGTTTTTGTAAGAAAAAGACAGGCATACTGATAAGTAGTAGTCTGTAGAATTTCTCTTTTTATCATATTGCTGTTTTATCGTTATTGTACACAGGAATTTTTTTAAAAGATTTGATTTGGAATTTGTTTTGACGTCTTGAAAAACTTTTCTATATCAAATTTTAAATAAGATTAGCCTTTAAAATAATTATTGTAGATTAATATTTAAAGCAAAAAAATGTATTATAAACTTTCTTTGTTCATGTACTTTTAAAATCTTTTTCGCATTAATTTCACTTTTCTTTTCGGGAAAGCTTGAAAAATAATAATAGGACTAATGTTTTCTGTTTAATAACCACACACCTTAATTATTATTGTGATGATTGTACATATTTATGTTCTATTTATTGTTTATGAAATTTATGATTTTGCTTTTAGAGCTAGTGAGACGGAAAACGGTGATTTCGAAAGATGTTGGCTATGCAATTTTGTTTAGTACCTAATGGCATTTTGAATTATTTACTTGTAAATAGGCCCGCTTAAACGAACAGTATTTTAGCATATTTGTCCATTGAATATTATTTTAGCATATTTGCATTAGCTTTTGTTCTATTTTTAAGCGAAACGAGATTCCAGTATTCATGAGTTGATTCCGTATTTTATTTTAATTTAAAACACCGCAAGTAGTAACGATAGTAAGTTTTGAACAGCTGATTATATTGTTGTATATTTTAATTATTATTTTTATAATTAATTATTTAAATGTGAAAGCGAAGGTAACGATGTTTCCAAATGTTATTTAGTTCGGTAACTTCATGGTGGGCACTTTTTAAATAAATTCTTTAGAGGCTATAAATTATTTTGCCTCTGATTAGTTGCTTAAAAAACTTTGGTTCAACTGGGTCTGATAAACTTTGTAACAAGATTGGTAAATTTTCTGCTGCCAGCTGGATAGTTTTTGAATTGCAATTAGAACACATCGACAACGTTTGTTTGTTAAATAACGTGTTGCTTAAGATTGTGTTACGTATATTGCAGGAATGTGCTATTCATATTTAAGGCTGGCAGTCTTTGCATGTCTGAGAACACTACAAATTCATATGTCTCAATATTGAAAGATTTGTAGCTTCCGTCTGTCTATACAATAACTTAGCGGATGTTAAAATAACCACTTCGCTATGCACTAAAATTTTTCTATTTATTGTAAACAAAGATGAAACCAGTAAATAAAAAACGAGAATGAATGACGACAATGGTCCAGTGAAATCCAGTTAATTATTTGTTTTAAAATAACATCGTCGTCTAGCTTTAATATTTTCGATATCTATTGATTAGGTATAGCAAAACCATTTCATACATACGTGCTATGTAGTTTAAGTATATCAAAATAAATTTTACT
This sequence comes from Nephrotoma flavescens, assembly GCA_932526605.1. Taxonomy (NCBI): domain Eukaryota; kingdom Metazoa; phylum Arthropoda; class Insecta; order Diptera; family Tipulidae; genus Nephrotoma; species Nephrotoma flavescens. The sequence continues at coordinate 285,596,173 of OW052221.1, read as the reverse complement.
CTTAATTTCTAAAATGAAATTGGATTATCAAATGTATATGATATAGGTACATGGATATAGTAGATGTTCTGTATTTTGAGTGCCGATAAAATTCAGCAATAGAAAATTGGCTATAAAGTTCATACAACGTAAGTATATAATATGTAGGTTTAGACATGAATTCTGTAAAATGTCCTTTTTCTTGTTCTCTTTGCGAGTTTATAGTGTATAAATTTTAACATCTGATATAAACGTTTGTTGCATAAAATAAGCAAAACACAATTGATTATGGACCATAATTTTTTTCCTTGTGTTGCTAGCTTAAAATTTGCTTTGCTTAATTATCAGATTCACCATTCAGTCATATTGTATTAACAAAACGTAGTTAACCAGGAGACAAACCGATAATGCAACATACAATTAACAACTTCTTAATATAGAAACCAGAAGCACTTCATCTTACTTTATCTTTCTTTGGGCATCAAAATTTAGCGAGTTTAAATATTACTGACAGCGAGGAGCTTTGAGCCTACCAGAAGTTAATGAAAATTGAAATGGTTCCCATTTGGTTGGACTGACGTATGGACGTATTGGACTGTGGTTTTTGTTGGACTGACATATTTTATGGCTTCTAAGACTGAATGCCGTTTTTAATTTGCGGTTTATGATTGTTTATTTATTTCAAAATTCCGCAAAATATTGTTCTCAGTTCGTTCTAACACGACCTAAAATATCTAATATTGATATTATCTGCGAAGAGAATTGATTTTACATGAAGGGGGGGTCTGCCGATTTTTGTCCTAATATCCTCAATTTTTAACATTTTAACTTTCTGTGCCATTCGTCCTGCTGATAATGTCGTATTTAAAATACTCGAGAGGCTATATCTTCATTAAAACAATAACAGTTCTATGATAGCACTGATAATGACCGTCGTATAATCACAGTGCTAAAAAGTAGCCAAAGAAATAGCTAGTTAGATTTTTGCCTATAAACCGATCAATTCAAGACGTTTTATCGTCTATACTAGACGCAACCGTTAGATCACAAAAATCCAGTAGGGTCAGCCAAGAAGCCGAATGGTAAACTGACTCTTAGCTCATTAGTGAAAGATCACTTCTGCATAATCCTGCGTAATCGGGAGCTGAAGGAAGACATTAACATGAACCTACATCTTATTCATTCAGAAGCTTACAGGCTCTCCCCTATTCACTGGGCTGTAAATCCATTTAGCCCTTAACAATTTTCAGTTGAAGATGGAGTGTATCTGAATTAATCGAGCCAATACTTGTTATGCTGTATAGGACTACTTTGAAATATGTTCCACGGTGCTGAAGAGGCGTACGAGTAAATTTCTTGCAAAAGTGCAAGGGAAGAGGTAATCCTGTTTCTTGACTCACGTTATTTATCTTAAAAAGCAGGGAGACAATTCTGAGTAACTTTATCAATACAATCAGTATATTCCTTGAACCCAAGTCAAGTTGTGAAACTGTAAAACCAACAGAGAGTGCTACATGAGCTGACAACAGAATTTAAAGAGTTCAAGCACAAACTAGAACAATGGTCTTTGAATTCTCAATCGCAGGATGGACTGTTAGATGTTGAAGTGTAGGAAGATTCAGTCCTCATTCAGTGGCGAGACCATTACTATCGCAGCGCATTCAGACTATCTTCAAGTAAGGGTCTTCTTTCCTCTGCTGCGGCTGCTAGTGATGGACATATCAATCTCAGTGTCAATCCAGAAGAATGTGTCAATTTCAAGGTAAAAACATGGAAATAATGCTGGAAGCTAAATATTTGGGACATCTGGTATACTACTAACATCTGGTATATCAATCTACAAAAAACGACCCTATATGTTTATACCTTTAGTTTGGCAGCCAAACTTACACAACATTAAATTTAGGGTTTTCCAATAAGAGTGATATGATTTCTTTAAAAAACACACTGAGTGTTAAGGAAATTGAAATGTTTTTTATTTAATGTGAAGTACAATCGATACAATTAAGTTCTGAATAACACGTCATTCAAATGGCCTCCACTACTTCTTCTACAGGAACGAATTCGATGAATCCAATTTTCGAGCACCTTTTCCACTAAATCAAGTCGTATATCATGAATAGCACGTTCAATATTGTCTTGTAAAGCTTGAAGAGAGCTTGGTTTATTGCTAACGACTAATGACTTCAAATAACCCCACAAGAAATAGTCTAATGGTGTTAAATCACAACTTCTCGGAGGCCATTCAATATTACAATTTCTTGAAATAATCGAATCTCCAAACTTTTCTCGCAATAATTCAATTGTTGCACTTGCTGTGTGGCACGTAGCACCGTCTTGCTGGAACCAAATGTTGTCAAGATCAACTTCTTCCAATTTCGGTTATAAAAAATTGGTAATCATCGATCGATACCGATCTCCATTGACAGTAACGGTGTTACCAGCTTCATTTCGAAAAAAATACGGACCGATGATTCCACCAGACCAAAAACCACACCAAACTGTCAATTTAGGTGAATGTAATGGTTTTTCATGAAAAATTTGTGGATTTACTTCGCACCAGAATCGACAATTTTGTTTATTTACCGCACCACTCAGATGAAAGTGCGCCTCGTGGAAGAAGATGATTTTCTTAAAAAATCGTTATCGTTTTCAAGTTGTTCCAAGGCAAAATCAGCAAATTCACGACGTTTACGGTGGTCCAATGGCTTCAGTTCTTGAATGAGAACAATTTTATACGGATGCAAACCCAAATCCTTTCTCAAAATCCGCCAGGTTGTGGTTTGAGACAGTCCCAATTCTTGAGAATGTCTTGGAATCGACAAATTGCGGTCAACAGCAACACTTGCATGAACGACAGCAATATTTGCATTACTTCGAGCGTTTCTTTGTCTTATTGGCACTGAAACATTATGTAAAGAAAATTTTCAACAATTCGACGAATAGCGAGCACACTTGGACGATTATTACGACTAAAAAATGACAAAAGCGCACGAAAAGTTGCAATTGGAGAACAATTATTTTACTGAATACAATGAAACAAAAAATGACAGATCATGACATATTACAAATGGCCGAAACGTCACTTAAAAATCATATCATTCCTATTGGAAAACCCTATACTTACTAAATAAATTTTAGAGTTTAATCTTGTCTAAGTGCAACATATATGTATACCTATGAAAACAGGTCAAAATAAATAAACCAATTATAAGGCTTGGATCATATAAACAACGAGAAGAATCAGACAAATGCAACCCGTTCTACAAGCGGATATTCTCGTAGTAGAGGTCTGCACAATTGAATGTGTCAAAAGAAAAGAGATCAAAGATACCAGAAAACAGATCTTCATAATCTCGGATGGCCAAGCAGCATTTCATGTTGAGTTGCTATTTATTTTTAATAGGCCTGGGCAAGGAAAACAATATTATCGTAACGTGATCTCCTGCGCATGCAGATAGCACCTTCACTGATCGCAAACTCAACATTTTCTATTCCAAGAGCCGCTTAAATAGAAGAAATATGGATACAATAATGGGCATCTAGACTTTTCTCAAAATGGACGGAAAATGATTTAGGTCCCTAAAATGGCAGTTTATCTGGGACACATAATAGATCTAACGGCTACAAGGCACAAGTTTCTAGTCTAATATAAAAAAAATCTGAATTAACTAAATCAAGAGATTTAACATACAACGTGTGGTCGAGATTCTGTTTCATTGCTATCAAGCAAGTACTTTACATTGAGTTATACTTGATGTTATGTAAAAAAGATAGATTTTATTTTGATTACAAAATCTTGCCTTTTACTGATTAATTATTTCAAAAATAAATAGAAATTTATGGGATTTGCTATTGTGCTGAAAGTGCGTAGCATTTGTAATATTCAAATTCAAATTTTTTCAAACTACCACGTTTCCTTAACAGCACTAAGAAATTCGAAATTTGCTACAATTATTTGATATTCTTATAAGCTAGGATAACCTTAATGTTTTCAGTTTTCTTAAGATCGTTAGAATAGAGCGAGAACGTAATTTTGAAATATTTGAAATAACTACATTAGACATTCTTTATTTATAAATTACTAAATTCACACATAGTTATCATAAATATGTCAAAAAATCTCGCGCTAAAAAAATGAAATTATAAATCTATATTGAATAAGTGGTGAAAGTGGTTTAAGAAATTTATTTTTGGCAATATCCACAAAAACGTGTCTACACTATAGAACGAGTTTTATAAAAATATGAATCTGAAGAACTTACACATAATAATTTCACTGGATTTAACCTGAGGTGTTATTTCCCAAATCAACCGAAAATACTAAATGCATTTTAAAATGTAATTAATCACGTCCTTCCCTTGTATTTCCGGTATTTTGTATATAGAAATCTAAAGCACTATACATTAAATTTTGCGTCATGTTGTTGATTTATGTACTTATCTAACCGGAATTTAATTAATAAAAACAAATATATGAAAAATGCTGTGCCTTCTGATGCCTCAAACTACTTAATTCAATTATCCCAATTCAAATACCAACATTTACGCCCGCATTTCTCTTATTATTAAATAGTACTTACTAAAATTAATTTGGAATTCTATACTTATCTTTTGTTAGTTAGTTACATAAGAAAATAAAAATATTTTCTTGTATAATTAATTGCTATATTCATTAATAACGATTATTCTTGACAATAGAACAATTATGGAATCTAACGATCTGTGTGAATTTTCTTAACGAGGAAAATCATATCACATTATTACAATGGCGAATATGCTAGTTAAAATATTTATTCAGTTCAGTGTCGTTTAAAAGTATAATAATATTAGAGCTTTGGTGACTGGTTTCATATACGGGAGCTATATGCCGATTAAATCATTATATGCAAAATATTCAATGCAAATTTGTTAAACAATTTTATCGTGTGTACACAAGATCAAATCCCACATTATATACTCAAATTTATGTGAATAAAGTGGTTGGTTGCAATCTTAATTTTATTTTCCCTAGTTTGTTTAATGCTAGAGACGAGTTATCTGTTTAGCAAAGTTCTTTGTCACAATTAATTGTTTTATATACTTATGTCGACTGTTTGAATTTATCAAAATCAAATCATTTAACATTGTTGTCAGATAAGATAATTAAAGCAGTTAATATTGATTCGTTGTCGTTATATAAATACATAAAACACTTGTATATACTTACACACATACTTACTTTATACTTAACTGCAATGTGGGTGAATGATTGTTAAAGATATTCGATATTCTGTAGGAGGATTTCTTAAATTTATTTCCGGTTATCCTATCATCCAAAACCATAATATTGGTTGGTTTGGGGCCAACATGATTAAAAAAAATGGCTAGCTAATCGAATAAAATTATTTTATTATTTATGCGCCACACAGAAAATTTGGAATATTAGTGTTTGTGTCTAAATTAGTTTTAATCTGAAGCTGCTTCAGAGTGGACCACAGAAATATGTACATACTTCCAAAAATGGCGTGCTGGTTTCTGATACACTTAATAAATGCTATGTGGAAATAAATCACCATTCTAAGCGAATAGTCTACGTTATATTCGAACGAAGTATAAGCCAAATTATTGGTTACATGTTTAATTTCAGCAGTCTCAACCAAGTAAGACATATCAGCCTTTATTTAGAGATACTTGAAATGAAATTCGTTCAAGGGATATTTTGGAATTATGAATGATAATTCATAATTAATTAAGCCTCTATTCAACATAATAATGACTCGAAGTCGTGTGATATTAATTCCTGAAAACGCGTATTACTTTACCATGGCCTGACAGTAAACTCTAGAAATTGGTAAATGAAATATCAACGACCAACCGCCTCGAAGCAAATTTTGTTGTACTATATGGGTTGGGTTTGAAATCCCGTCTTTTCAAAATCCTGAATCAACATCTCGCATTTTAAAATTCCGTTTATTAAAACCCCGTTTTATTGAACGCCGGGTCACATAAAAAATATTTCAAAAATATTTTTAATGCAGAAATTACATTAAATAATTGTTCGAACCGAACCAATGCATGTTTCTTAACCAATTATTTTCCAATTTTGTTTGCAGGGATTGTTATTCTTTTTTACCTTACTTTAATAGAATTGGATTGAAATTTTAACAGGAATTTTGCATGCATTTCTTCAATCCAGCCATGCCGAATTTAACTAGATAGACCGTTTCTCTGTTTGTTTTTTTGAAGTCTATTACAATGGCGGGCGCCGTAATTAAAAAATAACAACAATAAAATAGGATTGTGATAAACTTTTTCTAGACGTGCAATGCATAAAATAATTGTTGAAACCTAACCCAGCTAGATCTAAATTCTAACAAGAATGTTTATATCAAATTTTCATTACTACATTGATATATGACCTAGTTTCATTCTAGGTCGAATTCCAGTAATTACTTACAAGTTCAAAATTCATCTTAGAATCCTAATATACAATCAGTAACGAAAATGATCATGCACACAGAATTTATTTTGTAGTATTTTATTAAATTAAATAATTTTATAAATTAACAAATCCAAAAATATAAAATAGAAATTCGTTTAGCGTTTATAATAAAAAAAAAAAAAATCAAGAATTTTTTGCAACGAAAATGATCATGCACTTATTGTATGATAAGTAAGTACTCCATTTTTCTTAAATCATTTATATAAATTTTATTTCATAATTATTTTAATATCGAGTTGGCCCTCCTTTATTTTTTATAACCTCTTTCTGTCTTCTAGGCATTGATTCTACTAAGTTCTTGGTAACTTCCGGTGAATTTTTATACCGTTCTTTCATTATTGTTCCTTGCAACGTTTGCTGGTATTTTCTAATTTGGCGGACAAGGTGATTCCTTAAATGTTCATTGGGGTTCAGCTCAGGCGATTGGGGTGGCGAATGTAACTTGTTTGGGACATAACGGAACCACCATCATAGGAGGCAATGCAAACGCATTACAAACAACGTAAAACCATTTGTGGTGCAACCGCAAATAACAAAAATAAACTCCAACGCAGATAACAATCGCTTCTTGTATTTGTTAGCTAACGGTATTCTTGTCTTTTTCTCATCGCTTCTCGTCACATTTATTTATTTTATTTTCTCGACATAAAATCTCAACAGCGCGATCGCGCTGCATGGGACTCAAACGGTTAATAGTTGGGATGATGTGTTTTGGCTGTAGCAGGTTTTCTCCAAATTTTACCTCTCTCATCGGCTCCTAAAATGTTGAATTTACTTTCATCCGTAAAAACAACCGTCTTCCTACGTACTTGATTGGCTTCTAACTGTTTCTATTCAAAACAAATTTTTGTAATAATAAGTGTTAACACCACTAAATGGCAAAATTAAAAGTAACTAAAGTTGCAATTTATGAGGAATTTAAAAAAAACCATTTTTGTATTTTCTCATTTTTCGCAACTGTTTGTTTTATGTGAAGTTAATCGTTTTGGCAAATGAAACATCCATTTGTTGATTGTGTAGATTAGAATTGCGTTGTCATTGTGTTACTAACTATCGACTTAACCTAGGTGTCTTTAACCGGGCTGATTCAGTCAATCAACTTGTTTAGGAAGCCGGAAAGAATTAATTTTGTATTAAATTTCAGGAAAATTTTCAGATGTACGTGAAATAATATAATTTTTCCCTCAGGTTGCTGATTTTGAGAAGCAATTGTTGAAGACTAATACCATCATTATCCATTAAACCTATAAAGCCGTTATCCTTCCTCTAGTAGATTAGAAGTAGATTAGAATTGCGTTGTGCCGTACGATCGCTAGGTGTCTGAAACCGGGTCGTTCCGTCCCAAAAAAAAAAAAACCTTTCCTATCCTTCTTACTGTTATGTGTAAACAGGCTGTAGGAATAGGCCCGGCGTTATCCGGGACACTTGTCAAGTACTTGGTCTTACAGTCCAATCAATCAATCTGTAAAAACAACCGTCTTCCAGAAGTTGAAGTCTTTTGTTTTTAATTTTTCTGCAAATTCAATTCTTTTTTTGGAATTAATATTCGAAATTAATGGTTACTTGCGTGGCACACGGCCATGATATCCATATTTACACAAAACCTTTCTAGTATTTTGGGTGTGGGTAGCTTGGTTAAGTATCTTTTCCACTTCTGAGCTAGTTTTGGAGCGGCTGTTTTTGGATTTTCTCTCACCAAATCTAAATTTTTTCGCTCGTCCCGATTGGAAAAATATTGCTTTTCACTGTAGAATGACTTTGATCAACTAATTTTCCAATTTCGCGCACATGTTTTGCAGTACGTTTCATAATTTAATCTAATAATAAACTGCAAAATAAGTTCTCTAATTCTTATATTTTGTAATTTTTTCTCAAAAATCAGTGTGTATGATCATTTTGGTTAAGAAATAGCCAAGTTCCATTCAACTTGGTCAAAATACAAAACTTCCTTAATTCATGCTACAACGCATCCCCAATAGAATTCCTTTTGAATTTTTTCTAACAGAAAAGTATGAAAAAATGAGAAAATAAATTTTTTCTTAAATTTTTTTTTTCATACTTTTCTGTAAGGAAAAAGTCATAAGGAATTCTATTGGGGATGCGCGTTTATTATAGAATCCCAATCCTATTTCCAACCAAATCCCAAAATTTTTAAAACAATTATGTTAGAATACAAACCACACGGAATGGCCGACTTTCTAATAAATATAGATAACAAAGTTTTTACTAAGTTTCAAACACAAAAAATCTCAGTTTTCGGCCAGATTTTAAAACTCGGATGTATACAGCTGGGTTTACCAGAAGTTCATCTACTTGTCGAACATATAAAATTTTCCTTTAGAAACTTCAACTAAGCATACAAAATACAAAGTTTTAGTCCCTAAACATAGATGTTTAACCCTTTGCACTCGATTTATTTTCAAGGTTGTTGGGTGTCAATTTGTATTTTTAGCAATTTACAGTGGTAGAGTTGAACTTATTATATTTATTTCATTTACTTATTATTACTATTATAAATTGTTTTAATTTTTGTAATCTTTTACAGTGTGGTACTTTTTTTTGGTCTTCAGAGTTCTAGAGTAAATTTATGTTGTCACTTGACATACGAGTGGAAAAAAGCGTTAATTGTTCGTTGAAATAAAGGACAGTTGAGATGGTTCACGTAAGATTGCTAGGAATTCGGAGAGCCAACATTTGATTGGAAATTGCTACTAATACTCTTATTATGGCTCTCATCTGAGTGACAACTACAGATCTAAGTTGCATAGCAATTTTAGATAAAGTGAGAATTACTTTTCATAATTTCATCATTCAATTATGTTACTATGTTATTGTATGTTGTAGTTTTGTATCTTTATGGGATCATTTTTACTCGGTTTCAATAAATATGTAAATACATCACAATGGGGGCCTTAAACTTGCTGTGGGTAAATAAACAAAATTAAAAACTATAATTTGAAACAAATTTTTAAAATTGGATGGGACTGGTCGAAAATTGTAGCTTACTGCAGGGTAGGAACTAAAAAGTTAAATTTTACTTTTTTATCATGAATAATTTCTTAAACATTTAATTTTACCCTTCCGTTTAAAGTTAAACTTTTGTTATAATTGGGATTGTTTATTGCTGTAGGCAGTGACAGATAATTACATAGAACAAAATTGGATCAACAAAGCACGCATATCAACGAATTTTAAACTCGTAACCCAATAATCGATTTAAGACTTTAGTCAGAATTAGTCAATCAATTGTTCGACGAGCTAGAAGGCCAAATTACACTAAAGAGAAAAACTGGGCCGACATGTTGTAACTATCACTATTTTCGCTTCGACGAAAAAACCGTGCTACTTTGCTGAAAATTTAAAAATTTACATGAAAGAAAAAATGTTTACTTTCAAAATACCGTTGTTCTATCGCAAATGCATCGAAGCGAAAATAGTGATAGTTACAACATGTCAACCCTGATTTTCAGTTCTAAAATAAATTTGAAAGTGCTAAATCTCACATAGAATGTGATAACTTCTCGACACTGAACTAATGTTGAGATGTTGAAACCAACATCGGTCGTTTCATTAGACCTGGAGTCAGGAGGGATTGCAAGTTTACTTATATTTGATGTTTTTTGTTCCTATTACTACATTTTTTAAAATATAATATATACATAATTGAGATTTTTTTAAACAGGGGATCTGCTAAACTTATGGAAACGTCAGATTAATTGGGACGTCTCGTAGATGAGGATTTTACTCAGTGGGGAAGTTATTGACACAATAATGTCTCATTATCGACAGTCAAGCATGACACAAATACAGGGTGATATTTTTGCTTTTTGTTTTTTCGTGTATATGTTTTTGACACATCACGCGTGATTAGCAACATTTGTCAAAGTCAGTTGTTCTCAGTTAGCATTGCCATTTCATCATGGAAAGACTTACACTCGAACAACGTATACAATTTATTGAATTTTATTATCAGAATACATGTTTAGTAAAAAATGTGCTCGCGCACTTCGTCCATCATTTTATGGTCGTCATAATCGAGCAAGCAATTTAAGCCATTGCGACAAAATTTTTCACCAATTTTGCGTTATTCGACATCAATCTACCAAATCTTATGCGTAGATTGCGTACAGAACAAAATATTGCTTTTGTAGCAGCTAGTGTTGCGGAAGACGGCAAAATGTTCATTCGTCGCAATGCACAGTAATTGGGATTGTGTAATGATTTCTGAGTTTTTTTTGCCCAAAATGCATGAACTGAATCTGATCAGCACTCGAAACCATGGACTTATTGAGAAATGAGTTCAGTGAGAAATTTATCTCACGTTTCGGTCCGAACAAACATTTTTTTTTACATTTTCTATCGACATCGACATTAAGAAAAAGGTTTAGAAACAGAAACAAATGTTTTTCCGTCCGTTAAAAATAATTAACACAGATGTTGACCAATTTCAAACTGAACGAACATCCGTGCATTTTGGCAGCCTTTGTTTAAAGGGAACATTGGTCGCTTGGGCTGTTGATCACATCTATCTAATCGCATGTCTATATGTCTATCTAACTAAACAGCTAACCGTTTAAATAGTCAGATTAATAAGCCTCTCATTGTTTTGACAGTTTCGATCCCTCTTGCTTTATATAAACTGCGGTTTGCGGTTTGTCCACCAGATGTCAGAAACTTTGTTGGAAATCGCCAATATTGTTTCTAAACATAACATTGTACTTTTTATGCTGTGCACTTTACGGTACGTGCTTACAAAACCCATTCCTCCATCTTCTGCCACGATTGTGTATGTGATTACATAACTTTGCATAAAGCAATTAAACGCCCATCTCTTAAAGGAAAACAAATTAAAAGACGAAAACGATTTTCTTAATCGTTATACATGTAACATCTTATACTTGTGCATTACACTACTAAACTAGATTATCATCGTATAATTAATCAAACTAAATTATACAAAGTTTATACGATTTCAGTTTATTATTTGCTAATTCATATTAACCTCTTTTCTACGTCCATCCATCTCCTTCGTATATGTAATGCATAACAAGAAAAAATGGTCAAGATTTAGATTTAATTATTACCGTATATGAATGAAACCAAACAGCGAATAAGAAGACTGTTAATGTTTTTAGGGGAGAGGTTAATGTTGTTTTTGGTGAAACTTCACCCAAAATCGAATAAAGCAAAAAAATATATATCTAACTCAAAAGTTTAGGGCTAATATCTTTTATATGTATTTTAGAAATGCTTCTTGGATTAACATACCAAATAAATAGATTATAAGAATTATAAACTTTTGTGTTTTTTGTTTTTGTTTTTGGATTTCTTGTGTACAAAAAACAGTGAAAAGGGTATTTGAACCTTAATCCTTATGTGTAATGTTTTACCAAATTTTTGATTTTTGCTATTAGACAAGGCGAGAGAAGATGAAATTATGATTTGGACGTGAGCTTATCACTTCGTCAGTGTAATTTTATGGTTTGATATCTTAATAAAAAATTGTGAAAGTACACAAGAGGAGAGGAGATGTTTAATAGAAGATTTTCTATTGGAGCTCAGAACTTCAACCATTTTATTGGGTGTTTGTTCAGAGACATCGGAATTGATGTTGCAGCTTCGTGCGGATTTGCGAACAGATAACGTATATTCCCAAAAATTTGGATATAAATGCCAATTCTACGACAATTGGCATCGATAAATTTAGGCCAGTATTCGGAATACTTGTGGTTTCGCCGAATTTAAGTATTTCGTCACCTTGAGAAACCAGAAATGGACAAGATTGAAATTCTAAAATTGTTTTCAGTTTTTGTTGAGTTGAGAATTCCGGCGTCGGGAAATATGTAAACCAATAATTTTGTGTGGTTTTGAAAAACAATCATAGGAGGTTGCCATGTTGCATTGTAAATTAACGTAGGCCTCATCATCATTTACATTGCTCCTTCGTGATGGTTTTCGCTAGCTGTCCCGTAACAAGGGGAGTAAACGTAATTGTTCCTCTACACGGTTCTGCGTTTGGTTAATAGGAGGTAGGGTGCACTTTACGAAAAATATGGTCTTGAAAATTAAGAACGCGTAAGTGTTTTTTTTACCTAGACTTTATGCTATTTCAGTATAATACCGTCAATCGCGGACACCCTCAACATATGATCGATCAAAATTATCAAAAACGAAAGCGATGAGTAGTGTAGTACAGCAAATACAGGTATGGAATAAATAGTTTCGTGTAAATAAATCATAATTTCCTGGGATGAAAAATGGGATGTTCTATTCTTGAACGATTTTCTTACTATTCGTCTTTGGAATGGTTCATTATTGCCATAAAGCCAAATCTAATTTAGCTTCCTTCAAAAACCCTTTTACATGGTGAAAAAAAAATTTATAGAATACTAAATGAAAGAAAATTGCTGGAAAGATAATTACGATTTTGCAATATTCAGAATAGTCGAAGGTTGACATTAAAGTAGTACTTATGCGAAAAGTATTTGATTCAATAAATACTTCTTGTAGTCCGGGATTATATTTACCATGGTATAAACTGAATTTGAACAGAATCGGTAAGCAAAAAGCCGAACGGAAGTTGGATCGCTATGGCCAAATTCCAAAAATCACCCAAAATTATTAAAACCTTTTGTATGGTTAAAATTCAGAAATTGGTCAAAAGTAATGTTAAAATCGATTTACCAATAATTAATCCACAATTGAATTAGATCAATAAATGAGCGAGTTGCACCTCAGCCTTAGATTAAAAATTCTAGAACTTTGTGTAAAATTCACGATAAAGAAACGACCGATTCCTTTCAGAACTCTGTCGAAATTCATGTTACAATCTTTTTCCTAAGGCACAATCCAAATTTAATCACAACCATTTAGAAATGGCTAAGTTACATTCACCCGGCAACATTCTCAAATTTTAATAAAAATTCGGAAAGAATAGGTAACCAATCTGTTCTAAAATTCAAATTTGATTAGAACGTAAACGAGGTTATAGTCGAGCGTATATTTTATTGGTCGAACGCCTATAAGCTTGAGATTAAAGGAACGTTTGGGTAAATAAATACCATTTTCGTCAATATCTCCCTTCCAATGAAGTTGCGGCTATGGATGTGACTTGAGAGACTATTCTCCTCTTGACGGATTTTTGTTTAGTTTTTTGACCGATCTCAATGGGTTTTTATGTTCTAAGGAGAGTACTTAATCTTTCCAGGTTTTCGTTTTATTATTCTTTAGTCCAATAAAAAATTCGGTAAGACCTATTAGATTCCCATCAATCTTTCCAAAGGCAACGTGAGGCTTATTTCTTGAATTAAAAGTTTTTAATACAAACACAAAATCATGAAGAGCGTAGCTAGCTTATTGCGGAAATTTTATAGTAAGTGGTTTCAAATAGCAGAAATATTTAGTGTGTTGTTTTAAATAAAGGGTGTTGAAGTGGTTCTCTTCATCAAAGAATAATTAAAATTTTGTTGAAATTTGCCTTCTTTAGTGTTCTTTGCTTTTTAAGATTTAAATTTAATTTTTCTCTCCCTCTCTTTGTTCTGCCCTTTATCATCGGAGAACGAATGATCAAGGGACAATTCTGTAGCCAGCACACATTCAAAAGCATGTAAAACTTCCTGTACCAGAGGTAGAGCCGATCTCCCCCGGAAATGACGGCCTAAGACTGCGCACATGACATCGGGAGTTAGTTCGGGAAAAATACCATGGTATCACACAAAATGTATTAAAACAACAACAAAGTTGAAAATATTTCAACTCGAGTATAGAACTAATAGGCGGGGCATAAAACATTTCACGCAAATTTGATTGGTTTTGAGTTCAGGAGCGAGTATGATGCTTTTTATTTCCGATGTCATGTAAGCAGCATAAATCGTGTGCGAGAGAGGAAGCAATGACACTAATCGAAGAGGTAAGCAGAGATCTTACTTCAAGAGATCTTACTTTATGTTGAAATTTTGTGCTTTCGCCTGTACTTAGTGATTCAAATACGATATCTTGTTGATATTTTGGACTGCATATAACTTTAATACAGATATACTTAATGAAGAAACCATCGTAATCTGTCTCTATCTAAAAGATATGTTAAGAAATTTCTTATGATATACACAAGTACCAAAATGTTTCACTCGTTATCTTTATGCACCCTTGTGATCTTTCACTCTTTTCAAAAAACACAACCAATGGCAAAATAAAAACAACAAGTTTAATGAATATCACTTTGCAATAATTAAATGTGTATACAACAAAATAGGGTAAATATAATTCATCAAGAAAAAAAAAATTTGAGCAATGTCTATTCCAAAATCCCATGACCAAACCATATAAACACAACTAATATTTTATGCAACCACAAAACTTTCCCGCACATTTCTCAAATAATTCTGTATAGTACGAGTATATGGTTGGTATGCCACATACACAAGACAATAAATTTCACGCGCGCATGAATAACCTTTACGAAAATTTGTTAATTAAACTATTTTTTTAATTCGCATAGTCGCGTTTTTAGTTAATCTATTAGTAATTAAAGGTATGCACATGTGGTCATCGGTGTTTTGAAATTTAATATTCCATTTATACAAGAGCCAAGTTGAAAAATCACGTGAATGTTGTTGTTGTTCAGTTTAATGTTTCACTGTCTGTTTAACTTTGTATATATGTATTGTAGTTTCATTTTAGTTTATGCTTCTATTTATTTTATTTACTTCTTGACATTCAAAGAATGTTTCACAACAATTATATCAAAAGAAATCATAAATTTGTATAAACGTATATTCAATACGAGTGCATGGAACGTCTATTCATGTAGAGTGCGAGTGAGAAAGACATTAAAAGTGAAAGTCACTCATAGTGTTTAGTGTAAAATATAAGAATAGTTTATGAATATTAAATCTACTTCATAAGCATGCAAAACTATATACATATCTAAATTTGTTACGCTGCGAGCCGATCTGGGCAGCATGATTGCCACGAGCTATAAGCGGATGACATATTTATTATCATGTTATTCAAGTTGGTCGTAAATTTAAAAATGATTTGGTATCGAGCCTTTTAATTTACAATTTCTGTTTTAATATTTAAATGGTTCTATTAAAGTTGGCTACTAATTCAACAACAAATAGGCTCGATTCCGTAGTCAAATAATTTATGCAGTATTTTTATATTTGTGTTTTTTTAATACAAATCCCCTCACTCTTTATAGAACTGCATCTTCAAAAGGTAAAGCAATCGAAACATTTGGTTTTTATTTAGAAAGATTTTCTTATGTATAAAGTTTAACAAAGGTCTTTCGAAATATTCGGCTGTCGTCAATAAGCATGTTTAAATCCAATATAATTAATATTAGATTATTCGAGGCATACTCAAAGCCAGTTTTCCCCAATCCCAAAATAATAATTTGTTAGCCAAAATAATAATTTTATTAAAAGTAAAGATCTCAAGAATTTATAGCATGTACCATTTTAATATTTAGTTAAGATTGGAACTAGCAAGCCCTAAAGTAATAGTAAAGTTAAAAAATCGGGGTCCCCTCGATATTCCCTCGAAGTACAAACTTTCACAATTTAAACATTGTTTGTTGCGTATTCCAGCTTTGAGTCTAATATCTGTTTACATGTACACTTAAGCCCTTTACAAATGGGATTTTGTCATGAGCTTCGGTTTTGAAATTTACCCCCCGATTCTAACGTACAGTCACAGACGTATTTTCAGTCTTAGCGATAACTTTTGTCTTAACGAAGACTAGATACTTTAAATTCGTATTCTGCACTTAGTCTTATCTGTCAGTAGTCTTAAAAAATTGTCTTCGTTAATGTCAGCGAAATAGGTGGTCTTAGGAATCATAATTTTGACATTTACACAAAAACAATAATTATATGTATTTGACTATAAAACCGGAAAAATTATTCAAAATACAATATTATGTACTCTTTCAGCATATATAAAACATAAATTTGAGTTTTTTTTTACCAATTTCGAATTGAACTGTCACTTTTAGTTCATAAATTTGAAACAATATGGTAAAAATTTGGTTTCGACAGCTCTACAAAAGTCTTTAGAGAGTTTCTAATATGTATTTAAGACTACTGTCTTCAGAATTTCAATGAAGACTTTAGTCTTAAAAAATAAAGTCTTAACAAGAAAGTTAAGTTTTAACATACAATGATGAGCTTAGCTAAGATAGTCTTAGTAGTCTTATCGTCAGAATCGGGGGGTTAGTTGAGGGTTGTTGCGTTCTTTACAGTCTATTTTTTCATAGTTATTTATTACAATAATTAAAATCCGCAGAATAAAAATCACTAATGATTAGTCCAGGGCATAAGATCACAAAATTTACATATATCTGTATGACATAAAGTTACGGAAATTTCATTAAAACATGACGAAAATTGAGCACTCCAATCATAGAAATTTTAAAGTTATGATTCAGTCTATTTTTGAAACAAGCTTTAGTCAGGCCGAAACCCCAAATATCACAGAAATCGTTAAAGTTCGCAACCATAAAATTAATTGATTCGTGTACTGAGTAATTGGAACGATGAAAATACGATATCAATAAAGACCTTGTTCTAAGTTGTCTTGTGGAACAATCAATCCTTGCGTCCAAAACATCATTCACAAATAAAGCAGCAAAACAACGCCTGACAAGGACTCTAAATTTAAAACGAAACATCTTGTATTGTAACTAAGTAGGCATAGTTTGAAGATTCTCCAAATAAGTTGATCGTCTGTCCATGTTAAAGAGATTAAATTTAAAAAGGATGTGCCCAACTTTAAATAATTCCTGCCACACTACAAAAATAAAGAACCCCAAAAATAAAGAATCCAGGCCAGATTATAATTTAGTGGAACCCGAAAATCCATCCAAAAATTATTATTTTCTCTACATATTACAAAGTCAAGAAACGGTAGCTTTCATTTATTTCCTCTTCAATGTAAACTAAATTGTTCCGGCATGTGAGTTGAGTAACTTTAGAAATCGGCGAGCTGCATTTTTACCAATAACCGCAAACATACCTTCAACATACCGTATCCAAATTCTTGAAAAATTAATGTTTCGTTTCTAGATGTTCCTCTAGGTGTCCCATAAATAAGTTGGCAATGAAAGGCGAAAATGAGTTTCTCATTGAGGTGCCGAATGTTTGCTGATATGCCTGAACTTTGGGTCATGCAGGTTTCCGAAACAGGATATACGTTTTTGCTTTGTACGGTTTTGTTCCTTTTTTAAAAGTTCCTAACCGTTTCATCAAAGTGAATGTCGAAAATATATTTATTTAAGACACAAACATTTAATTAACTAACGTGTTGTAATTTGTTGTTGTTAATTTTCGTTTCGAACGAATGTTAAAGGGCGAAAAAATCTAACAAATTTATTATCAAATAAATATTGGTTCCCACTGTCAACACATTCTGCATGTCCAGGGTCCAGTTGAACTCGACATGTATTCTTGGTCCGCACTCAGAAAAAAATATGATAAATTTATGATTGCATTTACCATAATATCATCATTGTATGTTAAATACAATTATTTAAATGATTGATTTTATCATACTATGATTGATTTTATCATCCTTTCATTTCATAAGTTACTTTAGAGCAAATCAAAAATTTCTGAAAAATAGTGTTTATCTTGTTGGTAAAACAAATACGCTATTTTTCATCTTAAGATGCTTACTTTGTTGGAAACATAAATTCATTCAAATCGCATCATCATTCATTCAATCCATGAAAATATGAAAATATTTCGGTGGTTACAAAGACCTCATTAGGAGGTTCGAAGTAGCAACAGTACCTTCTACTTTCCATAGCCACAATTTACAAATACAAATCGCATTAATTAAAAAAAAAATCTCTATTTAAAAATCAAATCTTTTGGTTAGCCCTAATCGGCTTAAAGTTCATTGATTGCACGTTAGAAAAAAATACACGGGCTTTTTGGGGAAAAATATCAGCCCGTCAGTTCCGAAGCCTTTGTTAAAAATTTTTGTTTTTTGGTTATTCCTACCCTTGGAAATTAGTCTGACAACGTTACAACTCAATCCAGATTGGAAGCAATTCGGTTTTGTAATCAAAGAACTTTTTATATGTACTATGACTACATAGTTAATTGCTCCTGTAAAACTTTTAGTTAAAATATTATTACTAGTTAAAACAAAATACAATTATAATCAGGATGTTGTACCATCACTATTTTCGACTTTCGACTTAGTTTATGTCTCATTTTTTACGAGTAAAATGGCAGTCAATTTCACTTCCAAAATTACGTATTTTCTAATATATATTCTCAGCTTGCTCGAGTAAAATATCACTAGCTGCTTTGCTTTCGCAAATCCCGCTTAGCTTTAATATTAGAGGTCAATTTTGGTTTCAGCAATATTTGTTTATGAATTTCCAGTAACGAAAATAATTGTTCATCATAGTTGGCTTTCATGTCAGTAGTAATTGTAAGCTGAATCGGTTTTATGAAAGTATTATTTTTTTGGTTTTATTTAAAGCCAACTTTTCTTTAATTACTACTGATAAATACGCCAACTATGATGAACGATTATTTTCCGATACTGGAAATTCACCAGCAAATATTGCTGAAACCAAACCGAACTTTGCCAAAGCAAAACAGCTAATTACTACTGACATAAAAGCCAACTATGATGAACAAATATTTTCCGTTACTGGAAACTAGAGTTTCCAAAATACCCGAAAAATAAATACCCGGGTATCGGGTAGTTATTCTTTGAACTACCCGGGTAACCCGAAAAAAAGACAAACAAATACAAAATTCATTATTCATTGGAAATTTTAAAATATTCCAATAAGTCATTGAAACTTTAAGTTTATATATTGTATGTTAGGAACAAAATTTTAAAATATGTTAAATATAATCAATTTTTAATTAATTACTTATTTTTTGTTTAAGAATACCACTCCATTAAGAGTGACTTCAGATAAACGACTACGGAGTTTTGTTATTATATTCCCGGCAACTGAAAAGACCTAGAAAAGGGTAGTGCTTGGTATACATTTTCCAATACTTCACTTCGTATTCCTCTATTCAATTCGACGAGTTTGAATTCTTTTAGATATTTGCGCTCGAAGCTGTAAATTTGGTGAATTTAGTTGATGTTAATGAATTAAGGGACTTCTGTAACTCATCGTAGGCTGTTTTTTTTACAATTACGGTCCGTTGTCATCAGAGGAGCTGGAGCTATCCGATTTTTATATTTCGTTCAGGAGTTGATCTGCGGCCCTATTCCTGAATACGATACGAAAACGGAAGTACAAGATTCCAATTCGATTTTAAATAAGAATCGTACGAATCTGATTCAATTCAAATATGAATTTTGTATTTTCGTTTTCGTATCGTATTCAGGAATAGGGCAGCTGTTTAGTCTATTTATTAATTGTTTAGCAAGTAGTTTCTTTGTTGTTTTTGATGAATATAGCTTAAAAAATTCGGTATTTTTTGGATGCTTTCCATGATGTAAGATTAATAATAACGTTATTAAGTCTTTTTGTCATCGTTCCTCAACTTCAATTTGTAAATGTTCAATTATACCCTGTGAAAGGGGCGTATTCATTTCGTTTAGTTTTTTGAATACATATATGTATAAGGGTTCCCTCAGCAGTTATAAGATTGGCATTTTCTTTACTAAGTTCTTCAACTGCAACCATTAAAGGTTACAGTACTTCCTTTAAAACCTCGTCCTCGTCAGCAAATTTTTTTGAACCCAATTTATTTAATGCTGAATTAATGAATTTATATATATTTTGTATATAGAACTCGAATACCCGAAACAATTACCCGGGTATTCGAGTAGTAAAATATTGACAAAAATACCCGGGTATCCGGGTACCCGATACCCGGGACTGGAAACCATACTGGAAACTCACAAACAAGTATATGCTAGTGAAGTTTATCCAAACTAATCCAAAAAATACAACAACAACAAACTTATTGTAATAGTATTGGTGTAAGTAAACATTCAGGCGAATTAATATTGTGTAATTTAGACCAGTATAGGAACCATGCGCAGATTTTAACGAAAAATAACTAAATATAATTTTTTTTCGATTAAATAAAAATAAATGATTGCAACCAAACTGCTATACAAATTTTGTGCATGCAACCAACATAAAAGCTCAATAAATTTAGACAAAAATTTTATCAGTACATATGGAGGGAACATATAAAAAAATATTCATTATTTTGAAAGCAATTTTTTTATCTAAACAAGAATCAAACAAATTTCTTTATAATTATTTATAATTTTTATTGAAGAACGAGAAACACCAATTCGCCTTGATTTATATAGTTTTACTATAAATTTATTTATTAATTTTTTAATATATGCGAGGATTGATTCATTTGGGTATTTTAATATTTAGAAAATAATCTAGGTAATAAATTAGTCAATACCGGTTACGGATATGTATCGGCTTCAAAACAATTTTAAAATGCAAATACATATTTGTTTATTGAACTCAACATTATTTCATTATTCAAAATGTAAAACAAACGGCGATAAATTACCACAAATTGAAAAGTCATCGTGAAATGTCAAACATAATAAAATGAATCAAAGTTGCACATACGTCTGCTATGATTTAAAAAATATTAAAAGTTTAACGTACGTTTTTCTAGCAACTACAAGAAATTATATCGATTTTTTTTTCTCGCTAAAATCTGCGCATGGTCCCTATACAGATGTGATTGTAATTGGCCTTAGATACATTCCAAAGTCATTCTAAGTATTTTTTAAGCATTTAGCATGCACTTCAGTAACATTGGTACACTGTCTAAAGCCTGACCCTGGGATACTCTGTCAGACCCATTGGAAAATCAAATAATTTACTAGGGACACTCGTTTGGGTTTAGATAGTGTATCAATGTCACTGAATTGCATGCTAAATGCTTAGAATGACTTTGGAATGTACATAAGGCACATTAAAAAATCACATTTGTAAATCTTATGGGACACCCTGTCAGACCCATTAGAAAATCAAATAATTTACTAGTGACACTCGTTTGGGTTTAAACAGTGTACCAATGTCACTGAAGTGCATGCTAAATGCTTAGAAAATACTTAGAATGACTTTGGAATGTACCTAAGGCCAATTACAAAATCACATCTCGTCTAAATTACGCAATATTAATTCGCCTGAATGTTTACTTACACCAATACTATTACAATTAATTTGTTGTTGTTGTATTTTTTGGATTAGTTTGGGTAAACTTCACTAGCATACAAATATTGTTGAAACCAAAATTGGCCTCTAACATTAAAGCTAAGCGGCTTTGCGAAAGCAACGCAGCTACTCTATTTCTTTTCTACGATTTCTAACACTACTAGAATAATCGACTCTATTTATCACCAAATAATTTTTTCGTGATACGTTTATCGAAATGTAGAAAAGAGAGAAAGCTTACAATTATATCAAGAGGTAGAATTATATCAAGAGGTTCAAAAATTTATTGATGCATTACATGATGCAACCAATGGATTTTTAATCATTACATCTACAGTGGCCCTATTCTGGTAATTCCCGGGGAATGGACATTTTAAATTTTGTAGCAGTTTTATTCCCTTTTCCCCAAAAGTGTATTCCGGCTTTTGGGGAAAAACATTTTTGGGAAAAAATTATTCCCCATTAAGTATAGCAGTTTTGACGTTTATTATTCCATACCTATTTTAGGAAAGAATTAACTGGGAATAGAATTTAACGGATAATTTATTGTATTTACGTAATTTGTGTATTATGGCTGTAAATTTATACTAAAAATTAGTAATATCAATTAGAAATATCAATATCCAATTTTTATTTTAATAAACAAAATTTATTTTTTAAGTAAAATTCGATAAAAATATTAATAAAAACCAAGTAAACGTAGTAAACTATTTTTAGACATTTGTTTTCTTGTTTTAATACGGTCGCGTGTCGACCTCGAGTAATTAAATTATTTTCCGGTAAATTTATTCCCCAATCGCCAGAATTAACTTATGTAAAACGGGGAATTGGGGCTACATATACATAGCTGCTACAAAAATAAATTATTCCCTATTCCCGGGGAATTATCAGAATAGGGCCACTGGGCGAGTCTTTTTAATTATTGCCATGGTTTGATCTTGGAAACGGTGCAAGATAGAAGAATATTACTTATAACGAAAATTTATTAGTGTCGAGGGGGTGTTTAGTGGTGATCTTGAATGTTCTTGAAAGTCTTTAGTTTGGGAGATAATGTTCAAAGAGTATTAAAACTTAGAGAAAATTATTTTACTATAATGCAGATCCATTTTTGCTTATACATATGTATCTCTAATACTATACACTTTAAGAAAAACAATATTTTTAACTGACTCAAAAGCATAGGCTCTATAATTTAAAAAAACTAATTGTCGTCAATAATTCTCAAACTGAGTAGATGTTCAATTAAGATTACGACTAAAAACGTCCCCTCGTTACTAAACAATTTTCATTATACCCAAATTTACTTATTATTAATATGACCTTTAATCACAAAAGTTTACCAAGCCCTGATCAGAGCTTTGTGTTTCTTTATGATTAAATGTTTAAGCGGAATCAATCTATTGTATTCAGAATTTATAAGTTTTCTTTGTGTGCATTGTACTGTTTTATACAGAGGAGGTCAACAAAATAAATATGTCACGATGCACACGTGAGGCGTCCAATATGATTTCAATTCTCGCATTATTTTATTATGTTGATTAATCTAAATTTATTTTATCGCGCACTAATTCCACTTGAAATTACATTTGCGTACGAACGTATCGTACACATACAGTTCTTACTTAAGCTAATTTATATTTTAAAGATAACACTAAAAACAAAAACAAATTAAGCTTTTTCATCAAAATGATAATTGAATAGCTTATACATAACACAAAACATAATGTACACTCTCAAGCGGATACGCGAGACATTTTACATATAATAATTTAGATTATCGACCGGGCCTAATGACTAAATCATATTTTCTTCTATTACAATCTATATGTATAGTCTACTAGACGTGTAAAATTACTGGAACGTTAAATTTTGCTTTATTATATTTTTATTTTTATTTTGCAATTTCTACAAATCATTTTATACTTTTTACGTAGAATTTACACATTTTCCAGTTGAAAAAAAAATTGATGGAATAATTTATCACAACACTAAAAACGTCAAACAAGAAAAAAGTTAAAAATTTACTTCCTTTTCGTGTCTGCTATACTTTTTGTGCCTATATGAAAATGATTAATGGTATCAGTTTCCATGCCACATCTATGCGCGTACGTATGTGTGTAATATGGCACATACAGAAAACTGGATGAAATGGTAATTTTTTGGAAGAGATTATCTTCATCATAATGTATTCTAATATTTATTGTTGTGATTGATTGCGTACGCTATCTCGCTAAGAAACGCATAACTCACATTCACCTAATTATATTTAGCACACAATACGATTTTAAGGTTAAATCACTATATAAATTGAATTTTTTGCGTAGGACACGTTCAGATTAAAATTTATATGATTGCTATATACATACATATATACAACATTGTTGTATGTGTATAATTTTTATAATATTCATCTAATTGGACCCTAACCACCCAGCGAAGCCTTAAAGTTATAAGCGCATTTTTGTATATATTGTAATAAATTGATGGGCGGGCGTTCATGTTGAAATGAAGTGCTCAGGCAGCCAAATTAAGTAAATAATTTTCCCATTTTCCATGTCAACATCATTTGTTGTACGCCCACGCGCTTCATATTTCGGTGAAGCAAAAATTCATTTTTTCTTGTTTGCCGAAAATATTTACGTACATACTTTGTACGTACATATGTACATATACATTGATTTGTGTAATTTATTATTTCAAGAATTGAAAAATATTTTGAATTATTAATTGCCATGTTAATTATATAGAAATTTTGATTTGTTTGTTGTTTTATAAGTGAGTTATTATATTAGAATTTTTATAATTCCAAAAATGCGTAGGCAAACCAAAGGTGCTACAGTGGTGATCTTCAGTAAAGGTATTACTGCAGGTGCAACCCTATTGCACACTGAATTACAGGTATTATTCGCTTATTAATCTTGCAGACTGTTCTATATATTGCTTGCAGTATTTGCATTATGCCCGACAAAAATTTTTTGTTTCACTTCCAATAAGATTAATCTTGAAAAGATTAAATCTGCCATATATTTTTTTTATAAATTCATTTTGCACGTATGTACATGAATCAGTTTAAAAAGTTCCTGAACTGTTTTAATTTTACTGTCGTGTGAGGTTCGGACGTAAAGTAAAACAAACGAAAAGTGCAGTGTTAGTGCTTTTTAACTTGTTATATCTTTTTTTTCAATTGTGTGAATGGTTTTATAATTAAATACACACGGTGCAAAAAAACTAATATAAAATTGTAACTTAATAAGTGATGATGTAAGCGTGATGGGGCTTTTTTCCCCAAAAAAGACTTCTTCAAACATCGAACGCCAAACAAAATCTACAACAAACTTGAACCAGTTTCATGTAGAAAGTATAAATATGGCAAGTGCAAGTGTAAAACAAGTGGGCAAAGTTCAGCACAGCCCAAAGAAAACACCTATGCCAATGATTAAAAGTGCTTCTTCGACAGAATTAATTATACCGCAGTTTAAAAACCAAAATCAAAACCGCGATGAAAAAATTAATTCATCAGCAAATTTAACAATGCAATACGAAAATAATAGTAATGAACTCAGTGCGACGAACTCTAGTGACCGTGGTCAGTGCCAAAATAACCTAGTGCAAACGGGAATGGATAGGTATATCACTGTTCAATCTAAAAGAAAACGTAGCCCGAGATCTGCCCAGTTTGCTGGCAGGAGCAAAGTGACACGGACTGAAGCAGGTGTTAACCAAATACCTCTTAACAATCGATTCTCTAGTCTAGAGGTCATTGACCCCAATGCAGTGCCAAATTCGAAAACTGAGAAATCGCCTCCAATTTATTTAAGAGAAGCATCTAACAATGAATTGGTTAACAACATCGCAAAATTAACAGATTCTAAATTTTATATTGCTCCGCTCAAACGAGGTAATATAAACGAAACAAAGATTCAAACTTTCGAAATCGATGGCTTCAGAGCCCTAGTTAAACATTTCGACGAAGTTGGTAAAAAATATTACACATACCAGCTAAAAAGCCAAAAAGGGCTGACTGTTGTGCTAAAAAGAATTGAAAGCTGCGTAGATGTTAGCGACATACAAGCTGCACTTGCTGCGGAAGGTTTCCATGCCAAATCCATTGGTAATATAGTAAACCGTGAGAAGGTACCTCAACCAATGTTCCGTTTGGAACTAGAACCAGAGGAAGAAAAGTCGAAAGGAGTTCATAAGATTTACAACTTAAAATATTTGTTACATCGCAAAATCGTAATTGAAGAACCTAAGAAGAGGTCTGGACCAGTTCAATGCATAAAGTGCCAAGAATACGGACACACGAAAGCATACTGCGCCTTAAATGAAGTTTGCGTTATTTGTGATGAACTCCACGACTCCAAACAGTGCGAAAAGTCTCGCAATGACCCATCTGTGAGACGTTGTAATAACTGCGGTGAAAATCATACTGCAAACTACAGGGGTTGCGCAGTGTATCTGGACTTAAAACGCAAAATAAACCCTAAAATGAGAGCTGAGCAACGAATGCTGAATATGCAATTTAATCAGAGGGCCATGTTACCAAAAAATACAATAGTCACCAAACCAATGAGTGCAAACACACAAAACGATAACTTGGAGACATTTGCCAGCAGTTTTGCACAGCCAGGTGTTTCGTACGCAAATATCCTAAAAGGTAACAAACCGAAACCAAAAGTTCATTCTAATGAGGACCTAAACATTCACACCATGATAAATAAATTAACCGAGACCATCCAAAGTTTCATGTTGATGATGGAAAGACAAATGAGCATGATGATGCAAAATATGAATACGCTTATGCAAATTATAGTCAAAAATCAAAAATGACAATTCTAAAAATAGCCATTTGGAATGCGAACGGGCTCTCGCAACATAAAGCTGAGGTACAAACATTTCTTATCGAACAAAATATAGACATCATGTTAATATCTGAAACACACTTCACAAAACAAAATTTTTTTAATATTACCGGCTATTCCGTTTATGACACCAAACATCCGGATGGAAAAGCACACGGCGGCACTGCAGTCTTAATAAAAAGAAGATTAAAGCACTACGAGCTCCAGAAATATGCTAAAGATCACATCCAGGCTACAACTGTCAGTTTGGAAGAATGGTCTGGGAAATTTTTAATATCGGCTGTCTACTGTCCACCGAAACACGCAATTAAAAAACAGCAATTTATCGATTACTTTAACCAGTTGGGAATCAAATTTCTAGCAGGGGGTGATTACAACGCTAAACATGTGCAATGGGGTTCGAGGTTGACGTCACCGAAAGGAAAGCAACTCTACGAAGCAATAAACGAGAAAAACCTTGATTATTTATCATCTGGACATCCCACATATTGGCCTACAGATAGAAAAAAAATTCCTGATTTAATAGATTTCTGTGTAATACGAGGAATAGCACGCACCAATGCTCAAGTCGTTGACTGTTATGATTTATCATCAGATCACTCACCAATAATAGTAACACTAAGTACCCAAGCATTAAAAACTGAACCACCACAACGTTTAACAAACAAACTAACGAAATGGGTTCTCTATAGAAACATAGTAGATGTAAATTGTCATCTTGATGTTCCACTTCGCACACCAGAAGACATTGATGCCGCGATAGAAAACTTAAGTCAAATAATGGAAATGGCTGCAAAAAAAGCTACTCCGGAGAACAAAAATTCCGAAAAAAATATAAGGCTTTCAAGTAACATTCAAAAGTTGTTAGCAGAGAAGCGGACAATTCGGCGGCTATGGCAGCTTCACCAATCTCCTTTGCATAAATGGAAATTAAATAGAGCTATTAAAGCTTTGAGAGAAGCAATACGGGAAGAACAAAATTTAGGAATACAGAATTACCTAAGTGAGCTCACAGCAACAGAAACAACAGATTACTCACTGTGGAAAGCAGCAAGAAATTTAAAAAGGCCAGAGGTATCGAACCCACCGATAAGGAAACCAGATGGTCACTGGGCCAGAAGTGACTTAGAAAAGGCTATCGCTTTCTCTAACCATCTACAAAAAGTGTTCACCCCAAACGAACAAAATAATGATTGCGTAGTACCACAGCTTACGAGGGACGAGTCGAACCCAAACCCAGTAAAATTTAAATGGAAATGCGTCAAAAAAGTTATCAAAAACAGTATAAATCCCAAAAAAGCGCCAGGTCATGACCTAATAACTGGAAAAATGATTAAAGAATTACCAGATAGATGCATAAAATATATAACATATATTTTTAACGCGATTATGAGATGTGGATACTTTCCCCAAAAATGGAAAATATCTCAAATTATCATGATTCCTAAGCCAGGTAAAGACAAAACCCAAGTCTCGTCGTACAGACCAATAAGTCTACTTCCGATAATTTCAAAGCTTTTTGAAAAGATGCTACTACAAGAACTAATACCTATATTATCTGAAGGTCGCATTATACCAGATCACCAATTTGGATTTAGAGAGCAACACGGCACAATAGAACAAGTGCACAGAATTGTAAATACAATTAAGGTTTCCTTAGAAGAAAAGAAATATTGCTCGGCAGTTTTCTTGGATATTGCGCAAGCTTTCGACAAAGTATGGCATGAAGGATTAAATTACAAAATTAAAACTCTTTTGCCTAAACAATTTCATGCAGTTCTTGAAAACTACTTAGCCCAAAGGATGTTCCAGGTGAAACAAAATACGGCCACTACTGATCTAACCGTGATAAAGGCAGGAGTACCGCAAGGTAGTGTATTGGGACCTGTGCTATACTTGTTATTCACAGCTGACCTACCAATAACTGAAAAAATCGTCACTTCAACTTTTGCTGATGACACAGCTATATTATTTTCACACAAAAATCCTCAAACAGCATCGAGAGAATTACAAGAACATCTACACAAAATAGGAGATTGGTTAAAAACTTGGCGGATAAGGACGAATGAATGTAAATCAACACATGTAACATTCACATTAAATAAACGTACATGTCCAGCAGTAAAATTAAACAATATCACAATTCCTCAACAAACAAACGTCAAATATCTCGGTCTTCATCTCGATAGAAGATTGACATGGAAAAAGCACATTGAAACAAAACGCAATCAATTAAAAATAAAATTTTCTAAAATGTACTGGATGATCGAAAGAAAATCGAAACTCTCTCTAGACTGCAAGGTTCTACTATACAAAGCGATCCTAATCCCCATATGGACATATGGTATCCAACTATGGGGCTCAACTAGTGCATCAAATATAGATATCGTACAAAGAACGCAAGCAAAGATACTTCGAAGCATTACAAACGCCCCATGGTATATTCGAAACAGCAACATCCATAGAGACCTAGGAATCAAAACTGTTAAAGAGACAATTAAATCATGCAGTCTAAAATACCAACTGAAACTGGAATCACACCCTAACGAATTAGCTAGAGATCTACTAAGGCAACCGAAATATGGACGGCTTCGCAGAACAGATCCTCTAGATTTAATTAACTGAGAAATATAATCTAATAATTTCGTGCATGTTGAAATGAAGTTAAGTAATTAATAATAATTTATTAATAATAATGCATAATGATATTAAGTATTAACATAGGTTAAGGCTTAAGTTAAATTTTTTTTTTTATAGTTTTTAAGAATTTCACACTTCTTGTTAGTTTCGTATAAAGAAAGATTCAAGAATAAAGCCTTTGGCAATAGTTACAAAAAAAAAAAAAAAAAAAAAAAGTTCCTGTAGCAGATTCAATTTATATTAATTAAGGAAATTAGTCCAGTTTCAAAATAAATAATAATTTTCATTACTAAACATCACGGGAAAATCGCGGGGATTTAATAGAGAACTCGCGCTACACTCAACTAAGACCTGTGATAGCTTTCGTAATTTGCAACTGATTAGAGACAGTAACATCACATAGTTAAGATCAATTAAGTCAGAAAGTATGTTTATATAAAGTGATATCTCACATCTTTCTTTTTGCTTCTCCAATTAATTTGTCCATTGCTTTGGAGCCTTTTTTATTTATTTATTTTTTTTTATTTATTTATTTAACAAAATCTATTATGTGATTTACATGTTTGATTTCAGATTATTTAGTTTAAAACCAAAAAAAAAAAAAATTTAAACAAAAATATTACGCAAAAAAGAATTATAAATCAAATTTTGATTTAACATTTAAAAATTCACCTGTTCATATTTTAACAAATTCAAATCCTTCGTTGTTGATTTCTGTTCGATCTATGGAAACAATAAATATCCAAGGCCCGATGTGTGATCCTTGGGGAACAGTGGGACACCAAACGTAACGTTTAATTTCTTATTTCCCATTATTACAAATTGTCGCCGGTTTGATAGATAAGACGAACCAATTTATGTAATCGAGTGAAATCCCAAATGCCAATAAACTCTGGAGTGCTTTTTGATGACGCAGATGGAATCAAATGCTTTACCGAATGATGTTTCTCTATCTCATTAATTATTCTACTGGTGAATTCAACCAGATTAGTTGATGTGGATCGGCCAGGCATACCCATGCTAGTTTATTGATATGTGATGTGCAATTGTGGATTTAAAGTATTTGATATTCCTCTGTAGCATGTAACGTCACCTCGTTTTCCCGATTTAAATTGGTGTAATTTTTGAAATGTTTCATTTTTTGTAAACACGCCGGTGCTTAAGGAGTGGTTGAATAGGTAACATAATAGAATTACTTAAATGTCAGCGTACTCCGTCAGAATAGAAGAGGATAAAATGTCAAGACCACAACCGTTTCATAAAAATAACAGGAGAAGTTATTGATTCGTTGTTATTGCTGGGTTGTTCGTACCATCCACATAGTAACGCTTGGTTTATAGACTGATTGAAAAAACGACACGAACGTCTTTAGAATTTGAGAAACTGGTATTGTTATAGGTCATATTATTTATTTATTTATAAATGGTGCCTACAGTGATTAAAATCGGCACGACAAAACAATTGGTAAAAAATTACGTTCGGTGGAAGACCGTTGTGACCCGCTCCCTTACTAACGTCGAGAAGAAGCAGTTGATCCAGAACTTCCTGTTCAGTAAATTTGAAATGATTAAATACAATGGAGGTGGAAGTAGTAGGAGACCCGGCGTCTGTCGACCGAAGCGGCTTGTAGACAGATGCAAAGAATCTGGCAAACAAGTTGCAAATATCAGATGGCTGACTGGCGGTGGAGGTCTGGTAAGACATATTCGATGGAAAACCAGATACCTTTTTCTTACTATTAATGAAGTTCTAAAATTTTTTGGGATTAGATGTCAAAACTTGCTCGATTTGCACTACGTAATTATTGTAAAGGAACCAATTGATGGTCTTAAATTCCTTGCGGGCTTTGACAAAATCGGGATAGTAATCTACGCCGTAAAGCCTGTACAGGGAATGAAACTTGTTGCGTCGTTTTTTGAGCACCATCAACTCGGTATTATACCATCGCTCTCAAAAGTCCCAATCGGTAGTGCTGAGAAATTCATTCAAGGGGGCATAGTCGGCATTCTAAAATTAAAGTAAAAACCATTAGAAAACAATTAGTTGTACATTTAGTATAAAAAATATTTATCATAATTGGTGTGTGATAAATGCTCTCACGCCCAGTGAAGTCCAAGCAAGGAGCAACATCGGCGTGCAAGACATCACAATAAATAGCAAGTCCAGGAATTTCCCTCGACTGTTGCTGAAACGGTTAAGCTGCGTTGTTGATATAGAAGTAGAAGAAGTAGAAGTAATAGATGATTGTCAATGCTTTCTGGCAACACATCGTCGACATCGTTCCAAGATATACCGGTTAAGTTAAAGTTGTAGACATCCCGGTTAGATCCGTAAGGAATGTAAATGGCGACGGCAACAATCGAAGTATTGTAAGCTAGTCTGATGCGAACAGCAATGATGTCAAGGCAGGGATGGCTGGTGATCACTTCATTGGAAGCTAAATTCTTTACAGTAATTAAAACACCACCGCCTCTATAACTGGTGTCAAAATCATATCTGTCCTTTCTATGAACGACATAGTCAGATGGAAAGTTCTCTTCGGATAACATATTGATCGTAAGCCAGGTCTCTCTGATTATTATAACATCAAAATCATTGTAAAGTATGCCTAAGCGGAAATCCCTGGTTTTACCTCGAATACTGGAGGCATTGTGATAGTAGATCGAAGTAAAGGCGTTGATGGTATTAGATGAAGCGACGGTCGTTGATAAATTAAACTGATGTGTTGAGGCTGTTTACTTTGGCTGTTGAAACGTGGCCACGGTCCGGTTTTTTGATATGCGTGAATAATTTGAAATGGGCGGATTATAGCACCAGCAGGCCAAACATCAGAATTATTAAGCAGGTCAAAATCAGCCACCTTCAAACCAATTTTAAATGAAACGAATGTTAGTGACTCTGTCCAAAACTTGGTCTTTGGGTAATAATAGCCTACAATTTACGTACGTCCCCTGGCGAACAATTTTGAAGTTTATCGCAGACATAGCTAACGATCTCGGATGACGAGACGGATGGATCGATACGACCGATATATAAATATTTTTTGATAGGCACTGATACAGTTTTGATAGAGTTGATGGGAGGCCCCGACCCTACAATAACTTGCGGCGGCGTCGATTCATCAGGTGTATAGACTTGGCCATTTTAGCGGATGTTGTCGGGTTGGAATTATCATCAGCAAGTTTGTTTGTCAATGCGTTAATTAATTTACGGTTTTCAGCCACCTCCGATTCAATTTTCCTTAAGTCCAAATTCTCAGCGGCTTTGTCGACTATCACATCAATTTTCCTCAAAATCTTGGACGTGTAATTGTTTGGGATCAAGGATATGCAGCAGCCGCCGAAAAAGCAACTGCTGGTGTATTTCTTAATTGAGTTGATCGCAGCACGGCCAAGCCCACTACAATCATAACAAAATTTGCAATCACAAAGATTACATGAAGCGATGTCCGTAAATGTAGCGGAAAATTTTTTTTTGCACGAGTTGCAAGACATTGTAATTAGTATCCTACAATTTCGCGTTTTTTCCTAAAGTATTTCCAAAATTGTTTTGGATTTACTTTGGTTTTTCCTTGAATTTTCCTTGATCGTTACTATGTTGTAGAAACTTAGTTTTGTCCGCAGCTAACCCACTTTTCAACATTTGGGCATATGCTTTCGACTTTCGATTTCTTAAGTTAAGTTGGTTAACGAAAAAAAGAGATCGTAAGACTTGGCAGAGATCTAGAGCCTCTGAAGACAAAACAATCCTAAATAAGTTATTCAAGGCCTAAAATGCAAGTGCAACCCAACCAAAAATGGTTGATGGAACCTGGGCTCGCAGCGATATGCAAAAAGCTGATCTGTTTGCCGAACACGTGAAAAATGCCTTCAAACCACCAACTGGACAAGCGGATAATGAATATTTAACACCTATCAGGACCCTTATAGACGAGATATTTGTGCTAAGAAGTAAAAAACCTCAAAGATAAAAATGCCCCTGGATTCGATTTGATAACGGGCAAATAATCGAAGCCCTACGAAACTACAACACAAAATCATTCGCCCGTTTCGTGGCAATACCTCTCCTATCAGACAATTTTGTTAAAATGAGCTTTTGAAAAAAAGGCTGCCGCAAAATTAGACGCACGCTTACAAATAATTAAAATAAGTTGGTAAGACACGAAAAAAAAATTAAATCGAATCGAAATCCAAGTTTTTTTAATTTCCTGAAAAATTGAATTTTGTCAGATATTGTCACGAAGCGGTCGCAATGCTGTCTTTAGTTAACATAGAGAACTATTCCCGGCCTAGGAAGTTCTTGAGTGACGTACTTTTTTATTTAACGTCAAGTGGGATTTTGAAAATTGGCTATTTGCACAAATTTGAACAATACAGGTGGTCACTAGTTCAATTTTTACCCATCTCGTACCATCTGAAAACATCAATCGCCATTTCCGCCCAATAATTTTTAAAGTCAGTTTTAGACACTGTCTATAAGGCCTCAAGAAGTCTAAAATGACATGCTAAGGAACAATCATAACGTGCCATCCACCAAGTCACATCCTTGTAAAGATTATTATTTTTTAATGAGTAGCGGATAATGCTCCCACTTACCAATACGTTTCTTAATAAAAATAATAAATTCATCAATCAATATTAACCCAAAACATAATGCTGCGTTGCAAATTCACTGGATGTACATAAAATAAGTTCAAAAACCTTATTCTTTCATGTTTTTCAATTTAATGTGTACCAGGCCATAAAAAAATTCAAATAACATACCATTATCCAGCTGTATCATAATTTTCCATTATATTCGTTTTTTACGTTGAAAATTGAATTAACGATTTTTTTATATGTACAAGCAACGAAACAATTATTTATTAGAAACATGTCAATGTTACCGGCAATAATAATGTTGAAGCTCCAGATGGTATACAAACGTTTTAGGTTTGAGCGCTATACACATGAATAAATTTTATGTACGGAATTTTTATAATCACTCATAAAAATTTATTATGTAACTGATGCTCTCTTTACATAAATAATATTCAAATTCACCTTTAACTTTATATTCGGTTTCTTATCACACGCATTCATATACGTGAGTTTCCACCGCCATCTTTTTTGCCATTGTTCTACTTAACACAAACACTAAAGCCAAGTGACACATTGGTATGTTGTTTATGTTTTGTCAAGACCAATGAATCCGATTATCAGAAAGATAATCACTTATCTCCTTATAAGTATTTAGTTTTATAATTTCAAGGCCCTACCCATAAATACCCCGTACTTATCACAATGCAATCAATGTCGTGTGTAATCGCATTAAATCGAAATATTTAATGTTGGTTGTTGTTGTTGGAAATTTCGACACCACTAAATAACTAAATAGTATAATCAGTTTTATTGTATTTTTAGCCTAACCACGATATAAATACATAATATAATTTAAACCAAATTAATTAATTATTGGATATTTTTTTTATAATACGATATAGTTTAGCCCAATAATGCAATAATAACAAAATATTTAAATTAAGTTGTGTGACCTCATAGTTTGGTCTATGTACAGAATTTTTGGTGTGTCGACAAGTTTAATTTTTTTCTATTTTATCGTTTTATGCCGTATACATAATTGAATACAATTTTTTTTTGTGGGCCAGTAAAATGTTTCGATTTTTTCCATGCCCTGGAAAGAGCAAAGATCAATAAAAGTTTTGGTGTTATTCAGTGCACGAAATAAACCAGATATTTCGTTTATTTTTTGTATTTATTTATTTGTAGCGTATTTGTAGGACTAATCTGAAAAGAAATAAAGTTTGTAAACATTTCTCTTCATTTTATCTTAAACATTTGGTTAATAAGGTTATTAGTCTAGGTGGAGCTTGCAATGTGCAGGTGGTATACTGTAATTGTGTGAGTAGGTGAATAGGTGAATGGGTTAATGATGTGGCGTGAATGCGTGGTATCACAATGGGCCAAAAATGGCCTAAGTGTCAACCACTGAAACCTAACCTAGTCTAGGTAGTCTAGATTACTCTATTTGCCAAATACTTGAACGTAGATGAAAGAAGAACTTATATGAATTTCCGTAGATTTCATTTCCATCCAATTCTGGCCAAAAATAGTTTTGAAACAGCACGATATGAACTCCAGTGACCGTGACATATAGCGATCATTTTCATCGACGAAAAAATATAGTCTAATAACACCTTCGGCATGAAATCCAAACCATACGGTCACTTTTTGTGGTTGTAATTGAGTCTCTTGAAGCACATGTGTGTTTGTTGCTATCCAATGACGCATATTTTGCTTGTTGACATAGCAATTAAGCCAAAAATGAGCTTCATCGCTGAAGATGATTTTTCGATGAAATTCAAGATGGTTTCAGTTCTTGAGTTAATTTTATCGTGTTAGGGTGTAAGCCAAGATCCTGTGAACGGCGTGGAATCGACCGATTTGTCACATTTTAAACTGAAGCACTTACGGCTGCGTTATTTTCGGTACTTCGACCGGTGTGTTGTCACACTGGCACAGGAACATCCAATAGTGAATATTTTGACTCGAATTTAACCACTATAGCACGCACAGCCTGGTAGGATGATTATTACGACAGAAACAGAAGTAAGCGCTCTTAAAGTTGGGATCATCGCTTGTGAGTGTACTTCACCATGATAAAAATGTAGGGTGCGCGCTTGTATTAATATACTGTTATGTCCCTGTTGGGAAACCCTTTAGTATTCATAAATACGAAGGTCGAAGTACTCGTTGAATGAAGACGCAAGTTTTTTAAATTTTTATTTTTCCTTTTCTTTTAGGTTGATACACTTTTCCCAACGTTTCTGTCATTTATTTAACCCCTCCAAAAAATACGATTTCTCAAACTCTTCAAAAAACGATTGTGTCTCGGCGATAGCCTCGTTTGAGCTAATTTTTATACCTTCAAGCCATGTTTTCATGTTGGGGAATACAACGAAATCGCAAGGAGCCAGGTTGGGCGAGTACGGTGGGTGCGGCAGTAATTCGTAGCTCGGTTCATGCAGTTTGGCCGGGTCAATTTCGTATCGCAATTCTGACAATTTAGGCAATCGTGCCACACATCGGGCCTACACTTTTCTCATACTTATCATTTAAAATATTAATTGCCGTTCCGCACGACCGCCTACTACGGCCTCTGTTACCTCGCGCACTTTAGTTCGGCGATCAGCGAAAATCATATAGTGGAGCTTTTCAACGATTTCATCGGTAACAAATCAAAAACAGGGGCCCTATTTGCGAATCCATTTCGAACGATAATTCGATTCGAACGATAATTCGATTTGAACGATAAATTCGATTCGAACATGATTTGGTATTTGTGAATTGTGTGAACATAACAATGTACACTGTAAACTAATCTGCATAGGTAAATTTTAATTTATGGTTGTGCCTGTACGAAAAATACACTGATCATGCAATTTTGACGTTTGAAGACCAAAACAAAAATTGTATTTTTTTGCAAACATTAATTTCAATTTTTTACTTTTGTATTGTAATTTTTGTTTACTGTATGTTTCAAATTCTCAATAATAATTCCTAAATTTTTTTTAGATAAACTTTTACCATTTAAAAAAATTATACTAAATAAACAAATTTGATTGAAACGCATCCTAACAAGAATTGTAATTATTCTTTGGATTCGTCAATAAAAATATCAACGAAGAAAAATTAGTTCATGAACGAACAATTCTTGTTCGAAAACGGATTGTGCGATAAGGGTAATTTTCGTCGTTTCATGGTTATTCGTTTTTTACTTTGTGACGTTAGATCAATTCGTTTTCGAATTCACAAATTCCGATCATTCGAAAACGTTATTCGTTTATTCGAATTCGAATTCCCAAATAGGAGCCCAGATGTACGACTACGTTTAAATTCGTTGAACCAATATTTCACGGTTATCATAGATGGTGAAGGGTCCCCATAGACAGCATCCAACTTCGCCTTTATTCCTTCGCAATTTTTCTCCATTTTATTGAGAAACACGAGTGATACAATTGGTTGCCAAATAAAAACTAACCTTTGAACTAGACTGAAATTTAGTATGGTGTCGTTTGACAGTACAAAATGGTAGTGTCAACTTCCGTCAGCAACGCCACTTATTTTCAAACTCTCTCTCTCTGGCACTATATCACATCAAGGGAGGGGGGGGGGGCCGCCTCAAATGAGTTTTCATAATCATATTTTCATTTCGGATAATGAGTGATTAATTCATTGATCCTAACCCAGCCGTGAAATTTTTTCCTTGTCACCACCGGGAATCGAACCCGGGACCTCCGGTCGCTAGAGTAAGCATGTTGACCACTTTGGCACCGAGGCGGCTCTATTTTCAAACACGGGTACTTATTGATCGACCTTCATAAAACACAAACATTTAGATTTTTGCGAATAGAAAATTTTTCAACGAACATTTCTAAATTATTATCTTAATTATTATCTTAGTTCGAATCGAATTTTGAAGAAGAAATTAAATAGTGTTGTGTTGGTCACCGATACAAAGACAGACTATATTATCCTTTTCATTCACTCCAAAATTGCAAATATATTTATTATGTTACTTATGGATATATGATTGTTACTTAACATTAAAACTCAAACACAGATATTGTTTGTTTGTCATATGGATATAACTCATATAAATTCCCTATACATAAGCCCTCCAGAGAAATAGGGCAAGGAACACTTATGCATCATGTCACGATGTAAAAGTGAAATAAAACTAAAATTATTAAAAATATTTACATTGAAAATCAACTGCTACTCTAAAAACAATACCAGTTAACACCAGCACTTTCGGCAAGCTGTTCACAGCTAAACGCTCGATTAAAATTTCGTTTTAAATATGTAAGGGTTGTGCGGTAATTTCATTGATATTCTAACACCTCGATTCTGAAGCACAGTCACTGACTGAAAAATGGTCTTAGGAAAGACTTTTTGTCTTTGTTTTAGTTTTGCCTTAATTGTGAGACTTTCCATATTCTGCGCGTAGTCTGTGACCAATAAGTCCACCAAATTTGTATGTCTTATGCAAAACTTTTTTTTAAGACAAATGCCAACTAAGAGTATGCGCAGAATATGAAGAGTGCCATAAATAAAGCAAAACTAAAAGAAAGTCAAAAGTCTTTCGTAAGACATACAAATTTGGTGGTATTATGGCCACAGACTACGCGCAGAATCCGAAAAGTCTCATAATTAAGACAAAACTCAAAACAAAGACAAAAAGTCATACCTAAAACCATTTTTCAGTTAGTGACTTTTGTTGTTTTCGTCGAGTTTTTCGGGTTCGGATCCGCTTCTAATATTAGTCCTAATATTCGAATTCGAATACTAACCCAGCAATGGTTGCTTGACGTTGGTTGCCTATCTCTTAATAATATTAAATGCATTGACGACAAAAAATTTCTGCCACTATATTCCCGATTCCTGATAAGAAAAATATTTTCCTTAACAAAGCGCGAAGCCATGAGATCGAGTAATGCGAGACACTGAGAAAGAAGTTACAAAATCACAACAGTTTAATACAAAAGGATTTCCTATCTGTCATCATGTATTTCATGTATTTTGCTTGAGAACTGCGACTTGGGAGTTGGGAGTTTCGCTGTTGTTCCGTAAACGCATTAAATGTAAATATTAAATTTAATTATTATTTACATCAAACAGTACCAAAATTTGTTTTGTTCTTCTAGCACGTTTGTTAATCAGCGGTAACACCCCCATCTCTTCCCTAATTGTCTGACTCACTTCTTTGATATACAGAAAACCCCTCTTTAGTAACCTATGTTTTTGGAAAGACTTAGTTAAAAAATTAATGTTATTAAATCGCCGTCTTCCTTAAAATTTAACAAATTCGTAAGACTATATTATTTAAAATCAAGTTTTATAATCAATACGTCGATTATCTGAATGATTAAACATTCATGTTCATGATCAAGATTTTAAATCGAACAATTATTTCCGGGTCAAATTTTGCGCTCTTTCAATTAGTGTAAATATCAGTGATATCAGCAAAAAACCAATCTACGTCAGCAAATGTATCTTCCGATTGATCGATTTCCACCGAAGCTTCTAGACCAAACTACCAAAAAGAGAAAATATGAAATCATTAAATTCACATGTTTAAATAAGTAAACCCACTGAAGAAACTGGACTTTCCGTTTGGTTGGTTTACCTCTGGAACACAGTGATCTCCCAATCCATGCGATTGATTGTAAAAACAAGAACTAAAAATGAAATTTAAAAAATACGCAATAATCCATGAAACATCACCCCCGCTTAAAATTGTAGAAAAATCATTAGACGTGAAATTTTATAGCAAATCAATAGTGTTTCACATTTAACATCGTTTTTTTTTTTTTTTTGGTTAAATACTGCTCGTTTCAAAATATGTATTAGTAAATCAACTTTTACCACCAAATTTCATTTCACTATTTCATTGCGGCTTTCCAATTTACGAATAAACTTATACTCGTATATACTATGATCTGTTTTATACCGACCAATTTATAGAACGAATACTGACAGTTACGTAGAAAGTAAACCCAGAGACACACGCTGATAACTTTTCGAAAATCACTATGACTTCGCCGGCACGAAAAATTGCAAGACATTTTTTGTTAAAAAAAGCTAAGGAATGTTGATAATTCGCCGATTAGTAAAATTAATTTGGAGCTCAAAATCTCAAGTGGTAGTGCGGATTATTTATTAGGTCAAAATCCTTACTTTGTGTATATCGAGAATTTTAGTTAATATAAAGGGTTTTCCAATAAGGAAAATTTTATTATTGGCTTGAAGTACAATCAAAACCTTTATGTATAATTTTCGATGACACAACCACAAATTTCGACGGAAAAAGCCGCTATCTCTCGTTCAATATTGGCTCGGAGCTCCTCTAACAACGCCGGCTTACTGGCATAGACCAATGATTTAACGTAGCCCCATAAAAAAAGTCTAGAGGTGTTAAATCACACGATCTAGGCGGCCAATGTACAAGACCGTTTCTGGATATAACATTTCATCGAATCTAGATTTCAATAAGTCGATTGTTAGATCCGCTGTGTGCCATGTCGCACCATCTTGTTGAAACCACATACTCGTATAATTAATGTCTAGCTCATGTCTCTGTAGCGATCTCCATTGACTGTAACGTGACGGTCAACGAAAAAACGGTCCAATGACGCCACCAGCATGAAAATAATGCATATTCTGGTTGTTGACGAGGTCGTTTAACTTAAAAGGCGCGTCATCACTGAAGATAATTTTACGATGAAATTGGTCATCTTCCAACATTTCCAGTGTCCAATCCGAGAACGTACGTTACTTCATATGATCGAGTGGCTTTAGTTCTTGTGTTAACTTGATCTTATAGTGGTGCAAGCCAAGATTCTTTCGCGAAATTTGCCAAAGTGTGGTCTGAGAGATACCCAATTCTTGAGAACGCCGTGAAATCGATTGTTTTTGTTCGCTTGTGGCGGACGCTTGAACGGCAGCAATATTCTTGGCATTTCGACCAACCCGTAGTCTCACTGGCAGGGGAACATCCAGCAGCGAATATTTAGACTCAAATTTTTTCACTAGATTGTGAATTGCTTGTCTATTGGGACGATAATTACGACCAAAATTTGATGCTGTATAAGATAGCAGAAAATTTCCAGCAGAAAAAACGTGTTTTGCTATTCACCGCTAGAGGCATCATGATCACAAAAATGAATTTTTTTCTGCTGATATTTTTCGAAACCAGCAGAAAATTTTTGGAATTTTTAAGAAAATTAATAATAATTATCAGCAGCAAGTTTTATGAAAAATCAAAGAATTTATGAAAAAGAAGAGACAATTTTTGTTTAAACGTTTTGAAGCAAAGAACGTTAATTTTCTTTGAAAAACGATTTGCGTATGTATAGTGTAAGGACTCTCAAAATATACAAAAATTACCATAATCATCATTATGCAAATACAGGGCAACATCAAAAAAATCGACATCGTTCATAGCACTCCTTACATTTTTGAAGTCATTTTAAAGCGAAATGTTTTCAGTTTTTTAACAAAAGTGTTAGAAAACCCCCCTGTAACTACCCTGGGTGTATGTTTTTATGGTAGCCTAGATCATAACCTATATTCCTGAGCAACATAAGGTTCACACCTGGCGTCAGTAACCTTCCATACATTTTTGAAGTCATTTTATTGTAAAATGTTTTCAGATTTTTGTTATTGTAGATACTCCTGATGATGACCTAACAAGTCGAAATCGGTCGAGTGATTTTTTAAACTTATTGAAAAAATCTTTTAATTAAAATATTCAGAAATTTAATTCTGCGAAATAAAAAACAAGTGGTTAATAAAATGTGTTTATTAAGTATTAGTGTGTTTCGCCAAGTGCCTACGGCAAATAGTGTAAAAAAAGGGTTTTTCTAACACTTTTGTTAAAAAACTGAAAACATTTTACAATAAAATGACTTCCAAAATGTATGGAGGGTTTTCTGACGGCAGGTGTGAATCTTATGTTGCTCATGCATATAGGTTATGATCTAGGCTACCATAAAAACATACACCCAGGGTAGTTACAGGGGGGTTTTTCTAACACTTTTGTTAAAAAACTGAAAACATGTTGCTTTAAAATGACTTCAAAAATGTAAGGAGTGCTATCAACGATGTCGATTTTTTTGATGTTGCCCTGTATTTGCATAATGATGATTATGATAATTAGTGTATATTTTGAGAGTCCTTACACTGTACATACGTAAATCGTTTTTCAAAGAAAATTAACGTTCTTTGCTTCAAAACGTTTAAACAAAAATTGTCTCTTCTTTTTCATAAATTCTTTGATTTTTCATAAAACTTGCTGCTGATAATTATTATTAATTTTCATAAAAATTCCAAAAATTTTCTGCTGGTTTCGAAAAATATCAGCAGAAAAAATTTCATTTTTGTGATCATGATGCCTCTAGCGGTGAATAGCAAAACACGTTTTTTCTGCTGGAAATTTTCTGCTATCTTATACATCATCAAAATTTGGAATTAACGCTCGTGAAGTTGCAGTCACCGACTTGGAATTTGTGTACGAATTTTAATTATTTGTAAAACTTGTTCGTTCGTGTACTTCACCATGATAGAAGAAAGGAAAATGTTGTCTTTACTGAATGTTTTGATACTGACAGTTTGGTTATTTGTTTAACGGTGCGTTTACTGTGGCAGTTCAAAGTTGTCAAGTCCCAAATGGAAAACCCGATACAATTACTTTAAGTTATAAAGCTCAATCCCTAAAATAACATATTCTTCACTGAACGCAAATTTACCTCTTGTAACTTTAGTACAACAAAGTGCAAAACTATTAAATAATATTTCTTTGTAAGTAAATTCTCCAAAATGTAAGTACATTTATTTTAAGAGGGCAATACAAATTTCATTTAACTGTGTTATTATTCAGTACAGTTCTGTAATTTGGTATTAGTTTTGCTCCAGTTTTTTGCGGAACTTGAATCCCTAAACAATTCTCTGCAATTAGGTTTGAAGCGGTTTGATTTGATGTTTTCCAATGCAAGATCCGTTACAATTAGTTATCGACCACTAATTAGTTGTGCGTCTTAAATTATTAATTTTTCTAGTTACTGTTATTATAACAATTGTTTTTTATATTTTCAGGTAACCCACTGTCATCGATAGATATCACAAACGGAACGTAAGTGTCAGCTAAGTTGACAGGGTATTTAAGAACAAATTTAGTTAGCACTCTTAAAATTGGCGCTGAACATAATACAAGTTCTTCTGAATTTGACTTATTACAAGTATGTACATACATATTTCATTTTGAAAGGGGTCCACTTCGAGGAATACTTATTATAAAAATTGCTATTTCATAACTGTGTTACCGTAAATCATCAATATTCGTATTGTAATGAATATTTAAAAACTTTTAGTTCCCT
This sequence comes from Nephrotoma flavescens, assembly GCA_932526605.1. Lineage (NCBI taxonomy): Eukaryota > Metazoa > Arthropoda > Insecta > Diptera > Tipulidae > Nephrotoma > Nephrotoma flavescens. The sequence continues at coordinate 285,553,088 of OW052221.1, read as the reverse complement.
CAATTCACCCGTAAAAGTTTTATTGCAAAATACTTTTAAACTGTGAATTTGAATTTGAACCCGTTAAATAACCTTTGTCGAATAACTGCATAAATATATTACAATGTTGAATAGAAAGTATTTAGCCGAATTTATGTTACGCGCATCAAAATTTTCCTGAAAAATTTACCGCACTTTGCATTGAAGTTAGCTGACATTTATCCTAACAATCACATACTATTTACAATTTTCGTTTTGTGACGTGTATCCCTGCCACTCGAAATAAACATATTTTAATTCAAAGGGGTGCTCCAACAAAATATAAAGGGGGAAAAAGGTTCGGAAAAAATTGGCGCAGGTTAACATTAAGTTGCCTTTAGGGCGCTCGTATCCCAAAAATATACAGTTTTTACAACTGTATGTCAACCTAAAAAAGTTAAATATCCGGCATTTAGTAGTAACTGTTATTTTTATATCTTTTTTAATGTGGAATGTAAAAAGTAACATTTTCGGTATATTTTAATGCTTATATTTTCATCTTCAAAGGAAGATGGCCGGAATTGGCCAATTGAAAAGGGATTATGTTTTACCATGATAATGCAAACCTTCGCACAACTTTTTCAACTCGTGATAAATTATTAAGGCGTGGTTGGAAAGTGATGTCGCATTCTCAAATAGCAGCCCTGGGCGCCATCTGATTACCATTTAGTTCGAAGTGAAAGCCAACATTTGGTCAAAAAAATTCCTTCAAAATTTTGAATGTTTATATTTGTGTTCTCGTGTTTCATGTGAAAATTGTAATTTTCTAATCTGTTAATTTTGGCAAAAAAAAAATTTGGTATGTCTAAAAAATCGGCCTTAAAGAAGACTGGATTCATAGCCCCAAAAATATAGTGTCTTTATGCGAAATTTCTCTGAATCTATGTAATGTACCCCAACCCGAAAAAAAATCTGGCAGCATACACACTACCATTTTTATTTATTATTATTCCCGCCCTATTAATATTTTAGTTACTACTATAAGAAATTTAAAATATTTTAAGAAGCACTGTTTTACCATTGCTCATTTTCCAACATCTTTATTGGTCGAAACGGCATAGCACGCCAAATTTTCATTTCGGTATCCGATATAAATCTTGTTGCACAGATCGTGCGTAAGAAATATAACGCTTATTTCAAATCAACCATTGGAACTTATTAAACCTCGAGCTCATAGTGTATCTCTCCTCTTGGAGAAGGGCGTGTAAGTTTTAAGGCTGACTGAAGAAGGGCGCTTTTATTTTTATATTTTACGTTACCGACCCTTTGATCACTGATGGCAAATTTTCGAATTTACGATTCATTCATTTTTTTTAAATAAAATCATATTCTCGAAATTCTGAGGAGGTATTGAACGGCGGAGTATATCAAAGTCAACTTGTATATTTTTCAGGTGGGAAAATTGCTTACGTGATTTGAAATTTTTTATTGTAATTTGAAAACATCCAAACCGATTCCTGAAATGCATGCGCTCGCTTTAATGTTAAGGTCATAAAGCGCTTAAGTACAAAACTCCTTCGTTTACACGAAAAATGTGAAAAATGTGGTTTGAGCAAAGCTTACACACATCTTATCCGGAAGATCTAATATATTTATGCAGATATAAATTCATTTAGTTTATTGCAACCCGTGGGAGTTTTTAGAGTTTGGCATTTACCGATTTTTTTATAAACACGATACATTTCAAATATGTATTTACACAAAATGATAAACCTCCGAAATTGGTGACCAATTTTCACCAAACTTTAGTGGGATCTACATTTATTATAAAAACCTTTAAAATTTCGTTCCAATTCCAAACGCTTAAATCGTCTGTACTGTAGAACGCGATACAGACATGCAGACATACATACGAAGATCTTTAAGAAGCTCACTTTTCAGGCGATGTAGTAGTTTCAAAACTAAATCGAGTAAATCCGCAAAAATCTCACGACGATATTGTTCATGATTTATGCTTTATATTACTTTGTAATAGAAAATAGTTTGAAAATATAAACGATTTTTTGGTGAATAGTTTATTCATTTATAATGAGTTTTTCATGGCTGATTGCGGGATTAAAATTGAAAGTGATCGATTCGAATTCTTACACGATGATATAATGTCAAAACGTAATTTCTTTTCTCGGTATGCACATAATTAACGGTGTGCTTTACGTAAATCCATTTTATCAGTGACGTGTGCGTCTTTGTATTTTAATTGGATGGCACGTTGGAATTTTTAAATTTAAAACCGATTTTGATAAATTGTTTATATTTCGATGAGTCATCGTCATCAATTTATTTTATTGGTTTCGGTAGCAAATTTTTGAGTGACGCAGCGATTTATGTTTATGTCAAAAATTATGGCAGAATGTAATTTGATGGAATCACCATCATTGAACCGTGAAGTATTTAAACAATGATAAGCGATTATTTTGAAATTGAACCTGGTCGTATTGATTATTTGAATATGTAACCGTGGGTAATAAATATTTTTTCGTTACACACAAAAAACAACAATAAATTATTTTAAGTACTTTTCTCACGGTCGTGTACGGTAAATAAAATATCCGATAACGATTACGAATTTACCTAATATTTAGCTGCATTGCGATACAAGTCACGGGCGGTTATTGTGTTAAATGTTGCAGATAATTACTTTTACTTAGAGGAGTCATAAGTTTAATTTACCAAACGTGTCGAAAGAAAATTTTACAATTTACAGTAATTTACAGCGTACTTTATCGTATTAAATTCCTCACGTTTCTAGTGATGCGCAACATTATTTCTCGTCTTCAGATAATTAAAGTTGTATGTACATACAATGGTCGTCCATTGCTCCGGTTTGTGTTAAACAAAAAATCGAACTTTTTTTTTTTATAAATTATCGGACCGTATCAATAAAAGTAATTAAACTAGTATCCGAAATTTGAATTATGCGGTATTATTTCCGAAATCATTTCTATTACTAAACAATTTTCATAAAACTATTTAGCATTATTATGTAAGTACGGCCTAGTTTAGTTTTTGAATTCGATTGTATGTACATACACACCCGTATCTATAACAACTCTTTTCTTTAAGACGGTACGATAAAATCAATAACAATTCTACCCCTAATAAAATTTTAGTTTTTTGTTAATTTAGTTTATTGTTGTAATTCCAATTTAGTTTTTTTGTCACATTGAAAGTTTTTTATTCAGGGTATTATATCGCATCACTAAATTTAAAATGCGATTAAATAAAGAAAATCAAATACAAATAAAATTCTCGGCAAGTTTTTTCAAGTGTCCTTGCGAAATGTGGGGTAGTTTGCTAATTGATATCGATTACATTTCAATAATGTCATAATGAAAATTCAATAATGCAGATGAGCTTAAATAAAATGACTTGTAATGTTTCGACATGTAGTACGACGCCTGGGTAGTTGTAATGTAAAATGCTCTAATATTGTTTGTCTAGAAAAATATAGAAATGCCTTGGCCCACGAGAAACTAGAGAAACGATTTTTGAGTTTTGATCAGTTCAAAATTGTGCTTGATTTGATTATTATTTTATTTAACTTAGTAACTTTTTCAATTACGAACAAATTTCGGTTTGACAAATTGGACGTTAGACGAAGAAGATGCTGTACCATACATTATTCATCTGTGCCTTTCAGGATACTATTAATATTTTTTTAATTTATGCCTATTTAATACCCAGTTTAGGGAGGATGATTTATTGGATTAGTTATTGTAACACTGGCCATAAGTCTAAAGTGGTATTGAGTGGAGAAAGCTAGTTGGCAATACTCACGTCCGAGAGGCCTGTATCTAGAAGTCTTGGAAGTAGTTATCGCGAAATTCGCATGCTATTATTTTATTGTAATGTAATTTGACTAACAATATAATATTCAAAATTTGCTTATCGCGAAAATGAGTATTGGCACTTCCTTTGTCATACTTTGTAGAATCAAGTGAAGTTGCAACTGACGATGAATTTTTGGTGGTAGTCTTTTCAATAAGAGAGGAGATGGTTTTTTTCATTCCGAAAAAATAGGCCGACGCAGCGTTTATGATATATTACACTACAGCCTTTCTTAAGCTTTCACCGTGTCTGCTTTCCTTTTTTTGCTTTTGGCAGGCTCTGTTTGAGGAGAGGATGGCGTGGTCTGAATCAACGACGGCTGGTAAAATTAAAATTGAAATTAAAATTTTTAAATTCGCACGAATTTATAATTTTGTGTTTATTGTTCTTGTATGAACTTAAGTTCTATTCGGTTGCTTTTTACATTTCTTTCTCCTGGATCTTTAATCCAGGCGGCTGGACTGTACTTTGATGGTTTGAGAATAGCAAAAATGAATTTTATATGAGAGACGCGTCTTTTTTTTTGGGGGTATTTACAAAATATGTACATTGTTCCTGCGTTGCTTAAGTAGTTTCAGTCGCCGGTATAATCTGAAATCCTAATAAGAGATCTTATTTTTTTTATTGGTCGTCCGGTGGATTTTATCCTTTGAAGGTCAATTACTCTCTTTTCATTCACATCTTATCCTTTAAAGGCCAATTACCTCCCTTTTCATTGATCATCGTCACACACACACACCACCCATTCGCATAATTACATTATACCACCTGCACATTGCAAGCTCCAGGCCAACCTGTACACTGATAAAGATAGTGGGTCGATATCGATGATTAATATTCGCTTTGCATCCAGCCTCTGGTGGGATTCGAATCCAGTACCTCGAGGTTCAATTGCCTAAGCTTTAAACACTACACCACTTGTCCGATGACAAGGCTTCTATTCGATAAAGGACATTGAGTTCTGTATTCAGTTGGGGGTGACAGATGTATTTATTAACATCATCGATCTTAATTATGCGATAGGCTGATGGCACACGGGGTATCACAGAAACCGTAGTTTTCTTCGTTTCTTTCCCCGTTTACCTATGATACCGGTTTTAATTGCGCTTTAAACAAATTTTCGGTGCAACCACACTAACACAAATATAAATGAAACAAAAAGTATTTCAAGGACATTCGATTTGACTCATTTTAGTTTAAATTTTATTTTCGAGAGAGCAGAACAAAACAAAATAAAACACACACACATATATACATTATCTATTACGAATCTCGTGTGGAACGGGACATAAACATTTCTTCACAATAATCTAGTAATGATCTAATTTTGACCGTATAGTTCAGGAATCAATATCTCTCTCTCTCCCCCTCTAGCTGTCACATCGCATGATTGAATTTCGCTGCCTGCACTACGGTACGCCATCCTTCTTGATTCAATACCGCTTGACCGTAATTGAGGTTCATAATCAATATTTGCAATTACTCAACTTTTATTAAGAGGTTTGATATTAATACGATCTAAAGTCTAAACGACCGATTTAGAGATGCAAATTGTAATTCTCCATCCACGGAGGCTTACGTAGATCAAAAAGATCCAATCTCAATCTGATTTGTTATGATTTTGTAACAAAAGGATGCTACAAGTCAGTAGATATTAAAATACTAAAATGCAACATTTTCATATTTCCAATATGCTTCCTAAATTCAACGATTATACACATTATGTTTAGAGATATTCGAAATTTTAATCAAAAGTATTAATGGTTAGAAATAACCGATTTTTATAGCCTATATTGTGAACCGAAATTAACCCATATTAGCCCAAATTAATTTTCTTTGTAAAAAAGATAAACTACTTAGTAAATATTTCGAATGATGAAGTTGGAAAATCAAAAATTGTTGGTAAAATAAAAAACAACAGTTAGGTAACTGCTACGAAAAATGCAAAAAATTACTAACTTAACCTTCAAAGTCCTTGAAATTGTGTAACAAAATGTAATTGTAAATGTGTTCTGTAAAACTATGGTATTTGAATAATTTACCTGTGCACCGTTGCGATTGCAAAACCATACTAAATATTTTTTCAAAAGGATTTTTATTTAAACAGAACATTGCAGTAAAAATATTCCGTTATAATTTCTCCAATTCTCTTTTTAAGAGATTTTTTGTATTGATCTATAAATAGATCGCTGGGCTAATATGGGTTAAAATGAATCTTTTTTTTATATTTGAAAGTAATCCAGATGGAAGTGATTTTTATAACGGGCTTAAGTGTTTGAGTTAAGTGACATTACAACCAGACCGAACGAGAAATTGTCTTTTATTTATTTTCTCAATCACTCATCATCATCTGTTATAAACTAAGGCATACAATTGATATTTGAATACAATTGTTCAATTTAAAATAATTCAGGTCAAATTTATTAATATTAAAAACTTAACTCCATGTTAGAATGTCACACTAATAGGAAAATGTGATAGAGCTTTGGTGGATGGTAGGAGTCCATAGCGGAACAGATTAGATAAAAAAATACAGGTCGGGATGCCTACCCAAGTTGTTTTTCAATTACGAATTTAGAATTAAACAGCACCCCAACATTGGGAAATCCTTTGAATGTTTAGGAAGTTTGGAAACCCCATATAACCAGAACGTCGCAAAAACCACCAGGAATACTTCTTAAAGAACTGTCAAAGTTAGCATATACACAATAGGTACTATAAGAAGTCCTCTGCAAGATGAATTTCTTGTTCTGGTGCGTTAAAATCATTCGTAAAATACCTGATGTTGTGAAAGACACTTTTTTAATTGAGTTCAGATAAAACAAAAATATCGAAGAGAAGTGCTTGAGATTTCAGAACAACTATATGGATTTTAGTCCGAAGTTTCCCTTTAGAAAGAAAGAATTATGTCACGGTTTCGGGCCTAAGTAAATCATATATAATGAGTGCTGCATTGTCATTATAAAGCGAAATGTTGTTACAATCAGTCAAATTGTGGCACTCAGTAAACTGCTCTAAAAGGTTTAGGAAATAATAAGACTATGCTTACATGAAAAGGAGCTGCCACTAAACTGTGCTTTGAAACCAATACATTTTTGTAATTTGCTTGTACATATTTACCTTGCTTTGCTACGGTTTTAAGTAAAAATATGTCTTTATTCTTAAGCCACAAATTATTTGATTAATGTCTATATTTTTATTTCAAATAATAGTACAAAGGTTCCGGTTTAGTAATGCAAAATAATGTTATGTAAGTGACCTCGTTGTTGTACGGTAAGCTACCATTCTTTTACCAAAATTTTCGATGACATTAGAATTCAATTATGGCTCAATTTTTTGAATAAAATTAATCAACTTATCAATTGTTTATGTGGCTGTATGACATATGGCACCGTCCTGTTGAAACCACAGATTCTCGAGGTCCACAGTTACAGTAAAAGCAATCTCAGCTTCGTTTAAAAAAAATGCGGTACTCAAAAACCATACCAGAGTCCCTATTCCTGAAATCGGTGGAAATTTTCGCATTCGGAATATATTTATGTGTTTATTTACCTATACTAAGGGAAAAATTCCGACTGGGTAAATCGATGCGGAGTTATTCCCTTAAGCCTAGTACTCAGCTCGATTTCACGTGAAATTTCCTGACGATTTTACCAAAGTGAAATTAGAAATGAAAAATTCCACGTCTGTTTTCATTTTGTAGTATGTACTCAGTTCACCAGCGAAAAATCCAAGTGTGTTCAATACATCAAAGATGGTGCGCATAAACTCCCCAAATTATTTTCATGTGCAAATAATGTTTGCACATTATTTACACGCGATATTTTGACATTTGTTTGTGTTTGGCAATAAACAATTTTTTTAATATCACAAATCAATAACAAATTCATTTATGTATGTCTACAAATTTATACGTTAAAATTAAAAATTCTCCAAATAAAATTTCATTTGTTTTACTTCGTCGCTAAAGATCAGTTTGTTTGGCGTAATTAGCGACGTAATCAAAAGTGTGATAGCTTTATTTTTTTGAGTTTTCAAATGATGATTGTGCAAAATTCTGAATAAATTGGTTGGTGGAATGTGTAATTGCTGTTATATATGACGAATTGATGTTTGTGGACTCTCGTTAACACTAACTCTTACAGCAGCAATATTTTAATCTGAACGATTATTACGATGGTATATTTTCGTTTTTCCACAAATTTTGCAATAATTTTTCGAACGATTACAAATGGCGGATTTTTATCTTCCATATGCTGTACGAAATTTTCGTCACAATTTTAACCAACTTCCAAATAATTTTTAACAATAAATTTGCGCTGTTCATCCGTATCTTCATTTATAATAACCGGGATGTTTCTACTTTTCATGTGTCAAATAACATATGATACTAGTACAAAAAATATAAATTGATATCAATCAATCAGTTGATTGATTGAACTGTAAGACCAAGACTAGTACAAAAAATATAAAATAAAACAAATTTAGGCGCGTCATTTTAACGTAAAACGATTGTGTTATATGTGACCCCAAACTCAATGTCGCTCATTTTTAGTAAATTTGCGGGCTGGGCTAACTTCAGCAAGAGCAGTAGTTTACTGATTGATTAATGTTGCCTGAACGCCTATTTTGATCCAGAATTGGGAGACGAAACCACAAATTTGTGTATACGTATACGACGTATAATACACAATTTTGAATAAGTGTGCTGTCATTTGTTACGCATGTATGTTTGTTGTTTTTGTGACCATAGGCATCAAAATTTATCGAACCGGGTGGAATCAGTTCATATTTTTTGTGTTTCCACTCGTGTATTGTGGCATTTTCCCACGGTATATAGATGGGGAATTTGACAAAAGCAAAATTATGCTAAATTTTGAGGAAAGTGAATTTAGTTTTTACGTGTCGTTTTATTAAACACGAAATGTTTTTTTTATAAAATATCCATTTTTCAACCAAAAAAAAGAAAAAAAATGGCTATATTAAAGTGTAAACCACACAAATGTGTGAGTAAAAAATCATAGTATGTAATGGCGTTTTTGATAAAAAATTGCACTTGATTTGAAGTACAACCAACACAATTGTGTGTATAGTCATAGTGTTTTTTTTTCGAACGAAAATAAGTTTGAAAGGAATACACAAATATGTAAGTTGGTTCAAAACACAAACAAAAATAAATTTTTGACATGGTACTTTTGCCGTACCCACACAATTGTGTTAGTAAAACACAAAAGGGATATAAAATTTGTAAATTTACAAAATATAAAATTATTAACCTAAAATAAAAACATTCCGAATGGTGTGGCGCGACGTCCGAACAAATTTGTTTGTTACTAATACAAAAACACATATATTCTACACTATTGCGTTCCGGTAATCCTTCTCTCCTGTTATAATTTTTGGATCAAAATAGGCGTTCTGAGTGTCGATTTTGTACGAAAAGCGACAAGCGTGAGGTGAGCAAACCGGAAAATAGAGTATTGAGCCTCTTGATTGTATTAGTAGGCGAGACGCATGCACATGATCATGTTTTGATTTTTTGGATTGACATTTCTATGCGTAAACATTTCACAATTTTCATATTTTTGAATTAATTTGAAAATAATTCACAGATTTAAATATTAAATCATAAACATACAAAGTAATATTAAAACATAAAATCCTAAAAACATAAAATATTAGTTCATTCCACCGCTCAAAAACAAGCGAATAGAAGAGGTAAGTAGACGTCAGTATCAATAAAATTAAACCGATTCAACCGGATCCATTTATTTTGGTACCTACCATCGCAAAAATGACAAATAAAATGCACATATACAAGAGAGAAAAATACACAATACAAATATAAAATTGAGTATTATACACCATATATGAACACGAAATTCTTGCTCACCTCGCCAACTCGCGCTTTCATTTTGCGTACAAAATTAATACTCTGATGAAAATTTGTTACTTTCTGAACGCCTATTTTGATCCAAAAATAATAACAGGAGAGAAGAATTACCAAAACGCAATAGTGTAGAATATATGCCTTTTGTATTAGTAACAAACAAATTTGTTCGGACGTCGCGCTACACCATTCGCACTGTTTTTATTTTAGGTTAAAAATTTTATATTTTTGTAAATCAACAAATTTTATATTTTATAAAAAAAAACAATTGTAAAACATTTCGTGTTCAATAAAACGACACGTAAAAAATAAATCCACTTTCCTCAAAATTTAGCATAATTTTGCTGTTGTCAAATTCTCCATCTATATACCATGGGAAAATGTCACAAAACAGGGGCAGTATGTTGTACCATCACTTCGAATCAAAAAAAGTCGAATCGAAAAAATGAAAGTTGTATCATTTTTACTTTTCGAAAATGATACAACATACCGCCATTCGACTTTTTTCGAATTTCGATTCGACCCGGTTCGATAAATTTTGATGCCTATGGTCACAAAAACAACACACATACATGCGTAACAAACGACAGCACACTTGTGTATTATACGTCGTATACGTATTCACAAATTTGTGCTTTCGTCTCCCAATTCTGGATCAAAATAGGCGTTCTGGGCTAGAATCTTTGGGTAACTTCATATTCGTTTATAATAAAAATAATACTAATATTTTTAAGTTGATAGTGATGATATTTTTTCACTGTCCTTAATATGTAAGAACCTGTTGTTCCATAGTTGTCCATAGTCATAGTTGTTGTTGTTGTTGTTGTCCATAGTTGTTGTTGTTGTTGTTGTTATAGAGTGATCATATTTTGAAAGCGGAACCGTGCAAAAGATACATAAAAATGCCACAAAATATCCGTATCACCATCATTTGTTAACAAATGATGATGATACGGATATCATGAATTCATGAAAACTCCGTATCATGTATGAATTGTGTAAGACTGGGAAGGTTTAAATTTAATATATCGCGGTTAATAAACAAAAAGAACAATTTCATCACAAAAAATTCAAAAATATATCAAGATCAAACGTCTCTAGACCATATAAGAAGAATAATAAAACCGCGTAATTGTATTTTTAAAAGGCATCTAAGTAATGCACCATACACGATACACACACCACAAAGCAGAATAAACCAAAAAAGACACAAATAATTTAACATGTACACATTAGAATTTCAAATTAAGTTTACACAAATCATCTTCATGTGCACGTATATATTCCTTAAAGTCACATTTGGTATAATGTGTGTCTTCTATAATCTGCGTTTTGCGCTGTAAGCTAAACTAAGCCGCGCTAAATCGTTTGTGTATTTATTTTTAAAGAGCAACAAACAATAAAATTTATTATATTTAATACCGCGAGCGTAAAATTTGGCTATATTTGTTGTCATTTTATTTATGTACGGTAACATGTTCGCGGCATGGTATAATTCTTGTATTGCCACATCGAAATGGGTAATCGTTGTGGGAGGTATTATAGTTTTATACTGATATAGGCATTTCATTAAAATTCCCAGAATTAGAATTTCGTATACACATACATATTCAATTTTATGTTGTATAAGCCAAAAATAACAGAATGACGAAGCTCTTTTCTCAGTAATACAAAAGCTTTGGTACGTTTATTTATAGAGAGCTGTACATGCCACCTGACGTAATGTGATTCAACTTTTATATTTACATTGCACGTTAACGTGTTAATCTTGAATTATAATCTTCATGCTTATAAAATTCTGTGAGAAGTTTTTTTTTGTATATACATATTTGAAATTCTGTGTTTTAAAATTTTCATTTTAATAAAAGTTTCCATTGTTATTTTTTTTAGTTTTGTTTTATGATAGAAGACGATGAAAATGAAATGAAAACCAAATAAAAAAAAAATCTTCTGTGTACGTTGATATTTAATTACATCAGCATAACAATAACATCGCGCACAACATGTACATGTCTCGTATATATGTGTAAGTCTAAATACTAAAACCGCGTATATAAAATAAAAGTACATTTATACATTGACGGAAATAATTATAGTCAAGTAATTGTATAAAATAACGTTTTACTATTGTTTTGCAACAGTCGTCGGTATTGCGATGAACACTGTGTCATGTTGGTGTAATAGAATTGTGTACATATTTGTGTATATGGACCGATGGATTTGTTTATTACTTTAAAAAGGGTTATGGTTGAAATCTATAAACAAATGTGTGTTTTTGTTTATTATTTCAACGTAACTGGATTCTAATATAGAAGAGAAAAATAAATAATTTGGGTTTGTGCTGTTGCATCGAAAGAAGTGACAACGCCCTCACAACCGGGTTGCGGCAGTAGTTTGTCCGCATTTCAAAATCCCGTATTTCAAAATACCGATTATCAATAGCTTTTTAAACAAATTTTCTAGTCACAATATAGAAAATACATAAAATAATTGTTGATTCCGAATCAAGCTGGATTAGAATTCTACATTGTAAGGAATTTTGAATTAGCCAAGCTAGATTAAACTGATTATTTCTTAACAATTTGTGTTTCATATTGCATCAAAAAACAAACCGTATTTTTCTGGACGACAAAATAATCTACAAATACGTTTAAGTACGTAAAATTCAAATAAAATAAAATATAATACATATAATATAAGGTGGATGCATAAAAAATCAAATCCATATTTGCTTAATTCCTAAATTAAATCTGAATATTAAATTTGACAATAATATGTTAAGAAAAGACTTAGTTCCAATCAGTATTGCCAACAACTATTTTTGCATTTAAAATTTATGTCAATCCCAATCCCGCTCTTTTATTAATACGTTAAGATATGGCCTAGTTCCAAACATTATGGATGAATTCCAGAAAATTCTACAAATTCTTGTACAAAAAAATCCTCATCTAGTTGTACATAATAAATTTAACCATAGGTGGTCCAGAAATTTCGGAATTACATTCAATATTAAGAAGAAACGGCCAAGTTCAATTTAGCAATGACAGATTCCTTAAATGTGTTCCAAATCCATGTTAAAATTCCAATCTAGTCCGGTATATCAAATATGACGATTATTTTTTAAGAAATGTTAAAGATCCATCCAACAATGGCCAAAATCCCAAACTTCAGGCGAAATGGATGTAAGAATAACAATCCCTCTACAATCTAAATTTGACCACAATTTATTTATAATTAGCCTAGATCGTTCAAGATTCAAGTTAGAATCCAAATGCAATTCGGCATATCAAATTCGACAATATTATAGATTTACGGAATAGCCATGATCCATTGAGCATGGCCAAAGTCCAAAAATTCTTGAAAAATTTATGTTAAAATGCATATCACATCCCATAATTTGACCAAGATCAATCAAAAAATCGCCGATTTTCTAGTAAAAATTTAGATAATAAAAGATTCTAATGTCTTGATGTAAAATCGAGATTTTAATAAGCGTAATTTTTTAAACAATGGCATTTTAAAAAGCGGATACTGAAAAGACGGAATTTTGTAAAGTAAGATTTTTAAAAAGTCGGTATTTTGATAATTCTGAATTTTCTAATTCGGACTTTCGTACTGATCCCAAAGACAACGAATAGTTTAGTCGAAATAAGGCGTAGATATAAAAATAAAATAACGATCAGTTAGTGATCAGTTAGATAATTTTTAAAAATTTACCAATTTCACTTTCTGAAATTCTGTAAACAAAAGTATGAAGAGTGTGATAAAAGTTTCTGTTTATTCGACCTGTCACAAGTAGTTAAACAATATAAAACTTGAAATGATTACAAACTTTTATTAAATTATTAACATTTATTTAAAAAAATCACAACAAATGTTCAGAATTACTTTCAGCCGTCTCAATACATTTAGGAACTGCCTTATGAAAATTACGGTGGAGGCCGCGTATCCTTCGACTATAATCTCGTTCAAGGCTGGAATTAACTTCGGGGTATTTACGGATTTTTAAGCTTTCCTTGCTCCAAGAGCCGAAAAGTGGCTGATTTTTTCAGCTGATGAACCGACTCAACGGTAAAAATATTCTCGTTTATGAAGAATTCAAGCGACCAGACAATCGTCAAGATTTCTCAGGCCGCTCCGCCTTTATTGCGTTGTTGATTGAGGAGTTGTGATCAAATTTACAACTGCAACGTCTATAAGCTCCCTGTTTGCGATGTTGCGGATGCAAGAGGAGTTTTCACTTCTGCAGAATAAATAAGTTACTTCAGTTTATTGGTTGGTTATTTTGGATTTATATATGCAAAATTCTTGTAAAATTTACACATAGAAATCGAACAAGTTCGAACAAGTTCACACAAAATAACCTTGTGATCGCTGTGAGTGTATTACACAGTCTATCACCGAATTAACATTACTCCTGCTGAATTGGAATGTATTGTGCAAGAAAATATCCAGAACCTAGTTTCAGTAGAGCTTTACCTCTGCTATTTGTTTCGGTGGTAACCCACTCAGAAATCTCCAGAAATTACTATGGTCTCAACATCCAAGACCAAACAATCGATAATGTGGATGAATTGATCGATTAGCTTCATTTCGAGGAGCATATACAAACTATATGTATAACTTTTATAGAATTTTGGTCGAACACATCGATTAAAGGGACTAGTTTAATTGGTTTACAACATCGTGAAGTTACATTGTAGGTTCCTTCTAATAGCAACGGAACGTTGGCCAGATCAACGACAATTTTTGCTCAGGTTGATACCCAATGGAAAGCCTTTGTAGATTGATCCTAGGCCCTAATAAATACTTAGGCATACTCATTCTACGGGGAAGTGGCCGGCTGTTTGAGCACTTCTTATAAGCAGATATGATACATTATACGCACTTACTGTTTGCTACCATGCTTATACTACAACCTGAACACCAGTATTGTAGATTTGAAATAATATAAATACAAATACATAACCCTGCGGGTTTTCTCATTTGTTATTTAGCTACAAATAATTTTACTAAACGTAAAGTTAATGTTTTGTCTGATTTCTATGGTGTACATCCATGACTACGTGGTGGCCAATTTTATGATCGAAGAACGTGCCTCAATCATCTCGGTTTATAGTTCGAATGAATCATTGAAATTCAATCGCAATCTTTTACACTAACTTTTATTGGAGCAACCGTTGAAATATCATATGTTGTTATCTTAAGGGCTAGCACCTCATTAGTTAAGATTTTATGATGAAATAACGATAAATTTAATAATGAAGCAAACATTTTGTGAAATTTCTCATTCAATGACCATTTTGTTTCTTTTCTCAAAAATTGGAGTCGATAAACGTCGATTCTGTGAAATATTCGGGATCTGGTATTTTAAACGCCAAACATGGTGCCAAAATGCGAAATATTTGCTAGTTAGCTATTGTTCTAAAATGATTTTCCTAGTTTCTTTATGCGATTTTCCCAAGTGCTTGGAATGAATAATGTGGGCCATTGGACACAAAATGTCGGGAGCTGTACACTTTTCTTAGGTTTTTCGTCAGAAGGTCCAGCATTTTCTAATGCTTCGTTGTTTATCATATTATTCAAAATTGCATTTTTTGATGGTTTTGGATAATTTAGACATAAACTAACCGTTTATTATGGAAACGAGAAAATTTAATTTATTGTAGAAATGGGACATCTACTTCAATTGACTCCTTTCTGCAGTAAATTTCGTTGAATTTTTTAGCACAACACAAAATTGATGATTTGAGTCTCAGAAACAGCACTTCACTGCATCCATGTATCATTATATGAACTGCAATAAATCTAATCCTGCAGTACCGGTTTGTAAGAAATTCATTGGTGATTTTATTCATCATCAATTTCATTTAAGAAACTAACGGATCAGTAGTGTTACCTATACATTGAAAATGTTCGGAAATTTAGAAGCCTATTATGAAGAAGGAAAAAGAAAATGGAAGGCATTCGCCGAACATTGTGTTACATTCCAGACAATTTACAATTTTGAATTTACAATTTTGAAGGAATGTTTCCAACATTTTGGAGCAATATTTTCCTGTAGAAATCGATGTCGGGCAGGACTAAAACCCGTTTTCCAAACTTAATTATTTTATCACAAAAATCACGGAGTATACCAAGTGTTTTTTTTTTACTTGTTTTACAATTTTTTACTGCAGAAACGGGACATGGAAAACGAAAATAATAAAATTTCGATAAATACGAAGATTTTATTGAGTTTGAAAATTGTATACGTTTGCCATAACTGATCTAAGCATACAGAATATGTGACCAAATTATTATCACATTTAGATATTTGGAATGTTATTGCTTTAAAAAGTAAATTTTTGAAATAAAAATTAAAAACTTATGATAAATATATTTATTAATACTTGGTGAACATTCCGTTAGCATTTTTTAATAATTGTATACTACGGGGCACCTCTTATTGCATTTTTGGCTTTGGTGAGTAGATTTGGGCTATTCGCTGGCCAATCAAGGTTTTGGATGTCGTTGGTCCTTAAATATTCGGTGACTTTTTCGCCGTATGGCACGGAACCTTGTCATGCATATAAAAACTCCGTCCCCATTGAATTTTTCATTCATAGTCGGTACCCGTTGTAATTGCAGAATATTTAAATATTGATTCGCGTACATTATCCCGTTTACTACATAAAGTGGGAAGAGTCCTTTTGATGATATTTCTGACCAAACCATGACTCTAACTGGTTATTTGACCTGCTGTTGGACACAGGAAGGTAAATATTCTTCTCCTTTTAATCTACGAATGGCCCTAGACATTGGCAGTGTCACGTCACTGAATACAACCTAATCAAGAAATAGAAAAAGATAAAGTTGAAAGAGACATTCATTGAAAAGTGTAACTTAAAAGAAGGATATAAAGGACTTTTATTGTTTTGTACCTTTTCCCAGTTCTCTCGTGACCATGTAAAATGTCCATTTGCCCATGTTTTTCTTTGTTGCATCGTCCTAGCGTTTAACTTTTGTTTCTTGCGAGGTCGTCTTGCACATAGCCCATATTGAAAAAGTCTACGTCTCACAGTTCTCTCCGATATTTTCCGCACCAACGTTACGCATAGTACCCTCAGAGACTTATTGGATAACGTTCGATCTTCTTTAGCTTTCCGCATTAAAAATCTGTCCTGGCTGACTGTTGTTTCTCGATTGCGACCACATTTTTCTCTTTTTCTTGAACTTGTTGAAGAGTGAGATGTTAATTTTTGCGAAAATTCGCTGACGAATGATCGGCTCACTCCTGTTTTCTGGGCTATTTGCATACGCGTATGCTGGCCCACTTCCAAATACAAAACCACTTTCACTTTTCAAATTCACAAATGAGGCTAAAATTCTTCAGTTAAATACATATTCTGAAATACTACTAATAGTTGTCATAAGATAAAAAAAAAATCGGACTTCAGACTAATTAACAGGAGCATAAATACTCGAAATTCATATTCTGTCGAAAAGGAGTCTCAGGTGTTAATCACTCATAAAAGGCGTATTTTCACGGTATATTAAATTTTTATTGCACTAATTCCTTGGATTTTTCGATATCCACCTTAATGACGTGTCAACTATGCAAAAGGTTGCAGTTCGGGCTTCAAAAATCACCATGAGTTTCGTATGAGGTGATAATAATTTGGCCATATCTGTATATCCCTTTTTCAACCAACCAAAAAAAAAAAAAATGGCTCAATTATAAAATCATAGTATGTAATGGCGTTTTGATAAAAAATTTCCTTTGTTTTGAAGTACAACCAACACAATTGTGTGTATAGTGTTTTATCGAACGAAAATAAGTTTGAAAGGAATACACAAATACGTAAGTTGGTTCAAAACACATACAAAAATAAATTTTTGACATGGTACTTTTGCCGTACCCACACAATTGTGTTAGTAAAACACAAATGGGATATAATTTCGATTTCTATATGGTGGTCTTATAACAACAATAAATTAAAAATTTGAAAATAGGCAGTGTCCTTTTAGCGATTCAAATTTGGAGCAACCAAGGTTTATATCAATACGGACCCGAACTTTTTCTTGGATAGGCAAATAAAGACGTAGTAAGTAATATCCTTTTGAACGTAAGTTGTTTATTTTAAATGAAAAATAATTAAACTCAAAACCCGTGTCCTCCAACCTTTGTTAACGTCGAGTATCAACCAAATGATTTTCAATTAGTTACTTTGGACACTATTTAAAAGTGCTCTGTTCAGTTACCGCCAATGCTGCATCCCAATATGCAATGCCGACGGAATTCCATTTACATTCGCGTTCTAAAACCACACTGCTTCTATGGAAAGAACCATGTGTATCACGCGGAAATTCGTACTCCCAGCCAAAGAAAAGTGTCACAAAAATTCCGGTGTCGGTGTGAATCCCAACTAAAAAGAGAAAAAAATCACAGAAACAAAAGGCACGTGTTTGTATATATTTTCCAATTGGAATAAATAATAATTCTTATCCGAAATAAAACAAAATTTTCCATTATTATAATAAAATAAATATTAATTTTTTATTCATATAAATATACACAAATAAATTTTAAGCACGTTCACCATACGTCTTGCTAATTGAATATCCTTTGGCATGAATCGCGCATACATTTGTATATACAATTAAACCAACTAAATTTGCTTTACTTCACGACGAATTTCATGACATTTCACGTAAAGCTGCTGTACCGGAACGATAATGATGTGTTTTTTAAATCAGATGCTATGGTGTATTTTAACGCGCATCCAATTGTACATCCCAACAAGCACAACCTTGAAAAATAAAAATGGGAAATTTCCATTATTTCAAGAAGACGCCATTTTAAAATTATTTGATTACCTCTTTTAACATCCAAATTTTTTGGTCACAAGCACAACACAAACACGTAATTGAATTATTATATACAAGGTATGAAAAATGTTAACATATACACCGTAAAACACAAGTTAACATATAAAAAATAAAAGTCGCGACAAACACTTGTAATATCGCGTTATCCTCTCAAGTGCTACTATTAATCTGAAGATACAAAACAATAAACAAAAAAATAAAAATAATAAAAATGCGAATGAGAAAGAGAAAGAAATTTGTTTTTGCCGAAAATCAATATTTTTGTGTCTTTGATATTTTATAGTACGGAATTTAGTACGACATTTGAGCAGTTTTTTCCACACAGTGGAAAAATTGCATATTGGGATATATTTAAACTCCCAAAATCTCATATTGTGTAAAATTGTTTTGCCGTTGCGGAGTTCAGGCCTATATGACTCCATGATGTGTCTTGGCGCTCTCGATTTGCGCATCGAAATTACCCTTATTTTTGGGTATTCTTGAGGAATTTTACTTAATTCTGGTGTAATTTTCCAGGATTATTATTCTCAAATTTTGAAATTTACTGGGGTTGTTTGGGGTTCGTAAAAATATTTATTATGCACTACAATGAAGTAGAATATTTCTTCCTTAGCAACGTACGTACTGGTTACGAACGTCTAATGTTACCAATTTATCATGTCTATTAACCTCATAGCACATTAATTCTCATAGCGTTTTACATGACATTTAACAAGTACATAATACAGGCAACAACAAACTTGTATTCATTATTTATTGGTTTGAAGAACATGCTGGTCAGAAAGCACAGCAGAATCAAATGTCTACCCTTTTCAAACAGTACAAAAACTAAATGCTCTAATATGTACATTATATACCTTTGTGTATACGTTACACATTGCAAATGCGAATAATTTATAATTCCTTACAAATATAATTTATGTACATACACGAAAATAAATAAAACCTAAAATGGTGTACAAATCGGCCAAAAAATTAATCTCATCCTACACAGCACCACATATTGCTCGCCGGTTAGTAACCGCAAAAAAGGCATACGAATAAATAAATTTAACAGAAAATGTAAATTACCAAAAAATATTTAATTTTATGCGGTTGTAAATTTTAAAAGCAGAACAATTTGACCACAACACCATAAAAACAATGAATCCCTTAAGTAAATAATGCAAAACAAAAAGTTTATTTATTTAGAAAGGTTGGGTTTGAGTCCATAAATATTAATTAAACTTAAATTATTAAATATGGTTTTGTGATAAAATTTATGTTTGATTACACATGCATTACGTATAGTAACAAACACTCATCTCAAAAGAGCTGGCCAAAACATAATAAGAACATATAATACACATTATAAAATAAAATGTCTGAGAAATTAAACTAAACTCAAAAAGGTCGTTGTACAGACGTAACCCCTTAAAAAATGTTTAGTTTTCTTCATTTAAAATTACATAAGAAAGAAGCAATCCAATCAAGTCAAGATCTATTTCTTTGTGTGTACTCGTATAAATAAAAACTGGAAGACGTCAACAACAACCAGAATTTTATTCAAGAGTTTTATTCTCATAAAAATCTAAAACCTAATTTAAATTTTAGAATAATTACTATACTTACTTATGTTACATGTACATAGCGTCAATATGCTGGTTTATAGTTCTTGGGATGAATATTATATAGGCTCAGCATATGTATTATGTATATAATGTTATACCCTTGTGCGTTAGGAAAATCTTCTTATGTGTAGGATTAAAAATTTTTGTTGTTCAATTCACGTAGGAGAAATTAGGATTAACATGAATTATGCCAGAATTAATCAAACGTTTTAGGTTGTGTTTGATCGTTACAAATTATTATTAGTGCTTATTATTTATGTATATAATGTAGGTAACGTATTTGTCGGAAATGGTTTTGTACTCTTTCTGTATAGTTACAGATGATTGGGGTTTTGTAGTATGATAAGAAAAATTAATTGTTAATCTTATTTGGTTTCTCTAATTACCTCTAGTAAAAACGTGAGTTTTCGAAAAAAGTCTAGATGAATATGGGGTGAAATAACAAGAATCCCGTCCAGTTTACTATTTAATGAATCTGTCAAATAACCCGAAAAAAATTATCAATTTTGTTCTTCAATATACATACATATTCTACAAACTCGTTTTGAATTTTTGATTTCGTTTATATTTAAAATATTAGAGGCCAGTTTTCGAATAAGTATAGTGTTTATGTATTCTAATTTATTATAATAAAAGAAAATTGTTCATTATATAGTGGGTGTATTTATCATAATTGGAAGCGAATTTGAATCATAATTAATAAAGGAGACAAATATTGCTTCTGATTGATTGATTCTGAAAGTACGACCAAGTTTTTACACAGGGTCTCCCGCATGACGCTGGGCCCACCGTACACTCTTTTTACACATAACAAAACTGAATGATTAGATAAGTTAATTAGGTGGGACAGAATACACTCGGTTACAGGCACCTAGGTATAGACCATAGTCGATAGTTAGTAACGCAATGGTAACACAGTCCTAATCTACATAATCAGCAATATCCTTAGACATAGCCCAAACAATTGATTAGGTTTGGCACCGTGATGGTCTGGAATTTATGTTAGTGACGAAATAGAAAAATTTGCAACGAGTCATGTTCTGCAACTACAGCCGTATGATAACGAGGAGCTGCGGAACCTACTAGATCGCATCAGTGGACCGGCGCGCCAAAAAGAACAAAGCCTTTAGAAATAGTGGTTCCTTGATTCGCTCAAATCAAAGTACTGGCAGAGCTGAGATGAACCGAATAAGTTTTGCCGTTCGATGAGAGATAGCGCTATTATGTTCATCGTTTTATTTTTCTAGAAATGATACTTCCTTTTTATGAACACGTGTGAAGTTTCATGTAGATCTCAACTCATTCGTATATCAAACTCTGTTCACAGTTGACGTGTCACAATATTTTTTTACAATGGAGAATATTGAATACGTTTATTCGATTAAATTAAAATAAAGCCCCAACTAATCGCAAACCAAGCAGACATTGAAAATAAACAACAAAAATACAAAATAACAGAAAAGATATGCCTCGCATGACAGCCGTAGACGAATTTTTGAGCATATCTCATGTGACTATATTCAAGTTGGTAAAAAAATAATCCAAGTTTATAATCTCGCTTCGTGATGACAGCATAATAATAGTTCTGCAAAAAAAGCGGTTTTATAGGTAAATGGGGGAAAAAAAACGATGAATGATACCGGTATCTTGATATCCCGTGTGGATCACCCAATCCACACTAGAACTTTTGAGTTGGGTCGCAATCTTCGTTGTTTCGGAAAAATGAAAACCGGTGGATTGGGTAAGCAATAATTATGTATGTGAAAAAACATACGTCAAAATTTGTGTGCTAAAGAAAAAAAGTACATCCACCTTTCTCGCACCATACTATTTTTGTTATTTTTTAATATACTGCGCAAAAGAAAAAGCGCAACAGTAAAATTTTTAGAAAAATACCCTATTTTCAAACGTTTGTTTGTAGCTTGGTGAAATGTCGGTGAATTTTGTCTACTTTCCGACGCTGGGTCGGTTTTTTATTATATTTGGTTTTTATGTTTTGTTTTTGAGTTAAACAAAAATGTTTCTAATGAGGAAAAAATCCCAAACTTTAAGACTGTCAACGAGCCTTTTTGTTGTTTCAGTCACGAATCAAAATAAGCTATTTTGTTGAGAATTTAGATACCTTGAGAATGAGACTATTGAAATTGATGTACGACTGTTTACGTCTGCTGAATCGCTGTTGAGTTATTTAAAAAAAAAACAAACGATGTAACAATAACATTTTAAACTTTAACCAACCATAATATACAAAAAACCAAAAAAAAATAATTCAAAAACGGGTGTTTCCACCCCTAGCCCGCATTGCTTCATAAATGCGTTGTTCGCTAAAATAACTCAAAATAATGGAAAACGGACCCCACCGTCGGAAATAACACTACAAAATAGGGTATTTTTCCAAAAATTTTACTGTTACGTGTTTTGTTTTGCGCAGTGTATGATAATATTCTCCTTCATTATGTTTTGATTATTACTTTTTACGAACATATCCGCCGTTGAACTGTATCAGAAAAGAAACCATAGCGTTGGATGAATCAGTGCACCTAGAATACTACAGGATACACTGCTTTAAAAATTTTGCTATATGACGTCAATTTATGTCGTCAGTTCTATCTTTGGCTATTATGGGCAGCACTAAAAATAAAACGATTGTTTTTTTTGTGTTTAAGCTGTCTTATTGATAAGAAAAAAATTGTAAACAAACCACAAGAAAAATATTTTAAAATCTATTAAAAAACTATTGTTAAGTATTAATTCATAATATTAGGCGTTTTCGGAAATATCCAATGGTAACTTTTGGGTAACTTGCTGACAAAAAATTACCAAATCTATTTCCGAAAAACGTGGAGTAACTTTAGGGTAATTTACTTTTAGTTGTTTTTTATTTTCTGTCTTTCTGTCAATTTGTATTAAATTAGTAGTGTCAGAAAAATTAATGTACAAACTTTCAAAGCATAAACTATTAAAAAAAATACAACAAAACTGTACATACATATTTGTTAAAATACGTAATTGAATTTTGCTGAATTTAAATATTACCACGCGAAATGTAAACTTACTTTTTGTAAAGCTAGGGTAATTTGAGTAACTTTTGATACCAACATTAAAAAAATTAAAAGAGCCACATTAAAATAATGAAACCGTCTGTTAATCACGAAGTATATTTTAACAGAAAAGGCGGCTTTTACAGTGTGGTATTGCAAGCCGTGGTGGATTCCAGTAAGCGTTTTATAGACGTATACTGTGGTGAACCCGGTTCAATGCATGATGCTCGCGTTCTAAGAAGGTCTCCATTATTCCGGCTCGCTTTCCAAAAACAGATTTTTAAAAACAATAGTTTTTTATTGGGGGATTCTGCATATCCCTCAAATTTTTGGCTGGTAACACCGTTCAAGGACATCGGAAATTTAACACAACGGCAAAAAGACTATAATAAAGTTCACTCGTCTTCTCGAATTGTCGTAGAAAACGCGTTGGATTTAATGAAATGCCGGTTTCGTAGGCTTCTGCATTTCTCACCGATCATATATATCTGGGAGCCGTGAAAAACATTGTTGTAGCGTGCTGTGTGCTGCATAACATATGCTGAAATGTAAATGATAATTGGGATGATGAGCAATTGGATGCGACCATCGACCATCGACAACAGCTTATAAATGAGTTAATATCAAAAAATATTTTAAGTTAAAGACTTTATTTCTTAAAAATTAAATTTGTATTTTATTTAAATAATAAAAGATAACTTAAAAAAATTGTTTTTGTTGTAATGTATTTATTAGTTTCTCGTGCCATTTTTTCTCTTGTTTTGTTTTTTTCCCTCTGGAATTCTAATTTCAGTGTTTGAAAAGATTTTTTCCGGGCGATGTCTTTTGAGTGGGTTGGGGGCCCCTGCTTGGACTAATCATTTCTGGAAAAAACACCTCTATAATTTCAAATGGCAAATAGGTGTTAGATTGATGACTAGTACTGGGAGATTATAGTACTACTGCTTGATAATGAAGGGCCAGCAACTCCCGAAGAAACGGTTCTATTATGAAATGTTTTCGATTCGTAAAATTCGATCCACCGCGAAAATTCGTATTATGAAATTTATTTTCGTAAAATTTGAAAATTGTAAAATCCGCCCTATTATAAGCCAAAAAAAAATCGAAATCGAATTTTACGAAAAAATCAAATGACAAAATTCCACTACACTAGGTGACGAATAACAAATTTACGAAAGAAAACGATTATTATTTTTTTATTAAAATAAAATACTTTAATTACTTTTTGAAATGTAAGTTACTCAATTATTTTATGAAAATTGACTACATAGTTTAATTTATTACAATTAATTTGAAACTTTTATATTATTGAGCTAAAACCAACACAAATAGCATACTGCATGGTCTTGATTTTACGACCAAAAAAAAAAGTTTCGTAATACGAATATTCAGGGCGGATCGAATTTACGATTTCGTATTTTACGAAATCGAAAAAAAAATCATAATAGCCCCCCTGAATTCTGACAATTCAGCTGGTCTTATATTATATGAACATTTTCATTTTCAACTAAGTACGGCTTATGTCTCTATAAGGAACATTTAAAACGTATTTCATTTTTTTACAAAATTTTACGATTATGACGAACTTTGCTGAGTTTTTAATAAGCTCCTTGTTATTCTGTGATTTTTTTACTAATCCTAAAATATTGGATATACAAATTATTATTTCTCATTGAAATGAAAATCAGCTGATTTTATTTTTTATTTTAATTCTATATGAACCAAGTATTTTCTACGAAAATTTAAAGAAAAGTTCAACCTTTAACTGGTTAAAACAGTAACCCAGAAAATCTTGAGCTTTTACAATTGTTGGTGTTGTAATATGCCATTGTTTGAAATCATGAACAACATTCGAATATTAAAAAATTTCCATACCTCGTTTCTAACTAAAGTTGGGTCTCCTCAACATGTTCTATTAACTGTGGCCCAGGAAATCCTAGAATTTTGGGTCAGAAGTTCGTGTAAACCGAATCATAGATTTATTTATTTTGAGTAGTCTTGTACTGTTTTGTCGTTGTTGGTAGTGAACCATATAGTTTATAATTGTTAAGTGAGTTGAATTAACTGTAACGTTGGCGAGATTGCTTTTCATATAAAATTTGATCTGGGGCGGCATGTTGTACCATCACTTCGAATGGAAATTCGGAAAAAGTCGAATGGCGGTATGTTGTATCATTTTCGAAAAGCAAAAATGATACAACTTTCACTTTTTCGATTCGAAGTGATGGTACAACATACCGCCCCTGAAACAGCAACACTATAAAGATGTATGGTACTCGTACACTATTCAAAATATGTAAGTCAAACTAAGTAATTTCTTTGATTTTCTCTGTGGATTTTTTAAATATTGTATTTGTATTGCAAGTTTGTTAACTTCAATACGATTTGCCACAATACTCGTTCAGCTTATCATCAGCAAAATATAAGGCTCTTCATTGAATCGGGGCCTTCGGTTTATTCAACAGAATGATTAAAATGTTTAAACTTTTCGAAACACTTTCGAATACAATGAACAACGTACATTTTATCCTGTTTGTAACTAAGAACATATTATAAATTAAGACTGATCGTAAAGTTTAAATTGATTGATAGGTTAGGAGAACCCTATGTGCAGATTTAGATATTAGATGGAAGCTTACTGGTAATTTCGCAATCCAGTTATAGATGCTTATTTCTGAGCCTTGTCATAACATAATTATATTTTATTTAAATTTAAAATTAATTTGAATAAACAGTTAGTGTAATCTGGTAGACATTTCGAATACGTTTGTTTCTGGCAAGAGAATCTAAGTAAAGTGAATCTAACATGAAATTACCAGTCATCTTCCACAGATTATTAGATTGCCACAAAATTTACAATCAGTCTTGTATTTCGCACCAAAAGCTACTTTTTGAAAGACTGTACAAGTACAACTTGTAGCAGAACAGAATGCAATAGATTGAAACACTAGGATTTATTTTTCCTATCACTCAGTTTTCAAATTTCAGTTGAAAGTAACGGTTGGTGTTGTTAATTTGCAAATGCAGTGATGATATTAATTTTATAAGTGTTTTCAGATTAAATGCAATGGATCGATTGCGTAGCTAATTTTACGATTTATTAGTGTTAAAATTGAACAAAATTTTAGTTTCGAATTGATTTAGCACGGAAATACTGTTCTCATTGTCATAAGAAGCAGATTCGAGCATGCCATCGCGTTTTATCGGAAACTGTTGACTATAAGAGACATAATCAGACCATTTACCATTCAATACTGATGTGTTAGAACCTTTTGTTGATGATTTCCGTAAATAAATTGTCAGAATATAAATAACAAAACAAAGCAAATTCTGATTTCTAACGCAATATTTTCAAAATTTCGATGATTTTATAATTTCAACAAATACTCACAAACTTTTAAATAAACTCAGAATAATACAAATAAATAATCAAAATTGGTTGGTGGCTATTAAAAATATTTATATATTCAAATTTCTAACAGAAATAATAAATTTTCCATAAACAAACTGCGTTTGTTTTTCTTAATACTCAAAATTTCTGTAATTTTGATCAATTTTTGCCGTCCAAAAATCGATCTAATTCGAGAATTGAATTTTAGTTAGGGTAACTAAAACAATTTACAAAATTGAGCGTATATGATGTTTTTGCACAGATTGAGCGGTATATTGTCTAATTGCGATGCCGCCGGGCCCACAGATCTAAACCGATTAACTTTTTCAATTTTCTCTTCCTTGTTAAATTGTTTGCTTTTGGATCCTTAACTACAACATGGCAAGACTACATAATTGTCGAAATCGAATAAATTAAGATAATCGTATCACATTCGAAATATACTCGTGAAGTCATGTACGGTTGTTAAAGTTCAGGGCTTGGCGAGCAAATACGAAAAAGCACATTCAATACCTAATTTTATTAACACTCCAAATTTGTAGCGCCCCTTTGTTAGCCTTCCTGTAATGTGATGTGGTTGCTCCTCATTATTAATCGGCGTATTGTTTGTGTATTTTAATTTAAATTAAAACCGCAACAAATTCCAAATATCCCCATAAATAATCATAACTCTTCGAGTATTTTATTTATCATGACATGGAAAAACCTAGCGATTGAATTTATTGAAGAAACCAAAACGTTTATCTAATATAATATGGCTTTTATTGTCCCCAAAACATTAATATATATGGCAAGATAAGTATGTATCTGACATTGAACATAATCTAATGACCGTACATAAAAATGCCATATTTTATAACACAATCATCAGAAATGTATTTTATGACTTACAAAAAGAATTACATACATACATAATACGCGATTAATATAGAGTATTTGACTTTGACGCGTATCACCAAAATAATCGTGCACATTTACGTCAAGAATCAAGATAATAAAATGTACTAACAATAGACTACGTACATACATATTTTATATTTCTAAAGAACGATAGTAACCTTCAAATAACAACCAAACATGTGACTGAATATAAACGATTTGGATTTTATTTTTTGTTTACGATAAAAAGGGAATATACGATTCGGGTTAGAATGAGAAGATACAAAATAAACAAAATTATAAAAGAATTTTGTTGTTGTTGTTGTTTTAATTTTTGTATACATATAACATTTTACTCATAGATTTCAAGTTGTTCTTTGGTATAGTGGGTAATGTCTTTGCCTTGCAAACCAAAGAACGGTGGTTCGAATCCTCGTATGTGACAAATAATTTGAATTGAAATTTTCCGCTTTGCCGTGCATGGGCAAGGGCTAACATTATCTGATTGTTAGTAACTTTAATCATGCGTGGCTAGATCGACGCTCGATACTCCACAGGTTTGTATTACGATAGTGCAAACCTACTTTCACAAGAGCGACATTTTTTTTTATGCCAAAAAACTATTCTAAATCACTTGGTTAAGAACTTATAAAATATGTATCTGTCATATTTACATTTTTATTTGTACATGTATGTATGTAATTTTATTGTAGTGTACGATGAATAATACAAAACATGTTTACCTTGTGGATGACGAATGAAGAGCGATTCCTTATTTGGTTTATCTAAAAGTTATATCTATTTGTTTGTGATATTGAAAATTATAACTAATACGCGTATCTAATATATTATTAAATCTTATCTCGTATTAGCCAAACACTAAAATCTAACGTCTTGAATTTGAATGTTATGAAAGTACAAAGGGTAATGTTGACACTTAATAAGGTGCTCATATATATTAATTTTACAACGGACGTATACTATTGCATTCTTGGTTCCTTGGGCAAGTTTTATAAATTCGATGTGTTTTGATATTTTGATTTGCATTTATTTCGGCATGATTGACACCATTCAATTAGATTTAGGTAGAACTAGAGTTTAACTATTCATTTGGCTGTTACTTTAGCTATATTTTTATATCAAAATTTGGTTCAAGTACAGTTATTTTTATATGTAGATTTGTATATATGCAGTTAAGAAATATTTTGGCAGATTTCAAAGAGACCATTTAGAATTATTGGGCAACTAGAGTTAAATCCATTCGTTGATGTGGAAATTATTGCGGATCATTCTCAATCAATTCAAGTTAATTTACGAACGGTATAAATTCAAATTTTTTTTGTTAATTTTAGCTCATTCAATTCTATTGAATAATCTAAACAACTGGACTATATTCGGTATGACGATTTACCAATTTTTTCCAGGCGATTATTTGCGCATCGTTACTTTTAGTGACTGAACTATAATAATAATTCAGTACCAGTCATTGTCCAAAAATGAAAAGTTGCATTTTTCAACTATTCTCGAAATTATGTAATCCTGAGCAGTCCCCCAGGCCGGTGATCTTATTATTGAGAATGATGGATAGCTTACTTTGAAATGTTTTGGTTTATCTTTGATGTGTTGTAGCTTATCAAATTCAGCATTGATGATTCATCATTATTTCAATCCTATTCAATTATTTTAGTAATTTCACAAACATAGGCCAATTTTTTTTTGTATAGTCTCTTCTGATAATAGTGGAAGTCTTGATGAAGACCGCTTGTTTCTATTGGATGGCATGGGTTGAACTGGATGTCATATACCGAACGGTGGAAGTTGGTTTTCGAAATCCACCAATTTCACAATAGCTTAGAATTTTCTTCTTCTTCAACTGTTAATTGAATTGATTTATTGTTTGAGTTGATGTGCATCTTGTGGGTGAACGCATCTCTAAATTTTACAAAGTTCTGGTTCATACAATTTTTTATAAAATAATTTTCAATTTTTTAATACTTAGAGTATGTATCGTGTTGTGTATAATGATAAAACATAACAACAATTTATATGTACCTAATTCTAATTTTATTACCATATCTTGAAAATGGGCATTTAGTCCGAAATATCTACATGACTTAATTCTTAGGTCTTAAACATCCCACTTTCTCATGGATATGGGAGAGTAGAGATGCGTATCTGATGGTGATGATCAATGATATATATTGAAAAAAATAATGAACCAACGCCGAGTTGTAAAACTACAAGAACCAACCAAAAGAAAAACCAAACCACTTCAAAGTAGAGTCATTGTTGCGCGTACACCTGATGTATGCGAGATGCTTTATCAGCTGATCTTAAAATCGACCTAAAAATCAGCAGCTTAACAGACCAAACGGGATACAAATTGAATTCGGTCGGGTATTTATAAGATCACATGTAATGAACCCAATTGTGGCGTAAAATACATCGGGAGAACAGAACGTGGCTTTGTTTAATGAATAAATTATCGATTTTTTATATACTCGTAAGGATCGCTACATCAGGGCTCTCGTAAGATTTCTGCCGCGATACAATTTTTACATGATATCGTAAATGTGCGATCATGAAACACGATATCTTTGCGCCATCTATTCGATAGCGAAAAAATGATCGCCAAGAAAATTAAAACGAACAAGAAAACATAAAAGCATATGGTAATGTAGCCAATTTTGAAGTAGTAAGGGTGTCCCAAAATTTACACAAGATTTGAATTAAATAGCAAACACAGTTTTATTTTTCACTTCTATTTTTTTTTATTGAAACGTAACGTACATGGGTTCTGTATGGAATAGGACATGAGACCGATAGGGGCAGGATGCAAAACGGCATTTTCATCAACAGATATAACCCTCTGTCGGAGTGCAAAACTCATGGGCCAACCCATCTTCCATGCCATACGCTGGCATAGAGCTATGCTATGTGCATATGGTGATGAAGAACGTGAAAATCGAACTGCGAAAGAGTTGGTAGTGTGTACAAATTGAAGCGGGCCAAAAACAACGGGTCGAAACATTCTAAGACTAGCCGCGGAAATTCTCAGTTTTACTATGGAAGGGCTGCGTCCCATTTGAAACGCGATATTTTAAAACGCGAATTATCAAAACGTGATATTTCAAAACGCGATATTTCAAAACGCGATACGGTACAAAACGCGATATGGTACAAAACGCGATATTTCAAATTGCGATATTTCAAAACGCGATATAGTACAAAACGCGATATGGTACAAAACGAGATATGGTACAAAACGGGAGTTTAGGATCGGGTTATATCAGGCGGGTGAAGGGGAAATTTAATTTCAGTTTATAGGAATTTAAAAATCGATAGGAACGATAGTATATAGGATCGGTATCAGGTGGGTCGCTGCACTCCCGCCGCTTCGCAACGCATATTCTGTACCATATCGCGTTTTGAAATATCGCGTTTTGTACCGTATCGCGTTTTGTATCATATCGCGTTTTGAAATATCGCGTTTCGGAATATCGCGTTTTGTACCATATCGCGTTTTGTACCATATCGCGTTTTGAAATATCGCATTTTGAAATATCGCGTTTTGTACCATACCACATTTTGTACCATATCGCGTTTTGAAATATCGAATTTTGAAATATTGCGTTTTGTACCATATCTCGTTTTGTCATATCTCGTTTTGAAATACCGCATTTTGAAATATCGCGTTTCGAGCGGATCCGGGAAGGGCTATGCACTAATGGTGGGGTAAAAGTTACTTCTGAGGCTGCTTACAAATAGTCAGGTAAATAGTTTTATATATTTTCGATTAGTTTACCATAGATTTATTGGAAAATAAATTAATTTACCCTAAAATTTACTTAAAATTGACTTTTCTCCGAAAATTGGAACGCGGCCGATATTTTTGGACAGAGATGAAATTACTTATGTTCAGATTTTTCCAAAATTCCTTTTAGAGCAACGTTATATTTAGGACTTACAAAAGTATTTGAATTTTGCCATCTGTTTTGAGTTGTTCAATTTATTTCTCATTGTAGCTCAAATTCCTGGTGTAATCCTGCAGTTATGATTATACTCTATAAGGTAGCAGAAATATTCCAACAGAAAAGTGGCTCAATGACTGACCATCATGCAAACAATTTAAAATATTAACGGGGCTTTATAAGTTTTGGGGCTTCAAAGCCAGACCGATATTTATAAGGGAATATAATTTCAACTTTGTGTTTCTATTTTAACACAATTTTATTTTTTGGTCAGATTGAAAATTTTTGGAAACATTGAAAAATGTTAAATCGGAAGAGTTCTATATCGAATTTTTAGCAATGCTAACAAGTAGGAAACGAAAATCTATACAAAAATATAAAAATTGTTTAAAAAGAGTACATGAACTTCTGGAAAAGTAAAATTAATGAGTACTCAATACCTAATAGACAACTATGGATCCGAAAAACGACTATGGCCTTTCCGAAACTGATTGAAATTTATGAATTTACTTGCCGCAATCGTACGTAAGTATGCAACATCGTTCAAATTGACATTACTAACTTATTTATGTCGGCATATATAAAATGCCAATTTCTGTCATGAAAGAAAATTTTAATTTTGCTGTATTGACCGTTGCTATTAGTTTTACATATACAAACGGTATTTATTAAATTTAATTAAGATACGCTGTTCTGGAAATAATTCCGTGGAAACATACTTATTCAAATTAGTGGCTTTGGTAGTTAACTTACTTGGAGAAGTAATGTACACAAATAAGTCAGTGTTTGGTAACAGGCGACTGACTAACTGATAATTATATGACATATGTAGATAAAAAATGGAACGTAATTGTTTTTCACTGGGAAATATCTCAAAAACTCGTTAGAAAGACACGTACGACATACATCAAACATGATTAAACCTAAATTTAGCATCTTAAATATGAAATAAATCCTATAATCACATAAAGTTTGCCTTGCTAAGCAATAACATTATGTTACATGTGTTTTTCATTTTCATATTTTCCATCCCTAAAAAGAAAAATCAATTCCGCTCCGAAAAACAAAACGTGACATCGAATAAGAGAATAAGAATTATGCTTAAATATATTTACATAAGTAACATAAATTTTCAATTTTCACAATTTTTTTTTTTATTATTTTTTGCAGGTGGAGCTGGAAAATTTAAACACGGCAACGGATGAAATAAATAAATTAGAAATAGAATTGGAGGTATGTATCATATATATATTGATTGGATTTTATAGTTTAGAGTTTATAGTCGAAAGGTATACATAATTTATTTGCATTTTATTTTTCACACCGAAATCGGAAATCTCATCTGGTGAACCGCGCTGATTTTAAAATATCAAAATTGTTATAAAAATTTTAACTGGCATATTGCCCTATAAAATAATATTTAAGATGTTCCTCTTCTTGATCATATCGTAAAAATTTATAATAGTCCGGCACATAATTTAACTGTTATTTGGCGCGGTTCCATGTACATTTTTCTATATCAGCAATAATATCACGAAGGTTAAGTCGAAAAATGTTCATCTGCAACAACCAATTTAACTTGTTAATTTTTTTTTTATAGTGCATTGTACCTCTCACATTTTATTTTGAATTTCTTTTTTTTATTAAATTAAATTCAATTACGCCTCGAGTCGAGTTTGAAAATAATTTCTTAATAAATTTACATAAAAAGTTGTATTTTATTTCATATATATACGAGTAGTTTAAACGGAAGTAAATATTATATCTATTAATGTCACTCATTAGGTAAAGTACGCCATATCGCTAGCTAACACGACTTTATATAGAATTCGTTGTACGATGACAAATTAAATTTGTTGAAAACGTGTGAATTCTTTGTGTACAACCATACGAATTTAAATTAACGTTATCGGCAATTAACAATATATTTGCTCGTAATTGAGTCACGTAATTAAGTTGTATCGCGATTTAATTTGACTAAGCTCGAGTATAGGGTAGAAACACGTGATTCATTCCTCTTCCCCTTTTGTCTAAATTTCATGACGAATCGGTATATTATGTTCTTTATTTACAACCTTTATGTACTATAGGTGTGGATCGTAAAGCCGTGCCCACCATGGATTAAATATTTTATGTTTACTCACTTGTATTATTGCTGTATATGTAGAATAATTTAGGAAAGGTGTGAGATTTGGCGGTTTGTTTAGCTTTGCCTCTCGGTAATGGTGTGCACGCATAAGAAATAACACGAATATAAAAATGTCTTGAAGACAATTTGTGAGTGAGAATTAAGGAAGTGGATCAATTAAAAGTTTTGATTGGTGAGGGGAGGGCGAGGGGGGGGGGGGTGGTAGTGGGATTGGGGAGAGTTAATTACTATAACATATGAAAACTTAAACCAGTTTCAATGGAGTAAAATCATTTAGGTTTTATGCATCCATTTCACAAGTGCTATTCTCTATTATGCAACCATTGCGGATGTGATTTCATACCGGTTTTGAAAATCCCGGTTTCAAAATCCCGGTTTTCAAAATCCAGGTTTTTAAATCACGGTTTATGAATTAGTTCCTTGAATAATGAAACTTTACGAACCGGTCTCTTATGCTGGTATATCCTTCTAATTTTAACCACGCTTCGAATGACGTTATGCAATTTCTAATATGAATTAACTGCACTGGTTTTATGTGAAGCGTAATTAACGCCGATGCCTTGGAATTTTTATTTTCCATTTTTCTTCTTCCTCTGGCGTTTCGTATTTCACGGTATTATTTGTATAAGCCCATAATTCTAATCATAATTGGTATCATTCAACTTATCAATTTGATAATTAGCCATTATACAACACTAATACTTTGTACCATTAAAATTACATAGTTATAAACCTGCGGGTCAATTCGCGTTCCGTGAAATAATGGGAATGAAAAGTTTTTTTCATTGCCAATCTAGTAGTTTGAATTTTTTGCACGTAATTTTAAATTTTAGTGTGTGAAATCAAAATTTCTTATGGGAATGCAAACCTACTCGATTGCTAATGAAAAAACTTTTTTCCGCATTTTTTTTATGAAATTTGAGCCTTTATTGTGGAAAAATGTTATGTTTGAATAAAAGATTTTTTATTCAAAGTATTGCCCATCGCTACCCACTACTTTTTCTCATCATTCTGGCAATTTATGGATTCTATCCCAGAAAAACTGCGCCGGCTTGGCGGCCAAAAACGAATCGAGCCAATTTTCGATACCTTGAAATGAAGTGAAGCGTATTCCTGGTAGGCATGGATCGAAATAGGTGGTAGTCGGAAGGAGCAATGTCTGGGCTATAAGGCGTGTAAATCAGAATTTCCCATCCGTTATTCTCCTGGTAATTTTTGACTGGCGAAGCAATATGTGGCCGAGCGTTGTCGTGGTGGAAAATGATTGACTCGTGCCTAGTCGCATACGTTGGCCGCTCTGCCTGGATTTTCCGCTTCAATCGGATCAACTGTTGATGATAGCTCATAGTGGATCACACCTAGCAGGCCCCACCAAATGCACAGCATGACCTTGGCCCTGTGAATATTCGGCGTTAGTGTCGATGGGCCGGCCTCGCCTTTCTTACATACGCTTTTTTGCTATTGGGATTATCGTAATGGATCCATTTTTCATCGCCAGTGACAATACGATGCAAACACGACTTCTTTTTGTGGCGCTCAAGCAGCATTTCGGACATGGAAAATCGTCTTTCCAGGTCTCTTGGCTTCAACTCGTATGGCACCTAATTCCCCATCTTTTGGATGAATCCAAAGGCTTTCAAACGTCTGGGAATTGTTGCTTGATAAACTCCCAATGATTCTGCAAGTTCTTCTTGCGTTTGACATGAATCTTGATCGAGTAATGCCTCCAATTCTTCATCCTCAAACTTTTTCGGCTGACCAGGACGCTTTTTGTCCTTGATGTCAAAATCACCACTTTTGAAGCGACTAAACCACTCAAAGCACTGTGTTTTTGCAAGAGCATGCTCACCATACAAATCCACTAGCAAACGATGACTTTCAGGTGCAGTTTTGTTTGCGTAAAAGTGACTCAACAAAACTTCCCGCAAATGCTGCTTTTTTCGCAAATTTGATAAATTTTCCATCGTTGAAATCGGTTGGATGTGCACAATCAAAATAAAAACTTTTAGCTGATTTT
The DNA here is from genome assembly GCA_932526605.1 of Nephrotoma flavescens. Taxonomy (NCBI): domain Eukaryota; kingdom Metazoa; phylum Arthropoda; class Insecta; order Diptera; family Tipulidae; genus Nephrotoma; species Nephrotoma flavescens. The sequence continues at coordinate 285,517,423 of OW052221.1, read as the reverse complement.
GACAGGAATTGAATAGGGCTTTCAAAAGACATATATGTCCATGATGTACTATAACGCATAAACAAGTAATGACATCTAGTATCAAATCCGGTTTTTAATGCATACACCCAATAATTTACATTTGTATTTCACAAGAGTAAGGAACGCAATGAAACAAAAATAAAAATAATATAACATGGAATCCTAAAAACCGATTTATCACACATACAAAAAATTTCTATTGACGTATGTATAAATGGCGTAGGTAGCGAATGTAAACATATACATCCAAAACACGTATAAAGTATACAATAAAATAAAAGGACAATTCACAATATGTAGTTTATAAAAAATACTTCCAACAGACATCCAGCGAACGTTGGTAGGATTCGGAGAAGGATGTGGTCCTGATGGTATTCCGGCTTCATTTTTAAAAAATTTGGCAGTTCCTCTAAGCATTTTGTTCAATCAGTCATTAAAATTGACAACTTTTCCACAAAAGTGAAAAATAACTAGAGTGTCGTCTATTTTCAAAACTGGATCTAGAAATGATGTTTCTTGCTACAGAGCAACCGTTTTTTCCAGAAATTCAGCAGCTATCTGGGCCTCTTCAGTGGATTTCCCAACAGGATAATGTGCCCATACATAATACCCGAGTTGTAAAGTTGTGGATTACGAGTCAAAACGTTGATTATTACCATGGCCACCTTCATCACAAACGTTTAGGGCTGGCTCACTCGCAAATTTTATGAAAGGGAAATGAAAAAAAAATATAAATGACAGCGTATTGCATTGGTAATTTACAACAACAATCGCATTAAAACTTAACCCAAATGGATTCATCTAAATCCAAAATGATTTTGGATTTACGTAAATCCAATCCAATTTTTAGTACTAAAGGTTTGTACTAAAATATTAAAACTGATATTTGAAACTACAAAATCAACATAAATATTATTATGTTTTTAAAATAAAACTGAAATATTAAAAAAATCACGAAAAATGCAAATACATATACATAAAAAAAAAAATTTACTTACAAATTTTGAAGCCGAAAACTAAATCCGAAAATGGTTGTTGATTTGGAAAATTATAAACCCAAAACTTAATCCTAATCCATCTTTACCAATGCAATACAGCTAGTGTTTTCATTATATTTCTAAGTTGCCTCTAATGAACTCTAAAATTTGAAAGACAAGTTGATTTGTTTTCTCAGAAAAGCTAGCGATTTTGGATTTATTGAGTAGGGATTTTTCTCTCTCTTCTCAATAAAACTATTTTCTTGGTTCCGCGAGAAATTAGAGTAAAATTTACATTTAAAAGTAAAATTGCAAGTGCATCTATCATGTGAACCGCAGTGTATATCTTCGGTATATCTTTTTTTATCCCTCAAACATTTAGACACCAGTGTCCAGTAAGACACCAGTAATAGATGGTCTAAATTAGGAGGCAATTATCGGCGAAAAACGTTTGAGGCGGTGAAATTCGATGTTGCATATCGTTGCATAAAATTTCACTGGCGAAGAGAAACGAAGTAGGCCAACGTGGTCCTTATTTTATGTCCGAGGTGGTGTTATGTTTTTTATATGCTAAGCTTGATGATGTCTAAATTTTTATATCGATTTTTGTTTTGTTAAGAGCATAATTTTATTAAAATTGGATTTCTCATTGGGTTCTACGCTGATTAGTCTGGGCTCATACTGCAACCCAACTGAATCGCAGCTTGAAGGCGAGAGTAAATATGATCTAGAGCCTCGTCGTTCCCAATAGTTCTGATCGCATGCAGTTCAAATTAGGGCAAGTGGAAATCCCGGTCGGATTATTCTCGAATATAAGGTCTTTCATTTATTTACGGTGGGTCGATGGAGTACATAAGGTCGTCTTTCCTCAAATAAAGTACTTAAGTACCTATGGTTAAACTCATATTCAAATCAGAAATTAAATATTTTTAGCCTTACGAAAACTTGTAAAGTTTGAACAGGTCAGTCTGTAAGAACTTAAGGTGCACTCAGTTTTGACCATTTGCATTAGTTACGCGCACTTCAAGATTTGTGCATTGATTATTTACTAGAAGATCTCAAGCGTCTTTTGGCAAGAAGACATAATGGAAACGGGTCAAATAGGGTTCAATCTATAGCTTTTACGGACTGATTTAATAGTATTTATGCATGATTGCATGTGAGCGCGATCAATTATATCTGAAACATGCAGGTAACTGCAGCAGGCAAACGAATTTCAAAACGAAACTTTGCGTACCTGGATGGAATGAATTTCTGACAAAGTGTTTTACAAACCAACGAATGTCATTTCTATTATCTACAGTTCCTGTCAAGTATGTTTACTGCCTTCCGAAAAATATGGTGGCTGGATTTGTGCTAATCCAGAATTGCCCAAATCGAAGAACGAATTTCTTACATAACCAGTTGTAGGAACAAACGACCTTGGTATTTCTGATTACATATTCATGCGAGGTTTATTAGTATATATTTTTCGGATGGTAGTGTCATACCTGATTGGAATTTGTAATCAGAAGTACGTGGATTTGTAGAACACTTTTCGTTGATTTCGAGAAATTCGTTGATTTCGTGAACATATTATCCGATATTCGTTATTCAACACGAATATGAGGGTTGGCTGAAAAGTTTCTTACCTAACAACAAAAATAAAAGACATTTTATTCAAATTTATTTTTATTTCTCTACATAGTCGCCTTGTAAATCTATACAATTCTCCCAGCGATACTCCCATCTCTTAAACCAGTCCAAATAGTACTCGACGTCTTTCTCTGCAAAATAGTTGTTTACGAATGTGATGGCCTCCTCATTTGACGAAAGTCTCTGTCCTCCAGATTGGATTTGCGGATTTTCGCCATGGCAATCGCTGAGGTGTTAGATGGCACATTGTCTTTGAGGAGTAAATTTTTTCTTTTACTCCTCAACTCAGGTGAGAACGAGCCAAAATGATTTCTAAATTATGATTTTGAGTCAATCGCATAACTGCAGCGAGAGGTCAATCAATTCGATTCTAATTACGTTTTAATGAATAAGGAAGTTGCTATCCCACTTAAACTTTTGACACGCACAACGTAATTCAAAAGTGAAATGGACTTTTCAATGTCACATCACTAAAACACTATTTATACGACTCAATTAATAATTTCATCAATTTCTCGCGATGTCACGAAGTCAAGCATCCAATATATAGGAAGTAAGCAATAAAAAAATCTCAAATTCATTTGGGTGCCAATCAATTAACCTTTTTTCTCGTCGTCTCGAAGCAAATAACGCATCAATGAACTTTTTATCGTCGCGCGCTGCTAAGCATCAATAATGCCAAATAAATTTCAATCAATCTCGTCATCTTCGTCGTCTACCGCGTATCTAATTTTCTAATTTTGCGCATTAAATCAAATCATCGGTAATTTAATTTTGAAGATATTTTGCTTTTTATTTATCGACATAATGAACGTGGTGCGTCGTTTTGTTTATCGCAGGGAGATATTTTCTTATATGATTCAATCTTACGATATGATATTTTTTTAGTGTAATGACTTGATTTCATTTTAGGGAATTAAATTTTTACGACAACAAAATCTTAAAGAAGCAAACGTAACACGCAAAAAAAAAAAACGTAAATTATGATGACGTTACTAGATACCTATATGGGGGTTTATGTGGGATATGGCGAGGTGGAATTTGATTAAATTTTTTTTTTTCGTTTCGCTTAATGTGTTTTTCTTGCTTAGCATTTTTATGATTAGATTATATCGCGCACGAGGGTTCATTAGTCGCGAGATAATTTTTGGTGATTTGATTTTTATTTCGTTTTAAGAATGTAATTGGTTAAGTAAAGGATGAAATAATTAACGAATACTTTTAACACATTTTTTGTATTTTGTTTTTTCAGGAGGCAAACTCAACATTTCGCATCCTATTGAATGAATCGACCAGGCGCCTGAAACTGCTGACAAAAAAACTTGGTTCGTGTATAGAAAAAGCACGTCCGTATTATGATGCGCTGGAAAAGGCGCGGATTGCACAAATCGATTGTCAAACGGCCGCTGTTAAATTTCAACGTGCAAATGGTAACATTAACTTAATTTTTTGAGAAGATCAAATGAATTGTTAATTTAATTTTTTTTTTAATTCGATTACAGAAATCCATGCAGCGGCGAAAGAAACCGTTGCCTTAGCTGAACAAAGATTTATGAGTAATTCACATGAATGGCAATTTGACAATGCATGGCAGGAAATGCTAAATCATGCTACAATTAAGGTAATGATAATTGCATAACAGTATTTTTAATTTTTTAAAAGCAGACATCGCGAAATATAAAAATATGCTACAACATCTCTAATTTATCGTTATTTTAACCTTTGTCAATTCTTCAGATAGAAAACAATTTCTAGTTTCGCCATATAATTTACATAGCAAGGTTGTAAAATTGTAATTATCTGGTTTGTTAGTTGTTACTGTATATCACATTAAGTTAATAATAGTTTGGATGTGTTTTAGTTTTTTTAACAATTCGATTTGCGATTCAGTTCTGTTTGTACAGAACGTATTAATTGTATTTTTACATAAATTAGTATACACTACACAACTATTGCTCTATAGTTGATAAATAGTTGCATATTTTTTATTATGAGGTAAATACACTTTCAATTTGTCACTCCACGTGGTTAGCATAGTATTATTTTAATAGATAAACCAGCTGATTAAAAAATTTACTCAGATGTTGGAAAAATGTTTGTTATGTAAAATGGGTAAAGTAGGTAACTACACCACACAATAATTACGTTAATTATTGTGCTATAACAAATTTGAAAACCAATTCGAGTGTAATTTAGAATATCGAGCTTTGATAATTAAAAGGCACAAGCGCCGGGTTTTCGCGTCCCCATTGGCAATTGTTGTTGATAACGTTCTCCGGTGATGGATTCGTGAGAAATACTCAGGGTATTGGGCCTTGGGATTTGGAGGCTTGCATGACTCCGGCCTACATCGTGTTTACAGAAAATTAAAAAAAAACGCAAATTAAAATAAATAAAAGAAACCCGGATGCTCCGCCGAAATTTGTCGAACGAAACTTGAGGAACAAGATAAAATAATTATAACCAAGTGGGTGTACCCATACGGTGGGTGGCACCGGATCTCCCCGAATGACAAGTACCCAGTCTGCTAAAGAGACCCGAATAACGACCCCGAAAGGCCAATGCCCAGCCACAACGAAGCAGCATAAGAGGGTAAGGCCGTCTCCTCAACAATTCACATTCTTCCCATAATTCACACTTCGACAGCATGAGACCGCCGAAGTGCCACGACGAGACTGCGTGGTTTTTACGGTCGACCCCAAATGGACGACACATTCACTAGACTCACCACTACGACCCTGTGATTGTCCTGCCAAGGGGATATACTGCGGGTGCCTTTTGCACCTCCGTAGCAGCAATTAGGCAACTTATATACACAAAATATTTTCCAATATTAAATCTTACAGTTTATGCAAAACAAAGGAATTTGGGGAACGTAATAAACTGTATTCCCTATTCCCTTTTTACACAAAAAATAATCAATAGAATTGTAAAAAAAAAAATTACACAACTTCAAAAATACCGGAAAATCACTTTTGAAAAAATCAATACCTGTAATTTAATTCTCAATATACCTATATGTTTTTTTTTTATTTTTATAAATTTTCCGACAATTATTTACCACAACTTTTTGTTAAATTCTTTTTATAAATTCTATACTTAAGCATTATTTCGGTCTATGTTCAAACTCAAAAAAAAAAATCCTTTTAAACTAAACTTTAATTTAAACGAGTCAACAAAAAACTCAACTAACTCTTATCAAATTTCAAACCAGCCTTTTTTTACATCCAAAACTAGCCTTTTTGTTTTTCTATTTTTTCGAAAATAATTATTTGACTCTTCCAAATACAACCAAAAATGACTCTAATTTGTACAAAATTTCAAACGAGGCTCCCAAAATAAAAAAATTCTCGCACCAAATAACCAAAATGCAGAAATATATGTATATATATTTTTTTGTATATGTTTCCTGTTCTCGAACTTGCAGTTGATGCGTGGTGCAAACAGAGAATAAAGAAACACAGAAAAAATGCTCATCTACATCGTAGCTGCTCGTACACACGCACAAGGGCACACATTGGTCTCGCTCCAAAAATCAATATTTTGTAATGCTATAGTGTGGTTCAGCTGACATAACACAAAAATAGCTCATTAAATTCCCATCGAACCAACCCATAGTATTGCTACTCATACACAGAGGGGAAAGCCACAAAGATCAATAATAAATTAAAAAATTAAGAAAAAAAGAAATCGGGAAAGGAATTAAATGTTATGACCAATGGGCTTACCCCACGATTTTCTGCGCTTTAGGTTGTCATACTGGATCCAATTTTCGTCCTTCCTCACGATTCTATGCAAAACCTTCCGATTTTGTCTTTGGAGCGCAAACCATTCCCACGTGAAAAAACGGCGTTCCACGTCTCTTAGCTTGAGTTTATACGGAACCCAATTACCAACTACCGGCCACCAAACGTAAGTTTGGCAGCACAATCGGTTTATAGTTGAATAATATAATAATTTGGGGGGCATAGGTCCTTATAATGTATCGAAATTAGCATTTTGAAGTTTGTGCACCACATTAGAATTCCATGATAATGTAGAATTTAAGTTAATTCGTAAATGACTGAAATCTAAAATTCTTTCTAGTGAAATGCACTAATCAGTTGTAGATGCTTTTATATGGGAACGCTTTTTATCCTGCTATATGTCTCCGAAATGTGGAGAGCTCGTGTGTCAGTCCGCGTACAATGCTTAAAGCTCTGATGTATTCGAAATTTTGAAGTTCTTAATAACCAAGAGCCAAAGTGACGGAGAGAGCAGACTTCTTGCAACTTTGACGAAAATTGGGAAGTGATCCAACTCAAGCTCAGCAACCCGCAATTTAAGCATAGATTCAATCAAATTCGCTATATTGTTGTCAATAATGAAGCGATGGTAAATATGAGCATAAAAAGCAGTTCGCCAACATCCTTTTTGGAAGATTATCGTTCTTTACCAACATTTGATTTTGTATAGTGGCAAATTTTCTCCATCACGATCTGTAACATATCTTATAAACCTATTGCGTCGTTAGCAGGTCATCGCAATGAACCTGCTGGTAGGTTTTTGGTACTAAGTTTCTACGTATCGTAGTTTTGCTTAACCTCTTAAGCGAACCAAAATGGTTTGTTCGGATACTTTTGGCTAGTAGTCGAAATTTGGGCAAGAGTTTACAAAAGCAGCCGGAAGAGCACAATACCACCAGTCTGGTGGATGGTTCATCCAGTACAGCTGATGGAAGAACAAACACCTTTACGGAATTGAACAATCCTTTCGTAAAATGAGGTATGGTCGCCTATAAAACCGTCTACCGCAAGTACTGTTAAACGATCAATTTCATTTGAATTTTTTTTTGACTTCCAAAAACGAAAAAACTACTGATAAGTAAGAAATCGAATGTTGAAAAATTCAAACTACCGCTAAACAACCGGTTTGAAACGTTCATCGAAAAGGATGCGGAAGAGAACCAAACTGCGTAAATGCAAATACTCAAGAACAGGCTAATCGAAAATACAACCCACCTCCAATCTACTTGCGCGAAACCAATACACACAAGGTGGTACAAGAACTCAAATCAAGCGTGCTAACAAATGGAAAAACATTTTCCCCATGCAGGGAACTACACCAAACCAAAAGTTGCCCATAACCAAAGAACTCTTCAACTGCAAATAAATGCAGCAATTGCGGTGAGAACCACACTGCAAACTACCGAGGATGCCCAGTCTACATAAATATTACTCATTTGTCGCATCCCTTGAGGCAGTTTAACCTTCGCATACGCCAAATGACTCTCGTTCGCCCAGAACACCAACCAACATACGCAAGCTTTCTTCAAGAAAATTCCTTAAATGTTGAACCTACTCTGAATAACGCATGCAACTAATGATGCAGTTTATGACAACAATGCAAAATATGCAAACAATGCAAATATTGCAACAATGGAAAATATACTACAAGCAAAAAACAAGATAGATATGCAAAATTATCTTAAAAAATTATCTCCTCATTCGGACACATTAATTATGGTAGGCCACTAAATACCTTAAACGGCCTCAGCAACCAAACCCGCCAATTCGTCTTTGTAACGGTGAATGGGCTAGAAGTGACGAGGAAAAAGCTGAAGCCTGGGTTTCGTGTTGGGTATTATTAGCTGTTTTGCTTTCACAAAGGCCGCTTAGCTTTAAGCCGCAGCAACACGAATGCAAATATCGGCCAACGTTGGTGTATTTTATGTTTGGCAAATATTGGTAAAATATGACAATTTACAAACTCTACTATCTACACGATTTGAAGTATTTGTTTTTTCCTTTGGTCTTTTTTGAAAAATCGCCTATTGAGCGAATGTGCGCCAATGTTGGAAAAATGTAACCTTCATTTGAAATTGTCATTTGGTTTGCGGCTAAACGATTTGTTATCTGGACAAATACGCCAATGTTGGTATGTATTTGTATTCGTGTGGCTGCGGCTTTAATGTTAGAGGCCAATTTTGCTTTCAGCCATAATTGTTTGTTAATTTCCAGTAACGGAAAATAATTGTTCATCGTAGTGGGCTTATTTATCAGCCAAGATTTATCTTTAAATAAAACTAAAAAAAAAATTCATAAAACCGATTCAGATTACAATTACTACTGACATAAAAGCCAACTATGATGAACAATTATTTTTCGTTACTGGAAATTCACAAACAAATATTGCTGAAAGCAAAATTGGCCTCTAACATTAAAGCTAAACGGGCTTTGCGAAAGCAAAACAGCTATTATTTATACAATTTGTTCACTTTTCGTTTTTGTAATCAATTTTATTATTTATAATTATATTAATATTATTTATTTATTCATTTACATGTATTATTTGTAAAAATTCACCGCACCGTATGTTTTATTAATTTAATTTTATTTTTATGACGTCGCGCGTGTTCACTACGCGACGATGACGTGGATCGTGGAAGAGAGTTTTTATTTTTTATTTTCATTTCATTTTTCGTTTTTTATTTGTTGTCAACCTTGCATAATCAACAATGCCAGTATTTTCGTACGGCCTATTTTGTATGCGCTCGTGTATCGGTTAATTTATGTAATCGGTTGATTTATGAATGTTGATTTATTTTTATGTCGATTCATTAATTTAATTTTTGGGATTAATTGAATGTCGCACGGTTGTATGTCGCGTGTTATATGTCGTATTCGTCAAAGCTTGTTTGACTATTTTGCGAATAATTGAGTTGCTACAAGTCTTTGTTGATCACCTTGAAAGTGTATTCACTCCAAACCTTGGACTATCGGTGGTTCCAACAGAAAATGTAGCAATCAGACCTGTGAGGTAAAGAAACCTTTTTAAGATAAAGAAACCAATGTTAAAATTTATTATTGCACATCAAATTCAATTAAAGGAAGCCCCTGGGTATAATCGAATTACAGGTGAAATGATCCTACCAAAGTCTCGTCATATAGACCAATAAGCCTGCTACCAATCGTCTCGAAAGTATTCGAAAAAACTATTATCGAAAATATTAAAACGGAACTACGAAATATCATCCCTAGTCATCATTTTGGTTTCAGAGCCGAGCACGGAACCGAGTTTGGCACGAGGGTCTGCTTCATAAAATTAATCTTAAAATAACCAACTTACGAAGTGGTATTTGTCAAATCGCAAATATTTTGTCAAGTACAACACCTCTAAATCGAACGAGAAAAACATTCTGGCTCGAGTAGCACAAGGTAGTGTGCTTAGCCCAACGTTATATTTAATTTTCACTTCAGATTTACGAACGTCTTCGCAAATTCTGACGTCTACTTTCGCAGATGATGCGGCAATCGTATGTAAAATCCATAAAAATCCACAAACGGCGTTCGAAACTCTGCAACTACATATTTATGACATCGAAATATGGCTAAAGAAATGGAAGATAAAGGTCAATGAAGAGAAATCGACTTTAAATAAGCTTACTTGTCCGCCTGTCACAATGAACGGAATACAAATCAGCAAAATATCTAGGCGTGAATTTGCTGGCGCGAAACCTAAAAGATATACCTACGTCTTCGCGATTAAAGAAGAAAATGATGGCTGTAACAAACAACATAAATAATAAAATTATAAAGTTTACTTATTGATAAGAAGTAAATTCTGCTCCCGCGGATTTCCATAATTACCTTAGTTATTAAGATTTGAGAATATTGTTATTTTCATGTTTGACAGATTCAATAAATAAATAAAATTGTTTAAAAAAAAAACTTGGTCTGTACAGCATTCACTCGAAGGTTCGGTGTAGTTAGAAATGGTTCATTGGTTGGGTTCTGTTGGGATAAGTTTAAAATGCGATCTTTTACAAGATACGGATGCTAAAATATTAAGATTACTATTTTGCTGATCGCTTAGATAGAACCTCGTTTAGGAGCGTTCTGTAATGGCCGCTGGTTTTTTACTCGTATTTACTACGAGGTTTACAGCATAACAATTAGAGAACTTAGTCGTTTTTTCTGTTAATTTTGGTAAAAATACTAAAAAATATGACGTTGGTTCTTTACTGGATAAATCCATTATTAACTCCGACCAAATCTCCAATTTCCTGTCAACAAATTTTCTCCGATAAGGCTACCGAAAATGTCGTTTTGTTTTCGATATTTTTGTCACATTACTGATTCGTGTTAAATTACGCTACACTACATGTGCTAAAAATCCACTTAATGAAATTTTGATAAGATAAAAATTTTGCATTTTCTAACAATCAAAATATTTTGGAATGTTCTTCAACTGATTTTTTAATCGGCTTAATTTTTTACTTTTAGGTCATGGACGCGGAGAAACAAAAGGCTGAAAGTCATGCAGAACATCAGGGAAAAGCGATGATATTTAGTTCAGCCGAAGTTAAGGTAAATATTTAAATTTGAATTCCGTAGAGACGCCTTCCCTATACAAATTTTGCCCTTATTTTAACGAGTTTATGTGTCGTCAAATATTTAGTGTTTGTACTGCTTGTGTGATTTTCTTTTAATTTGGGCAATAAAAAACTGTGTAAAGAAAAAGTGGAAATTAAATTAAAAATTGTCGCGTCATATTATTTGTCGTTTTTTTTGCTTTTTAACTGCAATGTGGGATTTTGTGTTTGTGTGTTAATTTCATGTCCATTATCAAGCGATGTTAGACTTCACACAACAATTTAGTTAGTAGAAATCTGCGTATTTCTATTTTAAAATTAACGTTCGAATGATATAATAAAAGTTCCAAATTTGTCTGATTCACCAACGACACCTACCAAACTTTATGGTCTGTAAACAACCTGGTAAAATAAATATGTATTAGCGATTGACTTCCGCACAAAACGTAAACAATAAACTGGTTCGAAATGCGCACAACTTCATTACTATACGATCATATGAAACATAAATGTGGATTCTTTGTTGTTTGCAGATATCTATTTTCATTAATCATTAAATTTATGGTAATTAGTTTATCACCCAAACATCAAGGCTAGTCGTGTATAATTTTCGCGTAAAAGAACGCGTAATACTTAATTTTAGTTTTAATCAAAATTGTTGTGTGGTGGTCAGTTCAATGGCACATGCATATTTTGAATGTAGTTTTAAAAATGAGTGCACTTTACTAGGTGTGGATCCGTTTTCTTTAATATCCTTGCCCCAAGAGTTTCATTGTATAATTTATCGCGCGTACACTGCGCGCTTGCAGCCTCGACAAATTTACATGTTAAATCTTTTATTTATAATTTTATCGTGTGCTCGCGATATCTCCAAACGGCACCGCACAACACCAAAAACAACACTACTTAAACACCGTATTTGTGAGATTAATAATTACGTAATCAATACAAATTAATTGAGAAGTGAAATGTAGAGAGATAATTTGTGATACTTGCGCGTTATTTGTTTATGATTAACACTACAACTGACCGGATACGCTTAGGGAGATTAAATTTTGATAACCTATGGATATAAACGGGAATCGCGTATAATTGAACACAATCGTGAAATTTGTGTGCTAGAAATATTGCTAAAATTAAAATGAACATTATGCATGTAAATCTGGCTAAAAGTAAAGGTTACGCTTTGCAGTTTGACTTGAATAAAATTAGAATATTCGATTAAAAGTTGATACTTGATCTACTTGAATTTTTCAATTTTACTCACATTTAATTTAAAAAGTCAATATAATAAACATGCCCTTGTCTATGATTAATGACTCTATTTTGCGGTTTAATACCAATAACAGGAGTTCAAAAATGTAGAATTCGGTTATTAGGAACCAATTCAATTTCTATAAAAAATTGATCTTGCTACAGTTAAACAGGGCATTCGCTAACAAATCAGCAATAATTTTAGGGGTACCGAAAAAGAGTATGCAACAGAAAGATTAAAGTAGTTGTGATGTGGGTACCATCAGTAAAACCACAAAAAACTAGAACAGTGAATGAAAGAAGATTGTCTCAATATTTCAATAAAATTTAGCAAAAAAATCTAAACCACATACAATTTAAAAAGAGAATACAGTGATTAGAACTTCGATTCTTGATTGGCATACATAAGATACATTGGCGTCAAAATTAATGTCAATACATATTATATTTGAGCTGGTATGGAAGTATACAAAGTTCTGCGTAAATCGGACTAACAGCCGTAATTCTCGATTTGGTTAGGGCTAATAGGATGTGAAAGGCAAACAGCAAAGATATTAGAAGTGCTTGGGCCCCGAAAGAGATTACAGATGAGAGATAACATTTAAATAATTATACAAACTTCCGGAAAAACAACTATCGGGGACAAAGTCCGACACAATTTGTCTATGATCCAGCCCAATGATACACGCCCAAATCTAAACGACAAATATTTGCAAAGTGAGCTTTTCATATAAAAATTGCCAAGTTAAATTTGTTGAGCGTGAAGTGTCTACTTTTTGGTTATTCAGACTCCCTGAACCACGTCATAATTGATCAGCTTAAGATTGCTGAATGTCGTAACTGATGTGCTTATAAGTGGAATATAATTTTTCTGAATTTTTAAAACAAAGGCGATATTATCATTAGTCGAGCCTTGCTGCAGGTTTACCAGACTTGAACATTTGAAACAATCGGTCTTATCAACGTTAACAAATTGCTAATACCAAATTGTTACAACTGTCGGATAATCGTATATCAAACGGCATGCTATTTGTGTTGCCAAAACGTACGGGTTTTGTTTCAATCTGACACGCTATCGCTTCGTTCTTCATGATAGCAGTGACATCGGCAAAAGTACCAAAGTATATAGAATCGGTTCTAAGACATTTCCTTGTGACCCTCAAACTTTGAAATTTGCTAGTTTCGATGTAGAGTTTTATAGAGAAAGCGTTTTGTGATCAGTTCACCTTCTCTTCCTGCTCAGAATTCTCCGATCAAAAGCCTCCGAGCTGCTACCTTAGCTGTTTATACTCGTATAATATCATTAGCTCTAAAAATTATATAACAAGTTGTAAATAGTGTTAAAATCTTAATTTGTTATATTTTGGCCGATTGCTCACTTGAGCTGGGTTTTTAGCGATCACAGCATCTTATTTTGATTAAGAAAGTCGAAATAATTGAAGACTAATCCGTGGAGCTTAGGTTAAACTGCTCGTACGCACTGATTTATTTAAATGCTTTATTAAAACCTGTTGTACAATTGCATTTTCTGAGCTATCTGAGCTAATTATTTATCTGCTTAGCTCAGAGGTATGTACAGGCCTTAAGAGGCACCTGGATTTCAGAAGCAAAAGTGTGTCTGGGATGGTTTCAGCATATCCTGGGAGGAGGAAGGTTATAAGTCTTGCCTATATTTAAGACAAATTATCCAACTCTGGCGGGCATTTCCAGAACGAGTTTTCCTCTGGAGTCAGGATGTGGCATTTCTCAGTCGAGCGCCCACGCATTGAAGTGTCCTTGTACCACCATCTCCTTTGTACGATGTACCATATCTCCACCATTACTCTCTCTTCTCTCTCTTGTCTCTATTCTTTCTCTTGTCTCTTTTCTGTCTCTTCTTTCTCTTCTCTCTCTTGGGTTTCTTTCTCTCTCTCTTGGCTTTCTTTCTCTCTTGGCTCTCTTTCTCTCTCCTTGTTCTCTCTTCTCTCTTCTCGGTTTCATAATGATATTTTCATTTCAGATAATGAGTGATTAATTCATTGATCCTAAAAAATCAGCCGTGAGATTTTTCCCTTGTCACCACCGGGACTCGAACCCGGGACCTCCGGTTGCTGGAGCAAGCATGCTGACCACTTTGCCACCAAGGCGTTACCACCAACATGAGAAAATATCGTGAGTCCTAATTATGGCCACCATATGTTCACGCCGCGGAAATCAGAGGTGGAATCCATAAGTAAAGTTCTTCATAATGATAAATTTTGGGTCAAATCTTTTTTAGTTTAGTTCTGACTTCTTTATGATAAACCTGTTTACCATGCATTTGCAATTTACATAAATTTTATTAATTAAATTGTCGTGAAAGTGAAAGCTTTTCAGTGATTTATTTCTCTCTCTCTCTCTCTCTCTCTCTGGCATTATATCCCATCAAGGGATTTGGCCGCCTCAAATGAGGTTCCATAATCAAATTTTCATTTCGGATAATGAGTGATTAATTCATTGAGCCTAAACCAGCTGTGAAATGTTTTCCTTGTTACCACCGGGAATCGAACCTGGGACCTCCGGTCGCTGGAGCAAGCATGCTGACCACTTTGCCACCGGGGCGGCAGTGATTTATTTGCACATGTAAAAAAAGTCGTCGACGGCAAATTATTCAAAATTAAACTTGAATAACATGAGAGAAAAATTAATTTTATTTCAATTCCAGGTTCAACAATTCGAGGAGAAATACCGACGCAGCATTCATAAATCACGGCCGTATTTCGAAGAGAAACAAATATGTCAGGATCAACTACAAACGCAAAAGGAACGCATCCAAGTGCTCCAAAATCAAATTCAAGGGGCTAAGACTACATATTCAAATTCACTAAAAAAACTCGAAGAGATCAGCGAAGAAATACATCGGAAGCGTGGCGATAATCTGGGCCAATCATCCTCACCACCGCCTGGACCACGAGAGCCTGGGGTTGGTGCTGAACTAACCACAAGCACATCCGCATATTCAATAACGGAAAAGGATCGAATTATGTCGAAATCCAATTCAATACAAATTCCCGATTACAATACAGAGTTGGATAAATGTGAAATACGTTCAGTGGGCACGTTATCGGTAACCACCAGTTCAGCGGTTAGCGAGAAAGATGACAATAGCGATTGTGATGATAATACGATAGATGATAGTAATGATTTAGATTTAGAGGAATTAAGGCGTAAAGTGAAAGTGTTAGCGATACGGCCGGTTGAGGGTGGCGATGGGCAACAGGAGCAGGACATATGGGAAAATGAATTAAACGCAACTGTGAATAAATTGGATCAGCTCATGATGTTGCGCGAATGTAATAATTATAGTAATAGTGTATCGAATATTGTGACCAGTTTACCGTCAACACCGATGAAATTAGCACAGAGTCCGATTAAGCGATTAAATAAAGCAGACCCATTACCCCTGTTAAATGTATCAATGAATGTGCTGCCGACAAATTCGGCGGCGTATGGCGGCGGTGGTAACGAAACACCACAAAATTTCTATTTAAATTCTAGTGCAGCTAGTGGTCCGGATCCGAACAAAAAATTCATCACGCAAAAACGACGAAAATTATCGGAATAAATCGATTATTTGAATAATTAAAATAATCGCCCAAAATACTTTTACTGAATCTCATCATCCACACCCCTGGGAATGGTTAGTTACAAGTGTTAAACTTGTGCGAAAAATTCAAATAAGTAAAATTCTAGTCAATATATAGTTGTCCCCTCGTCTAATTTGTTGTAACACACATGATACACATCGATTTTTGAATTTTATAAATAATTTAATTTGTCGTCTTCCTTAATTTTAAAATAGAAGCAACAACAACACATCAATGTTTTGTGATAGTTTCAGTGATGTAACATGTTTGTACGTATGTACTGTGTACGTGTGGTGGAAAATGTGGAATATTGTTATCAAGCACAAATAGATAGGACAAGGATCGAGAAAAACGTGTAGCTTTCACGACTTGTCTAAAAAAAAAATGGTTCTCTCTAAAGAAATAGAGTAAATTACGTGATCATCAATCAACACGCAAAAACGACTTAATTACCAGCATAATTTCACATAATTGACTTGCCATTATATTAAAAAAATTTATAACAAATATATTTTTTTAAATTAAATAATTTTTTTTGTTACAAAATTGATTAATAAATTTTATTAGATATTTTAAAAATTGAAATCATTGATTCAAATTATATTAATTAATTAATAAAGGATGTAAAAGAGAAATTTTGTTTATAACAAACAATTTATTGAAAAAAATATATAAAATTATTATTACAATTATTATTACATTACATTATAGAACTACTACTACTACTACCTATTATTATATTATTGTATTGTATAAGAAACATAACAAACATTTTAATTAATTAAATAATAAATTCGATTCTTAAGTTAAAACTAATTGAAATGAAAGAATGAAATATATTTAGAAGTAATTCTATTACAGAAAAAATGATATAAAAATTTATCAAGGACTTTTATTTTTTTAACCCTAGTGATGTAAAAAAGTAATGTACAATAAATTTACGCCCAGTTGTAATTGAGGTGGGCCTAAATATCCAAAATAAATTTTGTTTCTGAACCTCAGAGTAGTAAACCTTGGAAATGTCAATTGTGTATAGCGCCAGATTAACAATTCTCACGAGTAGATAATTAGTTTTACATAATTGTGGGGTATCCGTACAAATAAATTGCGCTGGGATTTAGGTTCGATGACAAATGATAATGAGGAATAAGTTAAGGAGATTAAATTTCCAATTTTTAGTTAAACCAAAAAGGTAGTTTGGTTAGAGGACGGACTATTTTGTGGGTCATAACTACAATTGAACAATCATTTTTAGGCCACATTTATACATTTAGTCTTGACAAAGATTATTTTAATAAACTGAAAGACAATGGTTAGGCCATAGATACTCACGTTTTAGTGGACCACGATATGATTGAATGGAACGGACCCGGAAATGTTTTAATCACTCGACCATTTTTCGTTTTATGAAACGTAGCACACATGCCGGTTGTACTCGTTAACTAGTTCAGCGGATGTCTCTTAATATTGATCTTAATCCCAGTATATCGGAAAGTAATATTTGCGACTAATCATGTCTGTTTTGACACGTAATGCTTTAAGATTTCTGTGCCACAGCTTGATCAAATCTTTGCACTTTAATTCGTTAATTCATTAAAACTTCACAAACCATGTTTGTTCATTGCTATTTTTATATCTGCATTGATCAGAAAACAACAGCCTCGGTTTATCTTCTTGCTTTGTCGAAATTTTGTAATAAAAAATTAAACTAATAAATCTACGCATAACCGAATATCGTAGCATATTGACTGTAATTGGTAGTTTTTGCAAATTGGCAGTTTTTAGTTATTTATTATAAAATTTTATATTAAATGTTTGACGAGTTGCATTCGCCGGGAATGTAAAATGCGAAAACCGTAATAGATGGGTATACATCCTACCTAGATTGAAATTGAAGAGAGAAGTGAGTAAACGAGCAGTAAGCGATTATGCCTTAATTGCGAACATTTTAGATGCCTCACGTACGTGAAAATTTGGCCACAAATAGTTAAACAATCGCAGTTTTCTACTTAAAAACTATATAAAGTACCCCTGAAGTTATACTACATGAAATACATGACATCAACATTTTATTAATATTCATCATTAGTACATTTAAAATTTAATACATAGTTTTGAATTATACTTAGGTACTAGGAAATAACAACAAAAATAAACTACTGTCTACAAAATATAAATGCTTTATTTATCTACATTTGATCAAAAATAAAATTTATTTCACGAAAAAAAATAATTAAAAATTTTAATTAGGCCCAGATTTTTGAATAGCAACTTCACCAAAATTCTTTACACTTGGGGGGTCAACTCGATGAAAAGCATTCAAAAATCCGAATAACAAACCTATAAAATCTTAATTTTAATACTTGTTAATAAGTAGTTGCTCGACTTCAGACAAGACTTGAGAGTATACAAAGAAAATCGCGATTTTCAAAAATAGCAAGCGCCATATCGAACTTTGGTAATTCTAATCTAAAATATTAAATAGTATTGTAACAACAAATTCACTAAAATTCTATTTTTTTTTTTGCTTTTATAGATCACAGAGGTTCAGGTATGGTAGAAAATTTGAGAGTTAGTATCATTTTAAGGGTCTTTGGCACATGTTTAGTCCAAATTCGTTTCTAGAAAAATATAGTGCGTTTTATAGTAAGTAGCTAGTTTAGAGGAAGCGTTTTAGTGGCAGGCTTTAGATTTATTTTTAAGATAGGGATATGTTACTTATTGTCATCTAAACGGTGATCGATTTAAAAACAAAATAAATGTAAAACAACAAAATCGGCAATATATCAGCAGCCGACTCGAGTAAATCAGTGATTTCCGATTTAAGGCGTCGCCTCTATTGATACTCGCGTTAAATTAACATTAACTCCATCGTTCTGTTGTGACTCAAGTTCGGAAAGGATAAAATCCCGAAGGTGATCGTAAGCGTGTTTTACACTCGCGTTTTCAATCACTACGTGGAAATTTCCGGGTGTTGTACCATAATCCATTTCACGTTCGGCTGTTGTAAGCCGTTTTTGTAGACTCTCTTCTGTCTCAGTTTTACGACCGCGAAGACGCCGTTCTAGTTCCTCCAGTGATGGTGGTTGAATGAATACTAGCAAAGGATTTAAATCTGAGTTGCGGATCTGTTTAACACCTTCGATTTCGATATCGAGAACGCATACTTTTCCCTGGTGGCGCACAGCTTCAATGGCCCGTTTACTAGGATTATAAAAATGATTACGAAATGCATTACCATAAATAATACACGACTAATATTCTTACCTGGTCCCGTACATATTTCCACTAAATTCAGCATTTTCAATAAATTCCTCATTTCTAATCGCCTGCGTCATATCTTCGACCGTCACGAAATGATAGTGGATACCATTTTGTTCTCCGGGCCGAGGTTTTCGGGTCGTGTGTGAAACACTGAAACCAAATGTTTCCGGAAATTCTTTAAACAGACGTTGGAGCAATGTGCTTTTACCTGAGCCGGATGGGCCACATATAACCAAAGGCCTTGGACCTTGTTTCGCCATGTTGTTGTAGGAGAAAGCTGTTAAAATTAAGAATATTATTAGAAAATATTAATGATACTGAAATCCCGAGCGTGTCCTTGCAAAGGTTCTATTCGTAAGGTATTGAATCTTATTAGAGGTCTTAGAAATCACAAACCATTGTGAATTATTACTTGAGGTGACCTCATAAGATATGTAACTTTAACCGTGTGGCAATCACTAACATTTGCGTCACATCTTCTTATACTAGAGACTGGCAATTTACCTATTTAGTTTTAGACTCATTCTTTTTGGAGTCGGTTTAACTAAAATTTGACTTAAGTTGCTCAAACAACTGCAAATAAAAGACTTTTTAATTGGTATTTTTACTTTTCTGAGAGTACACGTCCAACATGCTAGAAAATTAATCAGAAAAATGTTTTCTAGTTCTCATTGATAATCCAGTAGTAAATGAACTTTTGGAGAAACTAAAACACTGGAAACTCTTAAATCGGACCGCCAAAGGCACTCACAATATTCAGAAAAGGAGAAAAACTACTCTTCATTTACGCCAAGATTAACGAACAGTTCTAAAAGCTGTACAAGCTTGGGACAAATTACCGTTCTTCGATTGTTTTCAGGGAATTCAATGAACAATCTAATATAATAATATAATGTAAAGGTACCATGGGCTTTAAGTTGCTAATCGAACATTTCCATTGTAAGCAGCTACATGATTTACGAGTGAGATTTTGAAGAGCAAGCTCCAAGAGCTTTATACATTAAATACTATATGAATCAATAAATTGTTGACAAGGTTGCCCTTGTTGTCAAGGTTGTCATTCCATAAATGTCTCAAAAAAAAACCACATTTTTAGATATTGATTTTTTGAAGAAACTCAACCACGATAACGGTTTAATCGTTATGAGCAGATTAAGCATTTTATTTGACTTTCATTAAGTAGAAGGTTCGATATTTGTACTACAGACTGTAATTACTAAAAAATTCAACAATACCAATGAGTGTGAAAGAGACCACATACTTATAATCCGCTTTAAAAATTATGCCTGGATGGAAATGTAAATAAAAATAAATCCGAAACCCCACAACGGGTTAGTAAATTTTCACAATGCACAATATAAAATTTTCTGGCGAATCAAGAAAGCAAAAATTTTTTTTTATCATTAAACCACCCACACGCCAAATTATTTAAAATTTATTTGTGTGAAAGCAAAAGCGGGATAAATATAACAAATAAAGCATGTTGCAAACCAAAGCACTTCGTACCAAAATATTTATCACACACAACTAGTCCAAATAACTATTTTTCACCAAATGAATTTATTTATGAAATTATGAAACTTAACTTACCCTTTGATATTAAAGCCAATAATGTAAACATGATTAATGGTTATTGATTTTCGTGATCTGGCGCGTGTTTTATGTCTTGAAATTTGCGTGTTTTCCTATATTTTTTATAATTTTACGACTTCTTAATTGACCAATAATTTTATTATATACATTTCTTTGTTTTAATATTGATGAACAGCACACAAATGTATGATTAGTTTTTATAAAATACAATGCAAGGTTCCTTGTAAGTGAGCGCACAAAAAAAAGGTTAACTCACCCTGATGATTTTTGATCGGTTCGAGTATTTTTGTTTTGATTTTATCAACAAAGCGAGGATTATTATTATGGAGCAATAAAAAAACACATAAAATGCTTACACACGTCTTCTATTTAAACGTTATTACCTCGGCTAAATACACGAAAAGATTTTATGAATATTTGGGCAACCATTAAAAGCGTGGCCACTTTAAAATTTAGGCTTATATAAATATCGCGACCCACCGCAACACTTTTTCAATTTTCACACGTGAAATGTTGCGAAAATACTAAAAACAAATTGAAGTTTGTGCGTAAAATTTTGACAGCACACGAAAATGAAATAGACAATAACTTATCGATTCACGTTAAGTTACGTTTTAGGGACATCTATGTTTGAGTAGCGTTACATGTTAGAGTAGTTATTTGCATTTGTAAGGTTTGTAAAAATAAACTGACATCGTTCAAACGTTGTATGTAGTGCGTGGGTAAAGTTTAATACTTTTGTGAATTAAATTTATTAAAATAAAATTGAACTTGAAAATAGTATAAAACGATTATTTAAAAAGTGCATAACATTTTTATAATTGTATTATGTGATTTTCTAACCAGGATAATTGGAAGTTATTCTCGTTTGAAGTTCGACATGACAGCCATATAAAGAGCATGACAAATCCTACCTTTCAAACTAACAAATTCCAACGAAACCCGCGTATTCATGAACGCAAAAGTACAACTCGAGAGTGGCATGATTACTATCAAGAGGTTTTCACTGAGATGCAATAATAAAGGTTAGTGAAATTTAATGAATGATTTTATGGATATCTGGATTAGTTATTATGGTATAATAAAATCCGCTTCCAATTTATATTTTTATTTTTATATTTTTACACACAAAAAATGAAATTTATTTTTTTTACCAAAAATGAAATTTTTATTTTATTAATTTTCAAGAGGCAACTCAACCAGTGGTGAAGTCTACAGTGACAATTATTTTCTTTTTACTTACTCTACCCCAATAAACCGACCGGTGCAAACAAAACCTACAAACCATATAAGGCGACGCCACAGTACTCCTTCCCCAGTGGGCGAACGAACGATACAAGTTAACGATAACGCGTGGGTAATCTCCGGCACTTGCTTAAAAGTTACGCCCTTCTTTGAACTCGAAACTCCTTGCACTGGCGTCAATGGTACTGTTGAATTTGACAAAATTGGTTGTAAGATATTCGTACTTGTTCCCTCTGTTGTGTCAACCACCTAAGTTGTCTCCTGAAAACAAGGTTTCAATCTATCTATCGAGATGTTGACTTCTTTATCTCTAATCCTGACCTTATTAGATTTTTCATTACGACGTAACACCTGAAAAGGTCCTTCATAGGGAGACTGAAGTGACGCCCGCACTGCATCAGTACGTACAAACACATGTGTACAATTACCCAATTCCTTGAACACAAATGAATGAACTTTATTATGGTGAGCAGGAGGCACTGGCTTAATAGTTTTAAAATGATTTCTAAGCTCTTTTACAAAGTCAGTTTGTAATTCTGTGGTATTCTGAAGTACACTTAAAATTTCCGGTACGCTGTTCTCAAACCAAGTAATACAGTTGGTAACACCTTTGTCAACTCTTGTATTAAAACTGCTAATTCCCTAAATAACTCGTACTCAAATTGACGTCCTTGATCAGTAACCACATATGAGGGAGTGCCAAACCTTGATATCCAACCGTTGTATAACGCCAATGCTACGGGTCCTGCTTTAATATCAGACAATGGAATTGCTTCCGCCCAACGCGTAAATCTGTCTATGACAGTCAGACAATAGCGCTGATTTTCTGAAAATGGCAAAGGTCCGATCAAATAATCTATATGAATTTCGTCAAATCTTTTTTCTACTAATTGGAACTGACCCAACGGTGATTTGTGCCGACTGATTTTACATTTCTGACATGCTGTGCATGCTTGTGCCCAATTCCTAACATCTTTTTTAATACCTGGCTATACGTATTTAATTAACACCAATTTCACGGTGTTCTTCATTCCTGGGTGCGATGAATTATGGATACTGAATACCTGTTTTCTAAACTTGATCGGAACAAATGGTCTTTCAACTCAAGTCGGTGTGTCACAAACAACCTGTAACTTTGAACCAAAGAGCGGTCTCGTTGTGAAATTTAACCAAGACTCTGGCATTAACTGTGTTTGAAGATCCTGCATGTCAGGTTATTCCACTGCTAATGCCTCGAAATCTATATTTGGTGAAATTGCAATTTCCTCGATACGAGAAAGTGCGTCGGCCACAATATTTTCATTGCCGGATATATGCCTAATATCAGTTGTAAACTGACTTATATAGTCCAGGTGACGATAATGGTGAGGCGATGCTTTCTCCAAACTTTGGCGAAATGCAAAAATTAAAGGTTTGTGATCAGTGTATAGGACAAACTGACGTCCTTCCAACAAATACCTAAAATGTTTAATCGACGAATACGCAGCCAACAACTCCCTATCATACGTGCTATAACGCTTTTGTGCATCAAATCCTAGTGGCTGAAACTACTCGTCGACCAATTGTTGTATACCTGCATTGACCACTAATGCCAGCGGTGCATTACATGATGGATCGGACAATATTGTTGCATCAGTAAGATTTGTTTCGCCTTATCAAACGCTGAGATCGATTGTTCATCCCATTCAATTTTTCGTTTATCATTTTTCTTTGGCCCTTTTAAGAATTGATTAAGAATGACTTGGCTCGAGCTGCATTAGGAATGAACCTACGATACAAGTTTAGCATACCGAGAATTCGTCTCATGTCCTTTATCGTTTCCGGTGGCTTGTATATTTGTTAATTGCTACAACCTTATCCGTGCCTGGTTTAATACCCAATTGACTTACGATATAACCGAGAAATTTTACCTCGGACTTTGCAAAAACAGATTTCCCCACGTTAATTATTAAACCATAGTCACTTAAACGTGCGATTTCGATATGCTTCAAATGGCTATTAGAAGCTATGAGTAAATCGTCTATATAAGGAAAAACGAAACCCAATCCATCCAAAACTGTAAAGTTTTGAAATGTCTGGGCCGCATTTCGCAACCCGAATGCCATTCAGTTAAATTCAAACAAACCAAAAGGTGTACAAATTGTCGTCTTGGGAATATCAATTGGCTCTACCGGTATCTGCGGTTGATACGCTCTAACCAAATCTAGCGTTGTAAAAACTACAACCGTCTAGCTGATAGGAAAAATATGCGGAATTGCATAAACTTGTGGAATTGTACAAGCATTCAATGCCCGGTAGTCCCCACATGGTCGCCAACAACCATCCTTCTTCGACACCATGTGTAAAGGACTAGACTACGGACCTTTCGTCCGAGTACAATACCCTAGTTTGATCAAACGATCGAATTCTCTTTTAGCCGCAAGCGAAATGTGGAAAATCACATAGCGGCTGTCTCTTATGAACACTCGATGCATGAAGCACCGATACATCTGCTCCCGGATGTATCGCCTACATGTTTAGCTTCTCGAATTGACATTTGTCTGCATCTCCGCATTTTTTTGCTTTCGTCCCGAAACGAAAATGATACCAACAAAACTTTTTTCCACGATGGGTGGATGAAGACCTACTAAACGATCTGCCTCGTGACTGTGACCGTTCGTTTTTTACATGTCGGTGTGAATAACACGAATTACTTGGGCGAGAAACATATGATACAGGAGGTGTATTAGTAACCTGGTTTAAATTAAATTGATCGATGGCCATACGTCGTTAATTTTGTTGGCTAATTCAGCTACTTTATCTAACGGTTCCTTGCTGGCCGCTAAAATTGCCTGCATTTCTCTATAGGCAATTGCTGTAACCACAAATTTCGTAATGCCTGATCAGAAAGATCGTTGTTACTATAGTCATGCGCATTATAGACAATAACTGACTAGGCTTTGATCCCCTAAACTTATGCCCCCTAATAATTGTTGAAGATGTGCCGCGTCCGACACGGTTAAATCATTAATTAATTTGCTGTGAATAGCAAAATACTTCTGGTCTGGTGGATTCTCAAGTATGTCACCTATACGGTTTTTAGATATTTTTCGTCAAGAGCCCCTACCACATAATAAAATTTAGTTCGATCATCCACGATCCCTGACGTTTTAAACTATGCCTCTATACTATGAACCAAAGACGTGGGTCCAAAAACGGGGTTAAATTGTCCGCCACACGATTCACACGAGCTGATACGTTCGTCATTCGAACTATATTGTTGTTTATACGGAATATCCTGCTTTGTCGGTGAATTAGGTGGAGTAACCATTTTTTTTCAAATGTATATTAAATTTATGTACAAATTGCCGCGGAAAAAAAATAAAATTTTACTGCCTGTACTAGAATAAAAACGTTTTTCCGGGTTCTACCAAAAACAACTAATTGAGTGCCCCGAATTACAATTAGAATACAAAAATATTATTGTAATACACACATAATGCAAATTATTGAATATAAAGTGTTGAATAATATAACCATATGTTTAAAATAATAACATTAATAGTTTTAAATTTGACAGTACCTACATTAAATTGTAATAATAATTAGCATACATTTGTACATCACCGAATTGCAGGTTATGATAATCCTCCTCGTGGTTGGTACGCAGGTTACTATGGCACATATAAACTGAAATAAACAACACTACCAAGTTAGGTTATATCATCATTAGAAATTATACAAAATTTATTTTCGTTTTTAGGATATACCGGAAAACTTGCTTTAATCCGTAAAAAGATTGGGTGGCAATTTGTACCTGAATGTCTTTACCATGAAATACTCCTATAATTTTATCCGTAGTATCTTTTATTTCATAGTTAACAGTTTCGATTTTCTTTGTGACCACGCCTTCCATGAATTTTGGTGGAAACTTAGCACAAAATTTATTTGCACCATCACTCTGAGGATGCGTTCTGACATAAACTATTTGCCCAACCTGAAAGTTAACAGGTACCGACCGATATGAAGTTTATACTAAATTTATCCTAAAACTAAAAAACAACAAATTTTAGGAATGTATGTATGGAAAGAGAACATTTAGGCGTTTTATAGAAACAAAATACATACATAGTTTAATTTAAAACTAACTGCAAAAATACCATAGTAAAAAAATAATTTATAATCAAAACTAATAGAATATTGAAAGCATTTTTAACAAAATAGTAATACATACTATTTTATTTTAATTATAACTGAAATTTAAAACTTTACTAATCTAATATTTGTCCTGGATCGTATCTACCCCTAATTATCTTCATTTACTCAACTTTAGCTTAATACTAAACACATTTCCAGGTTTTGATCATCGGTTTCCTTGATAGCAAAATTAGGTAATGGTAATATCTGTTCACTCAAGCCAAATTATGAAGTTCTAATAAAATCTTCACCTTCAAATTGGACCTTGATCGCATCTACCCCTAATGTTGTTCATTTACTCGGATTTCGTAGAAATTTTATTAATTTTTTTAATTACAATATTAACCGGTTGAGTCCCAGGAGGTAATGGAAACGCATTACAAACAACGTAAAACCATTTGTGGTGCAAACGGAAACAACAAAAATAAACTCCAACGCAGATAACAAACACATCGCTTCTTGTATTTGTTAGATAACGCGTCTCCTCTTTTTCTAATCGCTCCGTCACATTTATTTATTTTATTTTCTCGACATAAAATATCAACAGCGCGATCGCGCTGCTAAGGGACTCAAACGGTTAAAGAAATCTATTTTAGGACTTACACGTGTAATTTAATAAAACACGTGTAATTTAATTTAATAAAATTTGAATTGGCATTTAATTTTTTTTTTTAATTATTCTTCAGGATTTTTTTGAAGTTCCTTTTTATTTGGGGGTAGATGCGATCCAGGCCATATTTGAAGGTATAGATTTTATTAGAACTTCATGATTCGGCTTGAGTGAACAGTTATCACTTACCACCATTACCATTTGCTATCAAGGAAAGCGATGACCAAAACCTGGAAATGTGTTTAGTATTAAGCTGAAGTTGAGTAAATGAATAAAATTAGAGGTAGGATGTGACCAAGGCCCAATTTGAGGGTGTAGATTTTAATAGAACTTCATGATTTGGCTCAGTGAACAGATATTTCCCTCACTAATACTAGTTATTGGAAAACTGATTAGAAAAACATCGAACTGTGTATAATATTTTCCTTCTTTAAGAGAGGCATATCTAATCCCAGCCAAATTTGAAGTAGTTGTATTCCCATTTTTTAGAACTAATGTAACTGACTATACAAGCAAATCATACAAATACTAGGTTGTTCGCAAATATTGTACATAATTTCAATTTTTTTTAGAATCGGCCAAATGCCCGCAATTCACTAATACATTCTCACTTTTTATGCTATTTATTTATTTAGTATAAAGTTCACATCTCTATATAAGCGTGTGAAGTTTTTCTTAAAATGGTACTAAACGCCATTTTTTTTAATCTAGGAGAAAATTAGGATAAACTTCACATGCATTAACAGGTTGTGTCCTTAAGTTATAACGTCTTGCCCTTTTTTCATAGGCCTCCGCTATATTTGCCTTAAGTTTCTCATCCACAAGAGCTAACCTAGACGGTAGAGGTAGCATAGTTTCTCCTTCACTGATGTTACCTAACTGCCTCAACAATTTGTAGTCATTACCATGATTGATCTTGTGGTAACCAAAAAGTAGGAAATGCGGCTAATTTTTTACGGTTTCTTGCACACCATTTTACGCAAGGCTGATGCAATCTCTGGAAGGTATTTACCCCATGAATTGTGTTTTCCGCTACATACGATCGAATGGCACATAGAACTGATCGATTAACTTTTTCCGATAAATTCAACTGTGGCGAATATGGAGTATACACAGAATAAATCGTTTTTTAGAAATTCAGTGATCTGCTGAGAAGTTCCCTTACTAAGTGGTTTTAATAAAACAAATTTAGTAAGATGGTCTAAAATTTTACAAATCATTGTTTTTCCTTGGCTCCAACGAGGGTAGGGCCCTAGCAAGATCACATAAACACGTTGCCAAGGTCTTTCTATTGAGTAATGATTCCCCATTGGTGGCCGTAGGCATCTATTTGAAGCTTTAGTTGTTTTACAAATTTCACATTTAGATATATAATCCCTCACCTGGTTAAGCATACCAGGCCAATAAAAGTACCTTCGCAATTTCTCCAGTATTTTGAATATTACTCCATGTGAAGATAATGGATCATCATGTTCCGCTTCAATCAGCCTACGTCTGAAACTCGTAGGTCTCCATAGTTTCCAAATTGAGAGGCCTGAAAGTCCAATTTTTTTAGATGGTTCCAATCTTATAAACACATAGTTATCATTTACTGCGAAAGCTGGGTACTTATCGGGTTATTTTACTATTTGTTCACGTAGTATCATATACTCTTCTTCCTGAAAATCAGAAAGGTTAATCTTGGTTCTGTTAAATACCTTTGGAACGCTAGCCTTTAACTCGCATAGTTAATAACACCAAGTATGTGACAGATCTGGTACAGATGCTGAGGTGGAGCTTACTATATTTAATTCTAAAAATTGAAGTGCCGAAACACAAACTGTATTTCGATAATTTTTTTACGACTTATACAATTTATTGTAAATATTAAAAAATAGAGGAATTAACCGATTTCACAAACAACATTTTTCGGAAGACCACCAATTTAAAAAAAGGACCGCTGTTATTTAAAGCAATGTGTCAGCAAGGATGACAAAATTATTGTGGTCAAATGGCCTGTAACAAGCCTGTTTATCTATCCAATTTTATGGAAAAGGGTGATATAAACACAATAAGAAGATGGAGGGCATATGGTGACAAAGCAATATGTTGACGTTTCACAACCGTAAATTGTAAATTTATAAAACAGCGGTATGGGAGAAGTTCATCTTTTAGATCAATTAATCCAATATTATATTACGTTATTAGATCCAAGAAATGGCCATTGCGAGTAATGACGCATTTTTAGATTGTGCGATTAGCGCAATTTGGATTGAATATAAACTACGTATATGCAAAACCCAAACATACCAGCTAAAGACATATGTGTCACTCTTTCTGATGAATTCTTTTACCAATTCACGAAAACGAGGGAGTCCTTCATAGCGGATATTACCAATACTGGCTTTCCGGATTTAACACTGCTTCGATTTGAATTGCTATGGTACTGAGTTGCTATGGTGCTTTGTCTACTAAAAGAAAGTAGCGTTACAGACAACAAACCACTATCAAGAATTATTCATCATAAAAAGCAGATACCGTCGATGACTGCAGGTCGTTTATTACGTTATGTATCGTTTCTATCAGGTTTCAATTACACTGCTAAATTCAAAAAAGGCCAAGAAAATGTTAACAAAGATTGCTTGTACCGCGAGCGCCTATTAATGAACAATAATCACAAACAGAAAAGTTCATTGAAGATGAAATTCAAGAGATTTTACAAATATCATCAGTTACAATAACAGCTGACATAATAGCACAGGAAACTAAAATGGATAATTCGATAAATCGTTCGATTAAGCATATAAATCAAATCCATTGTACATTAGTTAAAAAGGTTCACTTCGATACAAAACCACCATCAAGTTTAAATAATCAATCAATAACATCAGCAAGTTCAATACGATTACAACTTATGGTCAAGAATCGCAATGTCAGGAGATAGTAAGGCCATCGCAAGCAATTTCAGGACAATCCAATTTAAGGCAATCCAGTCGCGTAAAGCAACCACCGAAATATCTTCAAGATTATGCAAGAAGTACAATGATAGACAATCGTATAAACGCACTATGTTTTTCAATTATATTTCTACAACCAGACCTATCTAATTATTTCTAATTAACTTAAATTGTCTATTTCATATAAGATAAGTAGCTAAGATAACAAATTAATGATAATTTTAATATTTGACTTTAATAAGATTGAAAAACCTAAAATTTAGGTAGACATTCATATAAACGCATTCGAAACAATTAAAGCACCAGGAAGAAAAAAATTTGGTTTTTTATTTATTCAATATTTTGTATGAATATTTTCTCCACCATTTTGTATTACATCGAATACTCGATTTCGCATTGAATCTACTAATTTTTCTGTGTTTCTAGATCAATTTTCGCCCAACAATCACGGATTGCACTTTTCATTAACATTATCAAATTGCCGACAATTTGCATAGACTGTGCCAGCCAAGATACCCCAAAGGTTCTCGATAGGATTGCAGTCAGGACTGCAAGCTGGCCATTCAAAGAGAGTGATGTTTTTCTCGCGAAACCACTGTTTGGATTCATTTAACATATGGATATACGCATTGCCTTGCTGGAATATGCAATTTTCGTGATCAATACCATCAAGGTAACGAAGTAAAACAAACCAAAGCACTAGTAAGAAAAGGCTTTCCATATCATTACCCTCCCTCCACCAAAGTTACGTTTCGACCTGATGACGCCACGTTCTTTCAAATTATACCAGTAGCAACTGTAGCAATCAGGACCATCGAGGTTAAATTTTTTCTCGTCAGAAAAAATCACCTTCTGTCAATCTGTTGTCCACGACATATATTTACGAACAAATTTGGGGCCGTTTTCTTATGCATGGCAGTTAAACGCGGTTTACTTCTCAATTTAGTCGATTTAATGTTTGGTGAACTTATCTCTTTGCATGCCAGCCGATTTCGAGTAGCCTCAATTCGAGTTTGACCAGTTTGACGTCCTGAAATCTCTTTTCGGCTTTTTGTTGAGGCTTGGGTATTTGTTTTTTAAATTGCGGATGACGCAGTTTGCCGGTTGGAATATCCTTCCTCCTTATATATTTTTATCGATAACTGCTCTGCCTCAGTTAAACGATTACCTTTAGGCATTGCTAAAAAACAGTCCTTAAAATGATTTTTTTTATCAAAATACCAAATTGCTGTATGTAAATAAAAAAATTAGAAATAAATTAAAACTTAAATAAAAAATAACTATTCACGTACTACGTTTAAACGAATGTCCTCTGCAAATACTGACTGCTAGAAGATTTATTTTGTTTTATTTTATATATTCCGCCGTACTGTTATTTTGTTTTTAGTACAGGCAAATTCCCGTTAGACAAACAATCTACCATTCCACACAGCGTTTTTTGTATTTTGGTATTTTTTTCAAGGCAAACTAGTTTTATTTTGTTTTGTTCTGCTCTCTCTTAAATAAAATTTAAACTAAAATGAGTCAAAAATGTCCTTGAAATATTTTTTATTTAATTTATGTTTGAATTGCACAGAAAATTTGTTAAAGTCGCAATTAAAACTTGTATCATAGGTAAACGGGGAAAAAACGAGGAAAAATCCGGTATTTTTTTTACGTGTGCCACCAGCCAATAAACTATAATAAAAAACAATAATTGATCGAGAAAGAACAGCGAAGATATAAATGGTTAAAGGGGGAAAAATTAGTGCGTTTATACGAATGTCTATCACTGTATTAATTAAGTGGGAGAGATTGTTATAACTTTTCATTTCGATATTACGTTCACTGTATAATTTGGAATCTTGAGTTTAATAGTTAAGCCGCAGCCACACGAATGCAAATACATACCAACATTGGCGTATTTGTCCAAATAACAAATTGTGTAGCCACAAAACAAATGACAAATTCAAATCAAGGTTGCATTTGTCCAACATTGGCGCACATTCGCTCAATAGGCGGGTTTTCAAAAAAGATCAAAGGAAAAAACAAATACTACAAATCGTGTATACAGTAGAGTTTGTCAATTGTCATATTTTACCAATCTTTGCCAAACATAAAATACACCAACGTTGGTCGATATTTTCATTCGTGTGGCTGCGGCTTTAAATAAACGTTATAGTTGGTTGTAATGTTCAGACAAGTAAGCGCGTGTTTTATTATATAATATTACAACAATTGGCTCGTTTCGTACATGTGTGTGTGTGTACATTAGGTAAAACCTACTCTGACATATTTTTCAATTTTTTTTTCTTATTTTTACTTAAAATGGTACCCAAGCAACCCACAACATGCCACAAGTAAAATCTTTTTCGCCCAGTTTTCAATCAGGACTCAAAGGGTTAAAACTGGTACTCAAAATTGTTTTCATTGAAAATTTTGTTTTGTGTAGAAAGTACCGCTATTTTCAAAACAAAGAGAATGCGTTATTTTAGATGTGACATGTTTTTACGTGGAAATTTTGTTTTTTGTTACTACATTTTGTTATAAATTACAATTTTTTATTTTTAATAAACACATTTTTATTAATCACTTGTTTTTTGTTTCGCAGAAACTTTTTGAAAAATAAATTTTAAACTTTTTGAAAAATATTCAAAATATTCTGCGAAACAAAAAACAAGTGATTAATAAAAATGTGTTTATTAAGTATAAGTGTGTTTCGCCAAGTGCCTACGGCAAATAGCGTAAAAAGTAATTTTTTATTTGTTTTGTTTTATGAAATTATCAATTAATATTGAAGCTTATAATAAATGTAAATTAAAAATAGATATTTATAATTGTGTTTTGGATATATGTATACATAAAAAATAATAATAATTGCTTGCATCATTTTGGCTGTGATCCACTGTTGTTGTGAAGGCTCATATGTGTTGAAAAACCATGTCACTAAATGTGACTATTTTTTCTGCACTTTTTAGCAACCAAATCATGTGTCTTACGCTACTTACCTCTTAATTGTAAAACATAAGTATAAATGTTTCTCTCCTTCGAGAGTTCTATTAGCTGCAACATACACGAAGTATATAAATCAGAGTGAGTTGTCATATAATTCACTAGAGTTACGATTACACGGTTGCCCTACATATACAGATGTGGCCAAATTATTACCACCTCATACGAAATTTATAGTAAAGTGATGTTGGAAGCCCGAACTGTAACCTTTTGTAATACGTCTTTTATGAGTCATTAACACCTGAGAATCCTTTTCGACAGAATATGAACTCCGAGTATTTATGCTCCTGTTAATTAGTTTGACCTCCGATTTTTTTTTGATTTTATGACAACTAGTTAGTATTTAAGAATAAGTATTTTACTGAAGAATTTTAGTCTCATTTGTGACTTTGAAAAGTGAAAGTAAAAGTGGTTTTTGTAATATTAGTGAAATTCACTATAAATAAAGCATAGGACATCAGTGCTGTGACCAGAGTCAACATTTTGACGTGTTTGGAAGTAGGCCAATATACGCATGCGCAAATAGCCCAGAAAGTAGGAGTGAGCCGATTGTTCGTCAGCAAATTTTCGCAAAAACTAACATCTCAGTCTTCAACAAGTCCCAGAAGAAGAGGAAAATGTGGTCGCAATCATAAAACTACAGTCAGCCAGGGACAGATTTTCAATGCGGAAATCTAAGGAAGATCGAACGCTATCCAGTAAGTTGGTGCGGAAATACCAAAGAGAACTGTGAGACGAAAATTGTTCAATACGGGCTATGTGCAAGACGACCTCGCAAGAAGCAAAGGCTAAACGCTAGGATGATGCAACAATGAAAAATTTGGGCAGATGGCCATTTTGCATGGTCTAGATGATGGACACAGGTACAAACAATAAAAGTCCTTCTTTTAATATTTTAAAGTTACACTTTTCAATAAATGTCTCTTTCAACTTTATCTTTTTCTATTTCTTGATTAGGTTGTATTCAGTGACAAGACTATGATGGCTTTGACACTATCAATGTCCAGGACCGTTCGTAGATCAAAAGGTGAAGAATATTTACCTTTCTGTGTCCAACAGCAGATGAAACAACCAGTTAGAGTCATGGTTTGGTCATCATCAAAAGGACTCTTCCTACTTTATGTAGTAAACGAAATAATGAAAGCGAATCAATATTTAAATGTTCTGCAATCACAACTGGTACCGATTATGAATAAAAAATTCAATGGGGATGGAGTTTTTATGCAAGACAAAGCTCCGTGCCATACGGCGAAAAAGTCACCGAATATTTAAGGACCAACGGCATTAAAAACCTTGATTGGCCAGCGAAAAACCCAGAAATGAATGCCATCGAAAATATCTAGGCTGTTCTTAAAGAAAAAGTAGCAGAAAAGTGCCTGCGCACCAAATCAGAATTGATCGAAGTGATGAAGGAAGTCTTGGAAAATGATGCAGATCTACTCACCAAAGCCAAAAATGCAATAAGTGGAATGCCCCGTAGAATACAATTATTAAAAAATGCTAAAGGAATGTGCACCAAGTATTAATAAATATATTTATCATAAAAGTTTTTAATTTTTATTTCAAAAATTTTCTTTTTAAAGCAATAATCTTCCAAATATCTAAACGTGATAATAATTTCGTCGTCATGGCCTGATTTTTTCATGATCTTATCAGATCGAAACTGGTGTTACTTCTGTTACAAAAACTTCATTGAAAATTTAAGCTTAAAAATATATAAATCAGTATGCAGACTGACATATTGCAATTAGCAGTTATTTAAATTGTTTTTCATAGTTTGAAATGTGTAGCCTCAAATTAGAAACATGCAACATTTGTTTGCGTGCCATAAAGCTTTCGAAGTTAATTCCAGTACACACGTTCATGCAATGTACTAACAAAAATCTATCAAAAATGGTAAACAAAGAAAATATTTTCCATTTCACCCGTCTCGAGTAATACCAACAAAATTGAAAATCTAACAAAA
This sequence comes from Nephrotoma flavescens, assembly GCA_932526605.1. Taxonomy (NCBI): domain Eukaryota; kingdom Metazoa; phylum Arthropoda; class Insecta; order Diptera; family Tipulidae; genus Nephrotoma; species Nephrotoma flavescens. The sequence goes on along the minus strand of OW052221.1, from coordinate 285,482,797 downwards.
CGCATTCACAATCACATATGATGCGTTCGTATAAGTAGCGGCGTGCATCACACCACTAAAACTTCTGCCACAGCCGCACCACAATTTTTCGATTATGTGCCCCCAAGTAAATAGAATTTTGTCGTTAACCAATATTAGACTTACTCCTCCCGACTATTCCAATACATACGAGGTTGGGTTGTATCGTATGTACGACGAATACTACATACACTATATAGTTTACTTACTAGCACTACATATCTAGCTACCACTCCACTAAACACATACCGCGTGTTTATGGTCGTTATTTTTCATTTTTTTTTGTTTTGCTTTTTATTTTCCACCTCGTTTTGTGTATGGACTGTGGCATGTATGAGTGTGTGTTTTGTTTTTACTTTTTACTAACCGCCTCACCAACAAACGAACTTCTAATGTATAGTTAAAAGAAAATAATTTTCAAAGTAGTTTTTTAATCGGCTGCATAAACACAAATCGAATTTGTTGTTAATCAATTTTTTTTTTTGTGTAAATTTTGTGGTGTAAATCTAAATACTTACAAATTATTTAATTAATTCTAATTAATTTGTAAATATGTGTTAACTAATTTTTGTGTGGGTGAGAATAATTTGTATTTATTATAATTAAAATTGTTTTGGGGTTTTTATTTATAAAACCAAACCAAAATAATTCGAGTGCGTACTGCGAGAGTTGGAAATATTTGATTTGTCGTAATTTTTAATTCTGCACGCGTAACGAAAAATTACGGGGAAATTTATTTTTGTGTGTGTGTGTGTGTGTGTGTGGTTTTCATATTGTGTGTTATTTTGGTTTTGATTTTGGTTTTTTGTTGTGTGTGGAAAACGAATAAAAGGAACCGTAACACAAAAAAAAATCCTTGATAAGGAGCCGGCAGATAAGTGGTTGGTGATTTACATTTAGAACGTGTGCTGTTAACGAATGGTAAACAAAAACTTTATTAAATACAAACCTCAACGAATTGGCATAATATGTTAGTGATGAATAGACAATTAAACGGGGTCCAATTAGAAACGATCTACATTTTTAATTACTATTTGATTAATTATATGTAAATCGAGTTGTGTGTTGTGTTATGTTGTTCCACCTGAAGCGTTTTTTTTATGTAATTAAAAATGACTAATTAATTATGTGCGTTGCTTTTTATCTGGTCTACCTGGAATTCTCCACTATGCACTGTTCAGAATGGAAAAAAGGTGTACCTCTGTTTGAACAATCATAACGTAATTCTAATAAATATATAACAAAGTATAAAAAATAAACTTCCTTAATACGTTTATATTTCACCTCACCTTATAAATTTATGTTTCAATTTTACTCATCCCATACCATATTTAACCCTCTTGAGTTGATTTTCTTACATTCACATAAAATATTCTTACCCTTATTCTGTATACATTTTAAAGCGTAATATATCAGGAAGAAAACATCTGAAGGCCGTTTTAAATGTACATAGTATTCTGCTATTGTTTGGTTGGGTTTGTGGCTGACGTCATTTCCGACGAACACAAAAAAAAAATAATAAAAATCAATCGCAGATTTTATTTTAACATTGCCATGGAATATATTTGTTTTGCTTCACGGTAACAACATGAAAATAATCGATATAGAAATTCGTGACCTAGAATTAGAATATACATATATGAAATGGCATTTCCATTTAATTTACCTGTTGCGATTGCTGTGTGATGATGCAGGAATTGAGACTGAATTGAATTCTGACAGATTCGTCAGGTTCGTTACTTCGAGTCACTGAGACCGAAAAGCTTGGATTCATAATTACATACAAAAGTAAACCGCTTGAATGGATGGTGAATAACAATGTAGATTTGCCCGTGGAAACAGAATTCCACTGGAATTGTTAATCAGTGGACCTTTTGAATTTATTTAAACAGATAATAGTCAAATTCTCAATTTTCGCGTAAAATTTATGTTAGCATCCCATAATACATTCCCAAGAGTTGATCGAGTTTCATTACGCATTGTGAGACCCCTGAACCTCATCTCTGTGCTATGTTAAGCTAACGATATATTGAAAAGATGTGGCAGCGATGTGCCTTATATTTTTCATATTTTATATGAAAATTTTCAAAAAGGAACCAAAATAGCAAAACAAGTAGAAGTGGTGGGTACAACGATATAATTACAAAATTCATTTTATTATAAATGAAAGTGCATCCGAACTAACTTTTATAATTTAATTCAATACGTCTGTTTGTTTTAGCAAAGTCCTCAATAACGTTGTCATAAAATATTGATGAACTTTTCAATTTATTTAAAACTTTTCAAAATCTTTATGCATGAAAAAGATCTTTCAGCACTAGAGGTTGTCGTTGGCATTGTTAGAACTAAACTTCATAATTTATGAAATTCTTTCAAATCCGAATTGAAGCCTGAATTGTTTACAAAATCAAGAATTTCATTTAAATTTTTTTAAATTTGAAAATTTTGATATAGGTAAACAACACTCAACTCTGTTTCTAACACCTGAAAGTCGAATAATCTATATACAGGAAACCCTCCAAGAACACGATTAATTCGTTCCGTGTTATTTAAAACCGTGTTGTTCGAGACTACAAATTGTTATGATATACAAAAAAACAAAATAAAAGAAAAACGAAAATCGTGTTGTTTGAAACCGTGTAATTTGAGGAAATGAGTATCCGTGTTTTTCGAAATCGTGTTCTTCGTATACCGTGTTATTGGAGGGTTACCTGTATATAAAAATGGTGTAAAAAATGTATAAACGCGCATTAGTTGAGAACGGCTGAACCGATTTGGCTTCGATTTGGCTCTCACGAAAGAAAATTTTTCGAAAATCCATCAGAAAAATCGAGAAATTTGGAAAATCGAAAAATGATGTTTTTCAGTTGAGATCGGCTGAACCGATTTGGCCCAACCATTTTTTGTTGTATTTGCAATTGCAAGGAGATGGTTCTTACGAAAGAAAATTTTGGAAAAATCTACCGGAAAATTCGGAAAATCGAAAAATGTTGTTTTTAAGTTGAGAACGGCTGATCCGATTTTTCTCAATCTTTTTTTGTTGTGTTCGCAATTGCCAGGAGATGGTTTTACGACAGAGAATTTTGGAAAAATCCTTCGGAAAGTTCGGAAAATCGAAAAATGATATTTTTCAGTTGAGAACGGCTGACCGATTTGGGTCAATATTTTTGTTATATTCGCATTTGCCAGGAGATGGTTCTTCCGAAAAAAATTTTGGGAAAATCTACCGGAAAAGTCGGGAAATTCGGAAAATCGAAAAATGATGTTTTTCAGTTGAGAACGGGTGAACCGATTTGGCTCAGATTTTTTTTGTTGTGTTTAAAATTGCCAGGAGATGGTTTTTACGAAAGAAAATTTTGGGAAAATCCACCGGAAAAGTCGGGAAGTTTGGAAAATCGAAAAATGATGTTTTTCAGTTGAGAACGGTGGAACGATTTTGCTCAATTTTTTTCTGTTGTGTTGGCAATGTCAGGAGATGGTTCTTGTGAAAGAAAATTTTGGGAAAATCCACCGAAAAATTCGGAAAATTCAGAAAATCGAAAAATGATGTTTTCCAATTGAGAAGGGCTGACCGATTTGGCTTAATTTTTTTTGATGTGTTCGAAATTGCCAGGATATGATTTTTACGAAAGAAAATTTTGGGAAAATCCACCGGAAAAGTCGGGAAATTTGGAAAATCGAAAAATGATGTTTTGTCAGGTAAAAACAGCTGACCGATTTCGCTCAATTCTTTTTTTGTTGTGTTGGCAATTGTCAGAAAATAGTTCTTACGAAAGAAAATTTTGGGAAAATCCACCGAAAAAGTCGGAAATTCGGAAAATCGAAAAATGGTGTTTTTCAGTTGGGAACGGCTGAACCGATTTGACTCAATTTTTTTTGTTGTGTTCGCGATTGCCAGGAGATGGTTCTTACGAAAGAAAATTTAGGGAAAATCCACCGGAAAAGTCGGAAAATTTGAAAAATAATCGCTGGATCGTTCCGTATTGGAAGCTTCTATCCAAAACATTCGCAATACACTGCAATGTTGAGTACTGTAACTCCATTAAGTCCATTGAATATGTCTGCAAATACATGGATGAAGGTAGTAACCTGGCCGTGTTCAGCATTGCTGCTCCGCATGCAAATGATGAAGTGTCAAGATTCCAATTGGGCATCCCACTGTTCAACATTTGTCGGTGCACTTGGAGAATGGACATGAAGCAACACGAGCAGACCGACCACCAGCTACAACACTCACGAGTTTCTTCGAAATTTGCCAAAGCGATCCGTTCGCACGAACTTTGCTTTACTGTGAAATGTCACGGTATTATACTTGGAACCAGTCGACGAATAAGTTTCAACAACTTGGCCGTGTGTACACCGTTCATCCACGACAAAACGAATGCATCTATCTTCGCTTGCTTTTGTTTCATGTTCGTGTTCCTATACTTCGTTCGAATCGCTCCATACTATAGATGGTGTGTTCTGCGCCACTTGTCGAGCGGCTTGCCATCGTCTGAATTTACTGGAAAACGACTCAGATTGGGAATCAACACTCGTGGATGCCACTGTTTCGGCGCCGACCAATCAAATTCGTACATTGTTCAACATCATCATAGCGACATGTCACCAATCGAACGCATTGGAATTATGGAACAAATAAATACAAGGACAAGATGGCTGACGACGTTTTGAATCGAGTTCGCACTGTAACATCGAATTATGAGCTTGAAATGAACGACGCGATACGCAACGAAGCTTTGAGTTTGATCGAAGCTATTTGTCGAAATTGCGCATGCCAGCACTAATTCGTTCGATACACGATGCATTTAATCGTGAACGAGAGCAAGTGTGCAATCGAGATTCAATGAGCCAAATAGTACAAACGAATGTCCTGCTTTTGAATGTACAGTAAAATTAACGTGTACGACGCATTGATGAAGGCAGTTGATGAAGGCAACGGTGGAATATTCTTCCTCGATGCTCCCGGTAGAAGCTACAGAGACTACAGGGTTCATAAATTTCAAATCCCAGAATTCCGGGCTGCCTGTAGCGTCGCCGTTCTGTGAATATTTTAATATTTCGGATGTTTCTGCTCCATCTCTCCGTCAAATGGCCTAAACTGTTAATTTAAGAGGGCGCAAAACTGATAGCAAACTTGAGGCCTGCTCAAATTCGTTCTCGAATATATTAATGTTCGAGTTTAAATCTATCAAAAATTTTTGAACACACAATTTGAGATCAACAAATCGTTCAATCATATCTACCATACCTACCAGGCTATTCCAGCGTATTTTTGTGTCTAACATCAACATCTTATCTTGTTTTCCACATTCTCTGGGGGGCTATTATGGACCTTTTTTTCGATTTCGTAAAATACGAAATCGTAAATTCGATCCGCCGCGAATATTTCTATTATGAAACTTTTTTTTTGGTCGTAAAATTTAAGACCATGAAGTATGCTATTTTGTGTTGGTTTTAGTTAAATAATAAAAAAGTTTCAAATTAATTATAATAAATTAAACTAGTCAATTATTATAAAATAATTGAGTAACTTACATTTTAAAAAGTATTTAAAGTATTTTATTTGAATACAAAAATAATAAGTATACATTATTGTTTTCGTAAATATGATGTTCGTCACCTATAATAGAGCAGTCGCATTTTGACATTTGATTTTCGTAAAATTCGATTTCGATTTTTTTTTGATCATTGGGTGGATTTTACGAAAGCTCTTACGAAATTTCATAATAGGCCCCCTGATATACTTCTGCAAAACACTGTTATTTTTTGTTGGAGAACGTCAAAAATCTCGAACTATTTGCCGTATTTTGTTAATTATCGGTTTAATATCATTTGCTACGTCAAAATCAGAAGATATTTGGGTGTCATCATCATCACTCGAAGAATTATTTAGTTCAATATCATTTTCATTATCATCATAATTCTCATCTTCAACTTCATTAGGAGTTGGCTTGACCGTTGATTTTTTTTATAAAGCACATCAATAATAGCAAGCTGAATTCCGTGAGCGAAACAAAGCTGATGGTAATTTGTTACTAACGACCCAACCTTTACCATAACACTTGCCCCGTCCGTAGTCATGCACACAACGTCATTTTCTAAAAAAATCCCAAATTCGTTTAACTTTCGTTTAAGAATGGCTACACATTTTTCTGCGGGCATGCTTCCAAAAATGCTTATCATACCTAAATTGGAAAACTTGGGATTGGCATCAGTTTCACTAACTGGAATTGTAATGAATATTTACATTCGTATAACGACGATTGTGTTTCGATGTCCAATCATCAACTGTAATGCAGGAGGAGTTACTGCTTTTTGAATACTTTTGAACTCAGCTTTTACGTTGTCCTTTACTTGAGCGTATAATATCCCAAAACTAAATTTCTTATAGTATTTGGCGATTTTTCAAAACGCTTTGAATGGAAATCCATCTAATGCTGTGATCCTTGTAAGGACTGCATGCAATGTGTTGTCAATTTGAGGTTTTACCATGAAAGATGTAATTTTCCTCTCAGAATTGCTGTTTTCGTTAAATTTTTGAACCCGTTCCAATCTGCTGTTTGACGTTCTTTTTTGACAATTTATTTTATAAATTTGGTTCAGGTGTGTGTGTAGTCCTTTAGTAATTCCTAAAGATATAGTAGTTAAATTATTACCTTAAATTTATATAGTTGAACTATATTCAATCTATACTCGCACCGTCGTAACTTTGAGAAATTACAGTTAAACCTGTTTTTGTGCGGAAATAGGGGCCGCATAAAAATATCTTCCGAAACCTAACCAGGGAGTCAATTCGCGTTCCATGAAATAATGAAAATGAGAAGTTTTTTTCATTTGCAGTCGAGTAGGTTTGAATTGCCCATAAGAAACACAGTGCAATTTAAAATTACGTGCAAATAATTCAAACTACTAGATTGCAAATGAAAAAAAAAAAAAAAAAATTTTTCATTATTTCATGGAACGCGAATTGACCCTCAGTAGATATAAAAAATAGTTTTCGCAACACATTTAAATAGTTTTTTATGCGGTGAATAGAGACCGCTTAAAAAAAGTTCCAAGTAGAAATAAACTCAAAACATTACGCAACCTGACGCAATACTTACGCAATGTGATGAAATATCAAAAATCGAAAAAACAAAATGGCCAACGTCAATTAACTAATTAGATTAATCATATTCAATTATGTTCTAATTTGATGGAAATTTTGAAAGAACTTAAGTAGATTGTGCTGAATAAATTTTTTCATACCGCATAAAAAAAATCGCACAAAAAAGACCACACAAAAACAGGTTTGACTGTATTTTATTTTTAATTTGATTTTGTTTCAAAAAGTTAAAAACAAACCTTGCTAGACCGTTCGCGCTACGGTCTGAGGAAACGTCAACAAATTCTATAAATCTCCATTATATCTCCATTTTAGTCCAGATAGCGCAAAACAATAGCTAGTTGTGATTTTCCGCATAATAAGTGCAAATTGCAATAGTTCTATATAATTTCCTCGGGTATAAGAGTTCGAACTTTCATTGTTTCTTATATAATGCTAAACCTTGCATTCCCAAGAAGCACACCGTATCAATTAATGATACAAGAATTCCCCTATTTTGTTTTACTTTGTTATTGAATTTTTCATTAGCTAAGGTACGGCCTGAATTTAATAAATTTTCTATTCGCACGTGCCAAAAGTTTTCATTTCAATTAAAAATTTGAAATGATTTTGAGATTTTTCATGCCGTGCTGTTACCTTAAGAAAATTATTCATATTAACAAAACCTTTTGAATTCTACACTGATTTATCATTTGAAAATAAAACACAAGGAGGCCAATAAAAAAAGGCATTTAGTTTAGCACAATCGCTAAGCCAATTAAATTGACTAGGTATACAACCTTTAATTTTTTTTGTTCAAATTTGGTAGATCTGGTTTAGGACTCCCTTTTGTTTTATTAAAATAGCTGATTTTTGGTCAAAACTATGCTGATTGAAAGATGTTTTTACAATACTTTCCAATACACAATCACGCAATGATGCTCCATTGTAATTTTGGTGTGACATATAATTTAATAATTAAAATGTTTTCGTAACACTAACATAAAATATGTAAGAACATTTATGAAATTTGTATGTTTGGCAAATCTGACATATTAAATAGCACCACGTCCACAATTTATATAACAAACTAAAACAAATGGGAATCACTAAGTTATTTTATTCTAAACAAAAATTTCGAGTAAAATTATATTTTCCTCTTTGAACTGCTACTTAGGTAAAAATAATAATATTATGTGAGACAAAAGTGTATGTGTATTTTTGTTTCTATTTCTATTCAACGCCATTTAATTCAAAACATCAGATTACACAATCATTAGTAAAACAAAACAAAGTTTGGCGTAATTTTACTTTACGTATACATCGAGAAAGTCACAGGTAAGTAGTATAAATTTTGGAAATTTTTAAATCCAGGATTGTTTACTATCAGTTTTTAGGAGGGGGAAGCTAATTTTTTCGGAAAATTTTTTGATTTTCCGGAAAATTTTTCACTTTTTTATTTTTTCAATATTTTTATTAATATTAATTGCTTCGTCAAACTGGCAGATACAGATCAAAGAGTTTCTATTGTTCATATCGCTTCTTCTGATAGTGCCACAAATGTTAAAAAATCAACTTTCGTAAATATAATTTTATTTTTAATTTTATTTATACAATTGTTCAAGTGTCAAACTAAGTAAAATAAAAAATTAAAAAAGTTTCAAACTTTTCCTGGAAAAATTACTTGTACTGTCGAAAAACTGTTAAGATACAATCCTAATATCAAAATTTTTATAAAAATTACACATTTGTACCTATTTTAAATAAAATAATACGCAATTTTTTTTTTAAGTGAAAATTTTCCCGTAAAATGGGGTGATTTTCCGGAAAAATTTTGAAAAAAATAATAAATTAAAAAATAAATTTTAAAAAATTTATACTCCTTACCTGATTTTCTCGATGTATACGTAAAGTAAACTTTAGCCCAAAGTTTGATGGATAATGCTATGAATGTTATTTTGTTTTTAATTAGGACCCTTTAAAAGAAAAACAATCAATCTGTTTCGTTTTTTGCATCCCGTTTTTATATATCAGTTCTCAATAGTTTACTCGGTTTGACTATCTTACTTGACTCATTCAATCATTTGCCCCAACGAAATAATCGTTGTTTATTTTTAAGGAGAAAACATGCAAAAGAATTGAAATATTGAGCCATTCCACACGGGTTGTCAAGAAGCGGCTTCATCTTCGTTTCTTTCCCCATTTACCTATGATACCGGTTTTAATTGCGACTCATTTTTCAACAAATTTTTTTTTCCGTGAAGCAGCTTCAACAAAAATTGAAATGAAACAAAAAAAATTTAAGGCCATTTTTGAGATGCAGATTTTAGTTTAAATTTTATTTTCGAGGGAGCAGAATAAAACAATACAAAAAATTTTATGTTATAAAATAAAGTTTTAAATTAGCCATAAAAAATCTATTACGACTTATTTTGAAGTGTGAAGTTGATTTCATTTGACAATCTGTGTAGAACGGATTAGGGAAAAAATGAAAATAAAGTTTGAGAACTCGTCCCGCCGTTCCGCACACGATTATTTTTGAAATTACTTCTTTTCGTCCCTTCCCTGTTTACCTATATCCATTTTGATGCCCGGTAACACAATTGTGTGAGTACGGCAAAAGTACCATGTCAAAAATTTATTTTTGTATGTGTTTTGAACCAACTTACACATTTCTTTCAAACTTATTTCGTAGGAAAAAAAAACTATACCTATACACACAATTGTGTTGGTTGTACTTCAAATTAAGCGTACTATGATTTTTTACTCACATTTCTGTGGTTTGGACTTAAATTGAGCCATTTTTTTGGTTGAAAAAGGGATAAAAAACCGGTTTCAATTGCGACTCATTTTTCAACAAAATTTATTTCGGTGAAGTATGTAGTTTTAACATAAATAGAAATGAAATAAAAGAATTTAATGTAGATTTTAGTTTAAATTTTATTTTAGAGATTGCAGAATAAAATAATACAAAACAATTTCGTGGCTAAATATAAAATAATGTTTTAAAATAATGTTAACCAATAAAAAATCTATTACGACTTATAGTTTGAAAAAAGACGTAACTTCAAAAATAATCGTGTGTGCGAAAACGGTCGAAAGTCATAAACAATATTGTTGTTTTTGATTATTTCCGAATGATATTACGAATGATATTTATTGTAGTTGGATTAATTCTTTGCTTTTCAGTGTGATCTAAAATTATTTTAGAAGCGAGTGAAACTATAAAGTTTTGCATTTGAAAATATTATTATCAATGAAATAATATGTTTTGATATTTTGAGGAGGGAAGCAATGTTTCCTTTGCTTTTATAGACGCTTCGTCCCTGGCGCTATCATACTTCATGGTAAGACGAAGAGAGAGGGGGTTGTGGTGTCATTTCTACATGAATATTAGGCTGATGCTATAATGTTGGTTGCCGTGAAGATCACGTGTTTATGTCCAGGAGAGTTATACCTGATCCAATGCGAATAGCGCTACTACGTGGATGGAAGTTGATAGCGATTTCTTTTATTTAACGAGTGTGTATCTTAAACTGAAGCATGTGTTTTTAGGTTTACGTGTATTTTTCTTGAGGTTCGTTTGTTATCGCCGATTTCATTATGTTTTATTGTTCTTTCACACAATTGCGTAGTGGTTGGCAGTTCAGGGTTTCCGACATATGCAGCGTCGAAATTGACTTGAGTAATTTGATTGTTCAATCCTCCAGTATACCAACGGACTGGAGGATAGACGGACCGTGTATTGTGGCCAGTATCAATGTTGGCGTCACGTTTGGTTTTAGTATCTTTGATTGTCCGAACCTCTAAAATTTGGTTTCCACGTGCCTTTATGGATTTGTGTATGTGAGAACTGTGCTGGCTACCAACAGGTTATATAGTAGAGCTCGGCTGTTCGCATCCCGTTATTATTTCATAATAGCTGTAGGTCCCAAATTTCTAAATTTCCACGTTACTCGCAAATTTATAAAAACAACTATAAATTATCAATTAGAAGATAACTTCTTGCTCTCTACATAGATTACTACTCAACTTCCACTGTACAGTGGTAATTAAATTTAATTGATTCATCTACCATATTTTATTATGAACTTTATAGTATGCCGCCTTACTGATATGCTTGTTAAGTGCTGTGTTTTGAAGTAAATTAAATTGATAGAACGCGAATCAAGCTATCTACAATTGAAAGACTGCACATGCGATAATACATTTGAAACTAGTTAATAATATCACATTCTGCACGTGTGAAAAGTATATGAATCAAACGGATTTAAATCCGGATGGCAATTTTTAAATTTTTTATCTTCTTTTTAATCTATGTGTTTGTGCATGTATGTTTGTATTATTGTAGCACACATAGCAAATATATATCGTGAAAGGCCGACAATTTGGGTAAAACTACTCGTAACTTTCTGTTTGTTCACTAATTTGAATCGAACGAAGGAACCTCTAAATAACGGAACAAGTGCTCTATTTAACCTGCTATCCCGAAAGGCAACCAGAATTGTGTCAAATTAGTTCCTTCAGATTTACTTTAGTTTGTCTATTAAGTTCGAGATTATATGGCCCTGCTGGATCGGCACTCGATCTTTGATGTATAGACATCTCGATTTCTTAATCGATTAAAATTTAATTCGAAGTACAGATTTAGGATTTTAAAATGGATTTTGGTTTGAGTTCTGGAGTACAGCCATGTAAGCTCCTTCGTCAATAAACCAATTAAGATTAAATTCTGTTTGTTTGATACTTCCATTCTAGAATTGATTTCAGGTGAACCCCTCGTAATGCCCACGCTAATGCTCGTAACCGAGCAAATTCGGTTTATATGATGAAATTGCGATTCAAAAATTATTTTGACGCAATCCCATGATATGGCCTTATTGATAAGAACTCGGCCATTTCATAACTGATAATGTTTAAATTTGGATTGAATGACAAATAAAATAAAAGCAAAATTGGTGCACACCCTTTTAGAGTTTAGAGTATTCTAGATTCAGTATTCACCTTTTAACGCAAAGTGGGTGACATCTGACGGAATGTTTTGGAACTAGAGCGAAAGGTGATCAACTTCTCAAAAAAATAGTTTTAATGTAATATAAACTTCATAGATGACTATAATTCGACTAGATATTATGTAAAATATTCAATTAGTTTACTATTTATGTAACAAATGATGAAATATGAATAAAATGGAATGAGGTTTTTTCTCGAATAAACAAATATCACCTTTCGCTCGCATAGAAAGTGGCTCTAACTAGGCGGTGATTAAAAGCCAATATAACAAAATAAATATATGGGCGAATGGAGTTATCATTGAACCTGTTTTGTAACGAATTGTTTTAATTCGTTTCGAAAAAATAATAACAAAAAAGTCGTATTGTAGTGCAAATGAAAAAATATGCCCATCGCCATATCTGTAAAATCTGTGAATACGTCATATCCCTATCCCGGCCCGCGACCACAATTGTATACGTAAAAATCGTGTACGAAACTGAATCATGAAAAAAACAAAACACCATTACAAACAATGGTTATTTACATACACATTTGTGTATGGTGGACTTAAATTAAAGCAAAAAAAAAAAAAATTTAAAGGGATAGGCCAGAAAAGGGATATACAATCTCCACACACTTGGTTGGAAATTGGAATACGACTGAAAAAATTAAAACTTCTTTTGAATTTACTTCTTTTTCGCCTCTTTCCCCGTTTACCTATAAAACCGGTTTAGATTGCGACTCATTTTTCAACAAATTTTTTTTCGGTGAAGTACCTTTAACATAAATAGAAATGAAATAAAACAAAAATTAAGGCCATTTTTGAGATATAGATTTTAGTTAAAATTTTATTTTCGAGAAAGCAGAATAAAACAATAGACAAAAATTTAGAGGCCAAACATATTGTAAAATAAGGTTTTAAATTAGGGGAAAAAATCTATTACGAGTTATTTTGAAGTAAAAAGTATACTTCAAAAATATTCGCGTGTGGAACGGCTGATTGTATATTTATTTTTGTAGAGAGGAAAACAAATTTCATTCTATTTTTTCTTGTTAAAATTTCTAGTGGTGTGGGTAAATAATAAATCAAAAATATGCTTTACTCCTTTCTTGCAGCTTTAAATTAATTGGGTCTATCTTTGTTCTTCTTAAACCTACGTGAAGTGAGTTGTGCTCTTCTTTTACAATGTGTAAGAAGAAAAAAAATTGTTGTTGTACTTTGCAGTGGCATTTGCAGTGGTATTGGGGTCGATTCCGGGATCTAAAATTTTATGCTATGTTATGTTATTTTTGTTTTTTCAATACAAATTCCAATAGGAAGCGGGGGAATAAAATAACAAACAGCAACAGTTAATTTTGTGATTTTTTGGTTTGTTTCGTATTTGTTGTGTTTTTAGTTTTAAACACCCCGATCCTGAAGTACAATCAGTGACTGCAAAATGGCCTTAGGTAAGACTTTTTGTCTTTAGTTTGAGTTTAGTCTTAGTTATGAGATTTTTCGTTTTCTTCGCGTAGTCTGTGACCAATAAGACCGCGAAATATGTATGTCTTACGTAAGACTTTCTTTTTACTGGACAAGTGGTGCAGTGGTTAAAGCTTCGGCACTTGGACCGGAAGGTACTGGGTTCGAATCCCATCAGAGGCAGGATGCAAATCGAATTTTCATCATCGATTACAATCGGCGATGTTAATAAACACAACTTAGACCCTCTGATGGAGTGCAGAATTCAACGCCGACCCACCGTCCATGTCAATGTACAGGTTGACATGGAGCTTGCAATGTGCAGGTGGTATACTGTAGATGTGTGAGTAGGTGAATAGGTGAGTGGGTTATTGATGTGGCGTGAATGCGTGGTATCACAATGGGCCAAAAATGGCCTAAGTGTTAACAACTGAAACCTAACCTACGTTAAGACTTTAAGACCAACACCAACTAAGACTATGCGTAGAATAAGAAAAGTGTCATAATTAAGACTAAACTCAAAATAAGGACAAAAAGTGTTACCTATGACCATTTTTCAGTCACTGAATGTGCTTCAGAACCGGGGTGTTAGTTAATTATGTTACAACGCATATGAGGCAACTCCTAATTTGTAATAGTGTAGCACATATTTAGGCTTGAATATCTGCTTTTTTTACCAAATTATATTATACTAGGGGGAAAAGCCCGTAATACGGGCGTAAACAATAACAGAAAGGGAACATAATGATATGGCACCTTGACATTTATTTTGAAACAATTTCTTTGTACACAATATTTTTGGTAAAAAATGCATTTCATCCAGCTAATAAGTTCCCCTGATAGGGGCCATCTAAAATTTTAACTTTTGCATCCGTGGATTTTCGGACTCGTGATAATGTTTCGTATAATTTGGCCATGGCCAAACACATCCGGTAAGAATAAACCCACTTTTTATAATGTCTGTCCCTGAGAATTGTTGATAGTCATTGCAAATGCCAATTTAATTGGAAATTGTCTTCGTCGTAAAATAAACGGTAAGTCTGTGTTGATCGGGGCCAGCTCAATTCTGGGATTGAACACAGTTTCCTTTTCTGCACTTTCCGTTAAAATGTCGGCAATTATTAAATTTGGTTTCAGTTGTCGAACAATTAATCGAGTTCCGTTACAAAGACCTCGGTTTATATTAAGATTTCTTAATAGAATTATGATACTTCCAACTATTAAGTTCAATTTATGAAGCGGCATCCCAGATGGCGTTTAAGAATTCTGTCGGGTAGTTCTGTATATCTTCATCATTTGCATCATCAATCGAGTCAATGCTATAATATCTGACGGGGCTTTCCGCAAAACGTGTCAACGTTCGTTGATCAAGTCTACATCTGCATGTACGTGCATGTTGAAACTAAACAGACGCCAAGCTGCTTCAGGTGCATTTACATACCTCGTTGTAATGATAGCATGTATATAGCTTTGGATAAACGTCAATATCTGGAGTTTCCGCAGAAATAAATTGATCAATGGTTTCGAAATGTCATCGAGCAATTCTTGGAGCTTTAATTTGAAGACCCTTGCCACTAAATCGGAACGAAATTTCGGAGACTGACCTTCGAACAAATTTTTACTTATTTCACCCCATTTCGGATTACATGTCATTGTAATGATCGGCTTGCCATATTTACGGACAATCGCCATAGCATCTTGAAAGTTTTGGGCCATATTTCTTGGGCTTCCATGGAATGATGATGGAAGGATTATAGGTGTTCCAGAGACTAAACCTCGATTAATAGCTTCACTTTGCAAGTAATCCATAAGGCCACTGTATTTTTTCGCTGAGTTTTTTTTTTGATTTTGCCGAACATAATTGAGACGATTTGCTTCTGTTTTAACGTATGATTTGTTGATGCGTAATCAACAAAATATTGTTGTGTTATAGTTTTCCACCGCATAAAAAGGGATTAAATTCATTCCGAGTAGAAAGTCGATAACCATAATACTGCATTTGCGTAACTCGAGTTCATGTATTTACAGATTGTCAGTTTCTTATATTTGAAAGTGTTGACGGTTGAAAAAAGACAAACCAACACCCCAACTTTGATCACCAAGTGGGAAAACAATGGATATATCATTGGTTCTAAATTCGGATGAAGTACACTGATTCTCTCAGTTTTACGTGGATTAAGAGATCTCGTTCAAGTGGAGGCTCTCCATTATCATTTTGAAGAATAAAAACAACTTCATTAGATCTCGAAGAATTGTATCGACGTTGAACAAATCTTCGATATTGCATTATCGCCATTGAAATCGAAGGCGTATCTCCGTTTTCTTGAACATCATGAATGGACTCTTGTTCTACCTCATAGAGCATTTTAAATGCTTATGCGAATGGATTTATGGTGGCCATTAACGAACTCAACTCTTGCATTAGTTGCGGGTTACATTTAACATTTTCACTGATTCCCATGCGCTGCTCACATACTTCGTTTGCTTGAAAACAGTATAATTGAGCAAATTTGCGTTGATCTACATTTCCAGGGTGCAATGTCCCAACTCTATGGTAAGTTTGGCTATTAATTCGTAGGCAATACGGACCATATCCTGTAGGTGGAATTGTTGTTGAAATTAAAATAGGGTCTAACACAACTTTCCCTTTTTGACAGCAGTGGGTAAAAAGTTTGTCCTGTGGTAATTCACGCGGACAATGTTTTGCGTTACAGAAACGGCAATATACATTTAATTCTCCACAGGAAAACTCAGCTATGGACGATTCCTCAAAAATTTCTTCAGTTTGTCGACGTCTCGCGTTATTCAATTGCCTTTCACCATTAATTTGATTTTGCCGCCGTATAGGCTTTGTTTTGTTCATTTTTCGTTTCTTTGCATTAACGTGCTCTTATTCTGATAGCCTTGGTCTTCCTGTTATTGTGAACTGATCCATTGGAAGCACATACAATAAAAATATTCATAAATACTTAATATTAACATATCTCCGAAACGAAAAATTATATCAATTCTTACGTCAAAATGTTTTTCTTTCACAAAAAAGTTAGAATCTTGAATCTAAGAGTTCTAATATGCTTAACCGTATGCTTAAGAGTTCTAATATGCTTAAAATTTAAAATAACAGTTTAATTAAAAGATACGCGAACAAAAAAATATTTATTTTTTAAAAATATAGAATTTTATGGGAACATTAAAATTTTCGCTAACTACTTTAAAGAAGAATCAAAATTTATAGGTTTCAATGCTGAAATGTATTTTTTTTTTGCACAAAACAATTTATTTAAAGTGAGTAGGTATTTACTTCGTAAGATGCAGATATGAATCTATTATCGTTATTATTCTGCCAATAAAGTCCTAACTTTTGTGTGAACAACACGGAATAACAAAATAATAATAATATACAATACATATACATGCATATCTAGAGTTTTTTGAACGAATGCCTAATTCTACACAAGGTTTCTGGTTTTTGGTATTTTTTTCAAGGCCAACTAGGCGTAATAAATAATGTATATGTATGTGTAACAAAATTTACAAAAAAAAATAATTATTGAAATCTCTTCGCATATCTCTTTGCATCTCATCCGCTTATATACATAACTCCAAATTTTTTTTATTTTGTTTTATTCGAAAATAAAATTTTAACTAAAATGTATAAGTCAGCGGATCCCTCACTTATTTTGCCACGGAAACCTTTTCCGATTTTTCAAATTTCATGGAACCCTATTCATGGAAAAATCCTGTTTCGCATAAATGTGTTGTTTAAGAACGGCACTATAACTCTAATAGCCTTTTGGCTAAATTTTTATATTCATCAAATATATTACAGCAGAAAGTTGCTAACGGCACCTCTTCGAAGTTAGCGAGTATCCGAACTAATTTCAATTAAATTCTCGTTGGATTTTCATTGCTTTAGAAAGGATTTTGTACCCAATAATTATCGTTATTGTTAATTTTTGATATGTATGTATGAAATGTAGTGTGTATGTATCTGTGTACGTATCAAATGAAACCTTATGGCACGGATTTTATCTGGTACTAGCTCGTGGCACCCTTAAAAATTGCGGTTCCGCGGAGCCCACTTTGGTAAACGCTGGCATAAGTCAAAAATGGCCTTGAAATATTTTTTATTTCATTTATTTTCGTGTTAGTGTGGTTGCACCGAAAATGTGTTTAAGTCACAATTAAAACCTGTATCATAGGTAAACGGGAAACAAACGAAGAAAAATGCGGTTTCTGTAATACCCCGTGTGCCATCAGCCAATAGGATACTACTTTTCTCTATTTCCCCTTAAATCTAATAAAAACTTGATCATTTTGAATTAAATATTTATGAACTAAAATTCACTCGAATTGAATATATTATTCAATAACTTGCATCCTCAATATGTTTAGAATGGATGATTGAAAATTCGTAGAAAAAAATGTCTCTACATTTTCCGGCAGGATGAAAAACGAAAACCACCATTATTCATCACTTATACAATCAAACCGCCAGTTTACACGAGTTGTGATCCAACCAAAAATTTTTTCTCTTCTTTCCCCCCTGCCTATAAACTAAATTTTGTTTATAGGCAAGGGGGAAAAGAAGAAAATTTTGTTTGAATCACAACTCGTGTAAACTGGCGGAAACAATATATTTTCTGTATGAAAAAAAAATTATAAAATTAAAAACGGACTCCGTTAAGATAGACTCCGTTAAGCGTAAACTCTTTTGTAAAAAATTTATAAATTTTAATTAATAGTCTTATAATTTATATTAATTCGTATCTATTGCAAATACAAAATTAAATTAACAACAATATTTTTTATTTATTTTGGCTACGCATTTAACAATACACCTGTAAAACGTGTGTTTTTTTATATATATATAGGAGGATAAAATCGAAAAACAAAATATAAATTGCGAAAGAGAGAAAATAGTACAAACTTTTAGTTCATGCTGTCCTATTTTATTATTTTATTGATTCACGCTCGCATTTTATTATATTAACACGTTGGCGGACGTGAATGCTATAGCATTCATACAGCTTTTTGGTGTTTTAACACTTTCGCGCAAATCATACAATTATTTCGTTGTTAAGAAATAAGACGAAATATCATTGCATTTACAAAAGTTATCAAATTTGTGTTAAACACATTTTGAAAGCGTCCGCGAACGTGTTAAATATAGAAATGACTTAACAGGAAAATTTGTTTATTTTAGATTTTATTAATTTTATAAATTATAAAATAAAGATATTTAAAAATAATATTATTCCTGTTGGTTACCCGGTAATTCGAATAGACAAATTTTACCAAAATTATCTGGTTAACCTACAATGGTTAATCGAAAACCGGGTTACCATCCCCCAGTCTGAACAAAATCCTGGGCTGGGATGTTCTAACATCACCATTTTCCGATATTTGTCGAAATCGACGTCTCTTTCTGCTAGAACTAATTTGACTTCTGTTTCGTTATCAATTATTTCTTCTCTATTGCTATCACAATCTACTAGAATATATTTGAACAATATCTATTACACTTATTGTCATTCTAGAATCGAAAATAAATTATTTGGTGATAGAAACGCAGTATAAACATCTCACAATGTAGCAATCTAGCAGGCTGGTAAATGATATAAAAATTGAAACAGAGACCAATTTTATTCTACAGAAACGAGAAATAAACTTCTATGCCTAGTTAAAAATTATTAATCTCTCAAACTTACAAATTCATTGTTGTACGATTGCTTCTCTGTTTAGTGTTTATAACTCAAAGACCCACTAACTTTATTATATTAAAGTAATTAATTAACATTTTAATTCGACAGTCTGTGTGCCCAAACTAAAATCGAATTACATAAATAAATTATTTATTTCAATATCGAAATATTTCGTCCATCAAACAAAAATTCGGTCGAATAGTCAATTGAATATTTTAATTAATTTCAAATAAAGAACTTACCTCCTTCCGTATCATGATGTTCGGTGCTATCCACTTAGTTTTCAATTTAATTCTATTTTATAGATATATTCTAATGTTCCCAATTGATTACGTATGTATATCGAGACCATAACATCGTACGTAAGAACTTATCGAGTATACGTGACAAATATATTGATTACGTACGAGACGTACACAACAAATATGTGTAGGACATGGTGTATATGGATAGAACTATAACGATAAAATAGAAAAGTTTAAGATGAAAAAGTTTCTGCATTTTTCCATTTACATATATAAATACGTGAATATACATATGTGTGGATCCACATACCACCGAGGTATTTGTTCGGAAATGGTATTTGATTTTCGGTATTTATTATATTTTAACTAATCTGAATGAAAGGTAAACTAGTTTAACTTGCTTGGAACTCCAGGGAAATCTTTAAGAGAATCACGAACGAATCAAGTAAATTATGAACGATTAGGTGTGAAAAAATATTTTTTCATTTTTTCAACGTTACAAATTTTAGTTGTATTGCTTTGATCGAAAATCTTAAACACGATCCTTTCGAAACACCTGGCCGTCTCGGGATTTTCTAAACACTCGGTGTGATGATATAATTTGTGTTTATTTCATAAATAAAATATTGTTAAATCTATAAATAACTAAAAATAGTTTATAATTTTGTATAAAAAGGAACAACAAAACTGTTGATTTGATTGACAGGCGTGTGCACAACATTATCGTTGGTTCTTGAAGTACATGACTTAATTACTTTATGTGGTTTTGTTGTATGTGGCTTCGTACCTTGTATGTCTACCAAAGAATCAAACATTCTTCAACTTTGCTGGTATCAGGAAACTAGAAAATAATTCTGTTTTGCTATTAATTTATAATGACGTTGTCGACTTGGACAGATATAGTTCTCGATTACGTGTTACAGTTTTATAGTTTGCTTTTAAGCGATACTGATACTGGTCTACATAGATTGTATTATTCATGATGGCTATATGTTATGTATATATTTTCTACTTTAGTTCCCATTGAATATTGCGTTTGAAATATCGGTTGTAATATAAAAAATTTATTGGAATTTTAATCGACCAGAACATTACTAAACTTTTATGATGGATTTTTTGCTTTTCATAACGACAATTTTATGTCCCTCTTTTTACCACAACAAATCGACGAGATTAATAACGTGGTCACAAATGCGGAACTACTAGTTAATTTTCAAGGATGATATGTAGGAGTTTTATAAAAATTATACGTTTACATTATAGATTAGCATTTAGATTAACACTAAACTCAAATAACAATTTCCGAGACTCTTGAAACAGAGTTAGCGGTATAGTACCTGTTTAAATATTCATCAAGTATTGCATCTCTAAAATGCTCTTTCACCATAATCTATTCGTTGATGTAATCTCTCAATTTTATTTGACAAGATTGTGAGGTAAAAGTTTCTGATTAGAGTTAACTGCGTCTTATCAGTATACCGAAGTTTTGTCGGATTGATCTGGGCTTGTAAGTCTGCAATATTGTGGTTGGATTTATCGCCTCCAGTATCACTCTGATGCATAAATTCTGTACTTTCATTCGTGTGGGCTTCTCATGCTAGGTATGTTCACTTGTTTAAAAATACAGTGGTGGACACAAAATTAAGAACTTTTTTTATTTTTTAGATAATAGGTCAGGTAATAAAATTTACTCCACATAAATTAGTAAAACAAGGCGATTTATATTTTTTAGTAGCTTATTCGCAGGAATCAATTAAGTAACTAAAAAATAGTACCGCGATTAAAAGAAAAATTAGGAATAATTCAAAATGTACCTTTATTCTCTGATTTCTCGGGACATATAATTAGGAACACAACTAAGTTTGTAGATACATTCAATAATATATTTGGAAAATTCATTAAAAAAACATTAAAATTATGTAATATTAACATTTTATTTTAGGTTTCCGATAGTAATGGTGTTTGTGATTGTTCCGTATATTGGTCGTTCACAAAATATATTGTACATATAATTTGTTTTATGTAAATGAATTGTATACAATGCTGTATAAGATAGCGCAAATTTGTCAGCGGAAAATAAGAGATTTCGCTACTCGCCGCAAGTGGCAGCATTATCACTAAAGAGAATTTATTTTGTAATGTAATTACCAGCGGAAATTTTTTATTCATTATGTATATATT
The DNA here is from genome assembly GCA_932526605.1 of Nephrotoma flavescens. NCBI lineage: Eukaryota > Metazoa > Arthropoda > Insecta > Diptera > Tipulidae > Nephrotoma > Nephrotoma flavescens. The sequence continues at coordinate 285,461,104 of OW052221.1, read as the reverse complement.
TTTTCACTAAATAAAACATCTCAGCGGAATAAAATCTCAGAAGTGATCCTTAAAATGGCAAATTGATTGATCTCCGAAGAAAAGGAACTCGGTATATGAAATGTTGAAATCCCGTCTTTCCGCCATTTCTTCCACTAGTAACCAAAGATTTTGGTTGTTTTTCTAATAGCTTAGGCTATACTAGGTCTATATGGAAAATTTGGGGAAAATTCATGGACTAGAATTTTCACTAGAATTTTTTAATTTTCTGCGGCCATATAAGTTATTTTCAGTTTTTGGCCAATATCTCAAAAACTTCTACTAGTAACCAATACTTTCAGTTAGTTTTCTAATAGCTTAGGTCATACTGAGACTATATGGAAAAATTGGAGAAAATTCATGAACTAGAATTTTCACTAGAATTTTTTGATTTTCTGCGGCCATATAAGTTATTTTCAGTTTCTGGCCAATATCTCAAAAACTTTCACTAGTAACCAATACTTTTGGTTGTTTTTCTAATAGCTTAGCTCATACTGAGACTATATGGAAAATTTGGGGAAAATTCATGAACTAGAATTTTCACTAGAATTTTTTGATTTTCTTCGGCCATATAAGTTATTTTCAGTTACTGGCGAATATCTCAAAAACTTGCACTAGTAACCAATACTTTCGGTTAATTTTCTAATAGTCTAGGCCATACTGAGACTATATGGAAAATTTGGGGAAAATTCATGAACTAGAATTATCACTAGAATTTTTTGATTTTCTGCGGCCATATAAGTTATTTTCAGTTTCTGGCCAATATCTCAAAAACTTTCACTAGTAACCAATACTTTCGGTTGTTTTTCTAATAGCTTAGCTCATACTGAGACTATATGGAAAATTTGGGGAAAATTCATGAACTAGAATTTTCACTAGAACTTTTTGATTTTCTGCGGCCATATAAGTTATTTTCAGTTTCTGGCCAATATCTCAAAAACTCCTACTAGGAACCAATTATTTTGGTTGGTTTTCTAATAGCTTAGGTCATACTGAGACTATATGGAAAATTTGGTGAAAATTTTCCATATTGTCTCTGTATGATCTAAGCTATTAGAAAACCACCGAAAGTATTGGTTACTAGTGGAAGTTTCTCAGATATTGGCCAGAAACTGAAAATAACTTATATGGCCGCAGAAAATCGAAAAATTCTTGTGAATATTCTAGTTCATGAATTTTTCCCAAATGTTCCATATAGTCTCAGTATGACCTAAGCTATTAGAAATATAACCGAAAGTATTGGATACTAGTGGAAGTTTTTGCGATATCGGCCAAAAACTGAAAATAACTTATATGGCCGCAGAAAATCAAAAAATTCTAGTGAAAATTCTAGTCCATCAATTTCCCATAAATTGTCCATATAGTCTCAGTATGATCTAAGCTATTAGAAAACCAACCGAAAGTATTGGTTTCTAGTGGAAGTTTTTGCGATATTGGCCAAAAACTGAAAATAACTTATATGGCCGCAGAAAATCAAAAAATTCTAGTGAAAATTCTAGTCTAAGTATTTTTGCAAACTTAAGCCCTTTCTCATGACATTTTTGCACTCACTGAAACAAATTTAATAAATTACTTTACCAGTAATGAATACTTTACCTCAGATTATAACGTTTTCCGCAAAGATGGTTCGGTTTCTGATGGTGTTCTTATTGCGGTGCATGTTAAGTTTGATTGCTCAGTTGTGATAATCCCAAATACTGACAAGATTGAGCTGATTTGTGTTAAAATCAACATGGGTTATACGAATAAACACATTTATACTCTGTGTTGCTATATACGCCCTAATAGTCATGCGGACACATACAAGCTTCGATTTCCTTTTTGATAACACTGCTATTTTAGATGACCTTTTTACCGTCGGAGATTTTAACCTCCCGGACTTTATATGGACACAATCCGAGGACAATACCCAATACGTTGCTGAGAATGCACGATTAGTAACGTCAAGAACAATCTTAACAGGCAACTTGACTTAGTATTCTCATCCGACGCAAATAATTGCAGAGTCTGGGAAACAAATCTGGTTCTCTGCACAATTGACTTGTATCATCCGCCTCTTTTAATTTCATTTTCCAGCGAACTATGTAAAGTTAACGTTAACTGCGAAACTTCATCCAGTTTTAATTTCCGTAAGGCCAATTTTAAGAAGCTCAATGAATTATTAGCTAACGTCGATTTTAACTTCATTCTCGATAATAATCACAACCTGGAAGCACAAACTTTCAATTTTTATGCCACGATGGTTGAATGCTTTCAACAGTCCATTCCTTGTACTGTACGAAGACACAAACTGATAGTTCCACCCTGGTTCAATAGAGAATTGCGATCACGGCGTAATCAAAGAAACAAAAACTAGAAACAATTCTTAAATACGAGATTGGACTCGGATTACTTAAATTACGTGAACGTTTACAATGCATTTTCGATCATGTCTCATGAACTCTATAATGATTACATCTGTAGTATGCAGTCAGAAATAATCGTTCACCCAAAGCACTTTTGGCAATTCGTTAACTATAAGAAGAAATCAGATGGATATCCTTCCATGATGAAGTTCGCCGATCATAGCTCTGGTGACCCCAAAACCATTGCTGGCTTTTTCGCAAATTTTTTTAATGGCACTCACTCTAATAACGATATCGAGCCTGATGCGGCCTACTTCAGTTACATGAATAACAGCGCTCTACCGTCTATGGTCTCTATTCAAATCGATCTTGAAACTGTGGTAAGGCGCATCAACAAACTAAAAGATTTCTCCGCTGGCCCTGATGGATTGACTTCTATCGTTTTAAAAAACTGTGTTAGTAACTTAGTACAGCCACTTACAATGCTGTTCCAAAAGTCGATCTCATACGGAATATATCCATCAATATGGAAAGACTCCTTTATAATTCCAACCCATAAAAAGGGATGTAAATCAGACGTCTTTAACTATAGGCCAATTGCGAAACTGTTCTTTATCCCCAAGTTATTCGAGAGTATTGTGTACGATTCTCTTTACTTCCAATTCAAAACATTGTTTTCATTGAATCAGCATGGTTTCCTTAGAGAACGATCTACTACAACCAATCTAACCGTTTTTGCTTCTGATAATTTGAACGTTATGGAAGTTGGAAAGGGAGTTGATGTTATTACCACGGATTTCAGCAAGGCGTTTGATAGGGTTTCTCATACGATAATTTTGTTTAGACTCAGGGTTCTTAGTTTTGGACCTCAATTCTTACTATGGGTGGACTCTTATCTGAGGGAACGTAGTTATCCTTTTAAAGCTACTTCCGGGGTACTGCAAGGCAGTCATCTTGGGCCTATTTTTTTCATCTTATCCATCAACGATGTCGATTTCATTATCAAAAACTCGGCAATTTCAATTTATGCAGACGATATGAAAATTTACAGACAAACTCCAAGTTTCATCGATGTTAACCTGTTGCAGGATGACCTCAATAACTTGGTGTACTAAAAATAATCTTGATCTGTGTGAGCAAATGCCGACTCATAACATACTCATGAGAACGCGCAAATTCCATTAGTCTAGAGTATACCAGCGCTCTTGTTGTAAACGTTTTAACCATATGGGACTTAGGGGTAATTGTGACCGCGAACTTAACTTTAGAGAGCACGTCGATTTTATTGTCAACAGAGCAAACTCTTCGCTTGGATTTGTTAAACGCTGGACTAAGGAATTTTTGAACCCTTATGTTACGAGGGCTCTCTATATGACATTTGTTTGGCCCCTGCTCGAGTATGTTAGTCAGGTTTGGTCCCCATACCATGGAGCGCACATACGAAAAATTAAAGCGGTACAACGTAGATTTTTGTGCTTTGCTCTGCGTAGATTACCTTGGGTGAATGTTTATAATTTGCCTCCTTATCTTGACCGCTTGGAACTTATTAACTTAAAGCCACTAAGTAAGCGACGATCTGTTGTCGACATCGTTTTCATTCATCGACTTTTATCTGGCGGTGTAGATTCTTCAGTTCTACTCGAAAAGGTCTTAACGTAAATGCTCGCGGTTTGAGAACGACACCGGCTTTTAGAATTGCTCCTCATAGAACGACATACGGTCAGAACGAGCATATTACAAGAATGCTGCGGGAGACTAATAAATATTTCGAACTTTTTGACTACCCATTAGCAAAGTCGCTATTAAGAAATTATTATTTGCTACCAATCGATAAAGCAATTTTTGTTTTATTTTTAGATTAATTTTTTTCTTTTTTTCTAATAGACTTAAATACTCTAATGAGTATTTATAAATTTTAACTTTTTTTTTTCTTTTTGCTCTCTTCATTGCTTTTCTTTTAATTTTATTTTTGTTTAACATTGTTTTTTTTATTTCTCTTTTTTCTCTTTTTTTCCTCGTTGTTCCCAGTTCAGTTTTATATTTGCTTGCGGTAAGCAAACCAGCTGTAGGTCTCTCGCGTCGGGGTATCATTCTCCTAAATTTAGAACACATAGATTCAGCCTTTTCATTTTTATAATTATAGCTCTTTAAATACATTTTTTATTTCGATTAATTGGTAATAATTTATTTTTGCTGTGTTCTTTCTTTTTTTTTAATTTTTAATTTAGTAGAATGATATCCTTGTTCATAATTTCCCCGGAATTATATTCAAAAATAATGTTGATGGTGAATTGGTGACTCCCCGCGTGCGGTCAGGGAGGGGTGATTGGTCGTTGGGAATTGTTATTATTATTATTATTATTATTATTACTTTCCGCTTTATTCTGTTATCTTTTAATTTTTCAATTCCTTTGTGATTCCTTCTTTAGCTATCCCCAGCAAATCGCGGCAATAAACTACTTCTTTCGTGTGATTTAAAAGCTGATATTCCTTCACCTGAATCTGAACATTTCTCCGAGTTTTTTTGCTGCTAACATTTTCGCAATTGCCTCCACTTTGTTCAACAATGTCCAAAAGGTCACCATTCCTGGTGCGCTGTGTCTCTTTGATTTGTGTTGTTATCATGGACAATCCTTATTCGTTGTAAAAAGTTAACACTCCAATAAAAGTCAACCACTTTCACCACTAAAAATGTTTGCGATGATTTTAGGTCATCGAAAAAACTCCTTCTTTTATTTTTACTTTCGTTAAGTCTCATGTATCCTCTGTTATCAACCAAAGGGGTGAAACGATTTTGTAAAAATTCCAGCATCCTGCTCGCAGGCAGTTACCACGTTAAAAATTAAATCTGGTATCCGGTGTTGGGACACTTCTTGTACGCAAAAAAATACTGTTTTTCTTTGTTGTTGTTTATACCACTTAATCTAATACTGCTAAGACCAAAAAACCAATTAACCAACTTGCAATAACTAAAAAAAAACAAAAATTAATTAACTTTAATATTAAAGAAATCGCAAGGAAAAATTTTTCCAAATTTTTTTGGAGCTGTCAAAATTATTTTTTCGCAATGAAAACGCAATTCGAACTATTTACCAGAATCTAAACATAAGAAGGGTGGTTGCGACCACTAAAAGACATCTGAATCATTTATTATTTGTGATACTAACAATACAGGCCCATTAGCTCAGTTGGTTAGAGCGTCGTGCTAATAACGCGAAGGTCGTGAGTTCGATCCTCCCATGGGCCAATAATATTTTAAGTTCGTAATGATAAAAATTTCGGCCACTCTTACAAATAATAAAACAAAAAAGAATTTGTTACCCCTATTAGTTTTTAATTAAGCAACCGAAATTTGGGGTAATTAACGATTGTATTTAAAAAAAAAAATTTATTACAAACCAGATAATTCTCGATTTGCGACAATTAATATTAAATTATTTCAATTTCTGTTTATACATATATATATTAATGATAACTATTAGCATTTTGTTACACTTTACCTCGAGCGATAAAAATTTTGGTATCGCAAAATAATTAAAACAAAAATTAGATTTCAATTGTTTTCGAAGAAAAATGTTGTGTACACGAGTGCAACAAAAACATTTTACGGCAATCTCGTATCCGCAACGATATTAGGCGTGGAACGACATAGGTAGGGTGGAATCGAGCAAATGTCACATGAAACGTTTTTTTTATCTACTTCTATACTATGTAGCCGCTATATTCAGTCTATTTATAAAATCATTTAGCTTGTGTGTCGATATAATAAATGAATGGAACTAACCCAGTTTTTCTTTCAAATTTTGTTATTTTTAGAGCATACGGTATAATCATCATACAGTTTTTCATTTTTTCAGCATGATTGATTATGGCGTTTCGGCTTTCTTATGAAAACATATACGTATACATAATTTTGTCGCAATTTTTGAAATGAGCTAAACTACTAAACTGAACGCTCAACAGTGACTTTAACTTTTGTTTTTATTTTGTTTGTTTTTATTATTTTGCTGTATATATTAGCATATACAGTATTAGATATGTAAATATTTATCGGTGTAAGCATACATACATTTGATAATCAGATGTGTATATATAATAAAATATAGTGGAATAATCTACTGTAACATTATTTGTATGTGGGTGGTATAAAAATAATGCCGGCTAGTGCAAAGTATTGACGATTCGAGTATCAACATTTTTCAAAGTAAAGTAGATAGTACACAAAATCATGTTTGGTTTGTAAGACCAAGTTGTTGAAATCTTGAGTAAAGAGACCAAAAATCACTTATGTAGGTCTAGCAAATAAATTAAAAACTTCTGCCCGTGCTCTGGATATTTTTCTGTGTAGATGATATTTTGATTGGTTGCTAATTTTTTTTAAATTTTGATTTACTAATCATCTTCTATTTTGGCCGACCAGAAGGGGATAGTGGTGAAATATTTTGAAATAGTTGGCCGTTTGGCCTATCTAAATGGGAATTTCTCACATCAAGAGTTTATGATATATAATTGGTAACGATGACATGGTTGGCAAACTAATTAAGAACTTATATGGGCTGATAAAAGGAGCCAATGAATGGAATCGCAAGTTTGATTCTACATTGAGAAGTTAAAAAACTTGAAGATCTAAGATATTACCTTCGTATAGAGTTCGAAAGGGGCAACAACAGAGTATTTTATACATATCAAGTGAAATATTTCCTTAATAAACTACAGCAATATGGTCTAGTCGACGCAATGGAATCCAACAGTCCAATGGATCCGGGATATATTAGCCAATCGAACACGGCTTTGAATGTTTATAATTTATAGAATAATAAATTGAAGGAAACTTCAGTCAAAGTAATCGTATTACATTATTCTGACGTCTCTTTTATTTAATCAAGTGATGTGTCAAAAATATATAAATAATCTGCCAATCTTTACAGATATTTCCTCAACTGTAACTGTAGTTCATTTGTTTATTTGTAGAAACAAATTTCATAAATAATGAAAATCCCGGGATACTGGCACCCTTGCATTTTTATCCCGTAAAGTTGAGTAGTAGAAGAAATTATTGTTTGAAAGATCTTGAATTAGGCAACAATTACTCTCCATTAGTTCACCATTCTGGCGTTGTTTTGAAATTATTCGCTTATTATAGGATATATTTGTGCTGCATACCATTGCAAAAATGTGAAGAAAAACACAAATATATCTGAACACTAAAGTACACAATTCCGATGTCGAACGGCATACCAGTTGAAAGATTTTGGAATAAGCAAGGATTTTGTCGTCGGCAATTTACTTCATAAATCTACGGTTTTGGCACTGGATGGTAAACTATTCGTTAATTACAGTTAATAAACGTGTCGGGTATCATTTTAAATGTCTTGCAAAGTTCCACAAAATCATCCCTTGAACTTCCTTCACTTTTAAATCGAGCTTAATTCCAAAAGTCACGTATCAAAAGACCACCTTGTTAAAGTTAGCCGAAAGTTGCCAGCCGAAAATAACACAAATGATAATGCAGATTGCGTCTTTGGTTTGATAGCCGAAAAGAAAAAATCAACAATGTTGATCAGTATATTTCAGTCGAAAGTTAGGTATTTAAGAAATATTATTTAATACTTCATATAATTAACTTCTTTAAGTTGATATTAAAATAAAAGTTTTTTTCAATTTTGAAGGAATTCTGATGAGGATGATTTCAGTAGTGCAACTTCTGAAAAATTGAATAAATGAATCGGCGCTCTTGTTTAACCATTGATGCCACTATGACCATTTGATAGGCCCTAATGCCTGCTAGCATCAGTCCAATTTTGAAGAAATTCTGATGGAAATACAGGGGTGTAATTTGTAAAAAAATTCCGTCCTTCAATTTCTGAAAAATTCATTGAATGGTCCACCGCTCTTGCTTAACCTTAATTCGCATTGATTCCACTATGGCCATTTGATAGGCTCTAATGCTTGCTAACAACAGTTCAATTTTGAAGAAATTCTGATGGAGATACAGGGGTGTAATTTGACAAGATTTCAATAGTTCAATTTCTGAAAAATTCATTAAATGGCCCAACGTTCTTGCTTAACTTTAATTTGCATTAATGCCACTATGGCCATTTGATAGGCCCTAATGCCTGCTAGCAATAGCCCAATTTTGAAAATTTTCTGATGGGGATACGGGGGTGTAATTTAAAAAAAATTCCATCTTTCAATTTCTGAAAAATTCATTGAATGGCCCGGCGCTCTTGCTTAACCTTAATTCGCATTGATGCCACTATGGCAATTTGATAGGCCCTAATGCTTGCTAACAACAGTACAATTTTGAAGAAATTCTGATGGGGATACAGGGGTGTAATTTGACAATATTTTTGAAATTTCTGAAAAATTCTTTAAGGGCTCGGCGCTCTTGTTTAGCTTTAATTCGCATTGATGCCACTATGGCTATTTGATAGGCCCTAATGCCTGTTAACAAGATTCAGAATTTCTTCAAAATTGGACTGTTGTTAACAGGTGTTAGGGCCTATCAAATGGCCATAGTGGCATCAATGCAAATTAAGGTTAAGCAAGAGCGCCGGGCTATTCAATGAATTTTTCAGAAATTGAACGATGGAATTTTTTTTCAAATTACACCCCTGTATCCCCATCAGGATTTCTTCAAAATTGAACTGCTGTTAGCAGGCATTAGGGCCTATCAAATTGTCATAGTGGAATCAATGCGAATTAAGGTTAAGCAAGAGCAGCGGGCCATTTAATGAATTTTTCAGAAATTGAACTATTGAAATCTTGCCAAATTACACCCCTGTATCTCCATCAGAATTTCTTCAAAATTGAACTGTTGTTAGCAGGCATTAGGGCCTATCAAATAGCCATAGTGGCATTAATTCGAATTAAGGTTAAGCAAGAGCGCCGGGCCATTCAATGAATTTTTCAGAAATAGAACTATGGAATTCAAATTACATCCCTGTATTTCCATCAGAATTTCTTCAAAATTTGACTGTTGTTACTAGACATTAGGGCCTGAAAGTTCATCGAATGGCCAATGTATTTTTCAGAAATTAAACTACAGAAATTTTGTTAAATTGTCCACCGTATTCTAAACACAATTTCTTCAAAGATTGACTGTTAGGTTTAGGTTTTAGGTTTCAGTGGTTGACACTTAGGCCATTTTTGGCCCATTGTGATACCACGCATTCATGCTACATCATTAACCCATTCACCTATTCACCTACTCACACAACTACAGTATACTACCTGCACATTGCAAGCATCCATGTCAACCTGTACATTGACATGGACGGTGGGTCGGCGCTGAATTCTGCACTCCATCAGAGGGTCCTAGTTGTGTTTATTAACATCACCGATTGTAATCGATGATGAAAATTCGATTTGCATCTAGCCTCTGATGGGATTCAAACCCAGTACCTCTCGGTCCAAGTGCCGAAGCTTTAACCACTGCACCACTTGTCCGGTCAAGATTGACTGTTGTTAACAGGCATTACGGCCTATCAAATGGCCATGAATTTTTCAGAAAATAAACTATGGAAATTTTGTAAAATTGGACCCCCCCTATCCCCATCAGAATTTCGTTAACCGGTTTCATTAACCAGTTAATTTCGTTTCGCATATGGGGGGGGGGGGGCAACTTTGCTAATTCAATATTTCTACATAATTAGGCCAAAGTTGACCAACAATTATGATATATCAAATGCCCATAGTGGCATTCCCATCTTATTTTGTGTTCATTTGGAGCAAGGTTAATGTAAACATTTGTTTTTCTCAAGTTTAAATAGCATTAGGTTTTACAATAACCTTCGCATACTAAAACCTTCAAATTGGTTTCTGTTGATGTGTTGTTAAAAGAATTATTCGGCTGATAACTTTCGGCTGAAGAATGTTGATCAACGGTGACGTATTTATATACTTTTGGCTGAGATCTGCATTATCGATTTTTTTGATCTTTCGGCTGGAAACTTTCGGCTAACTTTAATAGTATCAAAAGACCATGACGTGATGTCACAAGAAAATTACTGAAATTAGTTGCGATGCGACAATTTTTTCTGAAATGAAAACAGGTTAGGAACCAAACACATAATTTATCGATAAAAAAATATCAACATAAAAAATATTTATTTAGGAGAAACTGGAGAAGTCAAAGGCTGCTACTTATTTTGGTTTTAAAATGAACCATATTCCTCTAGAAGATTTATTTATCTAGTTTTAGTTTTTGATCACACAGTAAAATCCAAGGCATGCTACAATCTAAGTTGAAATTTTATTGATATTTAATCGATAAAATTTGCGCTTGGTTCCTACCCAGTTTTAATTTTGCGTATCTAGTTTTAGCGCGATAGCGAAAACCCAATTTTTTGCAAAATCAATGTAGAATTATCCTATGGGTGGCAATAGTTTTGCAACCAGATTTCTGAGTGGAAAATCTTCCTAACTTTCTAAATTTTGAATCTCTCTCTCTCTTTCTCTTTCTGGCACTATATCCCATCAAGGGATTTGGCCACCTTAAATGAGGTTTCATAATCATATTTTCATGTCGGATAATGAGTGATTAATTCATTGATCCTAAACTAGCTTTGAAATTTTTCTCTTGTCATCACCGCGAATTGAACCCGGGATCTCCGGTCGCTGGAGCAAGCATGCCGACCACTTTGCCACCGGAGCGACAGCTGTTATTTAAATATTTAAGTTGCTACTGATTATGTAAAAGCGAATTTCTGATCAACTGGTGTGGGATCCACAGTTGTGATCTTATGAGGGCATAACTTAAAAAATGAATATCTCCCGGCGTTTATAGCACAGGTGGATAAAATTCTGACACTTCTTATTAAGTTCTTGGTGTCAAAATTGGCAAAACATTTCTGAACTCTATGAAAATTGTACCGACTCGTGCAATAAACGCCAGAAAATAACGCATGGTTGGTTGATTTTTTTCGGACTACCCTCCGATGGGATTAGTGCCTTATTTTTAGAACAAATTTTCTAAGGCAGGTTAGTGTTTTATTACAAATACTTGAAATAGTGTCTTTAGAGAAGTAGCAGCAGGATATTTTACAAATTTTCTTCATCTGTGGTTCAAATATAGAACGTTTTTTGTAATTGGTATCTCAATTTGCTTCAAGTAATTCAAACCAAGTTGGAAAAATCAACATTTTCTGTCCTCCTTTAATTATTATCTCATGCCTGCGGCCATATGCGTGACTTACGCTCTTTCGCTTTTAAAATACTTCGCTCTCAAAATGCTTTGAGTTTAATGTGATTATTATTTATTTTAATTGTGGTCAAGGACTTTTGTGAGAAAGCTCTTCATTTGGTCCTTATAGGATTGGCATACCATCTATAAGCTATAATGATGTCTGCATACACGAAAAAATTAAAAAAAAATTTAATTTTGGATGTACTGAAATTACTTGTGGAGCACGATCACAACTTAATACACCAAAGAATGCAATAAATTCATATCGTTTATAACTATAAGTCTAATTTATGTTCTATAAATAATGTACGGATGAAGCTTAATATTCTTTTAAACTTTGCACTTTTTACAAATTTATATCTACAGTTAAACATTAAAGTAGAGAAAAAGCTATGTTCTTCTCTCAATCAATATTTGAGTCACCCAACAAAAGAATTTAAATTTAAAACGGTTTGGATCTTAATCTTTGACTAATCTTTCACTGATTAACGATTCGATTCGGGAGTGGAGTGGTGGATTCATGTTCCATCCAATGTCACATACCGACGACAAAAAATAATCCTGTTACGATCTTTCAAAACGAATTTGTGCACATTTTTTGTCTTTTCTGAAATAGCCACCAAATTTGCCGGCCTTCAGCGTTCAGCATCATCGGTATTTGTACGCCCACGTTTAAACTCAGCAAACCAACGTTCGACGGTTGCTTTCGAAGGAACAAAGTCCCCATAATACATTATCTTGTTGTATTCATCATCTTTTAATTCACAAATTACAAAGTCTTGAGCACATTGGATGCTATTTGAAAAAATGAAAACAAATTCTTATGGGGGTGGTGTCTAATGCGAGATCTAAATTCGATTAAAGATTATGTTCCACTAATAAGAATTCTGTTTTGAAAGAATTAAAGATTAATGGATTTTTACTGGTGTTTGGTTGAGGCCTTTTACTTCAATTAGCCATTTCCATTCCTTTTTATAAACTTTAGAGATTTCCTAAAAATACTGAAATTGTCACATTGGACTGTGGCGACTAACTTTTTTGTTTGGTGGCACTTTTAAATTTAAAATATCCAATTTGAAAATTTAATAAATTTAACAGTGATACGTATTGTGCGAGTACTTTGCATACACACGTTTCTTCAACATGTTCCACTTCATTAATCCACTGTACGGTTTAGAATAAAAAAATAAAAATAAAAATTCTGTCTTATCATGAAATTATTGAAATTCTATTTTTGAATTTTATCCAAACAACAAAAACAAAACGCTCAGCTGTTGAATAACACACACGACATTTTTTTTGTGCCTATACTACTCTAGTAACACACATAATTGGTAGTCGATTTTCTTTAATCGCTTGACAGCCAACGATACATTGAGCAAGTGGGAGGTAAAGTATTTTTGGGAAATTTTTCTGTGCGTTTTATGGTCAAGGTTTATTCGTTTTTTGTGTTTGTGACACGTGAAATTCCAGTTATACGCTAATGTTCGGTTGCGGTCAATGTCAAGGAATGTGTTAACGCGTATACAAACAAAAAAAACTCTATTCTTATAATTTTTAACCCGTTCACTGACATGCCATTTATTTCGAAGAGTCTATAAAAAAAATGAAACAAAATTAACTCGAGTCAATGAAAATTTTAATGAAAACAAGTTTTTTTTTTATTTTGTATTTTTGCAGCGATCGAGTAGTCAACTCATTCATTCAACAATTGATTGTTGTCGCGTTTGGATACAATTCGGTTTTTTGTTTTAATTTTTGATTTTCGTCGTATTATTTTGATTTTTCATTTTGTGAATTTTGTTTTTGAATCATCATAAATTCGGACATAATTTTTTTTGTTTTGTTTATTTTCCGTCGTCGATTTCGACAAGACGTGTCACAAGTCAAAATCGTACCAATTTTATGTGCTTTTAGTAAAATCGCATTTTATTGAGCGTCGGGTCGGTGAAAAATATTAAACTAAGTATTAAAAATTTTAAATAAAAATAATTTGGTTTATTTTAAATTCTGTGTAATTCCTCGTGTGATTAGATATACATAGTAGAATTTTATTTTATGTAAAAAATTATAGTGGTATTATATTATTGTAAGTGATATCTCTAAAGTAGTATTTTAGTGTGTGATTATAGTTTTTAAGTAATAGTGATACTAGTTTAGTGATAACACAGGAAATAAAATTCCTGCATCATGCCAGACCGTTTTAAAGTGACAAAGACGGAACCGGCCGCACCGCTGTGTGAACCGGAGGGGAATTACAAGGACGAGGAAGCAGCGCTAGGGCATTTGTTACCACAACCAAAAGGTAAGATTTAGTAATAGTTTCATAATATTACGTGTATACGTGTTGATTACTAAGCGAAATAGGTACCTAGATATGTTTTATTTATGTTTATAGGTCTGATAAGAAAATGTTTACTATTTATTTGTAGATGTGTTGTTTGTTTTCCAGAATATGCGCACCCCCTCATTTATTGTTGTTTACATTTTCTGTCATCGAGTTTATAAATATTTGCTTCATAAGTTGGTAACTCAAATAATTAGTAACATATGGAAAATAGAAAACTTGTCATATTGATTGTTACACGGTGCAACATGTGGTTTAAACTAAAAAACATGACCTAGGCACTAAACTAACTTAGGTCATGGTTTGTCTCGCCAATAAATTTTCTAAAATGACTGTGATTTGTGGCACGTTGAAATTTCGGAGCAATATTCTCATTAGTATTTGGTAGTAATAAGAGTATTCATAATAATCAATAGAAATATACATGTACAATATTTCACCGGCGGTTTTAATATTGGCATTACGCCAGAAACGCAAAGATGAATAGTATTTTTGAGCTGTCTGGTGTTTTAACCAATATATATATATATATATATATATATATATATATATATATATATATATATATATATATATATATATATATATATATATATATATATATATATATATATATATATATATATATATATATATAAATTCGGCTGCATTTTGGACCTTTGCACGATATGCCGCGTTTGGTATATGCAGTTTGCGATAGCAAATGTGATGATCCATGTTCTGGAACGATAAGAGATTCAAATGGAGGGTGGTCCGCTCCATTATTTTAAGATTTTCCCAGAAAAGATGATTGTTCGCACTAATTGATTCGCAAGTTATTTAGAAAATTATATACTTAGGGCGGAGAAATAGAGTTTAAGAATTTTTGATCCAATTTCAAAAGAAAATCTTTAGGTTACACATGTAATCCGAAACGAAAGTTGTTTTATTCGACTTTAGAAATTTTTTACTGTCGCATACGAATTTCAAACGAAATAAGTGTGCTAAAATTTGTTTCATACATTTTACTTTTCATTAAAACTGAAAATTACTAAGTAACGTCTCAGTATTCGTTCATTTAAATTTTAAATTTGTGTCTAATTTCTGAATTCTGTTTACTTAAACGAATTCATTTCGGAATACACTGTAACCACCTGCATCAATCTAAACTCAAGGTAGAATTTCTTTTTTTACTTTTTAACGAATTTCATTTGATTTTTTTTTTTAGTTTGAATACGTTTTTATGTTTTAATATTTACCGACAAAGCGGCACAGTGGTTACAGCTTCGGCAATTGGATCGGGAGGTATCGGGTTCTAATCCGTTAGGGTCATGATGCAAAAGACATTTTTCTTCATTTGATTACGATCGGTGATGAAAATGAACGACCCTCTGACGGTGTGCCAGAACTCATGGAGTATCTCGTCTTCTATGCCATTATACTAAAGGCTGGCATGGACCTATGCAATATGCTGGCTATTGCGAAAGCTAAGACATGAAGCGTGTCGATTTACATCGATTTTCAACCGAGTCAGAATATAGAAAGAAAATAAAAAGTTTGCTAGACCATTACACTACAATTAATTTTTATTATTGTCCTACAATACTATTCCTTCGCTCTTTAGCTAGAAAAATATGTCTGTTTCTAGCAAAAGGGTATAGTCGAAACTAGAACTT
This sequence comes from Nephrotoma flavescens, assembly GCA_932526605.1. NCBI lineage: Eukaryota > Metazoa > Arthropoda > Insecta > Diptera > Tipulidae > Nephrotoma > Nephrotoma flavescens. Next base: position 285,445,552 of record OW052221.1, on the reverse strand, counting down.
GTTATATAATGGTAAGTCCGAAAGAAGCGGTATAAAATGATCGTGCCAAATTCGATCTAATTTCGTATTACATTAAATGAAAGTTGTCAAATCGCTGTGGGGTCTCGTTTCATTTAAAGTAAATAAACCTTATACCATCGTATCTTAAATAGAGCTCAGAAGAGAAAAGCCTTATCCGGATAAAAACCCGACATAGACGAGAAGCCGACTGATTATTTAGATCAACAGATGAAAGGTCGACATTCAAAAGGTCGCCAAGAACAAAATATCCTGTGAGCCAAACAGGCTTGGCTAAAAACTTCATATTTTGTATTTTCCAAATATTTCCATTTCCATTTGGTATATTTGGTATTAGGAAAAACATATTTGTGGTTTAGGCTTTGGAATTTTCAAATAAACTCTGAAAGAGCTTATAGGATACGGTCGTCTGAGACGAAACTTTCTATCATCTAATTGCCCAGTTGTATATGTATCGAATCTGTTAGTAAATCGGTTAAGAAAATCGCTCTATCCAGAACCCGCAGAGAGTCCAAACTACCCACCACAAATATCATTAAATACCGGGGCGGAACTTATCCGGAAAAGGAGTCGTAATAAAATATATTGTGAAATCCCAAAAACATTATTGATAGTAATTTCAATATTAAATTGCTAAAAAATGGATTTTCGGAGAACTAATGCTAATTTTTATTGGTATGCTTCCTCTAGAAGTTATTGTAGACTGCCTCTGTTACTGTAAAGATTTAGTTTTTAAATAATTGATCCAAACGATTTCTTTGATCATATAACCGTATTGTGGAACTTCTATAGAATATATCAGAGTTTGATTTCCGATACCATTGTATCTATGTTCAAACCGAGTTCGGCAACGGTTGATTGAGGAATGAGGAAGTTTCTTTACTGATGGCCATTTTGTAAACTCTCAAAACATTGCAATTATTCACTCTGTTCAATTTCAGCTCAATCATAAGTTCAAACAGAGCGAATAATACAAAATAATATATTTCTAATTTTATAGACTTGTATTGTAATTAACACGATGATTTAATAGAAACATTAAAAATTTCAAACTGACCTTTAAGACCCATCAATACTTAACTTTAAACGTTTACTATAAAATATCAACAGCAGTCGAAGCATTTGTAAAACACAGAGGTCATTGCATAACGTTGTTCCTTATTATTGTTGAGTTAACTTCTGAGCTGTAGCAAAATCTCGTTGGAAAGACCAATTCTTGATTGAATAATACTCGCACGTGTATCACGGCGATAAATTTCTTGGTACACTTTGACCTCATTTTTAATGAATTTGAGTACATACCGCATCACATCTTTTATGTCATATGTGAGCTTTATTATATTATAGCAGGATACATTACTGTTTATTTTAAAGTAAGAATTGTAAATTATTTCTGTCTTAGATGAATAAATTTCGGTTACATTACCGTTTCACATAAGATAATTTTGCGTATATTTTCCTATGTATGTGTGTTGGGGATGCTGATCCGTTCTGGAGTGATTCCTCGACAAATCTATAAACATATTCTATGCAAGAGGGGAGGTGATTCATTTTTGTTACCTTCTGAGTTACAGGGTGGTGAACATTTTTTGTTAAGAGAGGCTAGCAGCCCAAACCTGTTTGAAACCTACAGTAAGCTATAGGTGAGCTTGGTATTGACTTTTTTGTTAGGCTTAAATCACTGTTCGGTCAGTCCGATACCGGCTTATTTCGCTATTTGCTTATAAAATTTTTGACCCAAATTTGCCGTAAATTTATCGAACGGAGCATGAATCCTGTATCATTAAAATTAGAATAGAAAACCAATTTATTTTGCCTTCACTATGAAAATAATAGTTGTAATATCCGTAATCTTAAAAAATTAAAATTATGATTTTTTAGTAATTATAATTTGTTGGTTCTAAAGTTAATCATAAAAATTATTTTGTTTAGGCATTAATGTAAACGAAGACTTTTTTCAGAAGGGTTTATGTGTGCGACAAAAGACTCGTGGCTGATAACACAATGGGAGTTTAAAAACGCTTTTGAACGTTACTGTTAAGTATGGCATTAATGATATACAAAACTTTGAGCATAATATGATTCTAAATTAAATTTGCAACAAAATTTTTCCACATCTGGCTTACACGATTTATTTTAAAAACAAATTTGTCCGCCACCTGTATAGCTCATTCAGATTGACTAATAAATGAGACTTCATATTTCAGCCTTCCATAGGTCAAATTTGGTTTAAATTGGTGCACTAAAAATGGCATTTTCACCAGCGGCCGTACGAGTTGTGTTAGTAGTTCAGACATTTCCTATCCTAATGAAATTGATTTTATTTATATCAGCTTGTAGTAACCATACAAGCATTTTTACTACTTTATAAAACGTCAGCAACTTATTGGGAAGAGTTCGGCCATCATTTTCAGAAATCACTTAATAGTTGCCATAGGCAAAATTTACGCATTGGAAAGTAAGTAATTCTAGTTTGATTCCATCATCCCAGTTGCAATAATGTTTCTGCTGACTATTCCACTCGAAATATGAATCTTTCAACAATAAAATTCATAAAGGATACTGTAATCTACTAGATTTGGACCAAACCCCCTCCCCCTCCCAATAGGGGGGGGGGGGTAGCATTACTCTATAGAAGCTCACGAGCGCGAATGCAAATGATCCAAAACTCCAATTTTTTGTGAAATACTTGAATCTTATCATTGGCCGTGAAGTGACAAATTCACTTTGTTTAGCTTTCTCAAAGGTATATCCAAGTCGAAACAACCACAGTTTATCTGTCAGTCTTTCTTGTAAATCCATTCGGCATACCATGAAAAAAGTTCCCTATTCCAAACGGAGCACGAATAGTCGAACACGAACTTCCCCTCATGACGATCATCGTACAGTATGGAGAAATAAATCTTTATGAATGCTGCCCATATCTTCGGAAACAATCTTAAAAAACCGGGTTTGCAAGGGTCTTGATTTGATGAAAGTTATGATCTTTACAGACTCTTCAAAGACATTTTTCAAAGTCATTGGATGGTTCCACATTGGATATCAAAGAAACGATTTTTTTTTCGTTTCTTTCCCCGTTTACCTATGATACAGGTTTTAATTGCGACTTAAATAAATTTTCGGTGATCACACTAACACAAACATAAATGAAACAAAAAATATTTCAAGGCCATTTTGGACTCATTTTAGTTTAAATTTTATTTTCGAGAAAGCAGAACAAAACAAAATAAAACACACATACATATACGTTATCTATACGACTAGTTGGCCTTGAAAAATAATCAAAAACCAAAAATCTCGTGTGGAATGGGGCAATGGCTCATTCCACACTAGGGTAACTGGTATCTGGTAACTTCTTCGTTTGTTTTCCCTTTACCAATAAAATCAAAAAATTGCGGCGCAGATAAAACCGATTTTGTCAGTAAAGGAGAAAGAAAGGAAAAAGTTACCAGATAAAAGTTACCCTAGTGTGGATATGCACATTGACATTTTGTTTACCATCCGTGCAGATATCAACACAGTTTTTCCAATCTAAACCATTAGTCTTACAAAAATAATTCACGACATACTATTTGGCAATGGTTCACACAAAAGAAGACCCTCTTCAAGCAAATTTATCTGCTGATATCGGACAAAAACAAGCAAGATTGCAAGTCCAGCAACATCTGTGCTGTTGTCCATTTGCAGAGAAAAATTACAATTTTTCAGGCGAAATATCAATCGAGACTTCACGTTAACTGCTAAATCTTTAATTCGACGAGCTACCGTTCATTGGATAGCGGCACAGCGGTGGTTTCTTTTGCCTCCTTTTCATAGAACGTATACATTTAGCTATATCGACTGCACGCAGGGCTTGATCAATGTCTCTAGCTATTGTATGAACTTCTTCTCTCAGTGCAATACGATAACTAACAATATATGTTAGGATGCTTCAGTGGCCTTGTAATTTCTAGTTTTGAAAGTTGAAAAAATTATGCTTTGGCCGTCATATGTCATAGTATGAGAATCAGCTTCCAGACACAGTTGATGTTTCAAAGCAAAAAATTAAGTTCGTACATTAATTATTAGCGGATTTAATTTTATATTTTTTTTTCAAATTTGATTATGAGATTCGCGGACCCCTTTGATTTGACTCGCGGAGCTCCATAGCCTATCTCTATATAATTATTGGGTATATCCTACCTACTGAGGCTCTCATTCTTTAGTGAAACTTCAGTGCACTGGCTATGCCCATTAATAGTTACCTCCGGATCAGTGAAAATTTGAATTTCTCCGGTTGAATTCCCTATTATAAAATCGGACCAGCCTGTATATTTTATTTGACTGATATATTATTAACCAGTTCCGTTTGCCTTAATTCTTCTATACGTTAAAACTTATAGTATAGGTATATCATACAGTGCAGATTAGGTGCCCATTCCAAAAACATGATCATTAATGTTGAATATTGCTCATCCCGAGAACAAGTCTCTTTACAATATTGAGTTCAAAATATGTTCATTACCGAATTTACTTGTGGTTATCTCAAAAATTTCCGTATGCCGCGTGATTGTGGGATATCTCTGAGATCGCTACTAGAAAATTCGGTATTGAACATATTTTAAACTGAATAATGCATAGAAAATTCTTCTATGGGCTCCCGATCAATATTCACCATTAATGCTCATGATTTTCAAATAGGCGCCTGGATTTAAGTTCTGTACTAACTATAGCACACATGATTCCATATGACGCGTGAGGGAGATACATCTGAGATCGCCAGAAAACAATGTCGGTAATGATCATATTTTTAACTGAATAATAGAAAATTGCTTCCGGGATGATCAATATTCATCATTAAGTATGTTTAATTTTTTGTAATGCTTGTTTATGTAGACATATGTATTTTGTTAATAAATTAAAGTGAACTTGTCAAATTCTTATTCCCTCGTAACATCGATTTATCCCTCCAACTAACTCCGTAACTCGGATTTTTGTTTCAAGCACAAAATTCTACTTGGTTATGAATTTTTCCTAAATAATCCATATAACTTGGAATGATTCTCTATATAAACTTGGATCTGTTGACGATGGTTAATGGTTAATTTATCATTACTTGTTTGGCGATGCCAATTAATACACGTTGTATTGGTAAGTATGTTTATTTTGCTTCTAAAATCATATCCGTGTATGACCAAACCTTTCGGAAAACTGCATTTCAATCTTCCCCACTCTCTTATTATCTCCAATATTATGGGCTGATTTGCTTGAAGTCTACGGATTTGAAGCCTTACTGCTCTTCTGTTGAATCGCATATTATAATATCGAAGAATGCTCGTGACAACTAACAAAACTGAATCTACGTTATAATTTACATTCATTCTTCATGTAACCGAAACTGACAGATCTATCAAACAATAAAATATTTTATTACCTCTACTATTAATTATACTAATTAAAAACGATACACGTTGTTACATAAGAAATAAAATATCGGCTTATAGCTACATACAAATCACCTTGATATAATTCGCTCGTAAACTTGATTTTTCTGAACATAAGAAAGACGTAAAGACGCTTATTTTGCATTAGAACCTCCATTACTGGTACTGACTAAAGTTCACCTGATGCATGTAAAATATTATCATCACGAACTATAAATCGATATATTTCGATTTTAGAATTATTCTCGTATGTCCGTATGTAATACTATTACCGTGGTAAAAAAGCTTCATTTAGAAATAATGACGAATATTCCAATGTGTCATGTACGGGATGAGATGAAATTTAATTTTCTTAAATTTTATGACTTTTGAGTTTGTTAGAATATTATCTCGTTTAGTATTGACATTACATCATCTCCATAAAAGAGGTTATGTAAATTAATATCCCTGAACTATAACGTTCACATCAGGTCATGCACTCGTGTGCCTATAAATAATTTAATTAAAATAGATAAATTTCATTGAAAATTATGCAAATAAGTAAATCTAAAAAAGTTTAAATAAATTTAACCTTTGAAATAAAACTTAGGACCTGCTCGTAGTTTCATCAGACAGATCAGAGTAATGGAATGTATTCTGTCTCTGTATTGTCTCAGGCTGAATATTTTTGTTTATTGGCGGCTAAAACTTTTGTTATTTATTTTGATTTTAATTTTAAAAGTTTGATCATTTGTTTTCCGTTATTGTTCAGAACCTCACTAATACCATGAACAAACAAAAAAATTATCATCAATCGCGATTGCAAGGTAAACAAATAAAATCGCGATTTTAAAATTTTGCTCACCGACACACAAACTCGATTTTGTAAAACTACCAACGTTCAACTTCAAACTCATATTTAATTATTGAAATAATAAATACAATTTCCGATTACAATGTTCGTGTTTATTAAACGTAATAATCCTATTTTGAGGAAAATCGCGATATACCAGGTCGGAAATATTTCGTAATAATAAAAAATTCATAATTTTCTAGTTTGTATCTGTCTACGGTATGTTTCTCGTAATTTCGAATTTAGTCATATTAGCTTAAATATACTTAAGTGCGAGTTTTTCAATGCCGTAGCGTCCGATAACAAACACGTTCGATAGAACGTAGTTCAATAGAAAATTGCGGTTTTGTGTGACTAATTTTTTGTAGCCTCGTGAACGAATTTTGAACCACATGTATATCACAGCCTGCAGAACGGACCCGTCATGTCCATAAATGCTAATCATTTAAGCATGGCCCGAATCGATATTTTAATAAATTAATAATATTTAATAAATATATTAATAAATATATATTAATATATTTATATATATTATAATAAATATAAATATTTATATATAATAAATATTTATTTATTATATATAAATATATTTATATAAATAAATAAATATATTTATTAATATTAAATATATTTATTTTAATAAATTCTGTCGATATTTTAATAAATTCTGTCGTCCAAGCATACATTGATGGCTCTCTTCTTATATTAATCTCGCACGTCCCTCACTTAGCGAATTTAAGAACAAATAGTACAGCTAATAATTAAATTTAATTTTTATAAGCCAAAAAATAAATTTATTCTGTAGTATTTCTACAACCTGAAAAAAGAAAACAGTTTTTAATTAACTTTGAACTTTTAAATCGTATTTTTCGATAATATTGTTGTTCCAATAACTTTCTTTTAAGTTTAATAAAATCATATATTCTTTCAATAAATACACTTATTATAATGACAATGTATTAGCTCAAGTCTAAACTTACTAAATTTATTGATCGGATAATGTTCGTTGTTAAAATAAACGTAAGAACTTGATTAAATTTCTAATTCAAAAACTCGTTATTTCCTCATTAACTTTTATTTATTGAATTTTCATAAAACTTGTTGTAATTACATTTTGCCTGAAAACTAAATACGGAATTTTTATTTGAAGACATATTGAGGTAAATGTATATATATACACGCAATTGGTGACCCCTAAGTAACGGATACTTATTGCGTAGCGAATCATTAAAATTCGCTAAGGCATTGTGATTATACTTTGAATGGAAACTCAAAATATTTTCAATATTTTTGTAGTTTAGTTAGTACAGTCTATTTTTTTTTTTAATTGATTTTTTTTTTAATTAAATGTACTTCAATATACCTTGAATTTGGTTACTCAGCCGATGACTAATCGCACATCTGGCGCGATCAATAGATTAATTTTTATTGCTTTTTATTGCTAATTTTTTCTCCCTCCTTTTGCTTATCTTTTGCTTTTTTCTTCTATATATAAAATTTTTACTTTTACAAATCAGTAGATACTCCTGATGATGACCTAACAAGTCGAAATCGATCGAGTGATTTTTTAAACTTTTTGAACAAATTTTTTAATTAAAATATTCAAAAATATAATTCTGCGAAATAAAAAACAAGTGGTTAATAAAATGTGTTTATTAAGTATTAGTACAGTCTGATGAGACCACGATAGTAAAACTTGACAACGTATAATATTGCGCATGTAATGTGACGTCAGTGAAGACAACAAACATGTGATTTGGTTTTTTTATTATTTTAATAATGGATTATAAGGATGTCTCTACAAGAGCGCCGGATTTAAATTTGCCGCCATTTTGTTAATACGAGTTGTACGGTGATTTTTTTTGACATTTATCACGTACAGACCACGCGATTTAAGAATATGGAGAAGTACTCAAATCAACAAAGTTTAATTGTTGTAAAAACACTTTACAAAACTAGTGAAAGTTTTGCGAAAACAGTTCGCCATTTACGTCAAGTTTTCGGTCGCAATAATGCGCCAAATGAATCGACAGTGAGGCGTTTAATTACAAAATTTGAGACCAAATTTACGTAAATAGATCAAAAGATCATTGTTCGTCGTGGTCCTTGTCGGCCACTCGAAAATGTAACCACAGTAATGGAATCTGTGGCCGAGAATTCAAATGCGCTAACTGTTATTGGAGTGGGGTACCGCGAAATGTTAACGGAGTTTTTGTGGCCCGAATTGGATGTAATTGATGAGGAGGACATGTTTTTCCAATAAGACGGTGCAACCTGCAACACAGAACGTGAAACAATCGTGTTACTGCAGACTAAGTTTCCAGGTCGTGTTATTTCTCGATTTGGCGATCAACATTTGCCACCAAGATCGTGCGATCTAACACTGATAGACTTTTTTCTTTGGGGCTATGTGACGGAAAAGATGTATGCAAATAAGCCTGGAACAATTGAACAAGAGGAAATACGGCGCGTTTTTGGTGAAATACAGCCAAATTTATGCGAAAACGTTATTGAAAATTTCAACAAAAGAATAACTCTGTGCCAGAGGTTTCGTGGTGGCGATTTACCTGTGGCACTATTCCGGCATTCCCTGGGAAATAGGGAATTGGGAAAAATCTTTTTATATCATTTTTGTCTAAGTTATTTTTTTCTGGCCTACTATTTGAATTAGTTGGGTGTAAATATTTTTGGATCAAAGATATAGGTATTGGGAATTATTTTTCTCTATAAAAATTTTGTGGAACAGAAGTTTTCCAATCAAAATATCTACACCAAACTAATTCCAGTAAGTCACAAAAATATAATTTAGACAAAAATGCTATGAAAATATTTTTCCCAATTCCCCATTCTCAGGGAAAGCCAGAATAGTGCTAGAGTTGTATTTCATGTTTAATCGGAACTATTTTTCTTTATGTTGAAATAAAAATGTATGCTTAATTCAAAAATAAATGTATTTTTCATACTTAAGTATAGATAAAGAAATTTTTTTAAGTATACATATTCTGGTTTTCAGTTAAAATCAAAAACTTTTATTTACTCAAATAAATCATTTAACAATCTTGAAATCCAGATCAACTAAGAAATTGTGGCCAATTTGTAGCCAAACCCATCAACTACATATTTCTAATAAGAACAGAAACATTTAACACTTGGTTTTTTTAACTAGCGGAAATCATAAAATAACAAATGAAATAAAATCGAGATTTAATTTTTATTTGTAATTTAAAGTACATAATCTAAAGAATTGTTAAGTCCACAAATATTTTTGAAAATTGTAAATCGAGAAACATAGCTATATTAACTGTGGCCACAAACCATAACCACTTAAGTGATTTTTCACGATTTTTCAGTAGAGTAATAAAATAATTTTCCTTTAAATTAGTTGGTTCTGAAAACCAGTTTATATGCTGTTAGGTGCCATTGCATCACTACTGAACGCTGTAATCGGTTTATTCACGATTCTGTTGATAATTTTCCCAATTTTTAATTTAAGTTATTCTTCCAAGTGAAATACAACCAATGAGACTAGATAGTTTATTCTGTTCCAATAATTTATTTACTTATTCTTTAAAAATAAAATACGTAATAATAATAAAATTAATCGCTTAATCCAATATCGAATTATTTATCATAATTCAAAGACTTTAATAATTGTCATCTTCATCAATCAAATCTGTAACCGTATTTCTTATTAAATCATCACTGTTAAGATTCTGATAGAATGAATGAAATACCTCGTCAATAAAAGGTAGTATGCTTCTCACTATTTATTTTTTGCTGTCCGTTATAAGATTTAAGTATAGGGTTTTCCAATAGGAATGATATGATTTTAAAGTGACGTTTCGGCTATTTGTAATATGTCATGATCTGTCATTTTTTGTTTCATTGTATTCAGTAATGTTTACAATTTCATCATGGCGAGATATACGCAAGAACAACGTTTATAAATTATTCAGCTTTATTATCAAAAGAATCGTTCTCCAATTGCAACTGTTCGAGCGCTTTTGCCATTTTATAGTCGTAATAATCGTCCAAGTGTGCTCGCTTTTCGTCGAATTGTTGAAAATTTTGATCGTACATTTTCTTTACATAATGTTCAAGTGCCAATAAGACAAAGAAACGCTCAAAGTAATGCAAATATTGCTGCCGTTCAGGCAAGTGTTGCTGAAGGCCGTAATTTGTCGATTCCAAGATGTTCTCAAGAATTGGGACTGTCTCAAACCACAACCTCTGGCGGATTTGGAGAAAGGATTTTTGTTTGCATCCGTATAAAATTGTTCTCATTCAAGAACTGAAGTCATTGGACTACCGTAAACGTCGTGAATTTGCTGATTTTGCCTTGGAACAACTTGAAAACGATAACGATTTTTTTTAAGAAAATCATCTTCGATGAGGCTCACTTTCATCTGAGTGGTGCGGTAAATAAACAAAACTGTCGATTCTGGTGCGAAGAAAATCCACAAACTATTCATGGAAAACCATTACATTCACCTAAATTGACAGTTTGGTGTGGTTTTTGGTCTGGTGGAATCATCGGTTCGTATTTTTTTCGAAATGAAGCTGGTAACACTGTTACTGTCAATGGAGATCGGTATAGATCGATGATAACCAACTTTTTAAGGCCGAAATTGGAAGAAGATGATCTTGACAACATTTGGTTCCAACAAGACGAATTCCAGATGACCTACACTAATTCTCGACAGTCGCCGAAGTTTCAGGTAATCCCTGTGACAACCGACATAGAAGAAAATTTCTTAGTAAATTGTTTGTTGAAAATCTTTAGAAATTTTCTTCTATGGTGGAAAATCTTTACATACTGAACCTTCTTTCCGCCTGGTACAGTAATGGGGCTACATTATTTGAATTCCAGGTGGCCTACACTAATTCTCGACAGTCGCCGAAGTTTTAGGTAATCCCTGTGATAACCGCCATAGAAGAAAATTTCTTAGTAAATTGTTTGTTGAAAATCGTTACATACTGAGATTGGCACGAACCTTCTATCCGCCTGGTACAGTAATGGGGGTACATTATTTGAATTCCAGATGGCCTACACTAATTCTCGACAGTCACCGAAGTTTCAGGTAATCTCTGTGACAACCGCCATAGACAAAAATTTCGTAGTAAATTGTTTGTTGAAAATCTTTAGAAATTTTCTTCTATGGCGGAAAATCGTTACATTCTGAGACTGACACGAACCTTCTTTCCGCCTGGTAGAGTAATGGGGCTACATTATTTGAATTCTAGAAGGCATACACTAATTATCGACAGTCGCCGAAGTTTCAGGTAATTCCTGTGACAAACACCATAGAAGAAAATTTCTTAGTATTTTTTTTTTTTTTGAAAATCGTTACATAGTTAGATTGACACGAACCTTCTTTCCGCCTGGTACAGTAAAAGGGCTACATTATTTGAATTCCAGATAGCCTACACTAATCCTCGACAGTCGCCGAAGTTTCATGTATCCCTGTGACAACCGCCATAAAGAAAATTTCTTGGTAAACTGTTTGTTGAAAATCGTTACATACTGAGACTGGCACGAACCTTCTTTCCTGCTGATACAGTAATAGAGCTACATTATTTGAATTTTTGAATTCCAGATGGCCTACACTAATTCTCGACAATCGCCGAAGTTTCAGCTAATCCCTGTGACAACCACCGCAGAAGAAAATTTCTTAGTAAATTATACTGAGACTGGCACGAACCTTCTTTCCGCCTGGTACAGTAATGGGGCTACATTATTTGAATTTCAGATGGCCTACACTAATTCTCGGCAGTCGACGAAGTTTCAGGTAATCCCTGTGACAACCGCCATAGAAGAAAATTTCTTAGTAATTTTTTTTTTTTTTTTGAAATTCTTTACATACTGAGACTGACGCGAACCTTCTTTACGGTTGATACAGTAATGGGGCTACATTATTTGAATTCAAGATGGCCTACACTAATTCTCGATAGTCGCTGAAGTTTCAGGTAATCCCTGTGACAACCGCCATAGAAGAAAATTTATTATTATTATTTATTTTTTAAATCGTTACATACTGGAACTGGCACTAAAGAAAATTCTTCTTTCCATCTCGTATAGAAATAAGTTAACATTATTTCGGTTTCAAATAACGTACACTTATTTATGACAGTGGTCGAAGTCTCAGGCAATCCCTTTTCACAGGGCCTCATTGCCAAATGTTTTGGTATTTTTTTTTAAATGTTACTTAATATCATTATACTCTTATTTATAGAGACTAATTTTTTGAAATTTTCACTAAATTTCCTTTTCATTATATATATTTATTATATTTCATCAATTTTTTTTTCTATTTTTTCGTGTTGGCTTGTAAAATCGAATCTTATTGTAGTATGTTGATGTAAAACAAAAAAATCGGGATAAGAAGTAAAGGTAATGCATTTTTATAAATTTTTCGGGCCAGCCCGAAAATATTACTGATTTAGCAAAGACACATTTTTTTCGGGCTACTTTTCGGGCCAACTTCACATACATGGGAGGCATTGTTGAAGGTCGAAAGTAAAGGGTTAGCCAATTCGAGGTTGATAAAGTAAACTTAAAAAAAACACACAAAATATTCGGAATGTATTGTAATTTTTATTTCATTTTACAGATTGATCCTTGCCATTTTTAGTTAAACAAGATATCATTCAAATGTCCTCCACGGGATTTCTTACAGGCCTTGATTCTTTTGAGGTAATTTTCAATGACTTTTCGGCACATTTCGGGCGGTATCTCGGCCATTACCTTACGAATATTAGTTTTCAATTCGTCAAGAGTTTGAGGATTGTTTGCGTAAACACGATCTTTCGCGTAGCCCCACAAAAAGAAATCCAAAGGCGTTAAATCACAGGATCTTGGAGGCCAATTGACATCAGCTAATCGCGAAATCAAACGTCCAGGAAATTTCTCTTGCAAAAGATCTCGATTTGCTCGTGTTACGTGACTGGTTGCTCCATCCTGCTGGAACCACATATCGTCAAGATCATAATCTTCGATTTTCGTAAAAAAATAATCGGTTAACATGCGGCCATAGCGCTCAGAATTGACGGTAACGGTTCGTCCATGGTTGTTCTCAAAAAAATACGGCCCAATCACACCACCAGACCACAATGCGCACCAAACAGTGACTTTTTCCGGGTGTAATGGCTTCTCTACAATCAATTGTGGATTTTCTGAGTCCCAAATTCTACAGTTTTGCTTATTAACGTATCCACCAAGCGAAAAATGAGCTTCATCACTGAAGAAAATTTTGTTCGAAAAATCAGCATCGACGGCCTGTTTTTCTGTTAATAATTTTAACGCGTTGGTCGATTGTTAAATGCTCCATATTCTTAAATGGCAGAATGTCAACTAAATAAATGACAGCGTACTTGACGTTTTTCTTTGACAGATGTCGGTATACAGATTTCTACTTTATCAACCTCGAATTGGATAACCCTGTATTACACACTGTGAAGCAGTATTTAAAGGTAAACTTAAACTAACAGTAAGCTTTTTTAGCCGCTTCGTGGTGTGCCTTTTGCCCATTTTGAAGGATCAATTTTTTGCACATTTGTGGTAATTTCTTTTTTTTTGTTTTAAAAATGTCGCATTTATTACATGTGTCCAACTTTGTTTCTTTTAATTTGCAACCCATGCCTAAAAAAGAATAAAAGTGTAGGTTAATCTCGATTTCATTACATACTGTTGGTTTAAGTTTACATTTAAATACTTGTTGAGTATTTGCTTAGCGAAGCAGGATTATGATTTATTTCACAATATAATTTATACATCTTGGCTACATTCAAATCCGACTGAAAATATAATTGGCTAGCGTGTCTTCTGGTGTAGTGGCTTTCATAAGCTGGGAACGAAAGAATAATTTTAGCATCACTAAACTTTGTTGCTGGAGTTGATGAGCCACGAAAATCACGAAAACAGTTAACATTTGTAGATTTTAACTTTTTCTTGGCAACCGATTTGATAGTTTTCTGTCTCTCCGAGTGTGTATAGAAAACAATTTTGACAAACCACTTGGTGCGTGCCACCTACTTCAACATGGTACACATATGCGTTTTCTCTATTTCTTTGGATCATTCCTGATTTTAAGGTAGTTTTCTTTTTTGTTGGATTGACCTGAATTAGGCCTGAAACGTAAAGCACTCGCAGATCGTACTTTCCCAATGACCAATATTGATTGAATATTATCTGTTGTTGCTCGAATGAAATTTTGCTTATGAACATGTTTCTACATTTTTGTAATGGTATACATTTTCAGGCCTCCATTTTTTTGTTTCCGCAGCCTACATATGATTGACCAGTATTAGGTCTCGAGGAGCCAGTATTAAATCGAGGACGGGGTGTCGATGTTTGGTGTATTTGTCTGTTCAAATAAATCAACCTCCATTTGGGTTGCTGGCTTTTCTATTTCACCTGGGCTCTCTTCAACTGATTCTTCACACAAATTTCTCTCAATTTGCCCCCCTCCCCTCAATTTGTCGGTTGCCTACAAAAATAATGGTTGAGGTGGTGTTCTTCCTGCTAGATCATTATGAAGTTACTTACCTTTTCCTGATTTCGCCTTAGGTTGCGGGCGATCACTTTCTAAATTTTCTTGCTCTGAAATGGAGTTATAATTGGCTTCATTAGGTGCGTAATCCGGATCCTTGTCACTGTCATCAAAACTGTTTTCGATATCGTTAATTTCAACGAAATTTGGTGCAATATCATTTTTCTCTGGCCATATATTGATGTTAGATTGGTTCCGTATAGACCCTATAGTACAAATAAATTATAAAGTAAATTAATAAATATTTGACATTTTAAAAAATTTATACATAATTTTATAGTTTTATGTTATGTACTCATAATTATTCTATCCCTATTTTGCCGTCGGCCTGAAAAATATATCTCGACGGATTATTTTATAAAATATTTCGACCATAAAATGAAACATAAAGTTGTAAACCATAAAAAATGTTTAGTTAAAGTCGTTTAAAAAAATTACGTTTATTGCAGATTTATTTAAACAATTAATCGAAAAATCGACAAATTCTATGTGAATTTCCGTTTTGTTGTTGTCAGTGACGTAATGCGCACAAAACGACGAAAATGAAACATGGGAATATTTTACTTTTTCAAGTCTTGCTATCTTGTGATGAGACGACCGAATTTTTATATAAAGTATTCAATGTTTCATTAGTTCGAAACCAAGCTTTCAACGTCTTAGTAACCTCATCTTGATGCAAAAAACACTATCTGGCTATTATCCAGTATATCCTTTATTAGGATTATTACGCTCTCTGTACAAATTAATAATTTAATTTTTTGGGATGATAACTAAAGAACTTTCAATTTAAAACGTCAAATTATTGATTTGATAACTCAATCATTTTGAACCAAAACCAACACCAATTGTATAAATAAAAATTTTGCTTTATTAGGATTTTGGAACAATAACTAAAAACTTTCAATTCAACTTTCAAACTTGCCGTTTTAGCAAGTTATTGAACAGAGCTAAATAAAATACTTATTGGTATTACAATTATTGTGTCGATTCAAAGGTAATAAAATCAATAAATAAAAAATTGTTACGGCAAAAACTTCGTTTATTGGCCAAAAACAACATATGTTTTTTTATTGATTTGGTAATTGGTTTTTGTAATACGTACTAACCGATACCCAGCATCCGGTGGGATTTCCACCCGATCTTTCAATCCAAATGCCACTCCCCGAATTTCTCATTTTCTGCAGTCTCACTAAAAGCAATTAACCGAACAAATAGGACAGTGGTTAAATTCAAATCCCGATAGGGGCAGGATAAAAAGGGAATTTTCATCTACAGATTGCGATCTGTAATGAAATGGAACATATTTATGACCCCCTGTCGGAGTGTAAAACTCATGGGCCGACCCAGTATAGGCTGGCATGGAGCTATGCAATGTGCAGATGGTGATAAAGTCGGACCTATAACCGTACGTCCTTGAATTGCTGGCAACGGCGTAAAAGTAAGGACGGAAAAAGCAAATCGCGAAAGAATTGGAAATGCCTTGGCCCCAGCACAGATTGCAAGGATAATAAAAAAAAAAAAATACTAATCAAACCTGAATCAGCATCTCCAGAAATATTCAAAATGACTATTAAACTCGCAGTATTTTATTTCACAGAAAATTACTTACAGGAAGAAATCCTTGCGTTGTGTATTTGATGCAGTAATTAACCGTAAACCCTTTCTTGGAAAGGTCAATACTATTCAACTAATAGAAAAACATATAAGCTTTGTTGTATTAATAGAAAATTACATACTGTTTCTGCTGGAAGTTCTTCTATTGCATTTAATCGTTTATTCCATGTCGTAACTAAAAATCTGAATTAACATCTTTGGTAACGGTAAATAGTGAAAATTCTTCAACTTCGAGTAAAATATGTAGCGATTTATAATAAAAAATCTGCACCCGGAGCTTTTTCTGGCGTTCCTGAAACCTGAAAATATAATGAGGTATTTTCTGGATTAACCAAATTTGAATTTGTCGAAAATTGTTCCTCGATGTATTTTACTAAAAATTTATTAGAAATAAATCTAAACCGTCTCTGTAATCTGGAAATTCTTGATTCACCCAGTATTACACATACTACCATCAATTTTTAAATCATCTGTATGCGGATTCTGCTTTAAGATTTTCACACCTTTTTTAGTGTGAAGTGTTCTTATTATAAATTTACCTTATAGTGTTTGATAAACTAATTAATTTGCTACCAGAAAACGTTTATTTGAGACATTTGTGAGTAGGTAATAGTTTTTAAGTTACGAGTGAAATTCAAAGTGACTAATTTTACAGTAGAACCTTGATTATCTCTATAACGGTTAAATATAGAATATGTGCTGTTACATAATTTTTTGTTCAGATTAGTGTCCTCCATCATTTCCCGAATTTATTCAAGTTACTTAAGAGGCACCCTGTCTATGAATAAACTAAAATCAACATTCAGGCTGAACTTCTATTGAATAAAAACAATTTTGAAACACAAAAATAAGGTGAGTATTACATGTAGATGTTTCACATTCGATAAATGCGCCTTTATGGTTGCGTTTGTACGTTCATTCAAACAATTTTTTTCGACCTCCAAAATTATGTTTCAAAAAATTTTTCTTCTTCTCCTTTTTTCAAAAGAGAGATGATTGGTCAAAAAAATTGTTTGAATTAACGAACGCACCGAACCATAAAGGCGCCTCAAAACTAGTATGACGCACAACATATCCACAGTAATATTAGCAACTATGGACATCTAACTAGAGTGCATTGCTTTAATTGAAATAGAATTACTTTTGTAGCGAGTGTAGAATATGTTTAGTTCAATGTATATGATTTTTATATCAAAATTGAACGAATTGTAATAATCAGTTAATCCAATATAGTTTGCCTTCAAATTCAGGGTCGATAAATTCTAAAAATAGAGATATTGTGGCACAGATTTGTTTACAAAACTGTTTTCTCATCTGCCAAATTTGCTGTGAATTATTCAGTGGTGTATGGCAGATCAAAATGGAATGGAAATGACTTCTTTCCAATCCCACACAGTAACCTTTTTTGGCATGATAATTAATTTTTGTAACTGGTGTTGATGGCTGGCCTGGATCAACCCATAGTTTTCTGCCTTTAGGATTATCGTACAAAATCCACTTTTCATCACTCGTAATGATTTTGTGCAAAAAATACCGAGAAAGCAAATTTGTGCAGGTGCAAACTGTTCGGTATTTGTTTTCTCTGTCAGTTTATGAGGAACCCATTTTCCTTCCTTCTGTATTTTTCCCATTGCATGCAATCGAAGTGGTATTGCTTGGTGAGTAACTAACTGTTCTGCAAGCTGAGATTTTCATCCAGTAAAACTTTAAGTTCTTCGTCTTCAAATTGTTTTATTGTCTTACGAAATCTTACAACCCACTTTTTAGTGGTGAATGACTCACAGAATGTTCACTCAAAGTCGAATTAATTAATTCCATAGCTGCGTAGCATTTTTTTCATTTGAAAACAAAATAGAGTGCAATGACGTAAATGTTGCTTATCGACATCCATCTCTTAAAATTGATGCACACAAATGAATGAAACAGCAATGACTAAGCTACATATATCCAAGATGGCGAGCAACCAACTTCAGAGCCGAGTTTCTACTTGCACACCTAATATTTTCGTTATTCAAGTACTCCACTTAAGATCTTCACAGGACAAAGAAAAATAATTTTCATTGGCTTTTTGAAACACCTTTAGCTATATTTTAGAATAGGTTATGATGATAGCCTGTAAATAAGTGCTGGCTCTTCCATTTTATCACGAGGACGTTCATAAACGATAACATATTAATAATCATATTTCATAATCACGGAAACGCTTTTATCCTATCCAGTACTGAACCCCCAATAATACAACGACTTGCTATTTGGTAAAAATTCACTTTCTCTCAATCATATTTAAGACTGGATTTCTGGAATTATATATTTGATCACATCATTGATAAAAATGTCTTTTTTGAAGCAATCAAGCAACCTTGATTTGATAGCCATTGGCCACAGAATATTAAAGTGTGTCAGATTTTTGAACTTTAATATTCGTAAATTTTCTTTCGATCAAAGATGTTGCTCTATTTACAATTGGAAATTTAGAGAAAACACTACCGGAATAAAATAAAGCTGACCAGCCTGCTAAAAATTATCGCCAGCGCGCTTACAAGATGACTTGAAAATGGTAAGCGAAGAAAATTTTAAAGTTAAGTAGCCAGTAAAAAATGTGTTTAAATCATGGCTACAATGGTCAATTTTAGAATTTTATTATAGAGCGTAATTTCTATTTAGTAAATTTTTCCTCGGAATTTGAGATTAAACATTTTTCGGAATTAAATTAAAACGTTTAAGAATTTTGGAAAAAAATTTATAATTCCAAAATAAATTTTGATATTAAATGACCACCCCGCCACGTGTATAAGGCTAACTGTATCGGCACGATATCTATAAGGTGCAATTTGGTTGAATGTGTACTCAGTATTATCGCGGCAAATATCCAAAATATAGCTTAACTGATCATGGATGAAAAACGAGACCCACCTTAATTATAGCATCAAATTAAAATCGCATAATGCTTACGTCGAAAATGTTATAATCAATTTGCACGTTTTTATACGTACATCATCGTTGCAATGTGTACGATCGATAAGCAAATCTTATCACAAAAAAAAAAAACAAAAGTCCAACACATAATTTAGACCTAAGATAAATAGTTTTAAAAGTATATAGACTTTATTCAAAATTTATAAACTTATCGAAGACAATTTGATAAGCACACCTTTTTGTACAATAATTAGACGTAACACTGAATAGAAAAATCTAAATCTTTTCACATATCCCTTGAAACCAAATCAATATTTAATGAGTTTATTACGTATGTGAAATATCGCGATTTCGTTATAAGTACATATATACATAAACGGGTTGATTTGGCGGCTTTAGAGTAGCGCAACCAACGAAATTTAGGCATTACGCAGAAAATCACTATCTACAACTTGTTTGTTAGTTTTGAAATTTGGTCAAGTGATTTGGTATTTTTTTTTTTGGTTAATCACACGCGTTAGATAAGAGCTTTGGTTTGAAGTAATTTGATAAAAAAAATTTGTTCATATAGTTTATCAGGTGTACAACAATATTACATCATACAGGACTATAACCAAATCATATCACACTGTGCCTAAGTAATTATTTTATATACCGAAAAATTATTTCGTCTACACGCCAATTTACTTTTTTTTTTATGTACATAGCCTTTGGATGTGTTTTTTTATGGCAGAACTGCGTGATAAGCGACAACACACGCTACGTACGATATATTAGAGCAAATCAAAATTCTCATTTACTGCAAATTTTTTTTATATTATTGCTGTAATAATTATCTAGGTACACAATGGTTTTATAATTGTGTCACGAGCTATTATGATAAGAAACATTTTTGATCATTCCGTTTATTGTTCCACATCTTTATTAATGAATATAAATTGACAGGGTCGATTCTAGTTATACGCTAGTGTTACATTCCCCATGCAGCGTACGCTCAAAATTACTGCAGTGGTATGTTTTACGTAATTTGAGATTAAACTTTTCGGCAGGCCAATTTTTTCACAAACAAAAGAATCTGACGTGAGACATAAAAACCAAGAGCATTCGTTATTGGTTTGAAACAAGATAAGTTTGGCGAATTCACACATTTCGTGTAGGTTAGTAGATGGCAACCGTAAAACGAACCTGTTATTTCAACATACTCACAAAAATTCAATTTGGAAAATTTCAAAATAATTAATTTCCCATATTTGAGCCTTCTATAAATAGCACTGTTGCTTGATGTTTGTTCTGATCCGGTTCAGGGGGTAAATTCGCATTGCGTGAAAATATGAAAAGGAAAAGATTGGCATTGGGTAGGTTTCAATTACCATAAGAAATTTTGAATTCACAAAAGATTACGTGTGAATGACTAGAAGTACTAGATTGCTAATGGAAACTGTTGCAATTTCGATCACAATTTTTGATGATGTGGCGGTCGAGTAATACTTAAATTCGGGAGCCCGTTTAGCCATCACTAAAAATATGGTTTTTTGAATAATTTTTTATTTTGTAAACTCGATTGTTCATCCTTCTACTTAAGGGGCTGTTTATGGTTTCTAAGGGTGAGCTCAAAAATCAAAATTAACTGAAATTTAAAGTTCATAAATATAGCTCCTAATTCTACAATAAAAATTATTCAAAATACTCTGTTTTTAGTGGTGAGGGGAGCTAAGTCAAAGTGGATTCAATTCCCCCCGTATTATTAGTAGTCATATACAGTGTCACTGATTTTAATCAGAATTTACCTTATGTAAGAATAAGCTGTGTCAATAAGAGTGATGCAAAAAGTTCAAGCGAGTAACAGCCGAGATTCAAGTGTGGCCTCTAGACTTTTCAGACATAAACAAATATGAATGAACCATCTAAACCCCCGTTGCAACATGTCTCCTACTGCTTTGCTTTTCTTAATCATTGTGACAAGATACATTACGATAAGAATTTTCAATATGTAACTGTCGCTTTTAATTAGAGGCTTTTAATAATTTCACGATTTTTGAGATGTTCCAACTATAAAAAATTCGTTTTAAATCTGGTGGCGGAATTTTTTTGTAAGCCCTCCGTTTAAAATTAAGAAAGTTTCTTCGTACGATTAGCTTCCTCCCGTTTGTTCACGAATTTAATTAGCATGTTCTTTCCATTGAAGCTTAGTATCTCATGCTAGGTCATGCCTGCCTAGATACTTAGTTCTGTTCGCATGTGGTATTATTTCTTGATTTATGATAACCGGAATGTACTCGTGAACTGATGTAGTTTCGTTTAGTTAGATTCCTCATTTTATGATTAAATTACATATTAGTTTGATTCACAAATGATTGTATTTTTCAAACCAGAAGACAAGTTAGAACGTCTAAAAATACCGCTGAGCGGACTTTTTAATCCTCTAATGCTTTCTTGACAGTATTGGTTTTCCTGTACAGCTGATCTGTTGTTGAGGGCTGTTTACACAACTCAAACTGATGATTCGGGATTAGGTTTTTACTAAAAACGGTAACAACGACGGTGGGATGGGTACGAATTGGGTTTTGAAGGCAGAATTTATAAAATTGTTCAGCTATACTAAAGCTATCTTTGGTAGCTCTGGTCAGAGAGCAAAAATTCTTCCGTTATTAATTTTTGGCTGCAAAAATTTAGGCTTTGTTTTGTTTATTTCTAAGCCAATTTCCACATGCTATTGTTATTGATGTAATTTGCATAACCGAGCGTTTGAGTTTCTTGGTTGCTCGCATTTTCTTCTTAGTTGCTGAGTGAGATAGTCAAACTTAGTTTTAATTTGAGGGATCCTAGTTTACTACTAGCCACTTCTTCCTCGCCTGCTAGAAGTTCGTAAATTTCCCTATAGGGAATTTTTTTCTTTTCGTCTTCCTTTTTATTTCGGTTCTGTTTGGAACAGCACGACTAAGACAGCTTTTGCTTCTAAGGACTTTCTTAAAATATTTCAATTGGTATGCTTATTTACTAGTGTTGGATTGTTTTATTTTGTATGATTTTTTCACTAAGCGGCAGGAGTATCGATAAATTTTCGGACCTTAACCCCCTGACTTTCATCTATCTGATAATTTACAGATATGTTTTTGGTCATCAATCAGAGTAGATATTTTATTTTGATCACTTGACCAATACGTTGCTTTGAGAAGTTCTCTACTTTTGATTGTTTTTAGTGTAGAACCCCAGTGAGTATTTCGTGCGTTGAACCCTCCTCCAATTATGAATCGATTTTCCCGTTTGTTGAAAAATTCAAGATATAAACCAAATACTTATGTGGCTATCGAGAGAAAGCAAGTACGTGGAGATTTTTAACATATCACGTACTATACGGAAATATGAATAAGTTTTGTTTATGAATAATCTAAAAGAAAAATAAATATGAGTAAGCCAAGCAAAAAGTACGGTTTTTTTTTCAGAAAACTAATTTTTAATAAAAATTAGCCCATGAACAGTTCAGACGAATTGATTTTTCGGGATGAAACTTTATACTTAAGCATTTTCCATAAGTTGGGTTAGTCCCAAAAAATTTTGAAAGATATATAGCGTTTACGAAAAAATGATTGACAACAAAAACATTAAATTACAAACAAAATTTGGTTAGATCATTTTTTAAATTTTACCGAAAATGACAATGAGTTTTGGTAAAATTTGATATCTGTAACACTCCAGACGGATTGAGCATTCGGAATAAAACTCCCTACTTTTTCTATAAGTTGGGTGATCGCTAGAACACCATTCTGCAAACTATGGAGAACACAACCCCATTAATAGGATGTCTAAATCATTCAACATCATCGACGACCCATTCGATTTTAAGTTATGAAAGGACAACTTCAAAAATATCCTGGAGAATTTTTAAATGTTAAATCAAAATTTGATTTATTTTCTTTTTTTGTTTAAAGTTTTTTCGTTAAATTTTTAATTTTTTGTTTTTGGTTTTGTTTTAATAAATTTGTGTTTTAAACTAAATAATTTGAAATCATACATGTCACAGAATAGATTTTTCTGAATAAATAAATAAATAAATAGATCCTTATGAAATGTGATGGAAATCTGTATACCAGTAGTGTCAGCTTCCGTAGAAGGGTTACCTATTTTGCAATTATTTTTTACTTTTTATTCTTTGAGATGAGTAGCTCATGCGGTTCAATTCTTTTAAGGCGTCTCAGTTCTTGTGTTATGTTAAAAAGTTGTATTGCTTCACTGTTGGTATGATGTGGAAAAATATTGCATTTAAAGAAAATGCCACAGATTTGAAAGATTCAATTAAATTTACAAAACAGTTTTTGTCAAAAATTCTGGTAGGTTTAATTTTTGCTTTAGACATCAAGTGTGGTGTATTCGAGGTTTATATACAATCGTGGTGAAAGTAAGTCGAGAATTAGCTACAGCACAATATTCCATTGTTTTACCTTGTAAAAGAAATTAAAATGTAAGTAAGTATGAAAATCCTAATAAAATAACCTAATTTTTTTATTTCCCGCATGAAATTGAACTGACAACAATGTGGACAACTTATACACAATCATCATTTATAATTTTTATTGTTTCGTCATGGCTCAATTTATAATTGGCATCGAAAATAAGTTTTTCACATTTAGCACAATATTTCATTGCTGGAAAATCTGGATTATATATCGTCTTATATCAACATCATCTCATTTTTCTATAGATATTATATACATTCCCTGTTCCAAATGCAAATTTTGTTCGTAAAAAAAATATCAGTTTTTACGATAAATCATAAAATACAAAATCCGTCTGGTGTAAAAGTGAAAATTTGACAATAAAAATGAAAAATCATACAAATAAAAAAACCCGAAAAAATGAGAAACAGGCAATTTTCTATTCTTCACGTCTTATATCGTTTTTCAAGTTTTATCACCCCACAAATGACATCGAAACAAATAAAAAAAAAATCGATACTCCTCGAACTTTGCAACATTTTCATAAAAGAAACGAGAAACTAAAATAAATTAGGAGCAAAACAGTTTTATGTCGATAGTGTCGAATTTGGATTAGCGCCAACATAAAATGATTTGTGGATTTTTAGAAAAGTGCAAATCGATTTATTTGAAAAATTGTTAAAATGACGTTTTTTTTAAATATTCTTTGTCGACATGTACCGATATTCATATGTTCATTAAAATTCGGATTCGCAATAAGAGTGTGACGGCAAAAATTAGGTAAAAATAAAACTACGATTTTTTTTTGTTTTTATTATGAAAATTTATTGAATTTTCTAGGGCGCTATCAACTAATACATAGTAAAGTCACCATTACTGTTAATAATTGCCTGGCTCCTTTTGTTCATACTATGAACCAATTTTTATGCATACTGTGGAGATAAATTTTTCCATGTTTTCCGGAAAACTGGCGCTAGGGCGCTCAAATTTTTGTGAGTTTAAATTTCGAACATAGTATGCTATGGTGTTTTGGATCGTTGTTTTCTTGCAGGATCCAATTACTGCGAGTTCATACGACGGATAAAAATCTCGGATTTTTCTATCCCAGATTTTTTTTTCAATATTTTCAACTTTTTTATATGAAAAGAGGCGTGCCCATTGTATAATTTACGTGATGTAATTGGTTAAAACGATGGAATAGTAAAATCCGAGATTTTTATCCGTCGTATGAACTCGCAGTTAGAGTTCCCCGCTCCAAACCATGGTCAGAACCAAGGACAGATGGTAACAAACCTCGTGGATAAATTTTATTTATGAAAAGCGCGTTTAGGTTCCGTGTGGAAACGATTAATTTACCAAAACCGTGCTTGGAGAAGCATCCCCATGCATGGAGGAACGGCGGGTTCTTCATAGTTCGAACAATCGTTTTTTTTTGCTGGCCAAACACGCATTTAAGTTTTAACATTAAAACTCCAACAGGATCATCTGTAAATATAATACTCGTAAAATCTTTGTTTTTATGTTCATTCGCCCCCTGTAGTGGCTTTTCCATGTATTTTTGCGTTACTAGTGGTTTGACTGTTCCACAATTCTATTTCGTAAGGTTGTTTTTGGTATAATAATATTCATTTTCTCAAATATTTCCCCAGGTGCATCCAGCGTAAGCGAAGCGTTTTCATCAAATAACTGGTCATCCTCCTTTTTTGTAGTGGTTCGGATTTTGCCTCTATCTCGCAAATCGTCAACATTTTTATACATTGAATAGTGTGTAATCTTTCCTCTTCTGTACAAAGTTTTCTACTTTTTTATATATTTCGCTGCACTTGCAACCGACTTGCACGTTCCGATTCCTTTCGGATGTGCACTTAAAAACATCGCTCCAAATCGTTTTTTATAAATGACACTCATTTCCTTGATATATGTTATCCGCTAAACAGTTGCCGCTAAACGTTTGTTTTAGAGCGACCAAGAGGAATCAACAGAAAACCGATGTAACACGCTCTTGTTGAACATACTGTATTATAGCATTTATAAATTTTATTTTGATACACATCCGATTTATAGAGCTGTGGTCGTTTAGCTCAGCTTTTTATTTATACACGCGAGCATGGGGTTTACACATATAAATTAAACGCGACAACTCAAAAATAAATTTTATTAGCCACATACTCGAACATTAACATAAAATCTAATTTTAACGTGAATTCTTATCAGCCATCCAAATAGAAAATAATTTTAGGTACAATCACATTTTATTAGTGAGCAGCACACATAGTTTTCGTAAATTTATCAATAAAAAAATAAAACACTTGACACCATAATTATATCATACTTTTTGGGTACTTATGCGACGTAAACACGCGTTAACGAATTTTTCGGGTTAATTTACAAGCGTCGAGAATTAATCCATCAATCAGTTTTAGATAGGGTGTAATATTTGTTTATAAAGTAGATCAATTTGAATTGACGATAATACCACACTGTATGACACGCGAAACGATAATCGTATATCGTGGTTTATAACAGATTAGGTGTGGTTGATTGAAAGTAATATATGGCTCTGTTCTGATAAGCACAACATTTATGATATAATGCAATTGGTACGATAAATTTATCACTGCATCGATTAATTAAATTACAAAAATATCATTGGGTTGTTATCTCGGTTGAAACAGGTTCTCTCGTTGTAGACGATTTCTATACATATTTTGTTTGGTGTGATGATAAGATAGGCCAAGGCCACTTCAAACTTGATGATGCATTTAACTATTCATTTTTTTTGTAAAATACCTAATGACCACTCGCAAATGCAAAATTTCAATGTTACCGACAAATTTTGGTGACTTTTCAGTAGGAGCGGAAGTGTTTAGTGATCATGGAAATTTCTAGTCTCCTGATTTTTGTATATCTTTTTGACGGATGTTTTTTTTATTTCTTCGCCTCGTGATAAAATTTAATTAAAATTTCTCGAGCTTTCTGAATTTATTTGCGACGGATCACCTCATTAACAAATTGGTAAGTTTCCGGACAAAAAATCGACGAACCTAAATTTTAGAAGCGAACAATTTCTTAGGAGGAAGTTTCGCATCCAGCACCCGGTGAACTTAGAATCATACATCTGTTTATTTTGAGCCGTTAAAATATTGAATTCTTGAATTAATGGTTAATAATGAAGAGCAATGCGCGATATATGCATTAACAAACATAAATGCATTAAATTAAATAATGGATTTTTGATCCGGAATATTATAGCTCACGGGGTCCTCAATCACTAAGTTACAGAATTATTGAACAAACAACAACAATTTACTTTTAAAATATGAGCAAATATATTTTAAAAGCAAATTGTTAATTTCCAAAGTTGATTACGAAATTATCGCGATTAAGAAGAATAAAACCAATCCGAACACAAATAATATTGTTATTGGGTGTGTAAGTAGAAACTCGGCGTTTTTGGTCAAATCCAATTTTATTGAAAAAAAATTATTACAAAGATTTATCGAATAATTGGTCATTACTAACAATGGTCTTTTGCCATTGATCAATTTTTGCACATCTTTAACTTTCGTGAACCGCTGCCGCTGGTATTTCCTCATATGATGAGAGATAATCAGTCTGAATAAGTGGTAACCAGCGGGAGCCAAGTCTGGAGAATACACTGGATGCTGTAAAACTTCTCAGCCTAAGGAGAAGTTGAGTTCCTGGGTTAATTTTCCTGTATGTGGCCGAGCGGTATCATGCAGCAATATCACGTTACGCCTTCATTGGCCCGTAAATGATTTTTTCCTCCAGAACATCACTTAATTTGATCAATTGGGCCTGGTAATATTCAGCTGTAACAGTTTGATATGTCTGTTAATTTGGCCCGAAAAAACCATCCCGAAAAGACTTTTTGTATGTGGTGTGTTTCCATGATAAACTCAAATCTCAGCCCGAAAAAAATAAAAAAAAAATAAAAATGTGAGTTTCATCCCGAAATTTTTTTCTGGCCAGAAAAAATATTATCAACAAAAAAAATATGTTTTAAACAAAACTTTACTTCATCCCGAGAAAATAATATTTTGTTTAAATTACGTAATACTATTTTGAACACTTCAAAAATATAAATAATATACATACATATATTCAATAATTACGATATCATGGAGAATCCACTTTCGAAATATGAATTTCAGTAAATTTGGTATTTTCTATCTTCGATCTCAGAAATGACTGGACCAAATGAGCAATGGTATCAAACTTCTCAATCATTAGATAACACGGCAACGAAATCTCCAAATAAATTCCAAATTTACTAAAAAATTACTAAAAATAATAATAATTAATAATACGCAAGTGGTAGAATGATTCAATAAATTATTTCTACCAGTATTCCCCACGATATCGTAATGAGATTTTGGTGTTGTGTTACCTAATGATTCAGAAGCCTGAAACCATTGCCTATTTGGTCCAGACATTTCTGAGATCGGAGCTAGAAAATTCCAAATTTACTAAAAATCATAATAATTCATAATACGCAAGTGGTAGAATGATTTAATAAATTATTTCTACCAGTATTCCCCACGATACCGTAATGAGATTTTGGTGTCGTGTTACCTAATGATTCAGAAGCCTGAAACCACTGCCCGTTTGGTCCAGACATTTCTGAGATCTTAGCTAGGATATTCCAAATTTACTAAAAATCATAATAATTCATAATACGCAAGTGGTAGAATGATTCAATAAATTATTTCTACCAGTATTCCCCACGATATCGTAATGAGATTTTGGTGTCGTATTACCTAACGATTCAGAAGCCTGAAACCACTGCCCGTTTGGTCCAGACATTTCTGAGATCTTAGCTAGGATATTCCAAATTTACTAAAAATCATAATAATTCATAATACGCAAGTGGTAGAATGATTCAATAAATTATTTCTACCAGTATTCCCCACGATATCGTAATGAGATTTTGGTGTCGTATTACCTAACGATTCAGAAGCCTGAAACCACTGCCCGTTTGGTCCAGACATTTCTGAGATCTTAGCTAGGATATTCCAAATTTACTAAAAATCATAATAATTCATAATACGCAAGTGGTAGAATGATTCAATAAATTATTTCTACCAGTATTCCCCACGATATCGTAATCAGATTTTGGTGTTGTGTTACCTAATGATTCAGAAGCCTGAAACCATTGCCTATTTGGTCCAGACATTTCTGAGATCGGAGCTAGAAAATTCCAAATTTACTGAAAATCATAATAATTCATAATACGCAAGTGGTAGAATGATTCAATAAATTATTTCTACCAGTATTCCCCACGATATCGTAATGAGATTTTGGTGTCGTATTACCTAATGATTCAGAAGCCTGAAACCACTGCCCGTTTGGTCCAGACATTTCTGATATCTTAGCTAGAAAATTCCAAATTTACTAAAAATCATAATAATTCATAATACGCAAGTGGTAGAATGATTCAATAAATTATTTCTACCAGTATTCCCCACGATATCGTAATGAGTTTTTGGTGTTGTGTTACCTAATGATTCAGAAGCCTGAAACCACTGCCCGTTTGGTCCAGACATTTCTGAGATCTTAGCTAGGATATTCCAAATTTACTAAAAATCATAATAATTCATAATACGCAAGTGGTAGAATGATTCAATAAATTATTTCTACCAGTATTCCCCACGATATCGTAATGAGTTTTTGGTGTTGTGTTACCTAATGGTTCAGAAGCCTGAAACCATTGCCTATTTGGTCCAGACATTTCTGAGATCGGAGCTGGCAAATTCCAAATTTACTAAAAATAATAATAATTCACAATACGCAAGTAGTAGAATGATTCAATAAATTATTTCTACCAGTATTCCCCACGATATCGTAATGAGATTTTGGTGTTGTGTTACCGAATGATTCAGAAGCCTGAAACCATTGCCTATTTGGTCCAGACATTTCTGAGATCGGAGCTAGAAAATTCCAAATTTACTAAAAATCATAATAATTCATAATACGCAAGTGGTAGAATGATTCAATAAATTATTTCTACCAGTATTCCCCACGATATCGTAATGAGATTTTGGTGTTGTGTTACCTAATGATTCAGAAGCCTGAAACCATTGCCTATTTGGTCCAGACATTTCTGAGATCGGAGCTAGAAAATTCCAAATTTACTGAAAATCATAATAATTCATAATACGCAAGTGGTAGAATGATTCAATAAATTATTTCTACCAGTATTCCCCACGATATCGTAATGAAATTTTGGTGTCGTATTACCTAATGATTCAGAAGCCTGAAACCACTGCCCGTTTGGTCCAGACATTTCTGATATCTTAGCTAGAAAATTCCAAATTTACTAAAACTCATAATAATTCATAATACGCAAGTGGTAGAATGATTCAATAAATTATTTCTACCAGTATTCCCCACGATATCGTAATGAGATTTTGGTGTCGTATTACCTAATGATTCAGAAGCCTGAAACCATTGCCTATTTGGTCCAGACATTTCTGAGATCGGAGCTAGAAAATTCCAAATTTACTAAAAATCATAATAATTCATAATACGCAAGTGGTAGAATGATTCAATAAATTATTTCTACCAGTATTCCCCACGATATCGTAATGAGATTTTGGTGTCGTATTACCTAACGATTCAGAAGCCTGAAACCACTGCCCGTTTGGTCCAGACATTTCTGAGATCTTAGCTAGGATATTCCAAATTTACTAAAAATCATAATAATTCATAATACGCAAGTGGTAGAATGATTCAATAAATTATTTCTACCAGTATTCCCCACGATATCGTAATGAGATTTTGGTGTTGTGTTACCTAATGATTCAGAAGCCTGAAACCATTGCCTATTTGGTCCAGACATTTCTGAGATCGGAGCTAGAAAATTCCAAATTTACTAAAAATCATAATAATTCATAATACGCAAGTGGTAGAATGATTTAATAAATTATTTCTACCAGTATTCCCCACGATACCGTAATGAGATTTTGGTGTCGTGTTACCTAATGATTCAGAAGCCTGAAACCACTGCCCGTTTGGCCCAGACATTTCTGAGATCTTAGCTAGGATATTCCAAATTTACTAAAAATCATAATAATTCATAATACGCAAGTGGTAGAATGATTCAATAAATTATTTCTACCAGTATTCCCCACGATATCGTAATGAGTTTTTGGTGTTGTGTTACCTAATGATTCAGAAGCCTGAAACCATTGCCTATTTGGTCCAGACATTTCTGAGATCGGAGCTGGCAAATTCCAAATTTACTAAAAATAATAATAATTCACAATACGCAAGTGGTAGAATGATTCAATAAATTATTTCTACCAGTATTCCCCACGATATCGTAATGAGATTTTGGTGTTGTGTTACCGAATGATTCAGAAGCCTGAAACCATTGCCTATTTGGTCCAGACATTTCTGAGATCGGAGCTAGAAAATTCCAAATTTACTAAAAATCATAATAATTCATTCACGATATCGTAATGAGATTTTGGTGTCGTATTACCTAATGATTCAGAAGCCTGAAACCACTTCCCTTTTTGCGAGATCGGCGCCACTATATTTCAAATTTAGGCTTAATTTGCATTTGATACCATAAGGAAATATAATATATTAATCCTAATAGTTCCCTTGTTATTTGAATGGTAGTTTAATGGCAATTTGTTTTAACTCATTATAATATATATATATTCTAGAATTTTTTCGTACAGATATTTATGGGATCGGCACAATAAATTTTCAAAACGTATGGTTGTGGCATTAAAGCAATTCTTAATTTTATTTTTAAATGAGTAAATTTGAATACCAATAATATTTACGAATATTGTATAAATATGATTTTACAATTTAATATTTATTCTTATCTATTTGATGTAATGATGTTTAATATTGTAATTTCTTTCGATTTTTTAAGCTAAGACACAAAAATAAAAAGTCTTTTCGGGCTGAAAAGACTTCTGGCTAAGTTATCATACGTCAGTTTGATCAGGTTCCAGAAGTAACACTTAATGAATATTCGTTTTTGCAACTGATGTTGATGGCTGGCCTGGATCAACCCATGATTTTCGGCGTTTAGGATTATCGTACAAAACCCACTTTTCATCACCCGTAATGATTATGTGCAAATATTTTTCTCTTTTGTACCAAAAAAACAAATTCATGTAAATTTATGCAGATGTCAACTCTTCGGGTTTCGTTTCCTTCAGACAGTTTATGAGAAACCCATTTTCCTTCCTTCTGTATTTTCCCCATTGAATGCAATTGAAGTGGTATTGCTTGGTGAGTAACTCCCAACTGTTCTACAAGCTGTTTTTTGAATTTTACACGGATTTTCATCTAGTAAAACTTAAAATTTTTCGTCTGCAAATTGTTTTGCTGCCCCTGGACGTGAATCGCCCTCAAGACTAAAATTGCCCTCACCAATTCTTGCAAACCACTTTTTTACTGTTGAATGACTCACAGAATGTTTTATCAAAGTCGAATTACTCAATTCCATAGCTTATTGTGCAGAATTTTTCTTGACTACTGCGGAATTTTGACAACGGAAAATAAGAGATAACGCTACTCGCCGCAAGTGGCAGCACAATCACTAAACATAATTAATTTTGTTATGTAATTACCAGCGCAAATTTTTCATTCATTATGTATATTTATATTTTTTCACTAAATAAAACATCGTAGCGGAATAAAATATTAAAAGTGATCCTTAAAATTGCAAATTGATTGATCTCCGAAGTAAAGGAACTCGGTATATAAATCGTTGAAATTTAACAATATTCCGTCTTTCTGGCATTTCTTCCACCAATACTTTCGGTTGTTTTTTTAATAGCTGGTTATACTAAGACTATATGGAAAGTTTGGGAAAAATTCATGTACTAGAATTTTCACTAAACTTTTTTGATTTTCTGCGGCCGCAGAAAGTTAAGTTATTTTCAGTCTTTGGCCAATATCTCAAAAACCCACTAGTAACCAATACTTTCGGTTTTCTAATAGCTTAGGTCATACTGAGACTAAATTAAAAATTTGGGAGAAATTGATGGTCTAGATTTTTTTGATTTTGTGCGGCCAAATAAGTTATTTTCAGTCTTTGGCCAATATCTCAAAAACTTCTACTAGAATTCAAAACTATTTTTTACTAGTGGAAGTTTTTGAGATATTGGCCAAAAACTGAAAATAACTTCTACGGCCGCCGAAAATCAAAAAAATCTAGTGAAAATTCTAGTCAATGAATTTTCTATAAATTTCCCATATAGTCTCAGTATGACCTAAGCTATTAGAAGAAACCAAAACAACCGAAAGTATTAGTTACTAGTGAAAGACGGAATATTGTTATATTTCAAAATTTTAAGATTTCCTTTACTGCGGAGATCAATCAATTTGCCATTTTAAGGATCACTTTTAATATTTTATTCCGCTACGATGTTTTATTTAGTGAAAAAATATATACATGTGAATGAAAAATTTCCTCTGGAATTACACAACAAAATTAATTCTGTTTAGTGATAGCGCTGCCACTTGCGGCGAGTATCGTAATCTCTTATTTTCTGTTGTCAACATTCCGCTATCTTATACAGCATGACTATAAGCTACATATATCCAAAATGGTGAGCGATTTGGATGCGTTCAAGTGTTTTTTTTAATACAACCAACTTCAGGGCCGAGTTTCTAATTGCACACTTAATATTTTTGAATCCGTTTACATTTTCCGGTCGTATTTCATGATCCCGCCCCAGTACTGTACTCGGTGGGCTGTTTGCGCTTCATATTTTCTAATATTTAATTTGCTTTGTTAAATTACTTTGGTCTGAGCTGAGTGGAAAACATCTATTAATCTAAATTTAGCCTGGTTCATATATTTGTGGAGGGGTATTTACAATTATTTGTGAACGCCGGCCCTGGTGTAATTTTGTTTCACAAAATGCTTCGAGAAATCCCGATTTTTAGATCTTACCATTAGCTATACCCCACCATCTAGTTTTTGAGACATCTGGAAGTCAATTTATTTAAATTATACATTTTCAGTAACATCATAGCCTTAAACTTTTGATAAAATTTGATATCTTTGCTTTTCACCAAGTAAAATAACTCGTCTTGAATGTTTCGGCGACCACGCTCTTAAGCTTATTTTAACTGTAATTTTTGAGTGGCGTCATAGGCTTCTAATTGTGGTGAAATAAAATAGCTGAACGGGACCATGCCTGTTGGAATTTCATCCTTTATAAAAATCTAAAAATATAAATTTGGTACTTTTTAAAGATAATTTCGACATTAATTTTTTTAAAATAAATGGTGAATTTAAAATGAGAGTGGTGAATTAAATTTGACATATTTGTATAGCAATATTTACGTACAACGTTATTTCACGAAATACCTCGAGAGGCTTAATTGTCGGACGAGTTTTTGGAACACTTAGAAGTCAATTCAAAGCCTTAAGCTTTTTATAAAATACGGTATCGCTGTCTTAATCATTAACGTCAAATAAAATGAGTGCATCGTCAATGTTTGGTGACTACTAATAATTACCATCAGATAAAATACCTAACCGTCAAGGTTTCTTGAACGGGTTTGCATTGACAAATATTAAAATTAAAATTTTGTACGGCGGCTTACGTGCTTAACAATTTTGGATGGCATAATAGTCTTGAGCTTTTTATAAAATTTAGGTTTTTCTGTCTAAATGTGTATTTACCGTAAAATAGAATGGCCGTCAAATAGGGTGTTGACTCAATAAGGCTCGATAACTGTTTAAACCCCATGTGAAGCATTAAATATTTGTTAAGAGCGTATTTACATAAATTAACAATTATCAAAAGTGTATTGTACCTAATATATAAAATGTAGCAGAATACAAATATTTGTAAACGTTCTACGCGAATAAATCAGAAATTTTAGAAAACCACTCAAATCGCGATATATGATATGAAAGTTTAAGGGTTGTTAGAAGGTCATTTTGTGTACTTTTACGATATAACTTTGATAACCATCATATTAACACAATCTTCGCGGAATTTTTTACTGATTTTTCCTAGCATAAAGTATTTACAGATCAGAACGGACATCGGAATTATTGGTTTATATAGCCTTCAAACAGCCCCTACACTTACATGTTACAGATCGCAATTGGAGCGGGTTTCTAAAATCGACAACAATTTTTAGAGGGCCGCTTTAATATGAAGGTTGTTAGCTCAATCTTTTGCGCTCTAAAACATGTTTTTGATTCTACTTCTGTCCAGAATAGTGGCTCTTCCTTTGAATAGGTAGAAGTAATTGGGAAAAATATTTCCATATCATTTTTGCTTGAACGTTTTTTTTTTATGAAAAGAAGAACAAAACAAGGTTAAATGGGAAATTTTTATGCCCAGTTTTTTTATAGGGAAAATAATTTCGAATTCTGCTTTGTTTCATAAATATTTACAACAAACTTAGCCAGAAAAATAAAATGTGGACACAAATGCTAAGAAAATATATTTCCTTATTCTCTATTTCTAGGGAAAGCCGGAATAGTGCTCCCAGTGGCACAGTTGTAGATATAGAGAGTGTTATTCGATGCGATCGATAAAGAAAATTTTTCAAATTTTGTTACTTATTTTATATATTTTTTTAAATAACTTTTTCTGTTCGCAAATAAAGCCTTTCCAAAAGCTTAATCAAATAAATTTTAGGTGTCAACAATGTTATAATTAATTACAACACACAATTAAGTATTTATTATTTCCTACAAAAATTAAATGAACTAAACAAAAATCTTAAAATTAAGTGTTTTTCTAAGCATTACTATATGATATCTTTATAAAAAGTTTTTCTTGCGAACCCTTAAATAAAGTTTAATTCAAATAAAGCTGTAAGTTGTTTTTTCGTTGTGGGTGGGGGTGTATATAAATAAATTAAGTGTACATACTTTGATAGTATTTATATATAATAAAGCTTCTTGGAAGTTAGGTTCTTACTTTCAAACATTTTTTAATTATATTGTTTCTAAGAAACGCCAAGAAGATTTATAATTGCGAAATATCGAATCGATTTGGACTGCTATTAAAAATCAGGCAACCTCTATATAGTAATTGAAATAAACTTATTTAATCTAATAAACGTGCATCGATATTAGAATTCTTACCTCCCATTCATTTTTTGTAAAATAACCAACCACCGCACGACGACGATGACAACAAGAACCGACCATGATGACGATAATTCAATGATGATGATTTTATTAAATTTTATTAATTTTAATTTTCTTTGATGTATGTATATACATAATAAAAATCAATAGTAATTGTAATTCAATTATGCGATATGGAAATGTACATTTTCTATGTTTTTTACGATTTTTTCATTTTATTAAAATTGTTTTATGGAAAATGTTGTATTAAAATTTATATAAAGTCGATACAAATTTTAAAAGTGGATATTGCAGATCGATTTTTATGTCTCCATCTAGGGTTTGGGTAGGTCATAAATTAGTTTATATAAAAAAGAATTATGTACGAGTATTTAATTGTTAGAGAATATATAGGGAAGAGTTTGAGGTTATTTTTTAATACACGCAGTAGGTTAGGTTTCAGTCTGCAATAAAAGAACAAAATGTGATTATTTTCATCCTTTTAACAATTGTTTACAACATGGCAGACGGATAAAGCCTTGGTTATGTAGGTTGACTTTCCTTTTCCTCATTTTAACTGTGTTCTTAAGTAAATATTACCCACCATAAGTTTCGGTTTACAGAACAACATCGTTTATAATAATTGCCATATGATAATTGTTTGAATTGTTTGCCGATATTGGAAAACATGGTTTTTGAGCCCCCATTTCCATTACTTTTGGTAGGCGAGATAACAAAGTACTTTTTATTTAGTTATCTTTGGATGTAGTCCATTTTACAATTAAACTACTTGTAAATATAGCAAATGTCTTTAAGTTCAAATTTGATTTTAATTTCACCCCACAGAACTACAGAAAATTTATATAAAATAATAAAATAACTCACCAATACTCACCTCGATGTAAAAATAATATCTGGCCATCACCCAGAATAACCCAAAATTACATAATAAAATAAATATTAAACTTTTTCGTTATTTTCACGACATTTTTGAACTTTAATTTTGCTGCGAGATGTATATTTCATGAAACACTTCGGAATTACTGACTGGTAAAACTTTTTCGAAATGTTTCATTTGGTTATTGGATTGTATTAAAAAATATGTCAACGTCGCGAAATACACTAAATTTGGGTAAAACACGTAAATGAAATGTTGCACTTCCAATTTATTTTATTATAAATAATAAAAACATATTGTTTCAAATATAATAATTTAACTCGTCGGTCAATAAGTCCCGAGGCTAACTACTAAGAAAACATTTTTTTTTGCAAAATTCGTTTCGTTTAAGAGTGATATATACATTCCAACGCTTCTCTAACATTTTGATGCCACTTTTGTAGAACGATTTATCTTTGGCGCAATTTCTTCCTCCAAACGCAACGCATGTAATGTTCGCTGTCTTTTCTTTCTTAAGAAAGTCGACTGACCCATAAAGTTCCCAATGCTATTTTGTGTTCGTTAATGTAATTACAATTATTCATAAGATTAAACTTCGTTACTGAACCCGCCACTAGGCCCTGCAAACTAGATCATCGGCACTGACAGCCTCTATTTCTCTGTCCTGCAATTTTTCAAATTTATGGTACGAGAAGCAAAGAGACTTCTGAACTTAAATTTTCTAAGAAATATGCCATTTAACACAATGAGTACAAAATAGTTAAAAGGAATACAAAATGTTTTAGGAGTACTGAACTTCCGAAAGGAGTACGTCTGGTCACCTTATTTTTATATTGAAATAACGTAAACGTAAGCACCTAAACTAATTTGGTTAGCATTAGTAACTTGCACTAAAAGTTTAGGCTAATCTATAATTTCCAAAATATAATGTGAGGTTCAATTTTATTCTCTACTAATTTTTTGGTATTTTCTTTTATATAAAACATACACCATTACGTTTCTAAAGTGATAAATGAAAACGTAAACATTTTTTGTTTTCTGTTAGCTAATTCGTTAAAACACATTTTGCAACCACATTGCGGAATGTAAGTAAATAGAATGGCTTTGTTGTTTTAGTCTCGCTAACTTGTAAATTGTTATTCTGTGTAAATAGATATTATTTGTCATATTACGGTTAAATGTTATGGTAAAATATCTGTCTTGTAAAAGACACTTCATTCATAAAATCTTAGGTCTAGACAAATACTTCACCGACACAATTTCACTATTCTTTATTGTGGGCTGTTATTTTTCATTTATCTCGTAAAATTTGGTTCAATCATTATGAGCGATGCGTTGATTGCTGCAAAATGGTGTCAGCGATGATATTTTCGTTCGAAGATAATCTGGAGAATATGGTTGATGAGCGAACCCATTCATACCGAAATGGGAAAGATTTTCATGATAGCTCCTTTTCACTTAGTCGTGATATCTATCGCATTATTTGATAATCATAAATTGGTGTTCTCTGTCTTATGAATGAGTATCCTTTTTCTTTTAAATCTATAAGGATTATACTTTATACCACCCTTATTCCAGATAACGGTTGCCCTGACCTTCCTGCCGTTTCTACTTCCATGGATGCACTTGAATATGATTGTCCAAATATTTTGAAAAGGTTTGCAATTCCATTTTAATAATTTGTGAGAGAACTTTAAACACATTCGTCTAATATATTTCTCATTTTGACTATGGATTGGGAGAGATAAATTGGTATTTGTGCTTAAAATGGGATTCTGTGAATATGGCTTCAGAGTTCCAAAATCGGTCAAATTACAACTCACACAAAAACTTCGTAATATTCATGTTTTAGTATTATTAGTATAATACGTTAGCGGACATCAACCATGAATTAGCATCGACCATAAACTTGATATTTCATAAAGAAGAAGAATTTCAGTAATCTGATTTGTCGTCTGATTTTTTTGATGTTTCCCACCAAATTTCAACGTCATAGAGTGACATTTGTAAAGTTATGTTATATTGAGTGCATCTGCTTTGTACGTGTTTTCGATTATACAAATGGAATCCAGTTTGCATCAACGAGTTTCCATTACATATTGGGTTGAAACGGATTCGGCAACGACACTTTATCGAAAACAAAAGATTTTGTATGGCTCGAAGGCTCGTGTTTCCGTCGAGGATATCGAACACTTTGCAAGGCTTATGTTGGAAACCGACGAAAAATCAATAAAAATCACAAAAATTCCAAACGAAAACCGTCAATTGACTATCGGAGAGCAAGAAGATAGTGGAGAGCAAGAGCAGATTGTAGAAAAATCGAAGACGGCTCTGACGGTCATACTGAGAACTGAGCATACATTTTTTTTTGAGGATAGGATCAAGCGCTGACATAAGTTTGTTAATTATAAATAAAAACTAGTTTTATTTTTTGAACTTTTAAAATTATTTATTAAAAATTCTTCATATACTTATTGCTAATAATATTTAGTATTTTAGTGTTTTAATATTAATTAAATTCAATAGTTATTTTTAAAATACTGAGGAAGGAATATTTCCGAAATCGACCTTTAAAATTATTATCACTATTAGGAATTCTTAAAAAATATTGTTAAAAGTTGAAAAAATAAAACTAGTTTTTATTTCTAATTAATTTAACATTAATGGATTTAGATGAAGAAACAACAACTGATTGGAGCATCACGGATTCCACGTAGCAGACTTTTTTGAACTATGATTACATAACTACAAATTTTGACATTATTATGCCGCATGCATAAAGAAAATATACAATCAGCAACATTCGCGATATTTCATTTTATTACTGTGCTAGCTTTGCTTGATATCCTTGATTTTTTCGGCATATCGATCACACATGTCATTTTTTGTAGTTTTGTCTAAAACTAAAGGCCTTTTTATTTAATCTTAACTAAAGGCCTTTTTATGTTATTCACAACAAATTAGAAATTTTAATTTAATTTCCAATAGCCTTATTTTTGTGATGATAGCCACCTATATAGTAGATAGTATGGGAGCCGAACTATTCAAATCTTAAAAAGAACCCTAGTCCTACCCTGTACAAGCCATTTTCGCAAATTACCTTTCCTGATTCTTATAAACACGATCATCCGATTTTAGTTTTTTTTAAATGTCCACAACAATTTGATACGAAGCAACCTACATAGTTAGGTGTTATAGGAGGAGCCTAGCTTTCCAAAAATTTCCATATTTTAAGAAGAAAGAGCATTGTTGGGGGTTAGAAATTTAATAATCGCCTTTATACCAACAACTAGAAAATTCAAAACGGGTTGTCTTAAGCATTGACAAGGATTTTATTTCTTAAGATTTGGTAGTTTTTGGAAAGTTGATTCCTATAGCACCATACTGTATAGGTCATTATCGTTTCAGGTTGTTTTGGCTATTTAAAAAAAAATTAAAATGCTTGTTTTTATATATGATTAATGGGGCAATTTGCGAAAATGGATTGTTCTAACCCCTGGTAAGACATTTTTTTCTCTGTGTTTTGTCTCTGTCTAAGATTGATTTTTGCAGATCGTATGGACTGCGGCTCTGGCTAACCTCTTCCAATAGAGAAAATGCTACTGACTGTTTACTTTCCCGATTGCGATTATTATCTCTGAGTCTGTTGATTCTGGAGGACCCAACACTACTGGCAACCCACCTGACTGTGATTTAGTCCACAGTATAAAGCAGGTGGTGCTGATGGATTCTTTCCTGCTGAAATACAACACGGGTTTTTTCCGCTTCGGAATCACTTACTCCAACATTTTTAAGCTTGTGTTGCTTGCGGGAGTGTCTTGCAATCTTGGAGCAGTTGCAAAGTGAATTTCATCCCTGAAACTAGCAGGTCAGATTACACTGACCCTAAAGCCCATTTAGGCTTATTAGTCTCTCCTAAACCTTTCTCAAAGCTCTTGAGAAAATTGTCGACAGATTTTTCAGATATAATCACTTATCTAATTCCCTACTCTGTAATACGCAGCACGATTGTCGTTCAGCGGCTAAAATCTCCAAAGTCACCTCTCTTGTAGTTCTAGGTGATTAATGAGGTTTGATTGCAGGGCATAGACAAATTTTCAATCTCTTCAATACCAGAAATCATTATGGTTAATGACAAACTGTTACCAGAATTCGGCTTCGGCAATTCCTTCTCAGGGTTTTTGCCGTCGAGAGACTTTGGTTGCCGCAAGACTTCAATATCCGGATGTCAGAGTAGTTAGTTTTCCTTGCAAATGGCTCTCGCTGTGAATTAGGTTTTGGATCCTACACCCTTCATTTCATCTATACCATTTTATGGCAGT
The DNA here is from genome assembly GCA_932526605.1 of Nephrotoma flavescens. NCBI lineage: Eukaryota > Metazoa > Arthropoda > Insecta > Diptera > Tipulidae > Nephrotoma > Nephrotoma flavescens. The sequence continues at coordinate 285,404,447 of OW052221.1, read as the reverse complement.
CTGGGTTCAACCTGCCCAGTTTTCCTCCGAGCTGAGTTGATTGCTCCCACACTGTGCGCGTTTTATGCGTCTAACATCGCTGTTTCAGTTGACAGAATTATTATGTGTATGGATGTGCTCAATACATCCTTTAACCACTTTCAAACTGATTAAGGACTGGGCGTAATTTTACTTTACGAATACATCGAGAAAATCAGGTAAGGAGTATAAAGTTTGGAAATTTTTAAATTCAGGATTGTTTACTATCAGTTTTTTTATTTTTTCAATATTTATTTTTTATTTTTATTAATAATAATTGCTTCGTCAACCTTGCAGACACAGATCAAAGAATTTCTACCGCTCTTATCGCTTCTTCTGATAGTGCCACAAATGTTAAAAAGGATCATCTTTGTAAATATCAATATTTTTTAAATGTAATTTTAATCCGTTGTATATCTTAGAGGATAGGGGCTGCCGCCCGAAACCCCTGCTTTTCCAGAATTTATACAGTTTTTCAACTGTCAAATGTTATTTATAATTTTAAGCTAAGTAAGAAAAAAATTGAAAAGATTTCAAAATTTTCCTGGTAAAATTGCAAAATTTTCCCGGAAAAATTATTTGTAGTGTCGAAAAACTGTTAAGATACAATCCAATACGCATTTTTTTTAAGTGAAAATTTTCCTGGAAAATGGGGTAATTTTCCGGAAAATTTTAGTCTCCGCCTATATACGTAAACTTTAGGCGAGGACGCCATTATTTGCCTATGTTGTAACAAATAGTGTTAAGGTCATGTGGGTGCCGACTTGTTGTGATATTGGGAGAAATGCAGTTGCTGATTTTTTTTCCTGTATGAAAGCTATTAAGAACTATGATTGAACCACAAAATACAGCATCTGGACGGTATTTTACATGAATACATCTATCTGAGCGAGACGATAAAGCTCGGGTCAAATTACTAAAAGCGGAATCTTTATTTTAAAATTTTTTGGTGACATATCACTTTCGATGAACCAACTACAATGTATTGCAGATTCATAAGTAAATTAAACAGTCTACACTATTACAATAACTAAGTACCTATCCCTATACAAAAACGTTAACGTTTCCTTTATATAGATTAGAAAGAATAATTCAATTTCTAGCTGCTCATAAAATGGCTAGCACTTCTTGTCCCCTGGTTTCCTACCCTACCCTTCAAAGTACACATTATATACAAAGTACTATTATAGTTTCTAAACGAAATTCGAGAAATAGAAAAATGTTATGAAAAACTAAAGAAAAAAGGCTTTTGAATTCTCTTCATATCCATTGTGAATTGACTTTTACATTCATCCATTCGAAAATTGAATAAGAAAATATAAAAAAACTATGAGGATAAAATAATAGGAATTTTTTGTGTGGGTGCTTGGTGGTTATCCTATATCGCATCCTTTTATTATATTAGGTATGTATAATATTACTCCTACTAAATTTATGGTTGTGTACATTTTTTATTTTTCTGTCAAGTTATACAAAGGCAGTCAGTTTACGTATATGGCAGCGCACACACCCTTTTAATAATAGAAAATGTACCTAGATACATATACTCGTACTTTAAGGTATCCCTTTTAGTTTTGTATAAAAATAATAAAATACAAACTGTAGTTTATCTATATACATAATTTAAGTACTCGTGTGGAAAGCGTTATATACATTGCCGGAAAAATCAATAAATCAAGTAATGGTTTTATCTTTGTTGAATATTGATATTTGTTTTAGCTTTTCCAATTTTTTTTCCTAAGTCGAAGGTTATTGGTATTATTATTAATCGATTTTAATTCGAATCAATGATGTTGAATGATTGAATGGTGCTATTTAGTATAATAGTAGTTACGAAGGTGTGGTGTAGTATGAGCCGGATAGAATGTTGACACTTCATACAATTTTATTTAAGAAACTCGTATGTACATATACGAATCTATAAGAAAACCATAAACTATATAAGGCTGTGTTATATGCGATAACTAAGAAATGCTGTATCTTATCTTTATGTGAAATCGTACAATATAAGTTAAGAATTGTTTTATTGTGTGCCAGTTCTCCCCTCTCGTACCCATCTTGTTATGTGCTGATATAAATTTTTGTTAGGTTTCATGAAAACAAATAAATTATTTAGTCCAAAATATGTATCAAATTCTATATGATATCATCTATTTTCATTTGTGGTAAATACAGTCGGATGAACATATGTTTATGTCACATTCATGCATCTTTCTCGTTTTTCATCTAACTAACAATGATAATGACCTATCTTTTCATTTAACTTCAATTATTTATTGGTTTTTGTTTTATTTTTATCTCGTTCATCTCGTATTCAATATCCATTTAAATAATTCTCTCTATCTTACATACAAGATATTTAATTTACACATATCATAAATCCTTAAAGAATTGTTTTCTAGCACGATTATCATACATATCTATTTTGCTTTTGATATGTATGGTTGGAGATATGAACAATTTTTTGTTTAAAAGAAAATAATTTAAAAAAGTAACGCATATAAAAACTAGATCCAACAGTCAATCATCTAATAATTGTCTAGCTCGTCTTAAAAAAAAATGAGAATGTGTGTGTATAGTTCTTCTTTTCAAGAGGCAAATATGCCATACAACAAACCTACTCAAAATGAGAAAGGTTATTTTTCGGGTTTTCATTTTCTCATAATCCTTTTGGGTGAAGATAAATTATTCCCTTTTTTTCTAGATTTTTGATTATTTTTTGTGGGTTTTCGCCTAAATTACTATTGAGTGGGCTACCATATATGTGACCGGTGTAATCAAACTACGAGAATGATAAATTTCATAATAATGTGACTAAAGTTTTATTAAGATGAGGAGGGAAGCTGCATTCGAAAATAGTTGAAATTGCGTCCAAGAGATTCTAACAAGGTTAATTTTGCACGGCACTGAGATTCTAAAATTTAATTATTTGATGATTTATTTTATTTTGACCTTTTATTTTATAGGTAAAATACGAGTATACCACAACAAAAAAAAAAAAATGTCGAGGCCCAAATACCACTTCAGAATTTAAATTACGTTATTTTAACCTGTAATACTCCATATTCAGAAGCGACCAGAATTAGCCAACAGGAGAGGCGTCGTGTCCCACCAGGACAATGCTAGTCCTTACACTTCCATGATGACCCGCCAGGAAGCTTTACGGCTTTACGAGGTTACTATGCATCCACCTTATAGTACGGACCTGATACCAGATTTCAAGGCGCATATTTGAGTCAAAACCAATGATTGTATAGCCATGTTAAATAAGACACCGAAATAAATGTAAAAACAATGCGTTTCTTTTTCCCCAACTTATACTTTCAACTATTTTAAACAACAGACCCTCTCTCTATCTTTTACATCCCGAGGTGTAGTTTTTTCACCCCTACCCCTTCATTGCGCCAGTTCACTAGGGTCTTCTTCATTCACATTCGTGGTTATGCGGTATTTTTCAGTGTGTCAGTTTTCTAACTTTGTTGGATTTAACGAATTACTTGATACCACTCTCTTTCTTTCTCTCTCTTTCTTTCTTAGCGATGGCTTGAATGGGCCAATTCTAATGAGCCGATCCTCCGCTTCAATAAGTTTAAGTATTTCGTAGTACTGACTTTACTGGAATTCTTTGTTTGATAATTTGTTTCAGTTTTACTAGGTTTGATGGGTTGATCAAATTTAATAACCACAACATGTTTTGCTTCCTTGTCATTCATACAAGTGTTGGATCTTTTGATAACATTACGCTATTTTTTTTATTTGATATATGATTGATTACAAATTATTTCGCACAACTCGAATCTAGATTCTACAATAAAATAGAGATTTGATTGATTGAGCTGCTGCCTCACAGAAATAGCTTAAGATAAACAAATTTCTTCTTTTCAATATCATCCATTTCCTTAATCGATTTTCTTCTATTTTGTATGTACATAAATGCTACTAGCAATATAAATTCTTTTGCACCAGTGTTAACAAGTATCTGTCGTTACTTGTCCGCTTGATTGCTTACAAATGACATACGATAGACTGTAATTGATGATATTGCTGCTTGGCGTACCTACTCTCGCTATCTAAATTTAAATACATTTTCATAATGTTTGAGGTTTTCGATCTATCGGGTTTTTCTAAACAGGCAAATCAATACTGTATATATAAGATAACTGGAAAATAAATAATTTTTGGGAAATAAATAAAAATTAAGGAAATTTCGTTAACTTCAATTGCAATTTCTCATTAGCAATAAATAACTTCCCTAGTTCCGGTAACTGGGGGTAATCATATGAACATATTGGATTTCGTATTTAGACAAACAAACAAACTTTTGATATGAATATTAGATATACATTTTCCTGATGTTCGATTTTTCTGCACACACACACACATGATTCATATACCTATTTATGTTGTTTATTATTCTATGCCTGCTGTGTGCTTGTTGTTTATAATTTTATTTATTTACAAGTTGTCAAGATAAAAAATTTCAAATGAAAATTTATATAAATTTCCATTTCTAGAGGATCCCAGACTTATGGGGTGACACTTACACATTTATTTTAAATATGTAAAAACAAAAACACCACTCAGTGTGTGTACGCAGTGTGCACGTCTATATAAATTCATGAAGATGTGAAACACTTTAAAATAAATTCTAATTTTTTTCCCTTATTTATTTATTCTAGCAATACCAAAAAAATGAATAAATAAATTTTCATAAATTTTCCTCACAAAGTGTATATGAATAAAAATGTAAAATAGAATTTTATTTGTTTTTCTGGAGCACGGAATTTTTTATTTATAGAAAAGGATATTGTAATTTAATTAAATGAGACAATATGATGATAGGAAATTATAAATTTTATTTAACTTTTTTCGGAAAAATGCTAATTTTTTTCATTTTTGTGTTGTTTTGTAAAAACTTTATTTGTTTGAAAATGTGTATAATAAACATGTTTTACGAAGCATATTTATTGTTGTTGTTCTATTTTGGTGAATATTTTAATCTGTTTGGGTTACGCGCGGCAAACACTTTGGGACAACTTTGCCAAAGAGATTGAAAAGCTATTAAATTTTTTCTCGGTGCTACGAATAACGAAACAAGTAAAAAAGCCAAACAAATTTTTTAGATTGAGTGGTTGCGCAATATATTTGAAATTATTATTTAAAATTGTTGATGTTTTATAGTTAATTTTCCTTTAATTATTTATAATAATCAAATTAATAGTAGGTTTCGAGAAAGGCACTCAACGATAGAACAGGTACATAGGATTACTGATACTATTGAGGAGGCGCTGGAAAAAAAGGAAGTATGTTCAGCAATATTCTTAGACGTAGCCCAAGCATTTGATAAGGTTTGGCACCGCGGTCTAGAATTTAAGCTCCAACGAGATCTGCCAAAACAACATTTTGAATTGCTAAAGTCTTACATCAACGACCGTTACTTCCGGGTGAGACAGGACGGAGAATACTCTAAACTGAAGAAAATATTGGCAGGGGTTCCACAAGGCAGTGTTCTAGGCCCCGTATTATACCTCCTGTATACGAATGATCTACCAGACATAGAAGAAGCTAGAATAGGAACGTTTGCTGATGACACAGCTGTTATGACCACCGATGCTAGTATCGTTGAGTCCACCAGGAAACTACAAAATGCTATTAATATAGTGGATAGCTGGACAAAACGATGGAGGATAACACTTAACGAATCGAAATCAACACATATCACCTTTACAAATAGGAAATTAGAATATATTCCGATTAGTCTGAATTCACAACCAATTCCATATTCTGATAATGCTAAGTATCTCGGCATGACGCTAGACTCTAAACTCAGGTGGAAAGCGCATGTTAAAAAGAAAAGGCAAGAACTGAATTTAAAATTCAGAAAAATGCACTGGCTTATTGGAAGAAACTCCGAACTTACAACGCACAACAAACTGCTGCTATATAAACAAATCCTAAAACCTATCTGGACGTATGGTATTCAGCTTTGGGGCTGCGCAAGAAAAACTACAAGATCATTCAAACATTTCAAAACAAAGTACTACGTAGCATTGTGAATGCTCCTTGGTACATTAGAAATGACAATCTCCACCGAGACCTAAACATGGAATACGTCAGCGATGAAATAAAAAAATTTGCAAGGAGTCATGTATACTGCGACTGCAGCAGCATGACAACGAGGAGCTGCGGAACCTACTGGATCGCGCCAATGGACCAAAGCGCCTAAAAAGAACAAAGCCTTTAGAATTAGTGGTTCCTTGAGCCGCTTAAATCAAAGGACTAGCAGAGCTGGGATGAAGCAATAGGTCTCATTCCATAAGAATAGACTACAAAAATAATAAAGCAGTTACTAGATAATCTATATGATTAGTTGTAATATTATACAGAAATAAAGATTTCTTAAATAAAAAAATAATAAATAAATAAATTAATAGTCAGGTTAAAATCGTGTTTAATATTCAGTCAATATTCAAGTTTATTCAAGTCTAGTCAAATTAACAGTCAAATCCACAGATGCTATTAAAGTTAGCCGAAAGTAAAAAAATCGATAATTCAGATAGTGCCTTCGCTATCTCACCCGAAAATATAATATACTATAGTCCGGTCAATCTAGACATTTGAAGGTACATAAATTCGCATCAAGCTGAAAATTGATAGAATTGTTAAAAATGTGATTATAAATAAAACTTAAAAATTCCCCATCATTCCCGTGTATGGAAAAAATTTTACTCGAGGTCAAAGGTCAGTCTTATCATAAAAATATATTAGACAAAAATTGTAGGTCATCATATTATCTATCAAAAATGTATCAGTGCTTTTTTTTCTACGAGCCACCTTTTCTGAGATATAACGATTCAAAAAGTTGTTCAACTTGTTATGGGCATAATATGCACACGTTTCCACGCCACCTATGAGGTAGTGTACTTATCGCGTTTTTTTAACGTGGTTTCCACAGTAGGCCTACTCCACGGGTAAGTTGTGATCCTGTTTAATTTAAAACTATTGCAAAATTATGGAAATTTGTAAATATTGTAAAAGATAAAAAGCGATGTAAATTAAAAAAGTGGTAAATTTTATTCGTCTGAATTGTAACCGTCAAACTCTTCTTTGTTCTCGTTCTTCTTCTTCTTCCTCTTCTTGTTGTTCTTCTTCATCTTCATTCTGCTTCATTCTGACTTCATACCACGTTCAACAGTAACAACTTCACTTTCAGTTAAAAGTTTAGCACAAATAAAACAATATTCAGACATTTTTGTTATAAAAGTCAAAACAGCGATATAGGTTAGGATAAACACGTGATTTCACTACAGCGTGTCGCTCAAGACTAACGGTGTTTCATTTATTATAGCAGGTGTAAGACCCTAGCCACGCACACAATAGAACAAAAGACAGATGTTGTCCTCGAAGTTACACTGGCGTATGAAGTAAGGGACTGGGTTTCATTTGACCTGATATTCTTATAGTTATGTATATTTTATATTTTAAGTATAAGTTACAATCACCGATAGAAAAATATTTCAACATATATAACAGCTCTAGATAAGAGATGTATATACGTGGCGCACTCATGCATATTATGCCCATAACAAGTTGAACAACTTTTTGAATCGTTATATCCCAGAAAGGGTGACTCGTAGAAAAAAAGCACTGATACATTTTTGATAGATAATATGATGACCTACAATTTTTGTCTAATATATTTTTATGATAAGACTTACCGTTTCGCTGAAAATCGCGAAAAACTCATTTTTTGACCTTTGACCTCGAGTAAAATTTTTTCCATACACGGGAATGATGGGGAACTTTTAAGTTTTATTTATAATCACATTTTTAACGATTCTACCAATTTTCAGCTTGATGCGAATTTTTGTACCTTCGCTCTCATTTTTATGTCTAGATTGACCGGACTACTAGTATATTATACTTTAGCCGAAATTCATCAACCAACATGTTTCAGCCGATATATCTCAGCCGACATTTCTCAGCCGATATTTTTCAGCCGAAAGTATTTTTTATAACAAAAAATATTTGTTTTCTACAATAAAAATAAAAAACTTTCATATTTTTAGCAATATTAATTGTTCGGAAAAATTAATTTTCCTATTGGGAAACTCGAATTTAAATATATATCGTACATACAAAATTATAACATTTCTAAAAATTGAATGTTTAATCATGGTTGGAATGTAGATGAAATGAAAGGTCTTAGTAATGGTTACTTCTGAACAATTTTTCAATTCAACTATCACTATAAGCCATCACTTAAACCTTTTATTTTATCTACTTTCCAACCATGACACATTAAACGTTGAATTTTTAGAAAATTGCAGGCTTCTGAAAATTTTTCGATAGATAACTATCACTTAGCCTATTATTTCATCTATTTTCCAACCATGACACTTTAAACGTTGAATTTTTAGAAATTTTCAAATTTTATGTACGATATATTCAAATGAGTTTTTCCAGGCTTTCCACATGAAAAATGAACTGAAATTATTTATATGGGCAATTATCATTAAAACCTTTTATTTTATCGACTTCCAAACCACGACACTTTAAACGTTTAATTTTTAGAAATTTTCACATTTTGTATGTATGATATATTCAAACGGATTTTCCCAGGCTTTCCACACGAAAAGTGACCTAAAACTATTTCCCAATGTAATTATCACTAAAGCCTTTCATTTTATTTACTTTTTAACCATGACACTTTAAACGTTGAATTTTTAAAAATTTCCAAATTTTGTGTGTACGATATATTTCCACGAGTTTTCTTAGGCTTTCCACAATGAACTGAAATTGTTTCTATGAGCAATTATCATTAAAACCTTTTATTTTATTTACTTCCAATAAACGTTCAATTTTTAGAAATTTTCAAATTTTGAATGTATGATATATTCAAACGAGTTTTCTCAAGCTTTCGACATGAAAAGTGATTTCAAATTTCCTAAAGTAACTATCACTATAGCCTTTCATTTCATTTACCTTTTAACCATGACATTTTAAACTTTGAATTTTTAGAAATTTTCGAATTTTTAATGTACGATATATTCAAACGAGTTTTCATAGGCGCTGCACATGAAAAGTGACGTAAAATTAATTCCCAAAGTAGCTATCACTAAACCCTTTCATTTTATTTCATTTCCAACCATGACACTTTAAACGCTCAATTAAAAATTTTCAAATTTTGTATATACGAGTTTCCCAATAGTAAAATGAATTTTCCGAACAATTAAAAATACTGTAAATATAGTTTCGTGTTTAAGAGGTGACGGTTTCCGTTTTTTATTTTTGTTGTAGGAAACAAATATTTTTGGTATCAAAAAATTCTTTCGGCTGAAAAATTTCGACTGAGAAATGTCGGCTGACAACTTTTGGCTGGAGCATATCACTCTTTAACATAACATGTTATATTTTCGGCTGATGTAGCAAAGACACTACCTGCAATATCGACTTTTTTTCTTAAAATCAATTATAAAGACAATGGTATACGCAATAGTCAAGTCAATACTCACGTCAACGGTCATGTCGACAGGCAAGTTAATAGTCAAATCCACAATCAGGTTAATAGCCAAGTTAACAGTCAAGTCAATAGTCAAGTAAATAGACAAGTCAATAGTCAAGTCAATAGTTAAGTCTACAGACAAGTCAGTCGAGTCAGTAGTCACGTTAATTGTCAAATCAATAGTTAAATTAATAGGGAACTCAATAACCAAGTCAACAATCGTCAAGTAATTGGTCATGTTTTAAGTAATTGATTTCACTAAAACATGATGTAAAGGTTTCTCCGATTTTAGCACGTATCATACTATCAGATATGTATGAATATATCTGATAGTATATCAACTTTCAAAAACTCCATTTGAAGAATCGGATAATCGATCAAGTCAATAATAAATAAAGTTGTTTTTCCCAATAATGTTAACGTTATCGGATTATCATCAGAAATAATCCATAATAAAATGTTTTTAATTTTACAAAATTAATTATAATGCTTTTTATCAGTATTGTGAAGTCTTATTTTCAATTAAAATTACTCTGCTGGAAAACTATACACAATGAAAAATCAGGAACGAGCTCAAAAATAAAATTTTAATTGTTTTTCAGAAAAAATAAAATGTGTATCGTAATTAAATTATATAACACAATGAAAATCTTTATTATCTGTTTCAAAATTCTGACACTCTGTTGAACAAAAAATGTAAAAAGATTTTTTATATGTCACAGTAAAAAAAATTTTCACGTAAAAATAACAAATTTTCTTAGATGGGCACACACTTTTATACGTTTCGGATTTTGTTATTTTTACCAGGCTATGTTGTTGCTTATTTACCTACATTTTTGGGATGACACATTTCTCTGAACATAAAAAAAATTACGTTTAATTGGAAAATTTTATTATATCAAGTTTGTTGTTTTTATAATTTATAAAAATTTTACTATGCACACGCAAATATTTGGCATTAGAAATGTAAATAAAAAAAAATAATTTGGAAAAATAGAATATACATAATTTGGAAATTTTCCACGTATAACATATACATAAAGGGTTTACAGATGGAAGCGACATATGTGACGTCTGGCTTAGTATTTATGCGAGTAGGTCATCTTTAATTAAAATTTTATAAATAAGCGGCGGCATGTTAAGTAATTATAAAGTGTTATAAGCCCAAGTGCAAAACAAGTAATAAAATGAAATCTATCTATATAATATATGGGATTGCGATATAAAATAAATTTATTTTCTACGTCAACCGCAAAGTTCAACATAATTAACAGTTTTATTCATTTTGTGGGGTTGACTTTTGAACCTAATATGTGCATGTGTTTTGAAAATGTAGTTAAATACATTTGTGAAATAAAATAATTTACGCTGCCATGAAAATTTAATACATTGAAAATTATAATGATGGCATTTCCGGAAATTACCTGGATAGGGAAGAAATAATTGATAAACGAAACAGAAGTCAAATTCATTCTAGCTAAAAGAGACGCAGACTTCGATAAAATATCGGAAAATGGTGACGTTTGAACATAATGTGGGTTGGGAGCCCTGGGGTGACATGCTATCAAAGTTTGTGTCTCGCTTGTCTAGAATAAAATGGGACACCTTTCCATTTTTTTAATATTTTCTAGCCTGCTAGATTATAAATTGTGATATTTCTACTTCATTTCTATCATTAAGTAATTTTTTTTGAGACTTGAATGAGTTTGGAGAACATTTGCGACAACAATAGAACAGAAATAATTCATAACCGAAACAGCCGCCAATTTCAATTTAGGAAAAAGAGACAACATTCGATAAAGTATCAAAAATGTGATGTAACATGTCACCCCTGAATTTTGAAAATAGGATATTTATCGTAATTTCGCTGAAATAGAAGAATCGTTCTCCAAACCGTAACGGTATTATCGTTCAATAGGGAAGAACAGTACCAAAACAAAAATTTCCGTTCGATGCAATTTTTAATTAATAATAAAAATAAAATAAATAATAGCCGTAAAGGAAAGAAAATTTGTATATTTATTTGTTATATTATATCATAAAATTGGATTACTGCAGGCCAATTGCTAAACTGATGTGGCGCAACTAGAAGAATCCGCAAGCATTGGTTTGAAGCATAGAAGAGTCCACAAGCAAATTGCAAAGAGCCTAATATTGTCAGTACCTATGGACGAAGAAATGGAGAATAAAACTTAGTAAAACAAAATCCGTTCACGTAAACTTCACCTAGAAAAAGGCCAACTGGATACATGGCAAAATATCATGCTAAGCATGGCTATTAATAAAATTAAATGATAACCTCCATATAGACCGGCAGTTGAACTTCGTTAGTGAAGAAATAAGGGGACTGTCAAAGAGCTACAACTCTCTAATAGATTATTAGATGATTTCCGAGATATGTCCACCTCTGTGTTTGGAGGAATTGTTGATCATTTTCTATGCTGTTATTAGTTGATTTAAAATAATTGAATGATTTAAATTTTACCGCACAGGGTTTTATTGCAATTTTATGGATCATTTTAGAAGGATTTGAACAAAAACGAACATTTTTAACAACTGGGAATACCGGCGGTATTGGTCATCCAGCAGCAGTACGCCTCTTCCACCAGCCCTGGCTACGATTAAATGAACTTACAATCATTAATCAGAAAATAACGCAGTAACGTAACCTAGTATTAAGAAATTTGGAATTCTTGCATTGATAATTAGATGAAAATTTTAAAGTACAATGACTGTGAGGATTTATATGAAAATTTTGATTACAGTTAAACCCTTTATCATTCCAGCATTATAGGCTGGCATGAAGCTATGCAATGCGCAGATGTTAACTTAAATGGGTCCTATAGCTGTACGTCTTTGATTTGGCAGATATGCGTAAAGTAGGACGGAAAAAAAGAACTAAGAAAGAGCAGGGGGTGTTTTGGCCCCAGAACAGATGGCAGGGATTAAAAACAAAATCAAAAATTCCGCTAAAGTGTAAACCAGATAGATAAACGAACGTGGACTAGTACTACATAATTACATTCGTTGATCGGTAAGAACACACACGAATATCCATATGCTATTTATAATTTATGTATTTTATATTTCTGTTATATATAGTAAATTAACCCGCCTTTTTGTAAATATATAATTGATTTGTGTAAAAATGAAAAACTTTTAATCACCCATGTTTGAATTTTTGGTAAATATTCTGAGGGTGATTATTGAAAAAATGTCCGAAACGATTGACCTTTATCAGACCAGGCACGGAATTTTATCTAATCTTAATTTAATAACGTACTGCTCTTGAAAATTTTTGCAATCTAATCGTAAGCATGTATATGCCAAAAATAATTCTCATATATAACAAAAAATGCTTATATGATAACATCCATCATCATTGTATTGTGTATTACATACTGTCACTATATACACTAAACAGTCTGTGAACCCTTATCACCCCGAGATATTCAACAAAAAACGTGCTTCACTTGAAAAACATTTTTTTTTTGTCGATTATCAGAGTATAGCACGATATTTTATCGAGCGACTATTTGTTGTCTATACCACCCAAAAATATGAAATTTATATGGTATATCGCCATTCAGACGGTCGATAAAATACATCAATTTGGGTTAATTATTTTCAATTACAAATGAAAATTTTGTTTTGTCTGCTATAATTATAAATACAACGACAACCTCAAAAAATATATACCAGCAGCAGCAAACACAAAAAAATGAAAAATTAATTAATTTTCACATTTTCACTACGAGTTAAAAAAAAATATACGAAACGATGAAAATTTATTACGTAGAAAAAGGACTGCGGAGTGCGGGGTACTGTAAAAATAAATTTTCAGGTTCATCACAATTTTACGCTTTGTAATTAAAATTTATCGCTTTACGTCTGGAATTTTAACGCAAAATAATGCCGTAGCAAATTTATGTAATAACCGAATTTATGGATACCCGGATGTGTACAGCATTTTGGCAACTTTTTCAAAATTGGCTTCATCCGAACCTGCCAAATACTTAATCTGTTGTAATTAATATTTTTGTAGTATATTCTTGGTGCGACATTCTTTATTGGTTTGTTGAACATAGAATAAAGTGACACTCAAAATCACAGCATTTTAGGGAGTTTTAGGGACTTTTATTAAACACTTGTGTTTTAATTCGCAAAATTAGATTTTTTGAATATTTTAATTAGTTTTTTTTAGTGTAAAAATCACTCGATCGATTTTGACTTGTTACTTAATCATCAAGAGTATCTACTGTAGATACTCCTGATGATGACCTAACAATTCGAAATCGATCGAGTGATTTTTTAAACTTTTTGAACAAATTTTTTAATTAAAATATTCAAAAAATCTAATTTTGCGAAATAAAAAACAAGTGTTTAATAAAATGTGTTTAATAAGTATTAGTGTGTTTCGCCAAGTGCCTACGGCAAATAGCGTAAAAAGTAAAAAAGTTTTAGGGAGTTTTTCCTTATTGGCTTCATGATATTTTTATCAGCCTTATGCTTGATGGTCCAATTTTGAATTTTTCTACACGCTCGTAACGTAATTTCAGCTCTCACAACGAGGATGTTTTTTGCAACACTTGTGCTAACCCCTTTGCGTTGAAACTGAAATGGGTTAATGGCTAATATTTGCATTTTAAAATTTCCGTGTATTTTAGAATATTCCGATAACTGCATCTCTTGTACCTGAGTTTTGGTCCGGTGTCTTTCTCTTCCAAATAATTTAGGAATAGCTGATAAGATAGAAATACCGCGGCAATTTTCGATATCCGTTCTCCGTCCACTCTTGGGGATTATGATAAGGAAATTCTCCAAGCGCAAATCTCAAATTGAAGAGGTACGTCAGCGCTTGAACCAATGCACAAGCATATGCTCTTTTAATAAAAGAGGGCAAATTTTTTCCGGACCACAACTCATTCACAGTTAAATTCAACAGAGCATACAGAACGTCATCGGTAGTAAACTGAAATTAAATGTTTGAATTTTTTACTAAAATCAAAATCGTCATTCTCTCTCGAAGAAGAACATACGCATTTTCAAAAAATGCTGCATACCTGTCAGTGAATCTTTGTGGATCACTAACAGTCAAATACTTGAGAGGCATTAGTGAGATTATATTTCTATAGTTCCGTTTCGAATTAACATAGCTGTTTCTAATATTCGATTCAAGCTTGAATTATGAATTATGTGAGAAATAATTTAAAAGATTAAATTGAGGTCTGAGAGCACTAAATATTTCATAATTTACGACGAACGGATTCATTTTGTATTTTTTATGAGGTTTAGATTTCTGATTTTTTAGGCCAGATATACACGACGATTAAATCAGGACTCACATGCCGACAAAACTACAGGCGAACGAGGAATAAATTGATCAATGGCCAACTTCATTATTTTATAAAACTGATCTATATAGAGCATCTAAACTATCCGTTTTATGTCGAACCCAATTAATATTGTTCAGAAATTCATTTAAAGCATCATATTTTAAAGTTGAAAGACTCACGATATTTAAAATTTAAAATATTAATTATACAATTTTCAAAAATTAATTGGATGAGAAGTAGTAATTCCACTGGCATGAGCACTAGATCGAGGATATTTCTGCTCTGGTTTTCGATTTTGTTAATCTGTTTTAGTCTGGTTGAACAAATTGAGTATATCACGAGGTCTGAGGTTAAATCACCATTGAATGATAGATTAAGATCTCCCAAAATTATCACAGAATCAATAACTATCAACACCAGCTTTCTATGAAAAGTAAGTTTGACAGCCAAAATCTCCATCTCGTTACTCTCCAGGTCAATAATATAGTTTACAAATAACGTATATCTTTGAAGACAGCTTGCAGAAGTCTGCCATCTCTCGCCGCCGAGTGGAGATTCGAATAACAATCGCAGCTGAAAAAATAGTAGTCCGGCGTGAAATACTCTGCAGAACTGTGCGAATTTGTTAGCCATGTTTTTTGATACAAATGACATCATACGGATTCAACAATAATTTAATAAACTATAATTTATTTAATATAAACGCTGTTCGTATTAAGTTTGTATTATGTTAGACGTGCACCAATTTGACTTTCTTGCTTCAACTGAAACGTTTCTTAACAGTAAAATTACAAACCGGTCACTTCACATTAATAACTACAAAATAAAATGTTCTGATCGAGTGAATAATACACGTTGGAGTGGGGTTTGCCTTTATTTCCGTGAGTCTTTAGAAATCAAAAAAACATTTGCTGGTGTATTTGGTAAAGTGGAAGTTTTAGCGTCGGTACTTGAAGGTTGTGGTGGTAAAATTCTTATTTTGATTATTTATAATCCTCCAGCAGCTTGTTCTGAAGATATTGATAATTTACAAATGATTTTTTCTCAATATTTATCTCAGTATGTAAAAATTATTTGCTGTGGTGACTTTCAATATTATGTTAGTTAATAATAAATTTACTGATTGTCTAAATTTATACAACCTGTATTATTTACCGTTTGGACCAACTAGATTAGAAAATGCCTTATTGGATTTAATAATATATAAATTTCACATCACAAAGAAAATATTATATGGACAGCTGCCTTGCTCCTGCTATATCTGATCATGATTTAATTTTTGCCAGTTATAAATTTTGTCGAGTCAGAGATAATGTTAACAACTCTAAAGTATTATGGAATAAATTAAAATCATTGGCTGTTTCATGTAAATCAAGTGAAACACCTATTGTGTTTTCAGCTGAAGAAATTTTGAATGGACTCCGTAAATTAACTGACTGTAAAGGTGTTCTGCCTTGATATGATTCTGAATTTTTTTGTAAAATATATGGTGCTGAATGCAGTTCAAACTGTCAAATCAGATCTGATAGCATTTGTTACCTTATCAAATCTATTTCAAATTAATAAAATTATTTCTTGATTTATTCTTACCTCAAATCATTTTCATTATGAACCAATGTTTGACGAAATATGTTTTTCCTAATTTTTGGAAGGTAGCTTCTATCATTTCTCTTCCTAAGAAGGATGTAATTGGCAGTACTGATGATATTCGGCCGATAAGTATCTACTTTATCGATGGTACTTGAGAAGATAATGAAAATTCAAATCAATGTACACCTACACAGGTTTAATTTTTTAAGCAAATTCCAATCGGGTTACAAATCTAATCATAGCACTACTGCTGCTCTTGTGCATATTGTTGATGACATAAAGCAAAATATATATAAGAGGACTCATGTAGACTTTCCGAGGCTAATCTATCTTACTTTTGGCAATCTGTATAAACCTAACAAGAAAAATAAACTATAAAATAAATATGCCGATATGTTTTTACGATACATATATATGGATTAAATATAGAAAAAATTTAAATTTGTGTATATACTTATATTAAAACTATAAAATAAGATTAACCTCGGAAAAACCTGCCTATAAAATTTGCACTACTTGATTTCTCTTATATATTTATTGCTCGATGTTGATGATTTATCAACAATTTTGGATAAGGGAAATTCATTTGTAATTTAGATTTTTCAAAGGCATTTGATTGTGTTAATCACATACGTACTCTTGCTTCAAATACATTTAGCTATATGTATTATACATTTTCGGGTGCTGCCATTAGTTTACTTCATTCTTATTTGAGCAATCGTAAACAATTTGTTAAGCAAGGTGATGATGTTTCTGATATGTGTGACGTAATCACTGGTGTACCTCAGGGTTCTATATTAGGGCCTTTACTTTTTTCTTTTTATATTAATGATCTTCCTTCGTATATTGTAAATTGTCGATTTCATCTTTATGCTGATGATTTGCAACTTTATATTGGTGGCGACTTTTCAAGGTTAAATGAGATTGTTATGAAACTTAATACAAGCCTGAGAAGTATTTCGATGTGGTCTAAAAATAATTCACTTTCCATTAATGCGCGTAAAAGTAACGCATTATTCCTGACTAGAAGTAATTCACTTAATATGATGCCTGAAATTTTCTTGGATAATGATATAATTTCATTTGCTCCAAATATTAACAACTTGGGATTAATATTAAATTCTAAACTTAGTTGTAATGATCACATTAACTCATTGTGCCAACGTGTGAATTATAGTTTGTATTCACTTAGGTTAATAAAAAAAAATTGCCCCATTAATCTACGGATATTATGCTGGTTAAAAGTTTAATTATACACTCAGAAACAAGAAATGATAAATACATGATTGCATTTACCATAATATCATCATTGTATGTTAAATACAATTATTTAAATGATTGATTTATCATACTATGATTGATTTTATCATACTATGATATTCTTGATCATTCTTCTTGATCTTCTTCATCATAACAATGATGATCACTCATAATTTTTTTTTTCAGTGATCATCATT
Organism: Nephrotoma flavescens; assembly: GCA_932526605.1. NCBI lineage: Eukaryota > Metazoa > Arthropoda > Insecta > Diptera > Tipulidae > Nephrotoma > Nephrotoma flavescens. Next base: position 285,386,541 of record OW052221.1, on the reverse strand, counting down.
GTTATGATAATGAAAATGAAGAAGAATGATCAGGAATATCTTAGTATGATAAAATCAATCATAGCATGATAAAATCAATCATTTAAATAATTGTATTTAACATACAATGATGATATTATGGTAAATCCAATCATGTATTTATCATATTTTTTTTCTGAGTGTATTTTTGAATGTGACTTGTTTGAGTTTTACTGTTACAGAACTGCTGTTTTTATATTTCGTATTATTAAATCGGGGTAGTATCAACTTGCCTATAAATAGGACGAATATTTATAACCATTCTAGTTTGATAAATAAATACTCATTTTCCAGCACCAAAAAGTACATTTCATGCAATATTGATTGAATTGCGCTAGAGTTGTGTTAATAAATAGACTTACTCGGTTGAACTTCGGAAAGCTTGCTGAAGGAGTTCGAAAACCCACGAACTAAAACTTTTTCCAAGATATACTGTATTGCAAATTAAACTGCTTGTTCATTTGTTGTTGACGGATCGAAATGACTGACGTAAAAAGTTGCCTACTAAAAGGCACCTTAATAGCAACAAGACCATTATCAGCACAAGTTTCAAAAGCATCTACTAGTGTTGGTATACATGAGTTCGCGATGGAGTAGTCTTAATATTTATTTATCGACATAACCCCCTTCCACGATAGTTTCGTGGATTACGATTCGGATGACGAAATAATGAATGCAAATTCGTTTAGCTACTATGAAAGCGATTCAATATGTTTCTCTCGATTTTCGCGATATTCGAAATCGTACCTTTTATTTACGAGTAATAAAGTTGGATTGCACGATCCATTCCTTACAGCAAGTACACATAAAAACACCATTCTCCCGAAGGTGTAAGATAGCTAGATTTAAATCGGCATCAGAAGTAAAATCTGTGCCTTAACGAGGAGGGGTTTGCGGGTGAGGAGGAAAATAATGGTTTCCATGGTGTAGAAAATAACAAAGCTTATATTAGTCCTATTTAGTTACGTAGGTATAGATCAAGTGTTTTGTAACTAAAGCACACAATTTTTCCATAAAATTCGTAATAATTTCCAAAAACCCTGCGACATTGCCAAGATTGAACTCGCTTTTTGAATCCAAAATAAAACCTAAGTAACCACAAGAAGTTGTAAAAGGGCACCAAGACAACAGAAAAATTGCGTGTATCTTCAAGTCACCTACGCATACTGGATTGGAAAAGATCACCGATAAACATAGAGCAAGGCAAATAGTGAAACTGCATTACCCTATTTCATGTAGTTGCTATTTTACAAAACTTATTTTCCATTATTGAAAGTTTTCAGGGCGTACAATAAGCTGAAAATCTTAGTGCGAATGCCCAATATATTTTTCCCATGAAACGCATTCGCGCTTTGCTATTACATGATTTCTACAACAAAATAATTTAATTGATTTTAATTTATATGAATTTAATTTATTAACGTCTCAATTTTGTTTTAATTCTTTTTAACACATTTCTATTATTATAAGTAAAACTTTACTTTAGCGATCTTTAAGCATATATTTACATAAGTAGTAGTATACTAGTCAGACAACAACAAAAATAAACTATCGCACTTATTTCATTCATCTACACATTGAGTACACCATGCCATGATGAGTCAACGTCTTTAGTTTGATAAATTTATTTGTGATCGTTTTTAGTTTGTATATAGAAAGGAAATTAGTAAATCGTATACTCGTATTAGATGTATGAATGCGGTTGCTTTATGTACGATGAGCTATAATAAGGGGGATGGGCAATGAATATTGAAGTTTTAAAAGTATTTTTTTGTATTGTTTGTTTTCATTTTTTTAAATTGACTCTAATTGAATCGTTGAGTCGATTGACAACTTTATTTATAAATGTAAGTATGACGTATTGCAATGATGAATTGGTCATAATTTTAGATTTTTGATAGCTATAAATAATTTATGGTATGCTATATTTTTATATATAGCACACGTGAAGAAAAATATTCTTATTGGTTTGGAGGGTTTCGATTGCTAATTCGGAATTTTAAAATTTGCCAATTTGAGTTACCTATATAGATTGTATATTCATTATATTGCTACTTAAATTATTTGTCTTGAAGAATACCTCCAGCTCCAAGTTAGTTTTTAAAACCTGATTAGTTAAACTTTAATTAATTAAACCTAAATGGTATTCGTAATGTACACGAGCGCTTAAAAACATGTGTAGGTATATGCTACGGGCTGATTTTATACAAACTCGTGATCCATCGAACAATTTAAATGGATCCAAATTACGAAGCATAATCGTGAAGCAACTTTCAAAAATGTCATTTGAGGTGGCATCTCGTATTTGCATTAATTCAATAAAATCAGGTTCTTCACTTATTTGGAAATTTTATTTTACGAAATTAACAACAAATCCAATTGGAACATACAATTTGGATAAAAATGCAGTGCAAACTCGATGGACGCAACACATAGTAATTGCAAATATTCGATACTTGCAACAATGTAAATTTTGTATTATAAATCTTTAGAATTGCAACCGATTAAAATTTTAACCCGATAATTGCAATTTTAAAAAAGATTATTCGATTTCGCGAATAAACATTATTCGAAAGTCGTTTTTCAATATCGTTAAAAAAGAGATAGATCCTACCGGATTTTATTCGCCTGTTTATTACTACTCTTCTAGAACGAGTACACTGTTTAACAAATGCAATAAAATAACATTTCTCTCTTTTTAAAATTCGAATATAAACATAACGTAGAATATTTATAAGTGAGGTTTAGTTTAAATTATAAAAATGCGTTTAACAATATCAAGAATTAAAAAAATCAAAGTCTAATTACAAAATACGCCAATTCGCATTTCAATCCATTATCGAAGATTAAGGCTATCAAATCGTGTGAATTAGAATGGAACGAACTTTATAAAACAAAAATTTTGATTCAGCAAAATTGACACATCCTATTGTCACCCGCTATTTTAAAGAAAAAATACCGGGCAATTTAAAGCTAGTAATGGCTGGTTCGTAGGTTCAAGAAACGACATGAAATTCGTTAACTGAATATCTGTGAAGAAAAACCATCAAACAAACCAGATGGTGTTGATGATTTTAAAAAAATGTTGCATGATGAAATGAATCACTTGAATTTATCATTCGACAATGCGGATGAATCTGGTTTATTTTGGAGGAGTCTTCCAAATAAAACGCTTGTTCACCATAAACAAATATGTGCACCAGGTCGAAAAGTTTCTAAAGAACGGATTATTTGTTTGGCATGCACAAATACATCGGACAGTCACAAATTAAAACCTTTTGTAATCGGAAAAGCTTAACAACCAAGAACTTTTAAAAAAATATCGGGCAAACAAAAATGCATGAATGATATTAGAGTTGTTCAAAGAATAGTTTGAAAAACATTTTATTACGGATGCAAGAAATTCGGTAATTTGATTTACGTGCTAGACTTAAAAAAACTTAAAAAATTATTTTTTGTAGTTTTCGAACAATCTGAGCCGGAATAAAAGGCATTCTTATTGTTAGAGAATGCTCCCTGCCACTCAAAGGATGGAAACTTATGCAATTTTGATGCGGACTTCCGATAAACTGTATCGCATTGATTCAGCCAATGTACCAAAACGAAATCAATTTAACCAAATTAACGTATAAAAAAATTGTTAAATAATTTGCACAAGAAATCAAGTGAACACGATTTTGAAACTGCATTAAAAAGGATTTATTTGGACGATGTGGTTAGTTTCCTGTCCAACTCATAGAAATATCTCGAGTCAGCCAAAAGTTACTAAGTGCTGGAAATAAATAATGCCGGAAATTAGAGCGAAACAAGAGAGGGCAGGCAATTTTAATCCAATATTGACTTTTCTATATAAGATTTCACCTAACGTAGTCCTAGAACAGGAAGCTAACGGGTGGATAACCGGAAATTCCTTGCCTAAATAGATTAACGGGGTGGAGTTAACAAGAGTTAGAAAATGAATCCGAAAAAGAAGTCGAAATTTTTTGAAAATGTTCAAGTTAAACATGAACAAGACGTTAACTTTTTTAATGCTCTTTTAGATAGGGCAGAACTAAACAAAGTTCTTGCAGAGGATGTTTTCTGAATGTCTCTTAATTAAATTGAATTGTATACGAAGTTATAATTTTGGTGTAATTTTTCATTAAATTTTTCATTGTTTAACTTTTACTCAATATTTGCAACTTTTCGATATTTGCACTAATGTATTTCCCCCGCGGTATGGTTAAATTTTGATTATGGACATTTTTTCCGTAGAGTGGCTATTTTTCGGGAGAAATTACAAATATTTTGCAATTGACACATATAATATTCTCTACATTGTCTTTATAATCTACATATTTTAGCGAAGATTACGCATTTTCTACATGTTACGTAAACAATGAGTTGTTTACGTGCAGAGGCATATTATTGATTCTAGCCTTCTGTGTTATGTTCTGTCTTTTCCTGGGAATAGTCAATTGGCAAAATATTTTTGTTGGAATTGAATTTTTTGGCCTACTGAGGGAATTAGTTATTATGAAACAAAGTTGAATTGAAATTTATTTTTCCATATAAAAAAAGTCTGGGAACAAAAGTTTCCAATTTATGAAAAAGAAAAATGCACTTCAAACAAAAATACTATGAATTTTTTGCCCAACTATCCGTTCTCAAAGAACGTCCGAATTCGGCAAATGAAGAAAGAAAAGAGTAGTGTAAATTTTTATTTCCATATTGAAACTGGCTAGGAAAATCTAAATTCTCTATTTAATTTTTATCTTAGGACCCAATTTTGGTCGAAAAACGGGAATAAAATTTATGAGTCTTACCTTTGTTTCACATACGTACTTGACGTAAATATTGCATTTTTCCGCTGTTTGTATCAAACAATTATATGATTTAATGTTTTAGGTCTAGTAGGTAAGTAAAACAAATGTAATTAATTCTCATAATTTTTATTCCCATTTTTTGACCAAAATTCGGCCCAGATAAAAAAATTTAACCAGAAATAATATATATTTTACCTGGAAATACTAGGGTAAATTCTCATCCCGTGAAACAATTAAAAGGTAAACGCACCTGCAACGATTTTCTCATTTGTATTTAATCCACGCTCACTGATACCATCCATCGACAATCATTTTAATTTTCGCTGTCATATCCGGAAGCAAAATCAATATCAACTTTCTCGGTTGATTCGTTCCAGTTCGTATGACTGATATTGATCTTAACCATTATATCGACAATTTTGAACATCAGTCGAACATCAATCGGGTTGGTTTATATGTTGACAAGCTAAAAATCATCATATTCAGATCACGTTCACCACACACATACATAGGGTTTAAACTGAGCTATCTGATTATATATGTGAGTCCCCTGGGAAATCTAAGATCTGTGAAAAAAAATTTGAAAATTTATTCAAATCCATGAAACTTCTAGCTAGCATGTATGGTCCAGTAAATATCATCATAACCGAACCTGTTACGAAACTATCGATAGTCATTCAATTTAATTTCAGCATAGAAGAATGTTTATTCCTCAATGATTTCAGTTAATTGGTTGTTCTTACAATAAATCGGGTTCGTAGCTTATTTGGGAATGTCAATTGGGTAAAATTTCATTTGGCGAAAATACCAAAGTTTCCAATTGAGAATAAAATAAAAAATTAAAAATTTTCAAATTTTGGAAATCATGGCCAAAATAATCATATTTGCCTCGTTTTTACAACATTGATGGGAAATTTCCTGACCTATTCGAATATATGAAAGAGAACCAGTAAACATTTCTTGGATAGGCGATATAATCGTATACTTTAAAATGTCTCTAGATAAGTTAAAAATTATTGTTATTATATTCCGTTCACTACACACATTAGCCTTTAACTGAGTCATACGACCATGTAGGTGACACCGCGTGAACATCTCTATAATTGGTTAAATAAAATTTGAAAATTTGTTCAATTCCATGAAACTTTTACGTCGTGTATGGCATAGTAAATATCATCATAACCGAACCTCGATCAGAACTATCGACAGTAACTTTGAACTATCGAAAAGTATAAACGTGACTCTGTGAACATTAGTTCGTAGCTTCTTTGGTAATGGTAATTGGTTCCAATTAGAAAAAATACGAAAATTACAATAATAAATTTAAATTTTGGAAAATCATCATGTGTGCCTCATTCTTACAACATTGATCAACAATTTCCTGACCTATTCGAATATATGAAAAAGAACCCTTGAAAATTTTTAGGATACGCAATATAACCTCGTAAACGTCAAAATGTCTCTATAGACAAGTTAAAAATTATCATAGTTAGATCCCGTTGACACACTCATAGGGATTTGACATATCTATCTGACCATATAGGTAAGACACAGTGAACATCTCTAGGTTCGGATACAATTGAAATGTTATTAAAATTCACGAAACGTCAATGTCGTGGAGTAAATATCATCATAGCCGAAACTTGTTCAAAACTACCTACATATAGTCGATTCTTTGAACTACCCTAAAGTATTCATACGCCCTTAGGGTCCGTGCCTCCTCTTGGGAATGTCAATTTAGTAAAAGTCCAATTGGCGAAAATACCAAAATTGAAAATTGAAAATTAAGAAATTTTAAATTTTGGAAACCTTGGTGAAAATCATCATATGTGCCTCGTTTTTACAATATTGATCTGAAGTTCCTGACTTTTCGAATATTTGAAAGTGAACGTGTCTCTGGTGAACGTATTTCTGGTATAGGCGATAAAACCGTAAACGTAAAAATGTCTCTAGTCAAGATAAAAGTCATCATAATTAGATCCCATTCACCACACATATTGGCTTTTGACTGCTGAGTTATACGACCATTTAGATGAGATCCCGTGAACATCTCTATAGGATTGGGGAAATAAAATTCAAAAATTTATTCATATCCATGGAACTTCTAAGTATCATGCATGGGTGTGTAACGAAATCTCAGTTTGTCAAAATCTAGTTTTTTTTTTTTCTAAATCTCGCTTTTGAAAATCTCGGTTTTCAAAATCTCGGTTTTTAAAATCAAAGTTTCAAAATCCCGGTTTTCAAAACCCCAGTTTTCAAAATCTCGGTTTTCAAAATCTCGGTTTTCAAAATCCCGGTTTTGTATAAAAAAACCCCGATTTTTAGGAAATCCGGTTTGAATTTTTAAAGTTTGGCATGTGGGAAAATGGGACTCTTAAATGATTTTTTGACAAAATTCAAAAATAATTTTGCGATAAAGTTCTAGAAAATGGCTAATAGGGGTGGAATGGATGGTGGGCTAAGTACCCGTGAGAGTTATCTAAGCCGTCAGCCTGTACAATTTTTTCATTTCAAAGTGTTGCATTAACAAAATATTGCTTTTTTATTAATCTTCAACTACAAAATGTTGCAATTGCAAAATTGTGCAAGTCCAAATCATGCAATTAAAAAACTTTATTAATTATTTTGTGCAATTATAACTAGAAGAAAAGAAAACCATGATTTTGAAAACCAAGATTTCGTAGTACACCTCAAGGGTAAGTTAAAAGTCGTCACAAGTAAATCCTGTTCACCACGCGGGGTTTTGATTTAACTATTCGGTCATAGGCTAGAGAGATCCGTGCTAGAGTTAAAAAACTTTAGTAAATTGTATCATAATTTTCTCATGTTTTCATCCCAATTTAACACATTTTCACAATCATTTTTCGTAGTAGCTTGTAATGTTTTGCTGGATGGGTACCCCTAACTTAATATTCTGGTGTCAAAAACCTTTGGCTACAAGATCAATATAGCTCAGTATATCATATTTCGTATCATATTTTAAGCGATGAACTTTTTTGAGTTGCAATTCGTAATATTTCCACATTTTCCGGGTTGTCAATTTACGAACAGAAGTTCTGATTCCTCGTGAAGTGTTAGCCTCTTACCTTTTCTTATTAAGATGCCTGGTTGGCACGTATATTGTAAATTCCTTAACATCAGAAAAAACTGTTTCTAATTTGATGTGTTTTCTTTTTTCACAACTTTGTAAGTTAGTGGCCGTCCTTGTTTGTGTATGCTAATGGAAAATCCATAATCAACCGACCATGAACTATATTTTCCAGCCTAACATATAATAAAATTGTGATGGTTGTCAAGAATAAAAATTTGTCTATTTCCAAGTAGATGGCAGAAATGCTAACGAAAATATTATTTTATGTGTATGTATGTATTATGTATTTAGAAAAAAGAAAATGTAAATTGAAACGAAATAGAAATTGGGAAAAAGTGAAAAATAAACATTTGACTATTTTCCATATCATCATACATCAATATTTGAATATGTAATATCAGCTTTTAATGGTGCGGTGGTGGCATTTGCATTTACAAGATATTAAATACTTCTCACATGTCATCATTTTATTTTGGATTGGGCGTATATTTCGTACACATTTCTAATCATAATCAAATATGTAGTGAAAAGCGGGAAACTCGCCTGGAATTTATTTTCTATATAAAACTCGTTTGGTACCACGATAAAAATCGTTACACGCACAAACAACAAAATTGAAAATAAACAATTTCTTAATACTGTTTTTCCTGATTTTATGTATGATGTTGACAACGAACGATGACTATAATTTGAGAATTAATCCGTTTTTTATTGCCATACAGTGGCATCGTATTACGCATTTTTCCCAACATTCATTTATTTTGATAATATGTACAAACAAAAAACATACACACGCACCCAAATATTTTGATTGTTGTGGCTGTCATTACTTATTTTGATTGAGCCACTTTGATTGATTGACTCAGCACATATCGCATCACTTTTATAAGAAACTTTTGTCTATTTCCTTAAGGAAGTGTCAAATCAATTAATTAATTTTATCGTTACGCGCACATTATTTATTATGATTGATATGTATATGTATACAGTGCTTATTGAATTTAATTTAGACCTTCGACTGTATGTTACATTCCAATTAATATTTAATGATTAATTAAGTAATTTCTTTAAATACTGTGACGAAAGACAATTAAAATATTTGTTAGAAAAATTATATTTTATTGTGTTTTATTAAATATTTAGAAGACGCAGACTGTACTACATCTTGAATATCTTTTGTCCGAGGTTTGTCGTCATACAATTTCGTTTTACAGAAATTTTACAAAGGGCAACCGACCGATGGATTTATTATTTTATATAAACTATATAGAGGCAAGCGCGAATTAATTAAGTTGTTTTTTTGTAATAAGTTTAATAAACAAATTTATGATTTGTTTTAATGATAAGACTTAGGAATGAGGGTAGATTGGAATTATTACTTTAATAAAAAATAATGATTATACGCTTGAAAAGACGATGAACGTATATACGCAAGAAACCATTTTATGATTATATCGTGTTCGTGACTTTGCCTAAATATTCAGCATTTTACAATTCGTTTATATAAGCACCGCACCAAAAATCTGTATTGAAACCATCACAACCGCATACTTCTTACAAATAAGCAAAAAGTGAAAAATTTAATAACTTAACCCACTTGAAATAATACATCACATCCCACTCCTGTGTACGATTGTATTTCTAAACATGAAAAATACGTAAAACGTCTTTTGTGTAATTGTGATAGTTGTATTTTCATAGACAGGGTTTTTCAAAATTCCATTTTTTAATGTTTGAGATTATTCTGGGACAGTTCAAACATTAAACCACTGAATTATTTAAGAACTCAATTTCTTTCATTACTATCGTCTTTTCAAATATTTTAGCACAATTTTCGATCTGTAAAATAAATTTAAGGTTTTTAACAAAAGTTCGCTTAGCTAGCTTGAAACTTTGCCCTTCAATTTTTAAGATACATTTTTTGTTAATCTGTGGTGTGAGTAGCTTCATAGATATTAATGCCAATTAATAGTTTTTATGTCCTTATTTCCATCATGACTCCGCTGCTGCTCACTTTTGTTATCGCGTGTTGGAATCCACTGGATATGCACCTTCTAGGTTGCCATACCAAAGACTGCTCTTTAGTTTCCAAGTAGAAATTTTAGAACTACAATTGAATATCTGTTGTAATTTTTATTAAAGCAGCTAGACCACACGTACACGTTTTTTAACAACATTCAAAATTCGTGGTGAATACCAAATGGTAGTTACTATGTCACTCATTTCCAATGGTACAGCCTCCACTTTTCATCTTGGTGAACAAATCGCCGTGACTACTCTACTGCGCACTCTTGTTGTCGCGTTTTGGAATCCAAAGGAGGAATATAAATCAAATTTAAAGCATTTCAAATATTAAAACCATGAATTAGAAATAATTTCAATATTTTAATGTTTGAATAAAAATTGAACTTGCGCCAAATGTAATTTAATTTTTTGATTAACGTCAATTCAATTGTCAATGTAAAAAAAATATATTTTTGGATATAATTTGTCTGATGTTTTAGTTATTTCCTGTAATGTACCAGACAGTCTATCTTCATCTAGACAGACTTGTCTATCGTACTTGTTCAAGATTCGAAATCGACAGATAAATGAACTACCCTTATGCTAATAGAATACGAGATTTATACAATACCCATCAAGTTCAACAGCTTTTGTGCATGTAATTCAATTGACCAGGACCTTATGCTATTTATCACTGAAGTTACAAAGTGCAGCGGTGACATGTTTTAAAGAAAGCAGCACGTAAGAATCTAGCCGAGCAATAAAGCAATGCTGACTGCAAACTAACAAAGCTTCATCTCATAGTTTTAGCGAATATCTCAAATAATACGAAAGAACACCGTACGGAAAGCGCAGTGTATGGCTACCAAATTGTAAGTTGCTGTACAAACATCCGCCTATACTCACATCAGTCACCAAGGATTATGATCAAGTATTCTGATCTAGCCTTCGTTTCGAATCCCCATACTGAAATAAAGAACTCGCTAAAGCCGCTTAGCAATGAAAAAAGCCGATTCTGAATACATCAAAACGAAAATATCGGGGAAAAAATTCGAAAAAGGTCAAAAAAAATAAAATCGTTTTGTTTTCATTCAATAGGCGATGTGAAAAAACAAATTTCTTCAAAACCAAAAAACAACAAAGCTGCTATGATTTTAAGACTACTTTAGTCCGTTGTTTACCTCAGTGTTTTCCAAAGTGAGCTCTGTGACAATTTTGAGGGGTTCCACGAGCTAGTACCAGACAAAATCCGCATCATAAGGTTTCATTTCATACATTCGTGTAAAATAGTGCACTATTTTCGTATTTCAACAACATTGTTTATTAAAATCCCTAACGGAGTATCTCCCAACATTAAAAAAACGATCATTATTGTGTTCAAAATCCTTTTAAAAGCAACGAAAAACCAACGGGATTACTAGCAGTAGAATCTTGGAATTTAATTGAAAGTAGTTTGGATACTCAATTAAACACTAACTTCGAAGAGGTGCCGTTGGCAACTTTCTGCTGTAATATGAATATCTAAATTTAGCCATAAAGGCCGTTGAGTTATATTGCCATTTTTAGCTAAATAATTATGCGAAACAGGGTTTTCCAAATATGCTGCTACAAAAACTAAATATCGCAACAGTCTGGAGGCTGCACCAGATATTATTCGTTTCATTTAAAGTACATATTATTTTTTGTGGACCTAGGATGGAGAGGGAAAGTTGATGTTTTAAATTATATATATGGATTGGATAGGGTTCCATGAAATTTGAAGAATCGGGAAAGGGTTCCGTGGCAAGATAGTTTGGAAACCGCTGAGAGAATGTAAATGTGTTTTAATATGTAAAAAAAAATTGACATAAGTAGTGGTTTCCAATCCTCATACTAATATAATCAACTCCCTGAAGCCACTTAGCATTGGTCTACTATGCGCAAGGATGCGCGAAAATCGTGTGGTTTCTGTAGTTTTTAATTTTTATACTAAAAATTCTAACTCCCTAAAACCGCTTAGCATTTAATAAAACCCGTAAATTGTATTAAACTCGGTTAAATATGTAGGCTGCGTCCAATAGTCGAGTAAAAGTAAATTTTAATTAAATTTCGGTAAATTAATTGATTTTTCGAAAACTATGACAACTGATATTGGTACGCAATCACAAACGATATTTGATTTTGCAATATTCTTTTTTTACGATTACAAATTTTTCGATTACTTTATCTTCGGATGGGATCGTTCTGAAATCTCACAAAAACAAAATATCGAATAAGCAAAATATAGAATTTTAAAATGTCGCTGGAAATTTTCTCGAATTTCGTTTTCTCGAAATACGAAGAAAGTTCAAATTTTCAAACGTTTTTTTTATCTCACTTTATTAGTTAAAGAGTTGTTTCAAAATTATTGATACTACATGAAATGTACCGTCCATTACCAACATTCGGATTCACACAAAATTTTAAGACTCTGGTTGGTGTAAAAAATAATTATTACTTCATATTAAAACCCCTTTCTTTCAAAATAAATAATTCTCCTTCGCAATACTTCAAATGATTTGGTATTTGGATTTCCTCTAAACTTTTTGGTTCAGTTAATTTATCATACCTGACACGATGAACGAAAAGTTATTTTTATTACATTAAAAATTGAGATCTCGAATCCCAAATAATTAATTTAATTTTGTAAAATTATATTAATTATTCGAGATTCGAGATCACTTCGATTTCGAGATTTTGATTTCGATTTAACGATTCTAGAGATTTTGATCGTATAACCATTTCTGACCTCTTACATACCCTGGAAATGACTTTAATGCAAGGAAGGGATTTTAAAGCAAAGAAACGTTTTCTTATGAAAATACCTAAATATGGTTTGATTCGTGGTTAGCCTGAAAATATCAGTCAATATTTTGAATGATCAAACAATTTCTCAAATTCCATACTTCGTCTGTATTCGTCGTCTATATACGTCGTCTATATTTTTCTAGGCATACCCATCAGGTTATTTTCTTTGAGTACCTTTTCCAATATGTTGGGCTCCGATTTAACTTTGGTTCAGTTTAGTTTAGGTGCATGAGCCTGAGAAACTGCTTCTGATCTTTTATGATCAAAGTTCGATTAGGAATAGTTGAAGCCATTCTTTACTAGATTTTTTCTTATCACGACAAATTTGATGTTCGATTCTAGTTGTTTTAGCAATCCCGTAAGCCATTCGTCAAACTTCTGCTCTCGTTGTTGCAATATTAGCAGCTTGTAATTGCTTTTTTTTCTTGTATAATAAACAAGAAAATGTTAATAACTGTTTTCTTATCACATTAGGTTCTAAAATGTTTCCTTCAAGTGGTGAACGGCATTTTGAAAAGGTTTGCAGTATTATTTGTTTACATCATTTGACATTTGACATGACTTGAATTCATGTTTTAGATTATTTTTCGATCACAAAGCCCGATTGCTGCATAGAATTTATTAAAAAAAATTAAAAGCGACGATAGAACCGGAAATACATTAAATAATGAATGAAGTGATAAACAGTACACGTCATGCTCCCGTATCACGCTCAATATAAAGGTGTGATTAGTCTTCTTTCACGAATATAATTTCTTTATTTTACACAAATACGGTAGTATATTTTTCAACGATCATGCGCCTTTACCCGAATGAATAACAGCCAAAATATGTCAGTAGAATATGATATTTTATCGACGACAATAAATTTTTTTTGATATCATGAACGATATTTACGTTTAAATTTTATTACTCAGAACTATTCAGAGAATTTACTGTAAATATTTGTAAATAATACTATTTAATTTAAGCTCATATTTGTACCAACATTTTTGTGTCTAATAAAGGAAATAAAATGTTTTTATTGTGAAATTTCGATTTTTTTTAGATAACATAGCAAATATGACAAATATTTAGCATTTTTGAAAGTTAAAGGTCTGAACTATGTTTCCATCTAAAATATTTACTTACATAGAGTGCGAAGTAATAGAAGTAACTTCTTCTTCGTTTTGACCAAGGATTCCAACGGTACCATTCGTGTCAGCTACTTTAGCGACCATCTGTATACTTTATAAATTGATGTAGGTGAGTGCGTTTTGTGAATAACCTGTCACTTTTGTGAAAATTAAATTTTTATTATTATTATTTTAATAAAATCGAAATTAATTCAGGTTTCATATGCGCCATTGACATGACATGTACGTGGCTTGCTTATATGTAAAGAAATTCATAAATAACATGAAAGTTATTCGTTTTATGCAATATTTAGTTTAAATCGGCTTGGTGGTTTCAAATTGGATAACTTTTCTCTTGCATGTAGATAGGCTATTATCAAAATTTAATAGTCCTCTGTCAGCAAAGTTAAAATTTTGAACCTGCTAGAGTTTATTGTCGCTATGTAATTAAGAAACGCGAGAGGAATACTGTAAAATTTTACTCTGAGAAGTTGTTTCTGACGTAGGAAATTCTAATTTAGAACAAGTTTATTTATCAGCTTTTTAAGAGTCAAATCTCAAAGTAAGTGGAAATATTAAAGTTATTACAAATATCAAAGCTACCGTTTGAAAAGCCATACACTTTAGTTAATGTTAGTTATCAAACAGTTTTTGCCAATTGCATACCACCTCATATTTAACACATCTGCTTTAAATTATGAAAGTGCGTCACAATTATTTCAAAACTCTCACCTTTTAGCTTCATCGACAAGGTCGATCAAATACAAATATTTTAACTCTTAACCGAACTCAAGTTATCCAATTTCTATAAATTTAAATCATTTTCGGATGAATGGTTTTCGTTGTTATTGCTGTGTTTTGCTAGATATGGTAAACGTGAAATAACACAGCATTCTACATGAGAGCCCTGTAAACAATACAAGACCACCTTAACCCAAACCACATTAGACAACTAAGTGTGATACATTTTTAATTACTATTGTTTTCCATAAAACATCATTTTCCAATTTATTCGTCTGTAAAATTTAAAAAGACATGAAAATATATAAAATCAACAAAAACAAATTTTCCATGTGTCTGTGTATGTTTTCTAGCAATAATGAAAGGAAATGGAAAAATAATTTTAATTATACAAAATGAAATCACATAAGAATTTTTAATTTTTGTTGTTCTGGTAAAATTTATAAGCAGAGACAAGGGTGAAAATTATAGTGTGTAGTTGGGTTGCGTAGGGTGGTGCTTCGTATGTATGCAAAGTATATTATGCTCGTATATTGGGTTGTGATAACAAAATAAATAAAAATTTAAATAAATTAATCATTTCACAAGATAAAATAATTAAAATCGATTCATTGGCAGTTTGCTAGACGAATTTTATCATTTCATTGCTAATCTCTTATTTTTGGGATATTTTTGTGGTCTTAATACATCAAAATGTAATTACCATGATCGATTATTTTCTTTACTTGAAGATTTTGTTATTAGGTCCGGGTGGGATGGATGGATATATCCAATAAATATTAAGACAACTTTCTTAATGGTTTCTATATGAGTACAGTGGTATACCAAAGAGATAAAGAAAATTTATAACATACATTTTCAAAGTGTGGGTGTTCGTAATTTATTTACACTCATCAATTTTTCGTTGCTCATAATTTTTGTTATTTATTATTTTGCTTAACAGATACTCTAAGATTTTGTGTTTGCTTCTTCGGTGTATAATTTCATATTTAATGATAATAACAAAATTTATAGATGTTAATTAGGTTGTGAATCGTAAAATTTATTACACATTCAATTAATATTAAACATTGACTAGAGAATAACCAATGAGATCACCAATGAGCTATTTAATATATAATAAATAATGAGCTTTCTGATGGAACTTTAGTAAAACGTTATTTTTAATTAAAGATTTATTAATCGATTCATAGATCTAAAGCGTTTTCTTGCAAGATAAAGTTTCTTACAACCACTAATCTCGTGTGGTTTCATCACCTAGCACTTCAATTAAATAGTTATATTGGGAGTATTAGTATATGAAATGTACAAGAAAATTCTACTAATTTTTTTACGTATTGTTTTCCACATTTTGTATTCGTGAGTTTACCCGAAGATAAAAATTACAAGGTTTTCATTATAAATTTTATTTAATTTCAAAAACCGGTAAATATGATTTTAATAAAGTTCAATAAACATAATAGACATCAAAGATTAAAAAATATATAAACATTTTATAAATAAAATAATAAATTTTACAATATATGCCAACAAACCATCTAACAGTGGAACTATTTCCGAATCCTAGATATTTTGGCAGAAACCCTCTAACATAGAGGAATACATAAAAACTGTCCAACTTCGCAAAAAATACGCCACATGTCTGGCAAAAAAATCGCCACAGGATGCCCAATTTTGGGCCGTTTATTTTTCATATCTATTGATAACGGAAAAGTCTGAAATGGAAATTTTGTGAAGCATTCCTGAAGATTTTGGCACATAGTTACATAATGCAATAGAAAAGAGCATTACAATTTCAATAAATTACGATGCATTTCTATGTACATCGATAGAGTGCTCTATTTTGACCCAATGAACAAATTAGAACAAATGTTCGTAAATGGAAATTCTGAGCAGTAAATGATGGAGATTTCGACACAGCCATTTACATATTGCAATAGATAAAAGCTGCCCAACTTCGCAAAACTACGCCCCATGTCTATGCGGATCTGAGGATGCCTCATTTGTGTTAATTTTTCCTAATTATATCGGAAAAGTCTTCAAATGGAATTTTTTTGAAACGAATCCTGCGCATTTTGGTACATAGCCAATAACCTAGTACAAGCTTCCAATTTCGAAAAGGTCAGAGTATCTCATTTTATCAAAACTAAAACGGAAAAGTTCGAAAATGGAAATTCTGTGGAGAAAATCCTGGAAATTTTGGCACATACACTGGAAAAAAAAACTTGTAAAAATAAAACATATACATATAAAATCAAAAAATATAGATATTTTTTTTAGACAAACAGTGTCGTTTTTAAAATTAAAAAGAAAATATTTTAAACTAAATTAAAAAATAGTTTTTAATTTTCGTAAATATATTTTTCAGAAATACATATGAAATAATTATTTAAAATTTTGAAAGATGTTTTTTTTAATAATAAGAGTTCTAGTTTTAAAAGATTTATTTGCATTTCACAATAATTTTTTTAATAAAATAATGTCAGAATTACACAATTAAATTTTTGATAAATAAAATTTCGAAAACTCTTGTTAGTGCTTGAGAGGATGATTCCTAAGAACTCCCACGATGTTAATGATACTCGGCTTATATCATGCGATTTACCATGTTCTCTTGATCTTCAATAGCTATTCAATTTCCTATAAACAAAAATACTTTTTTATTTTATGAATTAAATACACTTGCATTTATTTTTTTAACTTACCGTATTACAGGAATTAAAAAATTTTTTATTTAATTGAAATACTACACTATTCAAATAATTAAATTAACTGTTAAATTTGATATTGCACAAAAATAAAATTGAATAAAATCTAACATATCATGCGCACGAGAACACTTTGATTACATTTCCGGCACGAGTTTTCTTGTATTACCACTGAATATGACTTTAAATAGAGAGAGAATGTCTCCGTTAAAACCATGTATATGCATTAAAATTTCGGATTTGTTTTGAGATGTTAATGCGAGGTTATGAAAGGTGTATATACATTTGTTTCTTTCTTTCTGTTGTTTATGACTGTTTTACTTGGTTTCGTATTATGGAGTGTAAATAATAAAAAACTAAACAAAAAATAATACATACACAAATATTTAAAGGCGGGGCCTAACATTTTCATTGTATTTTGTTCATTTTTTTTATATTAATTTCTGTCGATATTATGTACAGTAAGTCACTTAAATATTAATTTTAATTTTAAAGATTTGTAAACCTCGCAAATAGTCGCAAATAGAAAATATCAAGTCACTTACTGTATAATGCCCGAATTCCACAGCGAAACAATTTTTTTCAGTAAAAAATAACACGAGATAAAAATACAAATCTTTTACTTGTTAGAGAGAAAGAAAAAAAAAATTCAGTAAAATTTACTGGCAGTAAGCGGGGAAAATGTTGCCATAAAAAGTATGAAACTCAATACTTTTTATGGCAACATTTGTTTGTCTTTATCACTCTAACGTAATTTTAATATGTATACTCTCCCCTTTTCGGTTTCCCAGTATTTTTTACTGAAAAAAATTGTTTCACAACAACTAAAAATTGGTTTTCCCCAAGTTTTTCTCAATATTCGCTATGTATTAAACACGAAGCAGACTATTTGGTATTGAAAAATTTAAATCACATGAAACATGTCGTACACGGCCGATATGGACACATTTACAAACGAAGCCACCATCCAGGAATTGATAAAAAATTATTTATGAGAAAATAAAATGTAACGGGAAAATGGTGTATGAGATAAATATACCGCCAACTAAATTTTACGTAGAAGGTTTTAATAAAGACACAAATACAGTATACGCTATTTTTAGCGTGTTATTGGCACGGGTGTTTAAATTGTTTTTTCAATAGAGATCATCACCTGAACGGTGGCATCGATGCTAGGTATGATCAAACGTGTTGCAGGCTTGACCATATATAGTATCGCTTGCACCGGTGTGAAGTTTTCAACATTTATCAAAAGTGTAGCTACACAAAT
Organism: Nephrotoma flavescens; assembly: GCA_932526605.1. Lineage (NCBI taxonomy): Eukaryota > Metazoa > Arthropoda > Insecta > Diptera > Tipulidae > Nephrotoma > Nephrotoma flavescens. Next base: position 285,367,963 of record OW052221.1, on the reverse strand, counting down.
TAATAAAAAACAAAAATGTAGATACACAATTCAACAAAATGTGTAGAATTACATAAAAAAATATGGCAGGGTTGAATTTTTTATTTATCCCACTAGAACTTATTTTTACTAGAAAATTGGAAACTATTATGCACCTGGTTTTCATAGTAGAAACCGCAAAATTGAAGAAAAGATAAATAAAGATTTTCACGGTTTCATCACCAATTTATGTTTTTTATCACCTAATAATTCTATATATTATTAACTATACATACTACAATATTTAGTGATACGCAGCATATCACTGCGAGCTTCGGGGATTTTCTTTTCCTGAAGTGTAAATGGAAAAAATATCATAAAAAGTGTAAACCGGGTCTTGTGGATGTTTAAGGACCATTAACACTTAATTTTAGAGATGGCAGCAGAACTCTGAATATACTGGCATTTCAAGGACAGTTTCGAAATTTTTTACTCATATGCGGCATATCATTGCGACCTTCGGGGAATTTTTTTTCGTTAAGTGTAAATGTAACTAATATCGTTAAAAGTGTAAAACGTTTTTTGTGGATGCTTAAGGGCCATTAACACTTAATTCTGGAGATGGCAGCACAACTCTGAGTATACTGGCATTTCAGGGACACTTTCGAGAATTTTTGGCTATATGTGGCATATCACTGCGGCATTCGGGGAATTTTTTTCGTTAAGTGTAAATGGTAATAATATCGTAAAAAGTCTAAACCAGGCCTTGTGGATGTTTGAGGACCATTAACACTTAATTCTAGAGATGGCAGTACATCTCTGAGTATATGGGCATTTCAGGGATACTTTCGAAAATTTTTGGTCATATGCGACATATCTCTTCGACCTTCGAGGAATTTTTTTTCCTTAAGTGTAAATTGACTTGTAAATGTTTAACGGCCATTAACACTTAATTCTGGAGATGGCAGCACAACTCTGAGTATACTGGCATTTCAGGGATCTTTCGAGAATTTTTAGTCATATGCGGCATATCATTGTGCTGCCATCTCTAGAATTAAGTGTTAATGGTAGAATTAAGTGTTAAGCATCCACAAAACTCAGTTTACATTTTTTAAGATATTATTACCATTTACACTTAAGGAAAAAACTTCCCCGAAGGTCGCAGTGATATGCCGCATATGACCAAAAACTCTCGAAAGTGCCCCGAAATGCTAGTATACTCAAAATTGTGCTGCCACCTCCAGAATTAAGTATTAAAGGCCCTTAAACATTCAGAAGTCCTGGTTTACACTTTTTGCGATATTATTTCCATTTACACTTAACGAAAAATAATTCCCCGAAGGTCACAGTGATTTACCGCATATGACTAAAAATTTTCGAAAGTGTCCCCGAAATGCCAGTATACTCAAAATTGTGCTGCCAGCTCCAGAATTAAGTGTTAATGGCCCTTAAACATTTACAAGCCCTGGTTTACGCTTTTCACGATATTATTTCCATTTACACTTAAGGAAAAAAAATCCCCGAAGATCGCCGTGACATGCTGCGTATCACTAAATATTGTAGTACTTAGTTAATAATATATAGAATTATTAGGTGATAAAAAACAAAAATTGGTGATGAAACCGTGAAAATCTTTATTTATCTTTTCTTCAATTTTGCCGTTTCTACTATGAATACCTGGTGCATGATACAGGAACAAATTATATATTCAGGTTCAAAATTTGAATTGAACATTAAGTTGCCTAGCAAAATTATTTAAAATTTCTCTCTAGCGAGTTTCCAATTTTCTTGTAAAAAGAAGTTCTAGTGGGATAAATAAAAAATTGAACCCTGCCATAATTTTTTATGTAATTTTTATCTACACTTTTTATTGAATAGTGTATCTACATTTTTGTTTTTTGTTATTTTGTGTAGCTACAATTTTGATAAATGTTGAAAATTTCACACCGGTGCAACTTTTTGTTGAAAACTTCACACCGGTATCGCTAGGGTATAAAGTGAAACGAATCTGGAAATGTGATTTTACTCGGTTTTTAAAAGAAAATCCCGATGTTGCATCATTTGTGGAAAACGATCCCGAATTACTATACACACATCTTAATCCAAGAGATGCGGTGTACGGCGGGCGTACAGAAGAAATCTTTCAACTATACTATAAGACGAACCCTGGTGAAAAAATACGTTACTATGATTTTACGTCGCTGTATCCGTATGTCAATAAAACCGGGAAAAACTCCATTCACCATCCCATGGTATACTATAAAAATGAGTGTAAAAGTTTATATATCTCTAAAATGAACGGTCTAATAAAATGTCCCATTTTATTCCTCCACATTCAAGCCAGAATTTCATCGGTTGGTTTACTAAAAGTTCAAATTATTCTGAATTGGAATTTGTAAGTTTACCATAAGTTTTATAACAGTTTCAGATATTTCACGACTGTTCACTTGTTGTTACTTGAGCTTCTAGCTACAACTCTTAAACAGGTTCATTCCTAAGCTGGCGCCATCACGATTTTAAACTGAATAATTTTATATAAATCTAATTCAAACCTATATGAATGTAAATAATTTTAAAAATGTAGACAAGTAAAACTTAAAATACATTTAAATAGAGATCAACCTAAAATAATTTAAATGAATTAAATTAGAGGAACCGTTATACTTTTAAATAAATCGTAATGGTGGGGTGTTTGTTTTGACTTTATTTTATGACATTTATCTTATTTTAACCAAGTTTTTCTAATAACTAAGAAAAATGTAAAAATTAATTAAATTTGATTTTGTTGTCATAAAACCAACGATTATTACGTTCTTTATAAGTAGGTGAACCACCCCAAATCCTTTACTTAACATGTAATTGTTCAGCGGTATACATATTGTGATAACTAGAATTTTAATAACACTCTACAATCATATAGCTTTAATTACGCTAGAGGCAATTAAGAACCCACCTCAAAATTTAATTATTTTCCGATTTACATGTAGGGTAGGTAACTATAATCCGTGTCGTATTCACACTACATAGTAATTTATTACCATCAAAATTAATCAAAATTAACATAAAATTTTCTCACATTCAGCAATTCGTATTACTCGGTATGTACGAGTATAATTTATATTTAAGGTAGTATATGTATATGAAAAACCTTTTGTTATACAATTTTTCAATTTTCTTGATTTCCCATTAAAAATATATTTTTTCCCTCCGTATCTGCACGCTCTGTGCTCGAATGTTTTACACAGCACCGACGACAACAACGATGAGAGATTTCATTCATTCAACAAATTAAATCAAGAGAAAAGTCGAAGAAAAAAAAATTAAAATTGGGAAAATTTAATTTTATTTTTATTACATTATCACAAGAGGGATATTCATATATAAATATACTATACATCAGTCGGTCCTATCCCGCCATGTGTACGTGTATCTTCTGCCTAATGTACATCAAGTAAAATAATATTTTTTTTGGGGTTTTCCCAGATTTTTCAATTTGTGTTGACGTCTTCCTTTAGAATTGTTTTTGTGTTGTCTCAGGCGCACTAGCATCTCTTCACTTCACTTCGTCCCCGACAATATAAAGCTCACATAGATAACAAATGTAGTGACTACAACGTACATTATCTTTCACAGCTCTTCTCTAAACTCACGTACACATATTTTCCTTTCTAGTTGATGATATGCCAAAATGATAAATTTATGTTGGTACGAAATCGAAATTTTTCTCATTTGGAAAATTTTAAATACATATCTGTGTGTATGTACGAGTATATACGGTACGGAGTTATGTAAAATAATATTTTTTCGTCGCTGTTGTTGGGGAAATATTAATTGAAAATAATTTGCTTTTTGATTGGAAATTGATTAGCTGAAGATTAGAAAATAAAATATTTTTTTTTTATGTTAGGATTTTAATTGATTTCTATGGGGATGAAAATCCTAGATTCTTGTTCGATGATGATGGTGAATGGTGTGGTACATAGACACGACATAAATTGAATTTTGTGCTTAATTCAATTTATATTTAGTTCTTGTATATTGATTTTTTATGCTTGTTCGGTGATTTATCGTCAACGTACTACATGCTGTTATAAAAAATACATGTTTGTGGAAAACTTTGACAGATTTTCCGTGTTAATTTAATTTATTAAAATTTCCGTCAACAAATAAAATCCATTGTAATCTTTCTTTAATACGATATTCTGTTTCACTTAACATATAACATAAGATGGGATGATTTATTTTTGTTATTTCGACTAAATCACATTTTCCAGATTTCCCAATAATAAAATTATTTTGTCGTATATTAGAAATTTACATTGAATTTGTCAAAATCCAATTTGTTCCTCTCGAACAAATATTTAGCTTCTTAGTGCCGCACCCACTCAAACAACTCGCCCTAGACTTGAGAAATTTATCAATTTTATCTTTATTGTATTCTTCTATCATCTTCTAATCTAATGTATGGTGTATATGTGCTGTACTAACTGTTTTTCTTCAAATTTATCAAAACTCAATTGGAAATGGAAGCAAAGTGATATGTTCTATCAGAAAAAATGTTTTCTTGGACAAAATTATGATTAGTCAGTATAAAAAAATTTCAAGTCATTAATTAGCGTAGTATAAAACCAAAAACCAGTAAGATTAATTAAGTATGTTCAAAGTTAGATAATACGTACGCATCAAAATAACTGAATAACACGGTAGTGATCTACAATTATCGTTGAAACCTTAAAAAGAGAGTTGACCGTAACTAAAAACATCGAACAATAAATTAAGTCGTTTGCTTACGTAATTTCAAGGTAACTATCATCGGTTCGAATAATATAAATCATTAGATGCAAATAAATATCATATCGTTTAACCGTAAAAAAATCTAGGTTTGATCATCAATTTAGACATTTGAAAATATGCAAATGATACAAAGAGAGTTTATTTTTTATCTTCGGAGCTTAGGGGTACTGCTTTTAGCTTCTGCCGAAAGGCAATTTACTTATCAAAGTAAATTTTACATTTAATGCTCAAGCGAGCAATTGCTCTATGCTTCCGTAAACGTGCGGTTCAGCTTATTGGAGTGGTGTGCCATTGAATACCGTCGAAATATGGGAGAGTAGTACCAGGCCCGACGCAAACTTATCATTTACACTCGTGTTGGGAAGATAGCTTTGTTGGAGAAGTTAATTACAATTTGAAAATCTTTCTTCATCGGTTGAGGAACTATATTTTTTTAAAGTGGTTTGGTTAATGCTACAATTTGATTATCTACTCTCTACTGTTAAAAACAGAAGCCGAGCAAAGTATTATATATTTTTAAATATGTTATACAAAAAATTAAAATCAAAATCACCTATTTATCATGTTTTCCGACAGACATCAGTATCAAATATTCTAACGTTCAGATTCGGATTATTTGTTCAAAAGATGATAGCACTAATCCATAAAATAGTAGTAGAAACATCTATCGGCAACTAGCGATTTTATTAAAGATAAAGTTTTCCCAGAGATGGTTGTACTATCGTTTCATGTATAATCTTGGCAGTGCGACATGATGGGTTGATCAATTTAAAAGGAACTAGCAAATAAAAAAAGGTTATTATCTATATAAATAAATTAAAATTTAGTAATGTGTAATTCGATATACGAGTTCGAGATAAATCAACAAGTATTGCACTACAAAATCTTGCACTACCAGCCAGCAAAAAAATAAGTTAGAAGAAAAGGAATAGAAATCATTCGTTAATAGTGGCATTTTAACACAAACTTTATTTGTGGTAATCAAAACGTTCAAGTCGTTAATAGAAACTAGAAGTATTCTATTTTTTCTGGAAACCAAGAAGATCAGAAACGGCAAATAAGTGGATGACGTCATGTTCAGACACAATTGAAGAGGCAAGTTATAATATCTTAAAACTGCTCAGCCTGCAGTGGAACTTGTCCGCTAACCGCTAAGAGCGCTTGCTCTGTAATTCGCCGGTCTCGGGTTCGATTCCTGGTGGCGACGCAATGTTACGACTGGGCGTTTTAGTGTGTTATGTGTTACATTTCGTCGCAGCAAGGTGGAAGTAGCCGTAACAGTATATTCACGGGTCAAAGTAGCGGATATTGAGTTAAGCATAAAATTAGTCATTAACAAAATTCAACAAAATAATTATACAGCTTAACCCGGATTGCACGATATCTCATTTTAGTGAACAACAATTATTTTGATATGAATTTTTAATCACTGATAACATGAATTTCCTTTAAAAATGGAGGAGCTGGTCCTGAGCTATATATTTTCCGTTTTAGCAATCAGGTTAATAATGGAATAGAAGAATAATAGTTATCAAAATATAACTCATGTTTGAAGGAATTATTCGTGCAAGGTGAATTACAACATAAACAATAAACATTCTTCCAAAGACACTTTTTGAAAATTTTAAATTAACTTGTTGAGCAGTGGCGTTATTTTGTATAATCGGTTGTGGTCTGTGCGAGTTCTAGGAAGCAATCTCTCATAATTATTAATTTTAAATGTTTTGTCTAATTGCCTCAAATTTTTTTTAATGGCATTGTTTCTTGAACCATGTCCAATTTCTACCAATTTCTATTGCTAGTATTTTCGATTGTTGGTGATTTGTGCAACTGAAGTAAACAGGCATACCATGATAAAAATTTTCAGATCTTTGGTGGTAAATGATTTTGTATTATTCGGGTTTTTCTGAAATCCGTATACATTTGTCTCTTCATCAATATTTACCACTATACTATTGTTGAAGAAATAATTGAAAATGATATGGTGTACCTAAATTTATTTGGTCTTCAGTAAGCTCAGAGGCCCCTAAAAAATTATGTTGTGCTGAAGATATTTCAAAACCCTTTTTTCCACACAATTCGTTAACATTTATCTTTTAATTCTTTTAGTTCATTTAAAGCAGTCACTGTATTGCTAAATTGAGGCACACTTTCGGCAAAAACGATTTTCATATTTGCATTATCAAAAGCCTCATTTACATCATTAGACAAAATTTCATGTTCAACTTCCGGTTCCATATGTTCCTGCGATTGTTGAAGTCCTCTGCGATTGTTTCCACCACTACTTCTTTGTATGTATATCGTCTTCTTCTTCACCATCTTTATTAAACCCATCTTCCGAATCTGACCAGATGTTAAAAATTACTCCGGCGGCCTCTTATAATAATGAAATAAAATGTTTCCTAAAAATTATTTCGTTAATGCGCAAAGCTTAATTTTAATTCACTCTGTGTTCCACAAAACACACTTCAATACTAAAAAACGATGCAACGAATGAATCTTTATATAGTAAACAGGCCTAACGGAACTTTCGAAAAAAAATATTCACAAGTTGTGCCCGAATTTTCTACAGAGTTTTGTGTGGCGTTATAAGGACAACGGCAATATCTGAGACTTTCGAGACAAAAACTTTCCACGAGCTGTGCTCGAATATGAAAAAAAAAAATTCGGTGGAAGAGTATGTTTTGTTTTTAATAGACACATTTGATATAATATTCGGTAAAAACAGATACCTCTTGCATTAAATATTATTATAGATATTTTCTTTCCAAAGTAATAAATTAAAGCGGAACCAGTCAGGAATAAAAATTTAAAATAATAAGAATGCGATAAATGGCATTTCAATGTTATTACCCAGTCAAACTTAATTTTCATGAAAGAAACCGAATTTCCCCTTCGTTAAATTTTAGCTGTCACCAAATCTGTCACTTAATAAAAAAATATTGCGCGCTATTTCTCGTGCGAGAATAAGAAAAACTTAAAAATTCGATTTGTTGTTGTGTTTTATACACAGCAAAAGAAGATAAATTTTTGATACGGGTGGAAGTCATATTTATGTTGTTGTTATTTATTAAATAAAATTATTATTATATTTTTTCATATTATGTGATTAGTTTTAATAATGTGTGATAAAGTAAAAATGGTGTTTTAGTGAATTTTGTTAAAAATTAATTTGTTAATGGCATGATATTATAGTCGTAGTTTAAACGCTGTTTTACTACTATAAAATTTTAATTTTGTTTAGTTTATTTCCTTTTTTCATTGTGATGTAAAAGCATCTCGTGTATGTGTACATTTTCAAATACGAAATTTATATATAAAATTGTTAACAACATGAACAAATATGAAATTTCTCTAAAAGAGATTTCACAATAAAAAAACAGCTGGTTGTAAACGAACAGCTGTCATTTAAAATTATTATTTTTGGCTGGTTGGATTGGAATGCCAAAAAACAAGAAAAACAATTGGCATCGTTAAAATTCGTATTTTTTGTGTTAAGTTCTTATTATTGACTGGTTGAGGGTTTATGATCGTAAAACATGTAATGTTTAATTTACTACTTACATTGAAGAAATTTTGCCTGATTCTTAAATAAATCGAAGTAAATCTGGAGTAACTTTTCATTACATCACTAAACACAGTACATTGGTAGAAATAAAAGTTCCCGCCAATTTTTTTTACAACTGTTTTCCGTAAAAACAGAGTTTTCATAAGTAATACATACAATGAAACAAATGGATTTATGGCAGTGAGTGATGTAAAAGAAAATTGTTTACGAAATATAATTAATTGAAATTAACTTATCATGTGCAATAAAGAGTTAATTATGTAAATTAAAGCGCCGAGAGCCAGTTTCTGCCCCAATAAGCTAAAGTTCCTAAACCCGATTCTTGACGATGCAGTTATGAGCTGGAAGTAGAATGAAACCTACTGTTGGCCTCATTTGAAAATAAGCTTCCAGTTATTATATGTGTCACATTACAAGTGTCACATTATAAGTGTCACATTATTACATACGTCAGATTTATTAGATCTTAATTTTTCGTGACGTCACGAAGGCGGTTCACAAATGTACCGGTTGCATCAAAAACAAGGCATTATTTCACTAGCAGTTCATCCACCGTGAAATCAACAAGTTTGTTGTGGACGGAATATTCTTATGCGCGAGGAAATGATTCTACGCTTCTGACTGAGTTCGAGGTAATTCTGAATTCGCGACCATTGTGTACATTATTGTGCCAAATTATCAGGGTATTAAAAAATTAGAAGTGTAAATTGAAGAAGGATTTGAAATTTGGTGAAGTCGTAATAATGTATAACGGCCAGTAATAATAGAAAAAAAAATATTTTAAAAAGCGTAATTTTTTTTTTGTTGTCTGGTTTAAGTATTTATTTTTTTCACCCATCTCCTCCCATTTTATTACCTAACATAAGGTAAGAACTTAAAATCTGTAGGTTTAAGATTTCGAGAGCTCATCTGTGCTATTTTTACCTTTTTTACAAGTGGAAGCCAGCTCAACAGTGGTTTGTGGATACTGTTATTTAAAATATTCATGACATTGAGAAATAGATGAACCTCAACTAGTCAAAACTTAAGAGCTTAAGTTGTGCTCCGTTTGGACCGCTTAAGGGAGCGGTACGACCACCAAAATTTTAGAGGTCAGTTATTTATTTGTGACGAGAAGCCTATACAATTTTGGTGATTTTAGCACTAACCGAAGTGTTGCAACCGGCGTATAACTTAAGCTCTTAAGTCGTGACTGGTTGAGGCATCAGTATGAATTTCAATCTTAAAATTAACAATAAATTAAGAATTGCTTCTGGTTGTAGAAACGTATACAAATTATATATATATATATATATATATATATATATATATATATATATATATATATATATATATATATATATATATATATATATATATATATTTATAGTATATATATAATTATTATTATATAGTATATCTACTATAAAATTTGTGAATTTGTTAAAAAGTAAAGCAAAATAAAACTTTGACTTGAAAATTAAAAGAATGAATTTTAGCAATTTCTATAGTAAATTTTAAGTATTTTATTATTGTGAGCTAATAAGAATCCACTCCAGAGATTGATGCAAAGTATCACGATAAAGATCGGATTGGCCTATGGTTAGAGAAATTTTTTGAAGATAAACTGTAGATTAACGATGATTGCTTGCCGTTTTATAATTTTTTCTGATCAAACTTCACCGATGCTCTAATGAATATATCATAACCTTAACATTTTATGTTAAATTATCGTAACTTTACGGTAGAAAAGTGAATTCACATACCAAAATCAATATGAAAAATTATCCGGAAACATTATATTTCATAGACTTATACACGCTACAGAATTATTTTATAATTTTGAAATTTGTAATATTTTCTCACTGTATTTAATATTTAAGTTGTAATCCACTATTATCCGGCACAGCCTACGTGGCATAGAGTCTACCAAATTTTGTAAAAATCCAGTGTCAATGTTTTCTCATTCATGCGCAATTGCCGATTTTAATGAGGTTTTGTTAGTTATTTAAGGGTTACCTCATATTTTTTTGTCCAAGTGCTCCCACAAATGCTCTATAGAATCGAGATCCGGCCTCACAGCCAATTTTATTTCATCTTTATAGGCCTTATGAAACATAACTGACGGTTATTTCAAATGATTTCAAAATTAAATTTTATTTATCTGCCAAACCGTTAAAATGTCGCACCATTGAGTTGCCGCAACAATTATGGCATTCTCCAGCGGGTTTTTATCCGAGTTTTTTTTGAACGAACATTTTAGAATTATAATGGGCCTAAATGTGTGGTCTGTGGAAAGCTGTTTGAAACATATTTAAATATAATATTTAGTGTATTATATTTAACTTAGTACATCAACGAAGCAGCTGCTATAGAGCGCAAACCTGAGCTTGACTACAATTTTCGGACCAACGCAAACTATAAAATGAACTGAACATCATCCGTGTTTATGTACCAATATATCGACGCCAGCATTTTAAAATGAGTTTAATTTTATTTCTGTGCTGAGTGCCGATGCTTTTATCTATATACATAATCTTCGGTTGCGTTAGCACAAAAATAATAGCGATGTACATACCGGAAAAATCTACATAAAAAAATGAAAATTTCTGTTTTGTTTCCACTATTTTCTGCTTTTCGTATAATCTTTAAGACGGTATTCTGTATTGATGTTGCCCTTATTTTTTGTTGAATTGAAAATGTTCACAAGATGGAATAAAACTGTTTATTTTAAGATGATATTGAGTGATGCAAAGGATTATGGTTGTTTGAACGAAGTTTGTGGTTTCAGTTTTTCTTTTTCGTACATGTCGTATATTAGATAGAGAAGTGAGGTGTGCGCCCCTTAAAACCTATCTCGTGCCATTTTGTAAATCCTGTTTAATATCTCATTTTATATTTTATGAATTTTTCATTTTTTATGTTTAACATTTTTTTTTTGTATTTTTTCAGGTAAGTCAACACATCCTTATTATACCCACAAGAAGTGAATGTTAGGATGCTGCGGGAGAATTAAAAAAAAAAAAAAAGAAAACGGGTGGAATATTTTAAACGCGGATAATATCAATATAATTGCGTATACAAGGTATGAACAAAAAAGAACATTGAGTATCATAAAAATGTACAAAGGTCGTCGATGCGATAAACTGTTTAAAATGTACTAACAACTAGAGGGTTTTATTTAGTGTGAAATCGTAATTATCTCGACTTATTTGTGCCTCTATACATAAGCAATTTGGATAAATGAGCTGTTTTTTATGTCCTTTTCAACGAAAAAATAAACTGGAAACATAATGGCTTTAACATGGATAAAAACTAGATGAATAGCTGCTGTAGCTGTAGCAATGTCATTATGAACGCTGTAATAAATCATTTGACATTATTATACGGTATATTGTCGCCTGGAAAATGAATGGAAAATTTTTATAAAATTATAAAAAAGGCATCGTATTGAACAAGGATTATTACTATATAGGTGGAAAACTCCGGCTAATGGTGCATTATTTTATTTGTAAAACTGTTGCATGCTGGTTTTAATAAAATGCATGCAACAGATATTATCAACAGATTTCAAAAGTACATGATAATGAAAAATTATAGTTGTCGCAGATGTACTGGTTGATTTTCAACCCTAAACCTCCAAATGATAAACTCTTGAATTTTTGTATGCAGAGATAGTCAACAATCAACTGATAGCCGCAAATGGTTTTTTGTGAAAAGTGTTGGAGTAGTTGAGCTCTGGAGCATTACATGTTATTTAATTATACCATGAAACATTTAACACAAATATGTTAATATAATATCTTCCTGTTTTAAAACGTTTCAGTCAGTGGTAGAAATCTTTTAATCTATTTTTTTGTTTAATTTAAATTTACAATTAAGTTTATAGTAAAATTTATATGTAAATGGCTATAATATTGAAATGTTATGGCGCGACAATTTCAAGATTAATTTTCATTATTAATTATAAAATATTAGACATTTTAAAAGTTTCAAAAAACACTTGTCTATCCAAGAATTAAATGGCTACGAATAATGTTGAATGATATCAAAATAACATCAAAAGAACAACAAATGAACAATTTTCAACATCAACAAATGGACAATTTTCATTTAAAATTTTAAAATTTTAAGTAAAAACTGGAGAATGAATATGTTTTTGCCAACACCAACTTTTTTTTCATTTTTTACAACGAACATACATTGACCCCGCGAACAAACCACACTTGATTTTCATAGCGGAAAAATCAACTTACCGGACTTTTGGTAAAAACTATCTTGTATGTCAATAATCGATATTCCCGCTTAATCCTCAGAGTACCAAGAAGTCAGTCCTAGTTGAAAATTTAGTCTTTAAAATTATTTGAATCTTTTAATTCTTAATTTCTTTAATTCTCTAATTGAAAGAGTTCCTTTGGAAGCTGTCTCTTCCGGTGCGCAATTTTCGCCATATTTCGCATTGCTCTCCCAATTAGTGGAAAAAGATTAAGTATAAATGTGAATTCTGAATACCTAGTCAATCCACCTGGACTATAGAGATACCGAATTTTGGTCAAATTAACTGTTTTTTTTATTTAAACTCGTCATTCCCGGTAAAGTTAAAGAAATGTTTCTGAAATAATTTTGTTTGAAATTAAATTTACAATCTTATTATATTAATCTTGCAAAGTGCGAAAAAGCTTCTATAGAAGATGTCTTTTCCGGTGGGCCGATTTCGGCCAAACATCACTGAGATCTTCCAAATATGGAAAAGCTTAAGTATGATTTTTATATCGATAGGTTAATTCATCCGGCTGCACCGCGGCCACATTTTCGTTTTTTTTGACAAAATCGTCACAAATTCTGGAAAACTGATCTGGACTGGTATTGGCAAAATTAATTTTGAATCTATTAGTCTATAGTTGGTTTTCTTGTACATGATATGTTCTTTTCAAAATATTTGCAAAAAGCCATCGACTTCCGGAGAACCGATTTCGTTCAAACCTTACTGAGACGTCCAAATTTATGGAAAAGGTCAGTCTGGGTTGTAGAGTGTACAGAGGCCGTATTTTTATGAAAACATTTTTTTTTTTTTAAGAATTTTTTCGGCTTTTCGGACAAAATATTATTTTAATGGACACCCATACAATGTTTACGACTATTTTAGTCGCAGAAAACAAAGAGGCCATTCTTTGTTTTCTGCGACTAAAATAGTCGTAAACATTGTATGGGTGTCCATTAAAATAATATTTTGTCCGAAAAGCCGAAAAAATTCTTAAATAAATTAAATTCACGGACGATTAAAAAATTCTTCTTAATTTTTTTTTTTTGTTAAAAATGGTGATTTTCACTTCAATTTTAGAAAACTGTCTTGTACTGTGATATTGTTGCAAATTTAAGTTAGAAGCGTTTATTACAATGTTATTTTTCATACTTTTAAAAATATTTGCAGAAAACGAAAACGCTCTTCTGGAGTGGAAGCTTAAACGGACTACCAATTTCGGCCAAACATTACCAATTTTTGAAAAGATTTTAAGTATGAAGTTTCATCCCGATCAAATAAACCGTGCAAAAAATTAATTTGACCGCATAAAAATAATTAGCTTTTCAAATGGTTTGAAGTTTAGATAGTTCTAATCTAGACCTTTCGCAAAATCGTGAATCGATATTCACCAAAACCATTGTGCCGGGTTTTGTATCCAAAAGCATATGTCTCACACACCTAAACTCAACCTAATGTTGTCGGATTATCTCTAGAATCGTAGATTACGCTTAAATTTAAATAAATTAAATAAACAAATTTTGTTGCAAATTTCTTATAAAATTAATTCTAAATTTTTCAATTTTATTTAAATTTCGGAAAAGCTTCTTTGTAAGCTACTTCGCGATATACCGATGCACCTGAACCGATTTAAAAATGTACAGCAAATTTTTTTGTTGTTTTACTGGGCAATTGTCAAACTAAGCAAAAATTTTACAAAACAATTTCAAATTTAAATTTTATTAGTAAAATTGACGGAGTATCGATCGAGCTATTTTTTATGATTTATCTGTAGTGCTGTGATTTTAAAACGCGATCTTTCGATTCGAAATTACTGTCAGGTGGCACGAGACCACATGTTCGTTAAATTACTCACAGGAACTAAATATAATTTATTTGCTCGAAATTTTTGTTTTGTTGGTAAATTTTAATTAGAGGAATAAAAAAATTCTTTTATTGTTATTTCCTATAGATTTACCGAACTTGTTGAACACCTCTCCCAGATCAATGTGTTTGAGCAGGGGTAGGTGAGCAAGTAAATTAAAAGAAAATAAAAAAAATGGTTTGTGATAGTTAAAATTTTATTAGGCTGGTGGGGGGAGTAAGCGTAGCGTGACACAGTGGATGTGGCATGAGTGCGAATGAAAGTAGGCCTAGCGTGCAAGGGATTGGTGTCGAGAATGGGTTTGGCCTTTTATTGTTTAGTTACAACACCTAGATTTTAAATATAGCCTTTTTACCATTATAAACAAACTGAAAATGCATTGCATCTTTTATGCTTTAGAAATCGACCGAATATTGTCCTAATGCCGTGCAAAGATTTACAACCCACAAAACCATTCAAAAAATTTTAGTATTTTTTATTTTGATTGAGTGAATTTTTTTTGGATGATTTTTTATTTTTGCATTAGGGCGATTTCGCATTAATTTTTGGGTGGTTTTGGGTTTTTTTTTTCTAGCGAAATTACGCAAAACAGTTTAATCCAAGATTTTTGGATTTTAATTCATTTTTTCCGATTTTGTTTTGGAGTATTTTACACAACGAGGACTATATTGTAAAATCGAAAGAATTTTTGGCTCAGTGTAACTATTAAAATGTTTTGGGTAATCCTGAACAAGGAAATATTGCCCATCGCACAATCACTCACAATTAAAATGTGTTAGAGCCCGAAAATAATGCAACAACTTTTGGGCGATTTTCATTTTTAATTTTTGGGCGATTGAGTGGGCCATTTAACATAGCACCGTTTATTTTTGTTATTGTTTTTGTTTTTGTTATGTTTTTGAGCGGTTATTATAAGTCTTCAGTTTGTAGCGACTAGATTAACCAGAAAATTTCAATCGCTTCAGGTGCGTAAAACTAAAAACTCATCTGAAGAGAAATAGCATAACAGGAATCCTAAAGTTTCTTGGATAACACAACTTATGGAATAAATCAAAAATATATCAATCTGATATGAGAAAATGTTGTGAATCTGGGATAGATTAATTAATTGAATACATCAACTTTAATAATTTCCGCATGTATGCAGTTAATTTAATTATTTTTCAACCGTACCAATAAATCAAATTGGTAAATAAAATTAATTATACCAAATAAGTTTCTGACCACATTAAAAATGAGATCAAGAATTCGTGGAATTTTGTTTTATTCATTTCTGAAAAATGTTGATGTATATACAGAAAAAAAATTCCCATTCTGCGCATAATTTGAAAATCATCAAAAACGTGATAATCTGTTAAGCTCTTTTAAAAATTCAAGCACAGAGGAAGCTAATGGAATTTTTGTGCTTTATAATTTTATAAAATATTTTGTGTACGATAAATAATTGAGTGCAAATTTATTAGAAATCAGGAACGAATGATGAGGAGAAATATTTTCCGTTTACCTGTATATAGGTCGTTAGGTGGGTACTGTGTACGTGCAGAAAGTTTTCATACTGTTTATTAATTTAAAATTTGTTCTTATTATATTACATATACATATACATTTTTACGGCTACTTGTTGCCAACTTAAAAGAATTTTCTGAACAAGTTTGACAACAAATAAAAAATGTAGTTACCTATAGTAAAAAATATAAAGCGAGCACCTGTCTTATAAAAATTTCCGGCTGTACCGGTAAAAACGGGAAAAGTTTTATAGGTGTATATATTCTAAACAATTTTGTAACCAACATTAATCCCAACAAATAAAAAGGGGCTTTTCTTTACCAACAACATTTTTTGGCCATTATAACTTTATATATTTTGTTCGGTTTTCCTACACCACCCATTATTTTCCAATACACTCATAAAAATAATAATAAAAAGCATAGAAATAGTAATAATGATAAAAATAACAATAATCTGGTGACAGAAGGTAAAACTGTAATAAAATTAACCTTAAAAAGCATAAAATGAAAAAATCATTAATCCGAAATGGATTTACACCGTAATGGATGTTGTTGTTATGTAGTTTTCTCTAGGACAATGCCTAATATTAATTTTTATCCTTACAATCGCATGAAAGAATATTTATCGTATTGTCTGAAAAAACATGGAAATTTATAATTTGCAGGCAAATATTTTTCATTTTCAAACATAAATTTCTGAGATCCTTTAACACTTGTTGTTTCTAAAAAAAAGGAAATATTATTTTTGTGTTATACCAATTTCTCTTTTAAGTGATTAATAAATAATGTGAATAAAATTGATTTAAATATTAAAATCCCTTCGAGTGCTTTTTAAAGTAAAGTTTGATCCATTATTTATGTTCGCAGTACAAGAACTTTATTTGCTCTGGAATTCGGAATGGTTTATATGATATTTAGAAAAACATGTTTACTTTCGGTTTTATATAAAATACGGGGAACTTTTAAGGTTTAAAAGTTGGAAAAATATTATTTTAAATATTTGAAATAGGTAAAAGGTTAAAAGTCAGTTTTGTAATAATTTTTAATTAATATTTGGGTACTTGGAATTTATGTTAATTAAGAAAATTAAAAATTTATTTGAAGATTTACTCGTTGGCTTTCTTTCGTACAATATTAACTGTTTATTTACAAATATTGTACAGGCAATAAAGCAACGCCCGATGAATTTTGCAAAATAATTAAATAAATAAATTAGTAACAGTCTTTGTGAATTTCGAGTATTCAATGAAATACAAATATGAAATTTGTAAATAAAAAACTCGGGTAAATTTTTCCTAACTTTCTGACAATTATTGCTTTAATTTGTTTTTCCTTAACATTGACTCTTCCGTTACTATGATTCTTTCAGATCATTCTGAACACCGTTTTGATTGTTTCAGGGAAATATTTGATCACATACATTGCACGACCCTAATGTTGGCAATGGGCTCGAATTCCACCAGAGCAAAAATGCAAAAGCAAAGTTTATTCATCTGAATACGAAAGGTAATATTAATAAATATTTCTATGATTGCAGATTGGGACTAAACTTTGTGGATAATTAAAATTATCCTATGAAACATTGTTAGACTCCACTGGGGTCACTGAATCGTATAGAAACCGAAAAGAAAAATTGATTGCTTATTCATACCAATTTATATGGATGATATATTCGAACGACTTTTCCCATTGTTTCCACATGAAAAGTGACCAGAATTTTTTTCATTTGTAACCATCACTAAAAAAATTATATTCGGCTGAAAATAGTGGTTGAGGAATGTGGCCTAAATTTACCGGTGTGAAGTATTTAACTTTAATAAAAAGTGTAGCTACACTTTTTAACGAAAAGTGTAGACTGAAAGTGTGTAGCTACACAAATTATTAAAAAGTGTAGCTAGAAAAGAAAAAAAAAGTAAGAAACTCGAAACACGTGGTTTAATTAAAATTATTTATTAAAAATAAAAAATAAATATTGAGAATCACAGTAATACAAAAATGAGTTTATATACATATTTTATAAAAAAAATGTTTAAAGTATTTTAATTCAAAAAACCATCGGAACAATGATTGCCAAGTGTGGAATTTAGTGTTTTTAACTTGGGATGGTGTATGGAATTTGCAAACAAAATTTCAAGACAATTTGCATGTTGTGATTGGCGATATGGCCCTACTCGTACACGTGCTTGCATCTTCAGCCAAATCCACTTAAATCTTTAAAAATTCAAAAAATCATCGCAACAATGATTGCCAAGTGTGGAGTTTAGGTTTTTAACTTGGGATGGTGTCTGAAATTTGTAAAAAAATGTCAAAACTATTTGCATGTTGTGATTGGCGGTATGGCCCTACACGTGGAAGCATCTTCGGCCAAATTAACTTAATTCTTTAATAATTCAAAAAATCATCAGGACAATGGTTGCCAAGTGTAGAATTTAGTGTTTTTAACTTGGGATGGTGTCTGGAATTTGTAAAAAAAATTTCAAGACAATTTGCATGTTGTGATTGGCGGTATGGCCCTACTCGTACACGTGCTAGCATCTTCAGCCAAATCCACTTAAATCTTTAAAAATTCAAAAAATCATCGCAACAGTGATTGCCGATATTCTGGAATTTATTGTTTTTAACTTAGGATGGTGTCTGGAATTTGTAAAAAAAATTCAAGACAATTTGCTTGTTGTGATAGGTGATATGGCCTGACACGTGGAAACATCTTTGGCCAAATTCACTTAAATCTTTCAAAATTCAAAAAATCATCGCAACAATGATTGCCAAGTGTGGAGTTTAGGTTTTTTAACTTGGGATGGTGTCTGGAATTTGTAAAAAAAATTTCAAGACAATTTGCTTGTTGACAATTTGCGATATGACCTGACACGTGGAAACATCTTTGGCCAAATTCACTTTAATCTTTAAAAATTTTAAAAATTACCGCAACACCGTGTTTCTAACTTGGAATGGTACCTGTAATTTGTAAAAAAAATTCAAGGCAATTTGCATGTTGTGATTGGCGGTATGACCCTACACGTAGAAGCATCTTTGGCCAAATTCACTTAATTCTTTAATAATTCCAAAAATCATCGGAACAAGGTTGCCAAATTCGGAATTTAGTGGTTCTAACTTGAGATGGTGTTTAGAATTTGTAAAAAAAAGTTCAAGACAATTTGCATGTCGTGATTAGCGGTACGTCCCTAGACAATTTGCTTGTTGTGATTGGTGATATGGCCTGACACGTGGAAACATCTTGGCGGTATGGTTCTACCGTACACGTGATAGAATCTTCAGCCAAATCCACTTAAATCTTTAAAAATTCAAAAAATCATCGCAACAGTGATTGCCGATATTCTGGAATGTTTTTAACTTAGGATGGTGTCTGGAATTTGTAAAAAAAAATTCAAGACAATTTGCTTGTTGTGATTGGCGATATGGCCTGACACGTGGAAACATCTTTGGCCAAATTCACTTTAATCTTTAAAAATTTTAAAAATCACCGCAACAATGATTGCCAAGTGTGACATTTAGTGTTTCTAACGTGGAATGGTACCTGAAATTTGTAAAAAAAATTCAAGGCAATTTGCATGTTGTGATTGGCGGTATGACCCTACACGTGGAAGCATCTTTGGCCAAATTCATTTAATTCTTTAATAATTCAAAAAATTATCGGAACAATGGTCGCCAAGTTCGGAATTTAGTGGTTCTAACTTGGGATGGTGTCTAGAATTTGTAAAAAAAGTTCAAGACAATTTGCATGTCGTGATTAGCGGTACGTCCCTACACGTGGAAGTATCTTTGGCCAAATTCACTTAATTCTTTAATAATTCAAAAAATCAGGAAAAAATGGTTGCCAAGTGTGAAACTGTGTTTTTAGCTTAGGATGGTATCTGGAATTTGTAAAAAAAATTTCAAGACAAATTTCCTGTTGTGGAAGACAATTTGCATTTAAGCGATATGGTGTTAAACGCGAACGCGTTTATTGGGCCAATATTTGTGTCAAAAAATTGGTTAAACATTTTTTTTTAGATTCTTCATGCTGTGGTGTGATTAACAATATGAAAATAAATAGTTTGAATATCGCTTTTCAGAAATATTTTTTAACTTTACATTCCTTTGTTTTTTTTTATAATTTTTATATAAATAATTTTTGGTAACGGTAATGATTTACCTTTATATTTTTAATAATATCAGTACAAAGAGAAATTCCCTTGATCTCCCATCCCCTTCAACACCTGATTCATTTTGAGTGACCCAGGAAGCACCACGTGGAGGTATGAATCTCGGACTTCGCTTCCCATGATATGGCCCGAACGTATTTTCTGTATTTTTTGGCCAAATTTCACACTCGGCACTCACTGTTCCAATAAATTCTTGAATTATTAAAGAATTAAGTGAATTTGGCTAAAGATGCTTCCACGTGTAGGGCCATATCGCCAATCACAACATGCAAATTGTCTTGAATTTTTTTTTACAAATTTCAGACACCATTCCAAGTTAAAAACAATAAATTCCACACTTGGCAACCATTGTTCCGATGGTTTTTTGAATTAAAATACTTTAAACAATTTTTTTTTATAAAATATGTATAAACTTATTTTTGTATTACTGCGTGATTCTCAATATTTATTTTTTATTTTTAATAAATAATTTTAATTAAACCACGTGTTTCGAGTTTCTTACTTTTTTTTTCTTTTCTAGATACACTTTTTAATAATTTGTGTAGCTACACATTTTGAGTCTACACCTTTCGTTAAAAAGTGTAGCTACACTTTTTATTAACACTGAATACTTCAGACCGGTCCTAAATTTGCCCGCTGAGATATGTCGGCTGATAACTTTTGGCTGCAGTATATGGATATTTGAAATAGCAAATACACTTCCTGCATTATCGATTTTTTTTTTACTTTGCTTTAAGATTATCGGTTAACTTTAATAGGGAGGAAAAAGCTTGGCGTACTGCAACCTTTATATCTGTGCACCTCATAGAGCCTATTATGAAAAGTAAGAGGTTAGTTTCTTGATACAAATGCGATTATTGCAGGCAACATAATGGGTTCGGCGTTAGCCAGGTTCTGAGAAATCTGAATCTTTTAAGAACGAGGGCATCACACGAGCGCATTGGTTCGTTGGGTATTTTCTTATTCTGTTCACGTGACCGTTAAACATACAAGCTTTGTCACATAAAGAACTAGAGATCTCAGTAATTGGCGGTCCAACCTGAGTATTTGGTTTAAATATCCTTTTTAGTTTATTTCAGCCCAAGCGATGTTTCTTAACCAGCATCTATGGTGTTTTATACCTATTTCAGAATAATTTTACTTAAGTAGATTTTTGGAATAGGCCACGTTCAGTTCGAGGAAAGTTAAGGTCAGCATCCTCTCTCGCAGAGGGGTCGGTTTCCTCGTCTCCAACAATACCAGAGTGATCCTTGCCTAATTCATTTTAATAGTAATAGCGACTCCATGTCAGTTTAGAATAGAAGACCTGGTTCGCTAGGGCAAACAATTCTGCGTGGTTGTCTGAGATTATGAAGGTCGTGTTTTCTTCTGATACATTCACGGTTGGAGATACTTCTAAAAAATGCGGAGACCGTAGCCCCGATTTCTCCAGCTCCAAATAGCTGCATAACATTTCTTCAGAGAGTTAAAATGTTCTCAACTTGGTTTCTTTTTGGAATCCTGATCAAGAAATTTCTCTGAAAACTCGTTATTTTTACCATTAAGTCTGATAATTGGACAGTTGCAATTGCTATAATTAGTTTGTTCAAGATGCTGTTATGACCTGGTCTGTTGGGCATTATTTGATTTAATATTTTTAGATGGACCTAGAGCCGTCTTTCGATATACACTAAAGTCGCGAACGAAATCATAGGCCTTTGATCCATAGTTCCGAATGACAATTCGAGGACTAATATCCCACGTTCTGCCCACATTCGTTGACAGGTGTAGTAAGCTTTATTAGCGTAGTTTGTGATATATGAGATGTAAGTGTTCGATGTCGGTTTTTATTTAAACATATTACTCAGATATTGAGCTTCAAATTGCGGAAATTACGTTATCCTGCGGTTTGTAAACAGGGTGCAGATGAATTTCTCTTAATTACTCTGCTATTGTACTCTCATATTTGTCCCAAGCCAGCCGGGGCCAGTCATAATAACAGCTAATGTTCCTAACTAAGGTGTTTTTGATCTGGTGAACTGAATCTTTTGGGACAGAAAGTGCCTTGTATGATGATAAACGCAAACAACATTTCTATTCTGAAGTGTATCATCGATATCTGTTGTCAGGTCGTGTAGCGCTGTCTCTGTTGATTTCCAGTCTGTAAAAAACCCACGCTTGCTTTGCTGCCGGGACGAATACCGATTAAACAGATTCCAATGTTTGAATGTTTTTAAATATTAAATCTAATATGTATATAGGTGGTCAAAGAACGACACCAACAGCACGATACGTGTCAGTCGATGATGGTTTTTGTTGTGCCCAGGTACAGTAAAATCTTGTCTCCGGTATCAAGAACGGGGCAAAATTTTTAGAGTTCTTGATGCCCTTGCTAGACGCGTTGCTTATTTAATCTCGGAATAAATTAGTTTATGTTGGAGATAAGAAAGTTGACGATGAATTTGACTTATTTTTGAGCTCCTTATCTTGGTCAGAAGTCCAAGAATCACTCCATTTCTAGGCTATTTGGCTATTTGGATTTACAATTTATTGACCTCTTTTTCTGACCTTGTGTGTGCTGTTTGAAATTTTGTTATTAAGTGCGAAGGGGTTAAGGCTTGATGGCTGACGGAGAGTCTCCAATATTCATTGTTCAGGCTTGCTGTCACTTTTACGATGTTCGGTTTGTTCAGGATTTTGCTAAACATTCTGATATATCCTGTGTTTTTAATAGGATTCTGTCTTTCCCTGTTCTTTCTTCAACCGAAAATATGCCGAAATTATGCCGGCTTCAAGGATTTCGCTATTTTGTTCTGTGACTCCTTAGGGACTATTCCAAGGGACGATAGAATTTTTATCCCGTTTATATGGATGTTTAGGGCTGAAGTCGTGTAATCAACTTCGTTTGCCCTTAATTTGAACCGCCCTGTCCTGTATTTTAATTAGATATAATGCCAAGGCATCATCGTAATAAAAACCTTTTCTTCTATTCTTTCAGTTTAAAACATATCAGTTTATTTCTGAAGGACGTTGTAGTAGTTGTGAACATGATGTACTTGCATATTACCGCGTTGGTGCCTTATAGTTAAACATCCATGGCAGTTGTGCCAGACGAGTTAGAGATGTCGCAGTCTATAGTGACGTGTAGCTCTCGGGGGTAGAACCTAATCAGCTTTGTCCTCCGTATTGGTGCATCTAGATTAGCCCCACCCATTTTTATTGTTATCACTGTCCACGCAGTAAACTTGAAGAGAAAATAACTTCACCACAGTAGAGCCTCTTTTTGTGGTACGGTTACTTGAAACTGGAGGGCGCCAGATATCCGGTGTTCCATCTACACAGTTGAAAAAATATGGCCTATGTAATGCAAATTGCTTTTCATATAGGTCCAGCGCAAGCTTGCGTTACAAACTAATGCACAAGTTGCATTATATTAGATATTAATGCTAATTGTATTAATTTTTATTGTATAGTTTACATTAAACTTTAACGGAATATTTTGTTAAAACTGATACAAGTTATATTAAAATTTTACAGCACATTGCATAAAAAAATAAATTAAAATATCCATTTGGAAGCATCATTTTTTGTCGTAAGTGGCATTAAAATTGTATAGCTCAGCCCAGTACTTTAAACAGTGTAAAGCACACTTCATTAGAAATTTAGAAATCCCCAATTAATTGTATTACACTTATATTATTTTGCATTAAAACTAAAACTATGAGGGCAAATTCCACAGATTCCAATTTTTTACTTTTCCAACTGGATTGACGTAAATCAATTGACGTCCTTACACATGAAAAATATTTAAGCTTTTATATTAAAAATATACACAATGCCTTAGCGAATTATAATAAATTTGCTAAAAAATAGTCAACCCCCAGATTATATAGAAATTTTCTTATAATACACTACTGCAGTAATTTTAGACGCAACTGCATCATAACTATTTTTAATGCATGCTTTGCATCAGAATGTGATACACGATTGCATCGTATAAGCCTTGATGCAAGGGTTGCATTAAAAATTGCAGCAAGATTTTTAAGTGTGTAGTCTTGCCATCACTTTAGGATTAGTTTTAGGAGGTTTTTTCCTCTGAATTCGTTTATTTGACCGTTTTCGTTGTATCTTTTAGGGGTTTATTATTTTTACTGAATGAAAATCATATTTCTATGATAAGCATAAATTTCACTAATACAGCCGCCTTTCAAGAATTTTGAAGTTGGGTTTATATAGTTTCTGGTTTTTCCTACAAATCGGGTTTTATTTTTATCGTGGACCAGCACCGATTTTATCCGGTTAATCGGCATGCAAAGTTTAATTATAAGGGGATTTGATCTTAACAAGTTTGCTATTGGTTGCTCAGTCATACTAAACAGAATCCAAATCTTGCAGTTAGAGATATCATAGACGGACCATTTTATTCTAATATGGTTATCTAATATTTTAAAGCCAGTTTATTTTTCAGGTCAATCAACGTTTTTCTTTCGTAGCTCTACTCTTGATCGGTAAAGGCAGTTGAGGTAAAACCAAGAAAATAAGAAATGTCGACTCTGACCAGGAGTGACAAGTACTATATTTTTGACCCACGGTATAATGAAGCCGTGAGTTAACGATCGGCCGCTTAAGGTTTGAGTGGTCCGATATAATGTTAAAGTGATATATATGACTGGAATATACTCACACTAAATGTTTCGATCGAACATTCTATAGGTGCGTTGTGCTGTATTTAAACTGAGCCTCTTTGGGTTGCTTCGTCATGAAAGTAATTATTGTCCTTCGTTCCCCTTTTCACCCTTTTGGGAAAAGACATTTCTAATCCCTGTTTTGGAAGCATCGCGTCTAATCGAGAAAGGTTTGAAATATACAGTTAGAGAGTCGTTACTCTAACGATTTTTATATTTTTTTTAAAAGGAAGTTCTTGAAATTTTAATAGCCGGTCCGGCCTCAGCTAGTCAATTAGATACTATAGCTACAATAGCTTCCAACTTTCCTCTACTGTGGACAGCAGGTCATGAGGTTTTCTTATATGAAAATGTATCTAAGGTTTTACTAAGTGCGGCGGATTGAGTAAGAATTACAGAGTGGCTATTGTCGAATTCTAAGCAAATTATGTCAACTTGATAGCCTAAAATCCATATTCAAGCATACTTGTTCTTGCAAAAAGGTACAAAATAAAATCTAATAAGTTTGAGTTTGTTGACATCAATTTGCATAATAGTTTATATTACGTTTATTTTAAGTTTATTTTAAATTTCAACGGTTGCTAAATCCGCCGAAATAAATTTTTCGGGCATTGCAGTTGTGACTGGAGGATTCTTGTTGGTCGTGATATTCCGATATGCGCTAACATTGAGCATGTTGCGGTTTGATGATATGAAGCACATAAAATTGCTCATTGTACTTTTAGAGTGCCGCTGCCTGTAACAAAAATTTTCCTGAGCCTTAGCTTTCCTCTGGCACCTGAAAAAAAAAAACATCTCAATTTAATATTTAATATTATTTTCATTCAATCTTGTATTAGTAAGCTCATACTGTATGAATTGGAACTAGCATTTCTCTAAATTGATTTAGATTTCAGTCGACGTTTGAGAATTATAATTAATAAATTTTTATAATGGTATTGTTTGTAAACGAAAATTATTAATTATAATAACAATTTACCTCGTAAAATTGAACATTAAAATACTAAATGCCGAAACACTACACTAACAACTTTTCAACCTCTCAAGAAGCATACAATACACATAAACAAAAAATAAGGATTCCAAACGAACTAAATCCCAATTTCAATAAAATTTAAGTATGGTAATTTATTCAGATGAACCCCAGGTTCTAAGTAAATCAATTTTGTAAATATATGTAATTCGAACAAATGTTTTGATTACAATACAGATAACACAAACACACTGATCAAAAAAACATTTAAAAATTTTTCTTTTTCTAACAATTTTATCCTATCATCATCGACTTACTCATAACACATTTATGTGTCCTACACCCCTCCTGCCCCCCCCTCTAGGCATCACAATATACTAAAGAACAACAGCGGTATACAAATAAAAATTCCTTTTTATCTTGAGAACGATATACTGAAAAAAAGGATTAGTTCAGATAAGAGGATTTCATTTTATTGATATCGATTTTCCGAAAAATAAGAGCAACAACAAAAATTATTATTGGAGTTTGATTGAAACAATGTGGTATCAAATTGACACCAAACTCAACAAGGGGAAAAAACAATAAAATTGTAAGTACATAAGGCTTACACATAAAATCATGTTACGTCAAATCACTTTGACTTTGGAACCACTTTATGTGTGGTATTATCCATTATATATAAAGTATGTACATAAGGTAAATTATCCAAGCAAAAATATGAAAAAATTTAGTTTTTCACAAACATAATGGAAAATGTGAATATACTAGATTACCACTATACGTATATGGAAGTAAATACTAGGGAAGAATAAAAATAAATTAGCCTTACAAAGTATCTCAAGCATGTATACATATTGAAACATATACTTAGAAGGGTATTAAAATCCAAGGACGCAAACGAAAGGAACTAATATTGTTTTTTTTTATTTTAAACATTTTTATCCTTCCTGTAACGTTTCTCGCCTTATATTTTTCTGAATACTACAAACCTTGACTTTTCTCATACACATACATATACATACTCGTATATGCAATCACCTCTCAAACATTAAATTTATAAAACGCGTAATAAAGTAAATAATACATGACTATAAAATTTAATGATTTTTCAGGTGAGTATAATAAAAAACATGAAAATCGTTCATACAAACTATCTCACAAAATAACAAAAAAAAAATATGTTACTGATTATATGATGATAACATTACCTAATATAATATTTTATCTTTTATCAGGGTTTCCTAAGGTATGTACTGTGGACTAGTTCTACTTTTTTTTACATAGTAAAATAAAGTATAGTAATCATAAAAAATTTTGACCTCGATATTTTGCCAGATTATATCACTATATCGCCGAAGTTATACTTTTAACAAATCTGTATGTGCGTGTGGATGAGCCTAAATATCTGTGTTCTCTCTACAGCCCAGACGGTTTGTCAGAACGGGGTGAAAAACTTCATACAAAGTTGCCAGTGATTTTTGATCGAAACCGCTCCACTGGAAGTGATAGCTTCCATAGGAGCTTTTTCATTTTTTGCAAATATTTTGAAAAGTATATCATTTACGAGAATTATAATTTGAAATAAAAGATGCTAAATTTATTTTACAGCAATACCATTCCAGATCAGTTTTCCAAAATTTAAGCAGAAATGACGATTTTTGACACTAAACCTTTCACCAACAAAACTGTGATACCTCTACAGCCCAGATGAACTGATGGATTGGGTTGAAAATTCATACCTAAGCTTCTTTGCACAATTTGGGAGATCCCAGTGAATTTAGACAGAAATCGGTCCACCAGAAGTGATAGCTTCCGGGTTTTTTGTTTTTTCACCAGAAGTGACAGCTTCGATAGCTTCTTCGTTTTTTGCATGTAATTTGAAAACTATAGCATTTACGAGAAAAATGGCTATGAACTAACAGATCCTAAATTAATTATGCAACAATACCGTTCCAGTTCATTTTTCCAAAATTTAAGCGGAAATGACGATTTTTGAAAAAAAAAACAATGTTTTTGTAGCCATGTACAGCCCCTAGCGAGTTGAATGATGAACTTCATACATAAGTTTTTTTCTCACATTGAAAGATCCCAGTGAATTTTGACCGAGATCAATGCACCGAAAGTGACAGCTTCCCCAGAACCTTTTTTTGTTTTTTGCAAATATTTTGAAAAGTACAATATATAATTTACGGGAGAAATCATTATGAACTAAACAATTCTAAATTAATTTTGCGACAATACTATTCTAAATCAGTTTTCTAAATTTTAAGCGGAATTAACGATTTTTGGCAATAAGCCTTTCAACAACAAAAATTTGTCTCCTGTACAGCATAGATGAACTGATTGATCGAGATGAAACTTCATACGAGGTGAAACTTCATAGTTTAGCTTTTTTGCACAAATTGGGAGATCCCAGTGATTTTTGACAGAAATCGATCAACTGGAAGTGATAGCTTCCGTAAGTGGTTTTTGTTTTTTCACCGGAAGTCACAGCTTCTATAGGAGCTTTTTCGTGTTTTGCATGTAATTTGAAAATTATATCATTTACGAGAAAAATGGTTATGAACTTACAGATTCTAAATTAATTATGCAAGAAACTGGTTAGCAGTAAACAATTGGTCCCTGTACTCCTGTACTGCCCATACGGATTGACTGATCGGAATGGAGTTTCATACTTAGCTTTTTCTATAAATTGGAGGATCCCAGTGATTTTTGACCGAGCTTTTTCACTAAATGTTATGTCCCCTTTACAGTACAGGGTGACTAATCGAGGTGAAACTTCATACTCAAGGTTTTTCTATAAATCGGGAGATCCCAGTGATTTTTAGTCGAAGTTGTTCCAAGTGACAGCTTCCATAAGTGGCTTTTCGTTTTTGCAAATATTTTGCAAATTATATAGCATTTCCAAGAAACCGGTTTAAAACAAAAACATTGTAAATTAATTTTCAAATAAATTTTGTTCAGTCCAAGCGGATTAACTATTCGGATTGAAACTTGGTACTTAAACTTTTTCTATTAGTTGGGGAATAGTTGCGAAATTTGGTAGAAATCTGTGTACTGGAAGTGGTAGCTTCCATGGTGCTTTTCAATTTTTGCAGTGATGTTAAATTTTAGTATGTACAAAAAACGACAAAAAATTTAAAGATTCATATAAATTTAAAGATTAAATTATCAACATAGGTTGGTTTTCTGAAATTTTGATTATACAAGCCAGTTTTACCAAAATCCCGGTAAGTTCAAATCAAGAGTGACGTATTCGAGATCTATGTACATTCGCGCAGGTAAAAGACAGTCGTGTGTTAGCCCCAACACATTTACCCTTGATTTTTTTCCGTGATATATTGTCGCTTAGTCACATTTACACTTTACTTGAACATTAATGTGTCACTCCTTACCATGGTTTGCAACTCGGTTTATACATAGTTTCGGAATGAGATATTTTTATCATCGCGAGGCATCGCCGAGTACATGAAAAATGGAAATTCCGGACACTAATAGTTTACCAAGCAAATCTAGTTTTCTTTGAGTTTTCTATTTGTCATTGGGCCATTTCACACTTTGATTTTTTCGTCGTGATTCTTTCCTCGTTTCCTTCCTCTTCTCCTACAAACTGTTGTTAGTTTTTAAGTGAAAGGGAAGGAAATGAGGAAAGAATCGGAAAGCAAAGCATTATGTGTTTAATAATTAATTCTTGCATTGCAAATTATATTAATGTGAATCAATTAACGGAATATATTTCATCCCCCGGCATGCCAATATGATCAACCCAGTTGTATTAAGCACCTTCCAGCGGCACTGACATCCGGCTAGAATTTAATGAACACATCATTACAAACTGGTTATGTATACCCAGGAAACATGTACCAGTAGAAATAATAAGGCAGCCAAATCCCACAATGGAAGCGCCAGCAAAAAAAAAAATCTAAAGTAAATCAATGATTGATGCAAACCAGGAATTGTTATGACTAGTTCATAACAATTCCTGGTTTGCATCAATCATTGATTTACTTTAGATTTTTTTTTTTGCTGGCGCTTCCATTGTGGGATTTGGCTGCCTTATTATTGTATTATTGTTGTGTTGTTGTAAAAAATTCCGACTTCGGGCACATAATATAAGAAATGTATTTAAGTAAGCCATTTGCGTTTAATGTCTGTCGTTTAAAAACCTATTAAAAATACTATCTTAACCTTTTTTTTATGACACGGAAACTGGGTCGGTAATTTTTTCAACAACAAAAAGGATTCACATTTGTATTTATTTACAACAGTATTTGGAGTCGAAATTCGGTGTTGCGTCCTCCTCTAGTTTGCAATCTAGTTCAGATTAATTGAATCACATTTTTTAAAATTTTAATGACCTTAAATAAACACTCTCACCGTGTTTGTTGTTTAAAGAGTATTCTCTGTGAAATTTGTCCGAAAAATGTTGTTCAATATATTCCGACCCTAAGATGTACGTGGTGGTTCACTTAAAATGTTATCGATGTGTAGCGGGTAATTTCTTCAAATATAAGAAACTCCGCACAATTATTCTCAACGGACAATCAATGGAGTTTTTATTTATTAATATTAAATTAACAAGTGCTCCGCCGTCGAAATAAACAACCTCGATAGATCAATAGCTCGAAAGGTATACGTGCTCTACGAAAACTCCGTTATATGTACAAAATTGGCGTATTTAGAAAGGGGTGCACAATATAACGCTGTGGCTATTGTAAGTAATCGAAGTACAGTCGGTAAAAATAGTTGACTTTTTTAACTAAATAGTTTCGGTCCCTTGTTTTGGTTTAGCACTTTGTCTTTCATGAAATAATTATACGATCCAGTGAAACGTCATAATATCTGAAAGTTTGTTTTCTGGAAATCGATCAGCGTATAATTCACAAATATTTTTTACATTTGTTTTCTTCTTCGTACACCAGAACCATTTTTATTTTTTCTATTTGGTTGAAACAGCAATAGAAAACAACATTTTCGTTTAAATTTTGGTAAAATCGTAATGAAAAATCGGAAAGCTGCACTTTCGGTCTAAAAAAAAAGTAAAATGAGTACAGAAACATCGCAATCACCTTAGTTGTGGTGTTTGAAATGCTTCCATTTTTTATTTTTCATTTAATCAAAACCCTTTTCCAAATAATTTTATTTAATAATTAACAAACATTTTATTGGAGGTGATTAAATATCGATTTAACAAATTCCATTTGGCAATATTTGGTTTAAACTTATTAGTTTAAAAACTAATTTATTGTTGAATGCAAACACTACCACCCTAACCAAATTTGCCAAACCAGAACCACGTACGGTACTCTAATGGGATAAGTGATACATCTATGACTCAATGAGCTATCGCTCGGTCACGGTTGGTTGAATCGAAAATGTTCTTATGTGATTATGAAACAAATATTGTTTAGCTTTACTTTGCAAACTTTTCTTATATCCGAACCCAAGTTGTATAATGATAAATTACACAACCGCCAAACATTTTAATTATTTTTTACCATCGTTTCAATGCTCTATTCACTAGAGTTAATGATTTTTTTCGAACTGGTAGTTTACTCTCCTTCACGATGGTAATCGCATGAGCGTTACTAAATCTGTTACAGTTTTTAAACTGGAACTTAATAAAATACGCCAATCTTTGTCCAGCAATGTTCAGTTCAACATGGCCATTTTATAGAGCTTGTACCTCAGTTTTTAATCAAGGTTAATATTTGCATAGCACCAAACGAGTTCCACCCAAGTCGTTCTTGAATAAATCGCCTAGTCCTATTCAAATTACTAATTTTACAGAAAAACATCCATTAATAACTCATAGTGAGGTCTTATTTTCAACTTACGAACAGAGTTTTGTCTCAATTGATTAAGAAAGGGCTTTAGCTCAATTCAAATTTTCTGTTTTCCTACGATACGCTCAGAACTTATATTGAAATTAGGCCATTTTCAGAACTACATTTGTAATATTGGAATTCCTTGTGCATCTTGGAAAATCGCAGGCCAATCCAATCGGTGAAGAAATGTTTTATTTGGCACGGTACACTCATATAAGTATGTCAGTTTTTTATACGAACTGAGCTTTGAGAAACTTTTAAGTTAAGTGCAACGTAAGTTTTACAAATGGCTTAGTTCTATTAAATTTCCAATTTTGCAGAACCAAATTTTATTCTCTTCATTTCCAGGAGATTCATTTTCATAGGTTGAGAACCGAAATTCAAACCGAATTTTCTCCCGGTTTGATTAAAAATGGATGATTTCCATAACGTGGGTTTCCTCCATACTAATTCGCTATTTTGCCAAACCAAAAAATATTCACTAAACAAGATCATTGTCAAAAAATTTCAAGCATAAAGAAAATCGTGCAGGCTCAACCGCAAGACCCTAAATGAATTTTCTCGAAATTTAGTCGAAATCGACTCATTGCTGTTGCTTGTGAAACCATTAAGCAGAAAGTTTTTTTTTTAAAAGGACCTGTGTCCCACCGGAGCACTCGCTAAATTAACTTTCTCGAAATCACAACCAGTCCTTGGTACTCCGAAACCCCTTTCATTAATTTTAATCAAAAAGGTTTAAATGGATATTTCTGAAATCAGGGCCAGAGGACTCTCTAAACGGACTCTAATTCAGGATCTAAAGGTTAACAAACCCTGCTCTCTACAATCTTTATTATATATAATCACTCAACTCCATCATCACCGTATAAAATAAACCTTTATAACTTTGTATATACCGATTGTTTTCTTTTTAACTTTAAGCACAATTTTTCTATATAGTCTCTCGTTTTTAATTTAGTTAATTCATTAATTTAATTAAAAATAATAGAAAAAAATCTCAAACTCTTGTCGGTGTGTAGTGTACGTACATGTACAGGTATATTATATGGATATATTTTGTCGGGAGAAATGAAAAACTTTCACGTTTAGTCAACAGAATATTGGAAAACCCAAACTAATTAAAACGAAAACAGGAAAAATGTGCAGAGCAAAAATAAAATACAATTTGTTTTCAGTCTCGCATCTTTGTTTATTCATCACAAAAATGGTAAAATATAACAATAATAGTAAATATTTTGAGTTTGAGGTTTTCCGGGAAAACTAGCTTACGGCAAAACTACATAGTAAACAGTAATTTTATTGGTTGTGAAGTGAAGTGCATAATCTCTTGAAAGTTGTTTCAATAGTTAAGGTTAAATCGATATAAGCATTTATTCGGTTTGAATTTATTTTATTATGTACAAAATTGTACTCTACCGAAATGAAATTAGCAAAAGTGTGGGTCAATAACACTAGTTTCGCAGCATTTTTGCAGAAATTACATTTTTGATAATAAAAACTGTTTTACATCAAAATTTGACTTCTCTCTACATCCTAGACGGATTGAATTCATCGGGATAAAACTTCATAATTAAGTTTTTTTCGGTTCACCGAAAATTACAGCTTTCATATGAATTTTTTTGCTTTTGCCAAGCAGTTTTAAAAGTATATAATTTAAGAAAACTATTAAGAATAAAAAGATTCTAAATTGATTTTCAACATTGGTTTTCTTCAATTTTCGCGCAAATGGTTATTATTGATAAAATGGTTTTATTTTCTTTCTCGTACAAAAATCAAGTATTGTTACCAACTCGCCAGTGAATTTGTGGAATTTTTTTGTGTACGTGTGTTGGTAATAAATAATAGCGAGAAAGTTATTGTGGGAATATTTCCGGTATATCCGGGAATATTCCAGTTGTGGTTAGTGTTCAGTATAGAAAGTTGTTCAGACATTATTTCCGAGAATATAAGCGTTGTAAATTATGAGAATTTATTTTGTAAAATTAATGGATTCACAATCCGAACTTAATTTGACAGCGCGCAAATTCCTACCAGTATAGAAATCATGAAAAATTTTGGCCTCGAGATTTTTATAGATTCACCATTCGCTTATATTGCCAAAGTAAAAAAGTAGTTTTAAAATAAGCTTTATGTGTGTTTGTGTGTGCGGTACCGTGCAGACTAAATGTCTGCACACTAGATCCTACATCCGTACAGTCCAGACGGATTGAATAATCGGGATAAAACTTCATACTTAAGTTTTTCTCTAAATTTTGATGTCTCAATGATTTTTGTTCGAAACCACCCCCCGGAAGTGACAGCTTCCATAGGAGATTTTTCGTTTTTGCAAAGATTTTGAAAATAATGTCATTTACGAAAAAATTGACTATGAACTAAATTAGATTCTAAATTAGTTTTGCAACAATACCGTTCTAGAATAGTTTTCCAAAATTTGGTATATGACGTTTTTTGGCGATAAACTATTTTTTAATAAAAATTCTTAGATGGATTGATTGATCTGGATGGCACTTCATAATTAAGCTTCAAATATTTGGGGTGATCCAAGTGATATTTGGTTGGAATCAGTGCACCGAAAGTAGAGCTTTCATAGAAGTTTTTTTCTTTTATTGCAAATATTTTGAAAAACTTAAAGATTGTAAATTAATTTTCAAAAAATTGGTTTAGATCATTTTCTAAATTTTACCAGAAATGACAAGTTTCGATAAAAACCTTAATATCATCAAAATTCGGCGTCGTCTGTCTGAAAGACTTTTCCATAATTTGGGAAATTTTGCGGAGATTTGTGTATCGGAAGCTGCAGCTTCCATATTTGCTTTTTTATTTATGTTGCAAAGTATATTATTTACAAAAAACAAAGATTAATGCCCGCAATGCCCATGGTGCAAACCGAGGATTTTAAACCAAATCGCTAGTGCGTTCCGCTGCTTTGGAAAACTGCAAGAGATTAAACCAAGGCAGTGAGAAAACTGACCAACATTCAAAGATCTATGATCAAGAAACCGGAACTTAACTAACTGAAGGCTGGATAGCAACAAAAAAGTGAATGCTGTCATCGACCTCCTAGAAAGTTGTCACACAGAGAACTATCAGCAAGCCTCATTCTTTTTAAATAGTATTTAATATGGCCATGACCCATAAGAATGGCAAACAATACTTGTAGCCGGTTTTTCTTCAGAGACAGAACATACTAATTTAACCTCAAATTAGGTTCACAAATAAAGTTTTTCGCCTTCCGGCAGATGGAGGAATGGCTTGCTTCCTCCATTGCGCGTAGCTTCGTAATGACCGTAATTTCTAAAAGCATTGACCACACACCGCGTGGGAGATTTGACTTGGAACACCGTGCACATTCAACCTATAGACTGCGGTAAGATTGCAGCTTATGTGAACGGAAAAAGGATCTAAAACCTGCACCAACCACATTAATATAGTCTCAATTGTAGAGCCGTCTGCGAGGAAAGCTGACTACTCTCTCAACTCTTACTACTCGAAAACTGAACGCTCCGTTATAGAATTCTTGAGACAACCAAAGGTCTCTCGATAAGCATGTGAAGTTATCCCAGTTTTTCATCCCAGGATTTTTTTTTATTATTATTTACACGAAACTATTCTAGTCCACCCCAGATTTTTTATTTTATACCTCCATAAGACGATTTAAATTATAAACACAACAACAAAATATCCCATCCCAGTTTTTTCGATTATTTATTGTTCATGTAAAACAAATACATACTTGGAAATAATGTATTGTGTTTTGGCAATAGTAATTCTGTATATTTTAAGTTCCAAATAATAATACGCCATATTATAAGTTTAAAATATAAGAGTAACTTATAATGAGCGTTTCAATGCCAGCCGTATGTTAGGATTGGCACAATCTCGATATGGCCCCATATAAATTTATATGAAAATCGTCTATAACTTCCAAAACCTTCTTGGGCCGGAAATAGCGAATAATGTTTTGAGATGGTACGTAATTAAGTAACTGCTGACCAAGTGGCCAGCACCAGCATTTCAAATTTGAGGAAATGGCCAAGTTCCAAAATCTCAGGTTAAGTTAAATAAAAATTTATATCTCTTAAGAACTTCCAAGGCCGAAAATGATTTTTTATGTTTCGAGTTGTGAATGATAAGAGCAAACTATGGTAAGCTCCCCAGTGCCAGCCGTATGTTAGGGTTTGCACAATCTTCCAGCTTCGATATGGCCCCATATAAATTTATATGAAAATCGTCTATAACTTTCAAAACCTTCTTGGGCCGGAAATAGCGAATGATGTTTTGAGATGGTACGTAATTAAGTAACTGCTGACCAAGTAGCCAGCACCAGCCGTATTTTCAAATTTGATGAAATGGCCAAGTTCCAAAATCTCAGTTAAATAAAAATTTATATCTCTTAAGAACTTCCTAGGCTGGAAATGATTTTTTATGTTTGGAGTTGGTAATCCTGTATGAATAAAACTACAAATGGCCTTCATTTTGACGAGACTTAAATTTAAATGATGATTTAAAAAATTCAAATTCCAAGCAAATTTCAATAGCGAAATTTATTTCACGGTAACATAACCTAGAAACGCTTGAATTCGTGGCAACATTTTAATCGATGGAAGAAAGGAAATGAAAATGACAATTAATCTATAATTGAAAGCGAAAGGACGTTACTTTGTGGTTGATGGCTCTTGAGAGCTTTAGTTAAATAAAACATCAAAAACACCTGGAAAGAACAGTGATTTGAATATAAAGGATGAAATATTCGCCAGAACACAGTTTCATGTCTCAACGGTTCCAAATGAACACATTTACGCTTGATCAAATTTGGAAAATATTGAAAATTTATTTCTAAAGTGAGTGCTGTGTTGGCCAAACATTGCAAATTGGGATGGGTATGCTAGTGGACAACAGGAGCGGCCCTCGTGCTTTTACGAATATTGCTGCTGTAGCCAAAAGCGTGCAGCTCAATCCAGGAACTACAACTCGCCACAGATCGCAGGAACTCGACATTAGCCATGCCACCCTGAGGGGAGTATGCACAAACATCTTAGATTGTTCTCTTACAGGGTTCTACGCTACACCAGCCGATTTTATATTAAATATAAATCTACTTATATTGATGTGAATCTAAAATTACTTAATGAACGTAGTCATAAGGACAACAAGTATTAATGTGATGATTTGAAATAAAACAACAAAAAGCAATATAACAAATATCAGCCTTGTTGAGTATAGTAGCTTTCATGCCTTGGAAAGCGTTGATAATGTTGACTACTCCTGTAAGTTGAATCTAATCTTAATTCCTGAAGTGGCGTGATTTATCTATTGTACGCAACAGGTTTCAAACGCTTTGTTTCTATTTAAATCACAGTTTCAAAATCTGCTCAGATTCACAAACTATCATGCACAGACTCACAAACTATCATGATTGTGATTCAGTACAATCATAATTTGATAAGTCTCAATATGTTTCATTAAATAAAGCAAGCCTCACAAATAACCTTACAGAATTACATTTATTTGCAATGTTAAAGTGTCATTACTTCTCCTCTCTCAATTTCCAGCTTTCGCCGATTACATATATGTTTCCTATTTCAAGTCACTCATTCTCACTGTTTTCCTAGTATCTAACTGTTTCCTAGGAGCTATAATGAACTAGTAGCTATGTTTTCTCGCAATTTTTTTGAAATTCCTAACATAGTTAATAATTATGAACAAGGTACTGGAATTTATTTAACTAAGGGGAACAAACACGCTCTTAATAATTTTTTATAAGGATGAAGGGAATTAACTAAAAAGCAAGGAAAATTTCTCTGAATATAAGAAAACATTCTTGCGTCATCAAATTATTCGTTATTTTTCACTTTTCATAAATTATTTCTCAGCCTTCGTGTGTTGAGCTTTAAGATAAATGTGCGTATAGAACTTATGTTAAGCGAGGAGCTTTCTTAATTGTTTCCAAACGAAATAATTTATTCTTCAAGTTTATTTTTAATGCGAGAATTTGACTGTTTCGAAATAAATTCAATAATATACTGCGTCAACTGACAAGAATATTTATGTTTTCTTCCATGTTTTTTTGGTGATTCACTGATTGAAGATTTGACCATCATTGAAATTGAAATTACTTCGACTAGTTATGGACACAAACAATTATTATTAAAATTTAGTGGTAACACAAAAGAATGAAAATTGTTTTAATTGGTAGGACGTTCTGACATTTCCGTAATTTGAAAAATCAATATAAAATGTTGTTCGTCTATTTAAAAAAATAATAAAACTCGAAATGGAAAAGTCGTTAATTTACATATTTCTATATAATGACAAAGCGAGAGACAATTACAAAGGTTGTAAATCAATTTTTTATAATCGGTCAATTTCGATGGCGTTTCGAGCATATATTTCATACGACATGAAAGTAGTTGCTAGTTTTAATTTGTGTGAAGGAAAATCTATTTTAAGGTTTATTAATTAAAATGAAAGAGGAATTAATATTCTTTGGTATATATACGTGAAATCCCACACCACACCAAAAGCGTATAATACAAATCTGAAAAATCCTAGATAACAAGCTAAAAAATAATTCGGGTTTAAATTGAAATTAATGAATTTTCTACTTTTTGTTCTGAAATGAAAAAGTAGAATAAAGAAAAAGCTCAGAATTTATCACTTACTACATATAGAACTCAAAGTATTGTTTAAAACGACAGAACAAAAAAATTTAATTTTCAAACAATATTTTGATATAAAGACAATCTACTATATCTTGTGTGATAATGGTTTCTCGAGTTGCTAGTACATTCCAAATACAAGTTCTAAATAAATATACAATTATGACAGCATTTACCCCAACAATACGTGCTCGTTATACTTTCACTATCATAAATTGTCACGTCGCTTAAATCTGAATTTCATAATTTTAAAAGAAAATTTTTCTTCGTTTTAATTTAATGAATAGACGAGAAGGAAATGGGTGGGAAGAAAGCGGTAACTTGATACTATCTAGTGGGTTAATAATATAATATACGATATACATGCACACACATTCATTTTATACATAATTTGTTGTGACATGTGCAACACCACTACGATAAACTAAATTTTATGATTTTTTACGTGTTACTATTTTTGATGTCATATTAAATCATTCTAAGGAGTAAATGCACTACTATCGTGCTTTAGGTAAAAATATTTTATCAAGGCTGAAGTATTTTGATGCATTTTGTCAATTTTTATATGCCACAATTATAACAGCGAGAGCCAAAGCTCAATAACTATTCTTCGGCTCCTGAATTAAAAAAGGCTGACATAAAAATGGTGTTTTTCGGACTTAAAACCAGCGTTTTTATTTTATTTAAAAATTGACTTAAAATCTGTAATGAAAATGAAACAAAAAAAGCTGACATTATTAATGCATATCATAAGTCATTTTGAAAATGATTTAAGAAGTGGTTTATAAACGACATAAAATGTGTATTTTTAAGTCATTTTGAAATTGAAATAAAATGTGTATTTAAGATCGAAATAAAACCTAAAATGTATGTATAACAGTAAATGCTAGATTATCCGGCATCCAATTAACCAGAACACTCAGTTTACCGGAAA
The DNA here is from genome assembly GCA_932526605.1 of Nephrotoma flavescens. Lineage (NCBI taxonomy): Eukaryota > Metazoa > Arthropoda > Insecta > Diptera > Tipulidae > Nephrotoma > Nephrotoma flavescens. The sequence continues at coordinate 285,328,807 of OW052221.1, read as the reverse complement.
TTTAATTTTCATGATTTTTTTTCTCTTTTCTCTTTCTTTTCTCTTTCATGTGCATTTTTTAATTCTTTTTGCAATTTGCAATTGTTCTTTGCACATTTTTATTAATGAGAGCATTAGCTGAAAATTTTGAATGACTTTAATTTTCATATTACAGTAAAAGCACAATTATCCGGCATCTAATTAACCGGAACACTCAGTTAACCGAAAGTTTAACTTTTTTTAAATTTTTTTAAAATTTTATTTCTTTTTCACAAGAAATATTATTTTTTTATTATTCGGAGATTCATTCTCAAAATTTTCAACTAATGCTTTCATTAATCAACATATCAAAAAATTCAAAAATTCAAATAACAATTGTAAATTTCAATATGAATTTTAAAAAATGCATATGCTTTCACATTTTTTTAATTTAAATTTGTTTTTGTAAAACACCTTAGTTAAGTCAGAAAATTTGTTAAAAATATGACTTAAAAAAGGTTCCATTTTTTCATATAAAAATAGCATTTTTAAGTCCCAGTAATTTCAGCGTTTTTTTAATTCTTGGAGCCTAACTATTCATATAGAAGAAAATGAATTTTATGTAAAAATGACATTGGATTGAAATGATTTAAAAAATGTACGAGTATGGTTCAAACATGTATATTATTCTACCTTGAATGGATCTGAAAGGCCATGTGAATATTTAGTTCGTTAAGGCTTCAGACAAAATTACGAATTTCGAAACATGCTAGGAATGTGTCTATGGAAAACCCTAAATGGTGTTTGAATCATGCTAAGACAAGACCTTTGCTCGAACGATGCAATTCCGAAATTGAAAGAAGAGAGCACAGTCTTAAAAATCAAAATAGCATTTATAGGTTCTTTCAAGGCCGTCCTAAGGCCTGAAAGGAGTTTTCCTAAAATTTGATTTAAAATATTCATTTATTCGACAGATTCCAAGTATCAAAAATCCAATCCTTCAATCGTGTCAAAAAGGCTATCAATATAGTAAATGAGGTACTGGTTTTGGTATAATACCAGGATGTTTTAATTCTAATAGGCTGAGTAACAGACTTTTCGATATTTCTAATGAAAATGGGTATAAAAGCTTTCATCAAGTGTGATCAAAAATATCCATTGCACACTTCAAAAATTCATTTTGATTTAATAATTTAAGCTAAATTTGGTCGAAACAAACATTTGTCCTTGAAACTTGATCGTCCTTCAGTAGTTCTTAAACTTGAAACTTTAAACAGCACGTTATACTCTTTCTAACATTAAGAACATTTTTAATAGTGCAAATATTAAGGTCGAACCAGTCGGAGTCCGTCCGTAATGGTTTAAGTTAAACTCCGTTTAAACCATTTCCGTAATGATTTCTTACCCATAAATGTTTGAGGTTGGCTTATCTACACTCAATAAATCAATTCTGAAGTTTCGCCGATCGCTAACTGTAATGCAAATAGTCGAAATCGAGTGCAACTTAAGCTTGTATGGACTGACTGGTTCATCCTTGATATCTCGAGTCGTCATCCTGCCTAATTGTTTACGTTTAGTTGAAAAGCCATGATTTGATTAGCTTGAAAACACTAAAAAACCTTGAGGTTAGGTTGTTGTCGTATTTTTTCTCTTTGCCACACGCTTCCTTTAAAATAATTTACCTAAAAAATTGCAATAATTAGCTATCAAACATAATTGATAATGTAGCAACTTGAATAATAGTAGTATGCAGTTCATCGCCAGAACTTACAGTCTAAGCCTCCTGAAAGGACACTTGGCAAAAGACGCTATGCTATATTGAATAAATAACTATCCTACGAATGGTTGTAATTCATCATTTTCACTACTTGCCATCCCTTGCAAATCACTCAACTTATTGACTCCAACTTTAAAGTTCATTTGTAAAGGAATCTGTGAATTGATTTTTAATCAGCCTCATGTGGTAATATAACTAAATAAAAACCTTGCGTCTATAATATGGTGACACATAGAGCTTCTGATTTTTCGATTTTTTTGTTTAAAGATTTTTAGAGAATTCTCGAGAAAATAAAGAAAATCATATCCATTTATTCGGAAAAATTAATCATTGATGCTACAAAAAATAACAATAATTCTTTAAATAACAATAATTTTTTAAACAAATAAAATTAATAAAAACTTAATCGAACAAAAAAGCACAGAATGCTACTTAAGCTGTGTGCCGAAGTTAAGGTAAATCGTTTACTACGGTAAAGCCCGGCTTTAGGACAGATTTTTCGATCAGTTTTGGATGAGTTTTTGAAAAATTATTAAATTTACCGAAAAATTTATTTAAAATTGACTTTTACGCACACTGCCTTAATATAAATAAAGTCAATTCAAATATAACATCAATAAATAAAAACTCATCAGTTTAATTTACAGATTTTTTTTTGGAGTTTGCAATAATTTTTCAACAAACATAATGAAGAATATTATTTAAGAATTTTTTCGGCTTTTCGGACAAAATATTATTTTAATGGACACCCATACAATGTTTGCGACTATTTTAGTCGCAGAAAACAAAGAGGCCATTTATTAACAATATTTCTACCACAAAAGTAGAAAAAATGCACTCCCCTCCCCCAAACCTTTAACCCCAGGGCGTACTTGTGTATACAAAGAACACAAACCCTTGCAAAAAAGAGAACTCCCTTAGGTAGCTTCTTGGCAGCTTGGTTTCGTACTGATAAAAAGTTGGTCTACTCATCAGGTTGCAACGACCAAACTGCAAAAATTCCACTTAATAAATGGCCTCTTTGTTTTCTGCGACTAAAATAGTCGCAAACATTGTATGGGTGTCCATTAAAATAATATTTTGTCCGAAAAGCCGAAAAAATTCTTAAATAAATTAAATTCACGGACGATTAATAAATTCTTCTTAATTAAATGTGTTGGCTTGTTACACACACATAGTGAGAATTTCCTGTGGTTTCTGATTTAGTGATATATAATTCGCTAAATCGATATGTTCTTGTTTTGTATTATCGGTACAAAGCAAGAGTGGAATTTTTGCAGTTTGGTCGTTGCAACCTGATGAGTAGACCAACTTTTTATCAGTACGAAACCAAGCTGCCAAGAAGCTACCTAAGGGAGTTCTCATTTTTGCAAGGGTTTGTGTTCTTTGTATACACAAGTACGCCCTGGGGTTAAAGGTTTGGGGGAGGGGAGTGCATTTTTTCTACTTTTGTGGTAGAAATATTGTTAATAAATGGCCTCTTTGTTTTCTGCGACTAAAATAGTCGCAAACATTGTATGGGTGTCCATTAAAATAATATTTTGTCCGAAAAGCCGAAAAAATTCTTAAATAAATTAAATTCACGGACGATTAATAAATTCTTCTTAATTAAATGTGTTGGCTTGTTACACACACATAGTGAGAATTTCCTGTGGTTTCTGATTTAGTGATATATAATTCGCTAAATCGATATGTTCTTGTTTTGTATTATCGGTACAAAGCAAGAGTGGAATTTTTGCAGTTTGGTCGTTGCAACCTGATGAGTAGACCAACTTTTTATCAGTACGAAACCAAGCTGCCAAGAAGCTACCTAAGGGAGTTCTCATTTTTGCAAGGGTTTGTGTTCTTTGTATACACAAGTACGCCCTGGGGTTAAAGGTTTGGGGGAGGGGAGTGCATTTTTTCTACTTTTGTGGTAGAAATATTGTTAATAAATGGCCTCTTTGTTTTCTGCGACTAAAATAGTCGCAAACATTGTATGGGTGTCCATTAAAATAATATTTTGTCCGAAAAGCCGAAAAAATTCTTAAATAAATTAAATTCACGGACGATTAATAAATTCTTCATAATGAAGAATCTTCTCTTTTAGTTGTGAAATCATTTTGCAAGAGGAGTTTTATATTTTCGGTTCTCTTGCCAGATTCCTCGAAGATATTAAATTCCATTGTTAGTCCTCCAACACCAACAGCAAGGTCATATGTTTTTGGCACAACTGGTTTAGGCGATCCCTTAATATAGTTCTAATTATTGCTGTAGAGTTAATTGTACACTATTTCGAGTTTCCCAAGATGTAGAAAACAGCGTTGATTCTGACTCTCCATCATTATTAGATCCGGAGTCTAATCCAATTGGATTCAATGGATTGGGATTATATATCGAAACTTTTTTCGATTTTTAAACAATATTGATTAAATTTGTGCTGTATCCTTCTGACATTAATTGTTGTTGAAATTCTACAATCTGACCATTCCATAACGGTGATTCAATCACGTTTAATTCGTTAAATATTAAAACATTGCGGCAAATTTTAACTGATTTTGTCCCGGTTTTTATGACAGAGGTTCATTAACCGTGTTTAACTCATCATTAGCCGAAAAAAATGCTGTATCGTAGACATACAACTGGAGACGTGTCAACTTCATAACAAATGCCGTTTTGTCGGCAACTATGGAAATGCTCACAATAAATTACAAATTATTTAGAAGGGATTTTAAGTAAACTTTCTACATTTGGTGAGTGCGTTACTCCCTATGCCCCAGGAAATTACACCGACCTTTTAACCCCTGCAGTTACCCAATTTCCTTATATATCATTACGCTCTGAGCATTTATATCTGTATCCCTAATTTTAATTAACGTTGGTCTGTGAATTATGGTAAAAATAAAAAAAAAGTGACTTAGGTCAAAAATCACTTATTTCCATGTTTTGAAGGTCCTGCGCCAAAACACACAAAAAATGTCTGTACCGCTGACATCTCAAGAATGGCATGTGCGATTTGAATGTTTTTGGCCAAACTTCTTCTATTTTTTAATTTGGAGAATTGACAAGCATTTGAGATCTCTACGTCAATGAGGTCCGGTTGCTGACATTCGAAATCACCTAAAAAACCTCCAAACACCGCGATATTGCTCGTTTCGCAGCTTTTTATTATTCTTACTTGTGTAATACAAACGCTTGAAAGGTCTTGGGTTAGACAATACCACTTTCGTTCATAAATATTTCCGTTTTGGTTTTATTCACACCAAATGGTAAAGTTATGAAGGTCATTTCAAATTTTGCAGAACATCGGTTACGTGCTAAGTCGTTTGCATCTACTTCATATATACCGGAGTTTTTGATTATGTAATTGACATCATTAATTGATAGAACGAAGATTATAGGACCTTGGGGTACACCGGGTGTACCATTAAAAGATTCCGACCTGGAGAGTCGATCCAGTGTAAGAAATGAGGAGAGAAACCAATCGCTTGTGTGTTAGTCTTTTGAACGCTTTACTAAAATCAGTGGCAACCACATCCACCACATTTCACTCCCGTGGCATTAAGAGTGTTTGAAACAAATTCGGTAAGATTGGTGGTCGTCGATCGTCATTGATTGGAGGAGAACAGTTCTTTGCAATGAAAATGTATAGAATCTTATATAAAACTTTCAAAAAGTTTAGGGATACACGATAGTTTGGTCTGTAGTTAACAACATCTGATTTGGAACCCCTGTTATGAATTAGAACAATGTATGAGTTCTTCCATATGAATGCAAAAATTCCAAGGGAGAGTGACTTTTGAAATAGAACAGGAAGAGGTTTAGCTAATACGCTGATGCATTTTTAAGGTTCGGTTGGACTTTTGGGTCGCAAGTGCAACGACGAATAAATACATCAGTATTCAGTACTGTTTTGGCGCTAGAAGCAGTTGCTTGTTTTCTTCATTCCAATATAACCACGTATTATATCCACTGAAAGGTCTTGGGAACAGTAACAGTTTTGTTGGCAAGCCCAATACACTTAGAGTAACATTTAGTACTGCTTATACGTCATTTCTTTTCTGAAACGGTAGATGGCAGTGGTGTTCGTAAAAAGTACTTGTCAGTCTTTGTAAATGCATATTTTAATAATATTATAATAAATTAATTCTTACCAACAATATCTCGTAATATAATGTTTGCAACATGGCTCTTTTTTATGTAGGAATCAAACCTAATAAAAGAATAATGTTTAATTGATGTTATTATAGAATTTATTGTTTTTTCACCGCGAAAAAAAGATTTTACAACAAATTGAATCATTTACTTGATTGCACTGCTCTCTATAGCCAAAGATTGATCCCGTCTTTGATCCCGAATTTCTAAAGCAATGAGATCATTAGTATCTAGGTGCACTTGCCCGATGTTCACTTGCAAAAATTTTATTTTTCAATGTCATAATAAAATATACGTTTATTGACTCTGTATGTGTGCACTACACCTTGATACACAGAGGCTTGCTCGCAAAATAATGTTAGTTTTTGTCATGACACTGGCATAATGAGAATACTATTATTTTTTAATCTCAATTAAGGATAAAAAATAAAATAAAATAATTTTCTATAAAATTGTTACGGCATTGCTTTGTTACGAAAAAATTGCTTGAAGGGAGATCTTTAGTTCACTGATTCACCGTTTAAGCGCTGGTGGCTAACTATTTATTATTATATAATATATAATTGTCACATTTCATTGAAAATGTTTTGATGATTATAACGAATTTAACTGAAGCACGTTAGTACTCAAAACTACCGTCTTGGCGCTTGTGGCAGGTTTAATTTTTCTCTTTCCATTATTTTCATGTGGCATATCGTTTAAAAGCATTTCCACCAAGGAAACATTTTGTTAGCAATGCTTTAATCCACAAATCCACCGTTTTGGCACTGGTAGTATAATTTTATTTTATTACAAAATATTTTGAACATTTCTAGAAGTTTAGCTGAAGTTTATTTATTTATTTTTTAAAGAAATCTATTCTGTGAGTATACATATTCGATTTCAGATCAAACCCGAACATTCAGTTTAAAACAAAAAATAAATTAAAAAATACAAATTTAAAACAGGTTAAACCAAAACAAACTAAGCAAAAAAATCGAAATTAAATTTTAATTTGATTTAACATTTAAAAATTTAAAAAATAATTCTTCAGGATATTTTTCAAATCCTTAGATAAATTAAAGTAATTTAGTTCTCAAAATTACCACTGTGGCGCTGCCATAGCTACTCATGTAGAATATCCGATGAAAGGCTTGGAAAAAGTAGCAAATTTGTTTTACAATACTTTAGTTCTCTTATCCATCAAATTTTTTTTCGTGTTACATGCAAATTATTCGATTAATGTAGAACATATACGTACGTGTCATATAATTCTTATAGTATTTTGTAAATGTAGGTAAACTTTTCGAACTTCCATCAATTTCTAACACGGAAGGGCCGCGTAGAAATGTGGAACATCGGATCATTTTTTGATTCGTTTCGTTATGAACTTTGAAGTGGAAATTCTGGATTTTTCGAAACTTTTGTGGAGGTGTTTAGGACATTTTTTCTTCAGATATGTAGGCACTTATATTTTCTACCAAATTTCAAGTTATTCAGAACATTTTTAAGTTCCATCCCCTTGTGTATTATGATAAAACGAGAACAATTTTCTTAGGAGAAATTTGTGATGTTCTCAAATTTCCTGTGATTTTTCCGGGTTCTCAATTTTCGGACTAAAGTTTTGATTACCTGGTGAGGTTCCAGTTCCTTTTTTATAACAATTTTTAACTTAATCGTATTGTCCTCACGATCCACGATCTTGAAGACATAGAAATTTTATTAAACTTTGTAAAAAGTGTTAAAGATATTCCTAGAAGGGTAAACTAAATGTATTTAAATTCAGTCTATTTTGCAATTTTTTAGCTTAGTCTTTTGTATTATGCCTTAATCGCTTTTGATCAGATTAGGTTTCTGAGATATTATGTTTTAAGCACTTTTTTGTGAGATATCTCACAAATAATAGCCTCTATTGATGCAACTCAATCTTAATGACCAGGGAAGGAGTTGGGCTGGTTAATCTCCTGTGACGGTTCAGAAATAGTCGAATTTAAATTTAATTAACATTTTGCGGAGCCGCATACAGTATTTATTTTCATATTTGGCTTTACTTTGTATGGCAATTGAAATAATAATTCGTTCAACAATGCCATTATCCAGAGTCTTCATAAACAAAAGCTAAACTTACAATTATTAAACCTAATTCGAAATGGCATTATTTCCTAAAAAATAATTGAAGTGTTCCTGTATTGTCAACTAAGGTACTAATATGTTCTGCATAGTTAGTAATGATTTTAAAACAGTAAAATAAAATGAAAAATTATTTTACCGAAAAATTTCTTTAATTAACCTTCATGACATTTTTAAAACATTCTGTTTTCTCTTGTGTAATTTCGCTTATGATTTTTCCTTTTTTAAATATACGAACGAGTTCTAAATTTAGAAATCTCTTAAAAAGTTTGTTAATTTATAAATCAAGTTTTATATCTCGCGCTGAGTAAGACATCATTTGTATATAATATTCTTGGAAGGAAAATATTACAAATAAATTAAATTTCTAAATTAAAATCATTGCTACATCCATACATTCGTTTATGCACGTTTCATATACGAAACGAGTGAGTATATGTAAATAAATGTTAAAAGCATGGGAACCAAAAGCTTTTCATATAGCATAGGATCGAGTTACTGTGATGTGTGAAAAATACAAGTATAATCTGTGTGCTGCAACTTTATATAGTATAAATAAAAATTTTCTTTTACATTTTCTCGAAAGATTGCTTATGCTTTACAGTTTGTTAAAGAGGTTCTTATGTACACATAGTTTGAGTATTATATTTTATTATTCGTAATTGAATATTTTCTTGTTACAAAAAGCTCTTTGTTCTCCGGTTTAATAAATGTATGTATTTAAAATTACTCGTATATATCGTACTGAGAATGTACAAAAAAGATAAATTGAACACAAAAAAATTTGTTGCTAAATTAGTAATAATATACAGTAATGAAATACATGAATACCAACATTGATTTCGATTGGATGGTATGAAGTCGAGCTTTTTTGCCGTATTTTAGTTTTAATTAAAATTGGCAGCTATTTTTATCAAAAATTTGTTAAGCTCTTTACAACCGATTTCAAATTTTAAATTCTAGAATGTTTTCTTTATACGCGCTTGTATACAACAATTTATGTAGATATTATGTAAGTACATTGTAAAGCTGCTTAAAGGCAATCGACAAGATTTTAAAGTTGTGTTTCTATTTTGCTTTTGTGGAACAATTTTATTTTTAAAACGTATTGGATAAATGAAGAAGTATTTTATTGTGTTAGAGCTTTTCTTATACATACAATACAAAGGTAAATTCTATTATGCTTGTGAAACTAAGCAAAAAGTTTTCTCGATTTTTTTTACAATTAATAGGTTTTCTGTTTTTTGTTAGGCATTGGAGTTTTCAAGAGAATTGGTTGTCTTCTTCGTTTTCTGTACGCTGTCATAATAATGAAATAAAGTGTGTAAACATTTTATATTTACTTACCTTTATCAATCGGGAAATTAGGGCTTTTTATAGGAAATCATTTTTTTGGTATACGATTCCTAGGATTTCGTTTTTTTGTTTTATACAGTGTGATCCATATGATAAAAATGTAAATCGTGCTTATTACAAAGCGACGAGAATAGCTTCTCTTACACGATTAAATTTTTCATTGCTATTGAAGTGTCTGTTTTGGTATCGTTTCTTCTTTTTGTGCGTAAATCTCTTCATTTACCCGTTTGACTGCGTATGATGATACAGTGAAGAGCCTGGCATTTCATGTATTACTGGAGGTTTTGCTGCATTAGTGCACGAAGCGCAACATTTTTTGTATGTTGAAAACCAATTTCATCATTTCTTCGAGAACAAGTAATTGTTACATTTGTGTCATCAGCCTTCAAGTCAACATATCTTTTGTGTTTGAGAGCATCCCAATGTGGTGTATTTTCATAACTGTCTAAACGTTTTTCTATGAATAAAAATGATTACGGTTTATTACTTAAATAAACATTCGCCTTGAGTTTAAGCTTTCAACTAAATCAAATTAATTATTTGCATTAAACATTCATAGTCATTCAAGCCACCGACGTGTAGAGACATAACTTCAGAAGAGGGGGACTGTATAACAAAAAAATAACAAAAACTTTTTTTTTGTATGCTTACTTATGGATCACACTGTAGATTCGCAGCATAAAAAGGTATCTTTGCTTAGTTTTGAAATTTTGACGGACAATTTTGACGGTTAATGGTTATTTTAACATTCATTACATTTGCTGTACATTTTATAGTTATCTTATTCCCTTTATTTTCTAGAGGACATTTGCTAATTAATTTAATTTTTTGTTTTTTTTTTTCATTACAGGTAAGATCTTATTTGTAGTTTTTGTCACCTTTTCCAAAGTTGAAGTGATGTAACATAAATTGAATTGGTAAGAAAACACATTTTTTGTATTATTTTTATCTATTATATCATTTCACATATAGGAGAGCCTAGAACTTTTGTTTATATAAAGATCGCGAGAAATTCTCATGATACGATATATTTTTTCATTTACCAGGAACAGGAGCTATAAATTATATTACTATAATTTGTCAAAATTTTAATTATTACATTATGTAAGGAAAATAAAAGCTTTAATGTGAAATTTGAATTTTCCTTGTCATTAAATAAATAATTCTAAACTGTGATAAGGCAGAAAAATGATGAATTTCTCTAACGTTAAGAAAATAGAAGTCAAACTTTCATTTATTTTATAGATAATAAATACATAATTAGAAAAAAATGTAAATTGTTGCTTTAACTAAATTTAATGAACTATTTTATTTAAAGATGATATTGAGATCGATTTTTGCAGCATCATAACCTTTGGATCAACGTATTTAAAAAAGAATGCATGGTAAATGCATATTAAATCATACAGTATGTAGTCGTACATAACATCGGGCAAATAAACAACAATGGTCTCAATAGTTCTGCTTTGTGAAAGTTTTTGTTAAGGACTTGGTTTTCTTGGTCGAATTTATAATGATGAATTTTGAAATGTATTTTAAGTGTTAGATCATAGACTAACATTTTGGTAGGGACGTTTCAGTAGAAACAAATCGAAATACCAATAGAATTTCAATATATTCTGTCATGAATCATACTAGCAAATCAAGGCAGAATTGTATGGTGTACAGTTTTGGGTACACCAAACTTTTCAATCATTCGGTTTTTATATAAAGATTTGAATTCCAGAAATCCGTCATGGACTTAAAAATACTGAAAATTGGTCCCAAATAATTAGGCTGCATTTTCGTTTTGTATATAGCTTCCTCCAAAATTCTTTTGAAAATAAGAATTTTAGTGTAAAACTATAAAAATATTAAACTCAACATGATTTGAATTTCAATTTCTTACTAAAAGTGGTCGACTCATATGTCCGAGAAGATTCTACTAATTTCTTTACGCATTGTTTAGCAAACTTTTTTTTAAACATTTATCGAATAATAATGGATCACGAGAAGAATTCACTAAGCCATATTTTCTTTTATTAGTGAGTTAATTTTCTTTAAAAAACGTTAAATATGATTTTAAAAAAATTTGTATACTCATAGCGACAAATCAAAGATTAAAAAATCTATTAACAAATTTTATATATTTTGTATGTCGTCGTTAACCATTAAATTTTAAAAAGCAAAGTAATAAAACCCATAAAACATATAGTGTAACAAATCTTAGAATACGTGCCAGTAAACCATGAACAGTGGAAATATTCGCACTCATGATACAATAATTTTCTCTTCTTATAGATAAACCCACCATGAAACGTTCAAAAAATGAACTAAAACGGTGACCTAAAATAATTATCTTCTTATATAATATTCATAGGCTGATGACATACTAGGGTAACTTTTATCTTTTATTTTTTTCGTTTCTTTCCCCTTTACCAATTAAATCAAAAAATTGCGGCGCAGGTAAAACCGATTTTATTGGTAAAGGGGAAAGAAACGAAAAAAATACTAGATTAAAGTTACCCTAGTGTGGATATGCACAAAACAAACGAAAATGAAAAAATATAAGGTCACCACAATTCGTATACTAGCGACAATATATTTCTAGTGAGTTTATCTGATAAAGAGAAAATTATTGTATCATGTTCGCACTATTGAATAAAAAAGATCCTCTTGGAGCCTCATTTTGGCCAGTTCAGTTCATTATATGTGGAGTGAATCCCGAAAATTTTGTCATTAGGCAACCTACGTAAAGCAATAAACGAAAGCTATCTTATCACGACATGATACCTAAATGCCAAATTATCATAATTATATCGAAAATTTCCATAAATAGAAACTGCCGAGCAATTCCTGGAGATTTTGGTACATGGCCAACTACAAGCCAAATTAATAAAAGTTTTCCAATTTCGAAAAATACACCACATGCTATGTGGATCAGGATGTTCCATCTTCGCCTGTTCATTTATCATTAATTTGAAGAAGAAGTCCTTAAATGGAAATTTTGTGTAGTGAATTCTGGATATTTTGCCACATAGCCACCTTCTGCAATAGATGAAAGCGCATTAGAAGGAAACTATCAAATTTTGAGAAAGTACGTCTATTTTTAGCGTTCAGGTTCCCCATTGTGCTAGTTCATTTTATCAAAATTAAATGCAACAGTTCGTAAGTGGAAATTCTGTGGATCGAATCCTAGAGATTTAACCACATCTACATAACATTTGACCAATTTCGGAAAATATGCCAAATTTCTATGCGGCAATCGCCACTGTTCCTCACCTAGACCCGTTCGTATTATCATAAGTATAATGAAGGTCCGAAAATGGAAATTTTGTGGGGCAAATCCTAGAGATTTTTGCACATGACCATCTATTTAGTTCAATAGACGAAAGCAGTCCTATTTTAAAATATACACCACATGTCTATGCAGATAGATAGAGTGTCCCATTCTGGCCCGTTAATTTTTCATAATTAGGTCGAAAAATACTGTAAATAAAAATTCTGTGGAACGAATTCTGGAGATTTTTAGCACATAGCTACCTACTTAGTGCAATAGATGAGAGCTCTTTATTTGAGTCCGTTCATTTTTCATGATTATCACGAAACCGAATCCTGGAAATTTTTGGAACATAGCTACCTATTTTAGGCCCGTAACCATAGCTGTATTGCATTGGTAAAAGTGGATTAGGATTTAGTTTTGGATTTATAATTTTCCAAATCAACAGCTATTTTCGGATTTAGTTTTTGGTTTCAAAGTTAGTAAGTAAAAATGCGTTTCCTATGTATATTTGCAGATTTCGTGATTTTATTAATATTTTAGTTTTATTTTAAAAACATAATATATTATTTATGTTGATTTTGTACTTTGAAATATCAGTTTTAATAATTTAGTACAAACCTTTAGTACTAAAAATTGAATTAGATTACGTAAATCCAAAACCATTTTGGATTTAGATGAATCCATTTGGGTTGAGTTTTAAAGCGATTGTTGTTGTAAATGATCAATGCAATACGCTACATATATAGACCAAAGACCGCATATACATGTGATGTATTTTTCCGAAATTGGACAGCTTTCTTCTATATTGCACTATGTAGATGGCTATGTTCCAAAACCTTGAGGATTTGCTCCTCAAAATTTCCATTTTCGGACCAGTTCATTATAATAATGGTAAAATGAACGGATCAAGGTGTCACCCAGACGATCCGCAGAAACTATCTACTGCTTTGATCTATTATCAAAGCAGTAGATAGTTTCTGCGGATCGTCTGGGTGACACCTTGATCCGTTCATTTTACCATTATTATAATGAACTGGTCCGAAAATGGAAATTTTGAGGAGCAAATCCTCAAGGTTTTGGAACATAGCCATCTACATAGTGCAATATAGAAGAAAGCTGTCCAATTTCGGAAAAATACATCACATGTATATGCGGATTGTCAGAGTGGCTCACCTTGGTCTGTTCATTTTACCACAATTATAATGAAAAACATCTATAACAGAAATTCTGTGGAGCGAATCCTGGAGATTTTGGCACACAGCCGCCTTCATAATACAATATACTAAAGCAGTTCTATTTCGAAACAATACTCCGTTTATCTATGCAGATCTTCAAAGTGCCCTATTTTCGCCCCTTAATTTTTCATAATTAAAACGAAAAATTCCGTAATTGGAACTCTGGGGAGAGCATCCTGGTGATTTTAGCACATTTTAGCACATTTTAGTAAATGACGAATTTTCACAAAAACCGTTTGCAACAAAAACTCGGCCTCTGTACAGCCCAGATCACTCGATTGATCGGGATGAACCTTCATACCTAAGCTTTGAATTCCGAAATTGGTCCACTGGAAGTGTCTGCTTACAAATGAGCTTTTTCGTTTCTCCATCGGTAGTGACAGCTTCATTAGATGATTTTGGTGTTTTGCATGTACATATTTAAAAATGTATATCATTTACGAGAGTAACGGTTATGAACTAATAGATTCTAAATTAATTTTGCAACAATACTGTTCCAGATCAGTTTTCCTAAATTTACTCGAAACTTATAACTTTTGTCAAAAAAAACCTGTTTTTTAGTTAAAATTTGGTCATTTTACAGATTTATTGATCGGGATGAAATTTCTTACATAGGCTTCATAAATTGGAAATACAAGTGATTTTTGGCTGAGATCGGTGTACCGGAAGTGGCATTTCCCATAGAAGCTTTTTCGTTTTTTGCAAATATTTTGAAAAGTATGTATATCAATTATGAGAAAATCGACTACGAACTAAAAGTTTCTAAATTAAATTAACAAAAGTATTGTTTCAGATCGGTTTTTCAAAATTTAAGTAGAAAAGTCGAGTTTTGACAAAAATCTGTTTTTTGTAAAGTAATCAAGAACATTTGACCGAAATCCCGTCCAACGGAAGTTCTATAGCAGCTTTTTCGCTTTTTGCAAATATATTGACAAGTATAGCAATTACAAGAAAAATGACTAAGAACTAAAAAATTCTAAATTAAATTTGCAAAAATATTGTTTCAGTTCAGTTTTCCAAAATTTAACCGAAAATGACGATTTTTGACAAAAAGCTGTTTATTTTGTTTGAAGCAATATTTCCACTTTGTACAGCCCAGACGGATTGATTCATCGCGATAAAACTTCATACTAACGCTTTTCCTACAAATTGGCAGATCCAAGGCACTTAGAAAAATTCAGCCCCTATGCACCCCAGACGGATTGATTGATCTGAATGAAACTTCTTACTTAAGCGTTTCCCATAAATTTGAAAATCTTAGTGATATTTGTCCAAAACTGGTCCACCTGAACGGGCACCTTCCACAGAAGCGTTTTCAAATTTTTGCAAATATTTTTAAAAGTATATAGCATTTACAGAAAAACTAATTAAATTAAAAGATTGTACATTGAATTTCAAACAAAATTAGGCCAGATTATATTTTAAATTTTAGGGGAAATTACGAGTTTCGATAAAAACTATTTTACTAAAATCCGGCTTTCTCGGCAACACTAGGGAATTGATCAGAAAAGTGACAAATGACATTTTTTTGTGACCTTGTACTAAAATTGTAACTGCTATAAAATGACAATTAGCTGTGAATCCTAAAAAGCGATGCTGATGAGATGACTTTTTCAAAATGCCACGAACATTTTTGTACAACAACGATTCCATGTAACAATTTTCTTATAAAATTATCGTTAACATAATTTTTTAACCATTGTTGTATTGAAATAAATCGAAATTACAAAATTTAGAACTAAATTATAAAATCAAAAATTAATAATAAAATGATTTATAATTTGCAGTTTTTTTTGACAATTTTAACGTAATAGTTGTGTGTTTGGCGAAATATGTTAAAAGTTGAGTACAATATGGCAATATCAATTGTAACTAATACAAATTGCTACAAGCCATAATTAATTTCATTAGAATTGGAAATGTTCTGTGACAATATGTTGTTCTACTGAAAAAAATATGGAAATTGTCACTTTATCAGGATCTACCCCCAGGCGGATTGACTGTTCGGAATGTAATTTCATACTAAAACTTTTTCTATACATTGGGAGTATGGCAGCTTCCGTAGGAGCTTTATTGATTTTTGCAATGAAGATTACATTTTAAACAATGGGATTAGGAGATCCTTGCGAAATTTGGTGGAAATCTGTGTACCGGAAGTGACACTTTCCACTGGAGTTTTTTTTTCAATTTTTGCAATGATGTTGAAAAGTTTATCATTTACAAAAAACGAGGAAGAATAATTAAAAGACTCAAAAAAATTTAAAGATTAAACTTTCAACACGGGTTGACGCGATTGGTTTTCTGAAGTAAAACAGGAACTATTAGTTTTGATTATACAAGAAAGTTTTCCCCAAAAGTATGGTAAGTTTAATGTTTCGCTTTAAAAATTTCAAGGATGGTGTATTCGAGATCGATGGATAGATTCTTTGTAAAAAGGAGTCGGGTGATGGCCACAACATTTTCACCGCCCACCCACATTTTTTATAACTCTCGGTAACAAATATTCCTCTTAATGAACTTTGGTCACAGTATATTCGATCTCTCGTATGACTGTTTCTTTTGTGCAAAATAATTTGACTTTGGAATACCCTAACAAAATGTGCTTTTCAACTCTAACTGATCACAGACATTCAATAGCATTTATATATTTATTAGCAAGAAAGAAAATTTTTCTATTTTTAATATTAATTTTTATTATATGAAATTATTTTATTTTCATGTCAAATAAAACTAAAAACTGAAAATTATAGTGATTGGGAGAGAAGAATATGTTTAATACAAAAAACAGGAAAAATAAAAAAAAGAAAACTAAACCGATTAGTATTATATATAGTTATGTGTAGTATATACTATTTTCTACCTCTATTTAGTATTTTCCATATTTTTATAGTACCTATCTATATATATTTGTGATATACAGTACAAGCTTTATAGTGTTTGTTTTTTATTAAAAATAAAAAAGTCCAACAACAACAAACAACGTCATCAACAAAAAAAAAATACAAAAAGGAAAACTTTTCACTTTTTCATCGATGTTCCTCGTTGTTGTTGCTATAATTTCCTCATAATAATTTTACTGTGTTTTTCACCAGAGTTTTTCATTCATTCAGTACATAGCACATTTTATATACATAGAGAAAATGAACAAAACAAAAGCAAAAAAATGTTTGTGGAAAAAAGATATTCAAACATCCAACAGTTGCTTGCGATTTTTTCATGCGAATAGGTGGAATTTTATTTTTATGTTGAGCTTTTTTTCGTTTTTAATTTTTGAAAAATAAAATCCTTTAAAAAAATCGGGTTTCCTTTATATAATCTATAATAATAATAATTGTTTTTGTTGTTTTACTATTTGGAAAATAATTTTGGTTGGTGTTGTGTGAAAATTTTGGTTTAATACCAAAAAAAAAAATGTTAAATTTTTAAAAAAGTATGTGAAAAGTGTTATAATTTTTTGTTGTTATGATAAATGAGTATAGATACATAAAAAGGAAATGAGTGGAAAGCTTTCCTCTTTTTTGTTTTCAATTTAAATTTTTTTAATATTTTTTAAAGATTTTTCCGTTCGTTTCTTTTAGAACTTTTTTTTTCTTGTTGGTTTTAAATATATATGTATAGAGAAGTGAAAAGTTTTGAATTTTATATATAGTGTGCAAAAATTAATTAAATTGTGGATATCGATTGAGCTTTTGTGAAAAGCTCACACAAAAAAATGAAAGGAAATTAATAATCTTTGATTAAGGAAGTGTGAAGTAAAGAAAAAGTGTTTTATTATAAATTATTGTTGTTTTTGTTATTTTTTTAGGCTTTGGTTGATTTATTGGATATAATTAACGTACCTGTTGAATATAAACTATATGTTATATACATATGGTATAGTTTTCTTCATTATATAATTTTTTGTTTTTTGCAAAAGTGAACGGGCGATTTAATTTATAATATTATGTATGTATATGGAAATCGATGATGACCGGTTTATGATGATGATCGAAAATCGTTGAAAATCATTTAAATGCGTGAAAATGTATTACGAGCTGTATATGAATTGTTTGTTTTGTGTTTATTTGCTATTCATTTTAATGAGATTAACTTAAAATAAACTATATTATGTACATATAGTTCGTTCGCGTCTCCATATTGCTATTCTTATATACCGTACTCGTATTATGTTAGTTACAATTAATATCGATTGTAATTTGAGTTAATAGTGAATTACATACTATATATATTACAAATATCCTTATTCTACAAATTTGACACAACACATGGCGTAATTTGTGGATTGGGGTGTTTCAATATGTATTTCAACATAAAATCTAAACTAAATAGTTTTTTTAAGTGCTGGTTTTATGTTTAATGAATGAAATATAGTACATTATATTTTATGAACTACATGTGCGGCTAAATTACAGTTAAATGTTTACCAACATAATAAATAGCTGCAATTAAAAAAAAGTAACCCTCGATACAATCTATTTTGCTGTATTCTTTCCAGATCAGATTCTTATACACCTGATTCTATTTAATTAAAAAATTGATGTAGGTTTCGTCTTCAGGGAGTGGAATTGAAGTTTTTATATATATGTATTTATTTGGATACCTATATGGTTTATTGAATTTTCCAGGTAAATATGTAACGAAGATGGATTTTATGTATGTGGTTATACGGCATACAATCAATCGATTCGCCACCTGTTGATTTTAATTTAAGCCCTACTTTGATATGCGTTATTCGAAATTCGAAACGCTTTATCCAATAAATGTATTAAAAAATTTCCATATTTTTTTTGTATAACAACATATCAGTGAGATTGATTGGATCTATTGGTTTAGCAACACCTGCGCTGTGGATCGCATTATAAAAATATTAGCCAAGAAAAAAATGTATTTATCCGGAAAAAATGTAAAATTGACTATAATGAATTGTTCTAATGCTAATCTAAAAAAATTGTAACAAAAAAAATTTAATCTCAGAGATCTCAGAAAAAGAAATTTTCGCGCAAGCTCGGTTTAGTGAAGTTTTCGTTTTTCGGGTAAACAGTCGAATAACAAGATTTCTGAATTCTCTCGTTGGTATACCATTTGGATATCTCCATAATTACGTAATTATGAAATTTTTGACCTCGGGATTTAAAATGATTTGAAATAGGTTTCCTTGTGTGTATCTCTGCAATCTCTATACGTTTATAGAAAACCTGTAGAAAAATTTAGGTTATTTAACCGGTTAAGCATCCGTGAAAAGATCTGCACTTTCGATTAGTAAATTGCAGCATTAGCAAATTCCTATTCATGATTTCCATATTTCTCATTTTAGAATGTAATCTTTCATTTTTTAGAATGTAATCTAAGCTGTCATTCTAGGCCAATAATATTTTCGATGATTCAGACTAAGCTCTTTTTAAATTCAAGATGTACAGACGGTACTATAATAAGTTTGCCATGTATTGATTGGTCACATTATACTTGTCATTTAAGTTGAAGGGCTAAAACCTTATACGATGTAATCACATCGATACGAAAATAAACAAACCCTGAAAAATCAATGAAAAATGCGGAGAAACAGAGAATTTCCGTTAAAATATTTCGTCACTCAGAAAAATATGATGATGCTTTATTGATACTGGACAAATTTGATTTTAAACCACGATATTTCCCGTTTCACAAGATTTTCCCGGGTTGGTATGAAAGATAAATACTCTTAAATTATTTTCTTGATCTATAAAAATAAATTTCAAGAAAATTAGACTAGATATAATGTGGCCTTTGAACTAATTTAGGAATGATAGAAGTTCGATAAGATTTTGCGACATTCCTCAAAACATGTACAAATGAAATGTACTTATATATTCTATATTTTATATGGAAATGAGTAAATACTTCCAGCACGATAACAGTAGTTTTGAGCAATAAGATGCTCGAACGTAGTACGTGTCATTCTTAAAGACCTTATTAATAAAATGCGACACATAGGATCTGTAATAAACGAAAAATGTACATTTTTCGCATAACGGTGGATTTCAGAATTGGAAAAAATATATCTTCCATCGGCTCCACAACGCGGCAGTTGGGAGTAGTACGAGTAAAATACTTAAGCTAAATTTATGAATTTCTTCAACATCATTCCAATGATATATGACACATTGACACCACATATTCTATATTAAATAAAAATTAGCTACCATCAAAACCTCGGAGTTATTGAACTTCATAGCTGATCACAAACTTGTTGCATTTTCCAAGACACTTCAAATGATATGTCATGGAAATAAAGTCTATTTGTCTCTAGCGCGATAACGGTAGGTTTGAGTACTAAGGAGCTTCTGCGATATTTGTGAACTAAAGTGATGATGACAAAATTGTATTTTTTTCCATGGCGTTGTAAAGCATGTGATACATATTTATTTGGAAATGAAAAAAATTGTAACTGCTTTCAGTGCGACAACGGTAGTTTTGTTTACTATGATGCCCCCACTAACTTCACGTACTAAGTGCCCTACAATAAAACGATATAAAACGATATAAGTATATATAAAAAAATTTAAATTGTGCAAGGTATGAATGGTGGAGACATCCATCTTTGAACGGTCAAACTTTGTTTTGTATTTTTGTATATACTGAGAAAAGTGGTTTTGGATCAAGGTCATTTTTTATAGTTCAAAATTTCAAATGGAAACAAATAATTGAAATCCATTTTTCAGATTGTTCGTCATCAAAACTTTAATAGCTTATAATTTTGAAAGTTTTCTTAGCTTGAAAGAAATCTTAGCTGCAACTGTACGATTACACAATACATAGTATAGAATCCACAATTTTAAACTACAAGATTACCTTCTAAGCTTATTTTAAGCAGCAATTTTAAAATGATTTGTAAAATATTGAATTTGAATTGTGAAAATACCCCAATTTGAAGTAGAAAATGTTTTTTTTTTTCAATAAACAGTCTGTCCATGCCAATGGATTTTACATTCTACTATGCTCATATAATTTTCAGTATACCATCTACTCCGTTTTAACCTGACACTGACATGGGTCGGTATTGCGTTCTGGGTCATAACTGGGTTTATTAACATCGCCGGTTGTAACCGATGTAGGTATTGGGAAAAACCAAACTTTTTTAATTTTTCAAGCATTTGTCTTTAAATAAGCAGTGCTTCTTCGGTGATAGCAGTACCACTGAATCTATCGTCAATATAAAAATTTGACATCATTTCAGCTGCTTTCCTATCGACAACTTGTGGAGGAACAAAGTGAATTTGTTATATTTAACATAATAACTTTGAATCACCCGCAATTGTCATGTATGAGTGGCAGAGCTGTAAATCGTTTTATTAAATAGTCAACCAAAAACACCGAAAAAATGCACCACAGACACAACCATCGACGCAGGCGACGACGATTTTTTCGTTGAAATAAATTTAGAGGCTATTGGCCCATTTACAAGCGACCAACATTTTTCTTCTGCAAAATGAAAGAGAAATAACATCGTCTTTTGCACATGAGAGACAAGAAAAAAAAAATATATCCCAACAAAATTTTGCAGAAGATTTTTAAGCCACTTTACAGCAAAAACCACTATAAAATGTTGCCAAAAAATAAATGTTGCCATAAAATATATTCGATCCGAGTATTTTTATGGCAACATTTTTAAAATTACTGTTTAAAACAAAACAATATTTCATATTTATAAATTTTAAAGATTCATAATAAAAACACACGCCATAGATAAAAATGTAAATTTCTCATTTGAATTAATTAAAAGTAAATAATAATAATGCTATAAAAAATTATGGCATTACTATATATTTCTTTCTTTCTCGCACATTAAATATTTTTATATAACGGATGCTTTTTATTTTTATTTTAAATTTTTTTTTATCCGAGTATGCTAACTTTTAGAATCCATTTTGACATAGATAAAATATGTCGTCGTTATGTCATTTGTGGTTGTTTTTTATCGCCATACGCTGGCTGACGCTCTTGTTCTGTTAGCTACAGCGATATTTTTTTTTTAATTCGTCGACGCTCGTCGTTGTCGCTCTTGTTCTGTTTCGAGCGTAAAGCTGCCAAAACCAATCCAGCAGAACATGATATGAATAATTAGAGGCCCTTTTGTGCTAGAAAAAGCTTAAAGTACCAACCATACAAAAATTATAAAATTACAAAAAAATAAAAATTTTTACGATACTATTTTTTTTGACGTTTCAGTCATACTGGCCGTAAAATTTGTAGAAATTGTTAGAATTAAATCAAACAATTTTCGTTATTCTATTTGACGCGTTGTTGTTTATGTTTGGATATCATGATCTTTAAATTTTTTAAAAGTTTGGACGAAAAATTTTGCTCCAATAATATATTCCAGTAGAAATTTTTCTATGATCGCAAGCACAGAAATGACATTTATAGCGATCTTAATATTTTTAAATTTTTGTGTGGTTTTTCTACTTCACAGGTAGCAGATTAAAAATAGAAAATCGGTCCAAAACCGAACTTAGAATGCAAAACAAAATCTTTTGACACACAAATAATTTGGCCTAATCAAATGTCGCACTACAAAATTGTAGGTTCCACTCGTTCTTGACTAATTTAAAGCTAACAGATGCCATATCGAAAGTCAGACTAAAACCGAAAATACAACGCATAAGAAAATCTATTGACATTCAAATAATTTTAGGCTCAATATAGCCTAATGGATCACCCAATTAAACATTTTTCAGACTTCACATCCTTCTTGACAAGCTTTAGGTCTTTTTTTTTTATAATGAACCTAAACCTATTTGTAAGTCAATAGATCTTGTTTTGCGTTATAATTTCAGTTTTGGTTCGATTTTTGGTTTGGGTTTTGTTAGCTTTGAAGTCGAAAAGCCTTATATATTAGACCGTTATATATGACACCTGATATATTTTATAAATCGTTAAAGACCAATTATGTAAATCACAGGATTCGGAGCCTGTGTGTTGTGTAGACCTTTATCATTTACATCGCTTATATTTTAAACAAAATTAAATTAAAAAGGGAAAAAATAGTACAAACTGCCCGAAACTGAATTTATTTCAGTAATAGATGAACATTTTGAAAGGGTATTATGAACCTGACTTATCGAAACTGAATCAAAGGTGTCATGATATGAACAAACAATTTCGATGCACCAATGCAGTTTGTGTTACAAAAATTGGACACTGTGCTATTTTGTTGTGTCACCAACAAGTGGCAAACGCGCACGTGTGATAAATTGGAAAAGTATGTGTATAGTAGAACGTAGAACGAAGAGCATTCGCGGATAGCACAAATTTTTGGTTTTCATTTGAAAACAACTGCTACTGAATCATACCGGTTACTTCGAGAAGCACGGTACGTGTGAACGATGGGGTCAAACGATGGTTTTAAAAGTGGGGACTTCGATCTTTTACATAAGAAACATGGAAACCTGGAATTGGTCGTTAGTTAAGACGCTGTTTCTAATCGGCTACGAGAAACGAGAAAGATTCAGAAGACCAAAGGTACCACATGAGTTGAACGAAAGGGCAAATGGAAAAGCGCAAAAACATATGTGATATTTTGCTCGCTCGGTACAAAAGGTAGTTGTTTTTGCATTGTATAGTTACAGGGGATAAAAAGGGAATTTATGTTGAGAATCACAAGCGTAAAAAATCATTGGTGGACTCAGGCGCACAACCCACATTGACCGCAAGACCGAATCGCTTTGGCAGAAAAGCGATTCTCTGTGTTTTTAGGGCTGGATGGGCGTGGTCTATTATAAGCTGTTAAAACCTGGGGAAACGGTTAATACTAAACGTACCAACAACAATCGACCGATTTGAACCGTTCGCTGCCTGGAAAAACGGCCAGAATACCGACAGATGCAACACTCAGCTGGGAAGTTCTATCCCATGCGGCTTACTCTCCAGACTTGGCTCCTTCCGATTACCATTTGTTTGCATCGATGGATCACGCACTTGCTGGGCAGCGCTTTGGTTCATACCAAAGATGTGTAAAATGGCTCGATGAATGGTTCGCAGTAAAAAGGGGAGATTTTTATTGGCGTGTTATTCACAAATTAACCGAAAGATGGAGGAAATGTATAACAAGCAATGTAGTATACTTAGAATAAAGCGCTTTTTGTCATTCTTCCGAATTTAACTTGTTTTTTAAGTTAAAAAGATCCGCATTTCATACTTGTACACCTGATAAATATGTGTTGTAAAATACTAAACATGTCACAAATTTAGTTGGTGCGCTTACGCTTTATACGAAAAATGTTGCAAAATTACACATCCCAACAACTAATCTCAAACCTATATATAAAATAACGGTAAAAGAAATTAGCTAACATTATATCAAGAACACTTCGTAAAATTGTATTTCTTTTTTTTTAACGTTAACCCTCTATTAAAATCTTTCTTATCGTTTAGTTGATTATGTGTTTGGCCCCGTCGTGCCAGCAGTTGTTTCCAAAGATATTTCATCTTTCATTACACGTACACAGGGAAACGTTTTTTTTATCTGGTGCCGAAATCTAAAATAAAAACCATAAATATTAGACACCTGGACAAATGGACAATGGTTATTAAAATCTATATACGTACTCGCTATTCATACCAAAATAAATGAAGGGCTTCAGCAACGCACTGCAAAGCGTCAGCCAGGTCATAAATAAGTAAATAGCTACTGACCAAGATGCATAGTGTGCGAACGCATAAATTAAAAAATAAAACACTTCACCTATCCACCCGATTATGTAAGCAGCTGCTGCTATCATATTCATATTTACCATTTGCCGTTTGTTCCGCGGCACAATATTCATCCGACTATGTTTCATAATTAAAGCGTATGTTACTATTAATCCGATGGCTGGTCCAAAGAACCTTGATACTGATAATAGTACTTCATATAATATGTGATCTATGGGCGTATAGCAGTACGGTTTGCCATAGAAGGTGACAAATTTAGCCCATAGAGCGTTTGGACTGGCTATTGCTGCGGCTGAGATCCATATTGCGAATAAAATTTTAATTGCCACTCCTAGACCAAATTGTTTTTGATTCCAACACACAATAATCCGATATTGTACTATGGAAATGGCGAACAATGTAAATGACGATGCTGCCACTGTGAATGAACTGGTAAATAGTTGAAAATAGCAAAATGCGGATCCAAATAATAATGATCCGGTTGTTGCTACTTGTACAGCTGGAATAGTATGAACTAATGCATATATGGTGTCTGTTACGGCAACCCCAGCTTAAATAGTGTGGAAACATTAATTTATTGTCATTTATAAATTTTCTTATATACGTACCGATTAAATAATTTGTACACGTTCTCATAACCCGATTCGTTATAATCGTCCAAATAACCATTACATTGCCAATGGTTGTGGTTACAACGGTAACAGTAAATAGTAGAACCAATAAACTATTCACAAAGAAATTCTCTTTGAAATGCCTGAAATATATGTAATTGGAATTGAGTAATAAACAATATTCTTGAAGTATGCATTTACTAAACTGCAGCGGGGATAATTCATCCGGGTCTTGATACGCTGTAGAATTATGATATTCCATTGGATCTTCGTATTCCATAATGAACTAGACTTGATCACACTCTTAAATCGACTGCGCTATTATTTTGACAATATGTTACAAATTTATTTAACTCGTATGATAGAAGTAATCTGCGTCCGTCTTACATTTTTCCGTCATCCGGCGTAAGTTTTAATCTATTCTGCTTTTAATATAACATATGATTCAGCATATAGTAATAAATATGTAATTGGTGATTTCTAGAAAACGATATTATTCACATAGAATGTTGCTGCTAATGCTATCGATAGAAGACTTTAATAATAGAAAAGACTGTTGCTCTGTACTCGACCCCTTTT
The DNA here is from genome assembly GCA_932526605.1 of Nephrotoma flavescens. Classification (NCBI taxonomy): domain Eukaryota; kingdom Metazoa; phylum Arthropoda; class Insecta; order Diptera; family Tipulidae; genus Nephrotoma; species Nephrotoma flavescens. The sequence continues at coordinate 285,303,097 of OW052221.1, read as the reverse complement.
TCCTACATGTTCTAAACGCAAGACGTGTACAATATAAATCTTATTTACAAGTCATCCGTTCAATTTTGATTAATATTGTATATTCTAAATCGTTTAAAGGTTATTCTCTATTCTAAGTACAAAATCACATTATTCTGTAATTATTTGTTACGCTATGTTTTTGAAACCCAATCAAATCTGTGTTAAGCAGATCTTAATTTCAGTATATTTCATTGTTGAAGACGAAATGCCCCACTTTTAGCTCGTGTGAGTTATCGATATAAGTATAATAGTCGGATCTTGGAATCTGGAATATTTTCTGTAATCCTAATTGTTGTACTAGAATTTTAGAATTTCGAGTAAACTACAAAAAACTATGTGTTTTAAGCGACGAGCTCATTTGACCATCGAATTTAGTTAGTCACTGCGAGTTTTCCGAACTCCACGAGTTCCTCATCCAATAATTTTTTTATGTGCCTGAGACTAAGTTCTCAATAGCACCGAAAATTTATTAACCGGAAACCTTTTTAGTATTTTATTTAGGTCTAGTTATGGAAGAATGTTTTAGTTTTTAGTAAAATGTATGAGTTAATCTTAGGTTAGGTTAGGTTAGGTTAGAATGGCTGCTATCGCACAGTTAGGCCAATAATGGCCCATTGTGATACCACAGGATCTAATCTTCCCTTACTCCGCTGAAACCAACCAGACCTATTGATGTAGCGTAAAATATCTCGCACCCCAAAGTTCGCGAGTTCAGAAAGACTGTCCATGTTGTACACTCCCAAGTACTTACGTCTTCTGTATGATAGTGCTGGACACGAGCATAGGAAATGAACTAACATCTCTTCCTCCTCTTCGTCCATACAACTTCTACAAAAGTCATTCGTCTCTAGACCCAGCCTTCTCGCATGTTCCCCAAAAAGGCAGTGTCCTGTCAGTATCCCTACGACCAATCCTAAATCTCGTTTTCCCAGAGATACAAGTGCCTTGGAGCGCCGCAGGTCCAGTTTTGGCCAAACCTGTTTTGCTACCCTGCACGTGAGTGTGTTGGTCCACCTCTCATCTGTCAAGGCGATTGCCCTTTTACTGAGCGTCAATTTGAACGCTGCTATAGGCCTCCCCAGACCTGCCCCTTCCGGTTGCATCTGGAGAGTCGTACCGTACCTAGCTAGTTCGCCCGCTCTGCAGTTTCCCGTGACGTCCGAGTGACCAGGGACCCAGATTATCTGGATACTGAAATACTCGCTCATCTCATTAAGAGATGATCGGCAATCCAGCGCCACCCGTGACTTCAGAGAAACCGCCTCTAGTGACCTGAGTGCCGCTTGACTGTCCACATATAATCGCGATATCCCTAACAGATACCACGTTATGCTTCAACCATGTCACGACTTCCCCTATCGCCACCACTTCAGCCTGGTATACGCTGCAGTAGTCAGGGAGACGAACAGAAATATTAACATTGAGCTTCTCACAGAAGACTCCGGCTCCTACTTTGCCGTCTAGCTTAGAGCCGTCCGTGAAAAATTTCAGTGCCTCGTTTTCCAGTATTGATCCATTCCTCCAGGATTCCCTAGAAGGACAGATGATCCGGAAACCTATATTGAAGCACAACGTTGGTTTAATATAATCTAGATTCACCAGTTCCTCCCCTAGTGATCTAACTATCGTCGAGTGTCCCGCCTGAAGACACTTCCACTGAGAGACAGCCGAGAGCCTTGTAGCCACATTAGCTGCCATCTGCTTACCAAAAAATTCGATTGGAATAAGATGGAACATAACCTCTAAAGCGCGTATAGGTGTTGTCCTAAGCGCCCCGCTTATAAGCATACAGGCCGTTCTTTGTACCTTCTCCAATATCCTTATGTAGGTTACCTTTCCAGAGCTGGCCACCACACGCCCACCCCGTACATCAGCACAGGCCTTACCACTGTGGTATAGAGCCAGTGTACCAGCTCTGGTTTCAAACCCCATTTCTTCCCTATGGTGTTTCTACACGAGTAAATGGCTACATTAGTCTTATTTACCCTTTCTACAATGTTAGGCTTCCAGCTGAGCTTACCATCCAAGATTATGCCCATAAATCTCGCTGTCAGCAAAAGCCAGTCTAATGCCGTTCACGGTAGGAGGGCTAACTACCGGAATTTTATATTTCTTAGTAAATAGTACCAGCTCTGTCTTGGACGGGTTGATCCTTAATCCACATTTGCTGGCCCATTTCGTAAAGATCAGGAGTGCATTCTGCATAACATCCCTAATCGTATCCAGATATTTGCCTGAGACAGCTATCGCTACATCATCCGCATACGCTACAACCCCTATCCCCTCGTTCTCCAGTTACAACAGCAATCCATTCACCACTGCACTTTAGAGAAAGGGGGACATTACTCCTCCCTGTGGAGTTCTTCTAACCACCCGCCTTCTAATGGTGCACTCCCCCCATCTGATTTATCACCCTACTTATAGGATAATCCACCTTCAAAAATGACAATCCTTCCATGATCGCCTCCGTTTTTACATTATTAAAGGCACCCTCAATGTCGAGAAATGCTACCATACAATACTCTTGCGAGTAAATTGACTTCTCAATCATGCGTACTAGATCGTGCAGGGCTGTGTCCACCGACTTTCCCTTACAGTACGCATGCTGCGACATTGCCCAATTCCTTGGCTCAACTTTTGTTCGAATAAGTATGTCTATCAATCTTTCCAAGGTTTTCAACAGAAAGGATGATAGAGTTATAGGCCTCAGGTCCTTTGGGTAAGCCTGTGAGCTTTTTCCCGATTTCAGGATAAAAGCCACTCTGACCTCCGTCCATTTCCTGGGAATATAGACCAATTGCAGACATCCCCTGAAGATAATCTCTAGCCAGGGGAGGATAACTGCAGAGTTCCTTTGGATCTCTGCTGGTATAATCCGATCCGGGCCCGCCGATTTATAAGGCTTAAAACCGTTCAGCGCCCACAGGATTCGTTTCCTGTCCACGATGCCATCCACATCTGTTAAAGGTGTTCCTCGATGAGCTTCAGGCTTCATCGAGTCATCAATGCTTCCAGGAAAATGGGTCTCAATGAGAAGCTCCAATGATTCCGCACTTGAAGCTGTCCATAACCCGTCCGGCCTAATTAAGTAACTAGGACTGGTTGGGTTAGTAGATAGAATTTTCCTAAGGCGAGAAGTCTCAGAGACTTCCTCCATTCTACAACAGAAGAGTCTCCAAGACCCTCTTTGTGCCTTCCTCAACTCTTTTTTGTATTCTCTCAGGTCTTCCTTATAGGAATCCCAATCCTGATTTTCCCTGGTGTTCTTAGCCTTATTAAAGGCTGTCCTACATGCTCTCCGATAGGCTCCCAACTCCGTGGTCCACCATGTCGGTTTCTGCCTGCCCCTAGGTTTTATCAGGGGACACGCAGCATTAAATGACAGATTGCATGCTTTTGTGACAATATCAACCATGCCATGTAATTCCTCTATTGTCGCCGGAAGTCCAGGAGCCTCCAGCGGCAATAGTTCCTTCAATACCTCCCCATATTTGTTCCAGTTTGTCCTTCTGGGATTTCTAAAGGCTTTCCGGGCAACAGGTTTGATGTTGAGGTTATATGTAATATATCGGTGATCAGAGAATGAGTGCTCCTTCGCCACTATCCACCCACTGATCATATCAAAAATTGTATCTGACGCACAGGTTACATCTAGAACCTCCTGTCGATTTCTAACAATGAATGTTGGTTCACACCCAATATTGCAAACTACAAGGTTAGTATTTAATAAGTAATCAAAAAATAACTCACCTCTTTCGTTAATGTCTGTGCTTCCCCAGATTGTGTGATGCGCGTTTGCATCACATCCAAGTATCACACCTACCTTTTTCTGACCTGCATCCCGGATCAGTTCCCCCAGATTATCCGGTGGAACCTCCTTCTCACGATCCATATAGGCTGATGCTAGCCATAGTTTTTCACAGCCTACCTCAGCGCTCACCGCTGTAACGTCGCCGCTACTAAATTGTGAAAGAAGAAAAATATTCAAATTATTTTTCGCTAAGATACACGATCTGATCTTTTCAGAGTTGCTTGAGTATAATAATTTATACCCTTTCATTCTGAGGCCACAGATCCTGTTATTGTTAATCCAAGGTTCTTAGATTAACACCAAGTGCTCATCTGACTTAGTCATTTGAGCACGAGACCTGCCGAGGCAGCCTTCGTGTGATGTAGGTTTATTTGTACAATGCTAACCATTGTAATCTACCTTACCCACCACTTCATGCACTCCCTGCATCAGGATAGTGTCATCTGGCTCGTTGGTTTGGTCGCCAACCCCCTCTTGTCGTGTGTTCGACGGGTTGCCCCCATCGGACTTCAGAGAGAGGAGGCTGCCTCCCATCACCAACTTCTCTTTATCAGAAATATCGAAACGGCTACCCTGGTCGTACTCAGCCCGCTTGACCGTTTCCTGCCCGGTCCGTTCACCGCCGCCCCTAGGCTGGTCTTCCGCGCCCTTATCGACCTCCTCTTTCTTATAAACTTTAAGAGTGATCGACCCGAAACCGAAGTTGATCACTCCCTTAGATCTAGCAAGGGAAGCCAAGGATTCCTTATTGATCAGCATGATTGCCAATCTAAAGCCCGCCCTGGCCTCCTCCTGCTTCACAATCCTCCATCCTTCCGTTGGAAGATTGGGATTACTGGCCCGGATAATCTCAATGATCTCCTCTGGCTTATCCGGCTCAGTTGGTATCCAGGCGCGTGCCCTCGGCCTGCTCGGGATTTCCCCTCTGCTGACTGCTTCAAGCCTCGCGCCCGGCCATACCTCGCCTACCGCGGCCACTGCCCTTTTATAGAGATCGACCGATCTCTGGTCCGAGCACGCAGTTAGCTTAACGCGCCCTTGGTGCCACCCCGCATCTCTGCAGGACGGGGGAGATCCCGGATTTTCTCTCAGGATCCTCAAGAAAATGGAGTTTAGTGCATTATACACTACCGTCCACTTTTCCGATGTGATGCTCCCATCTTCCTAACCTTTGTCAATGACGGCTAGCACTAGCACGTGCTCCTTCAGGATTTCACTGAATAATTTCAGTTTCTGCTCCTTAGGAGCACCCGACGTCATGTCTGCTTGCACTTTGGCCCGCTTACTGCCTTCTGCTTCAAGCTCATCCTGAGACCTCTGTCTTTTAGACATAAGGACCCTCTCCGAGCTATTGCAGCCGACAGTTTTCTTAGCCCATGCTACAGATTCCTTCTGCGCAACTGTAAGCTGCCCCTCAGGGGTTGCAGCCAGTTTCTCCAGAATTCTAAACGCCGACCGTCTCTCTCTGTACCGTCGGTTTGCTGGGGGGATCTCTTTCGGTCCCCCGCTCCTATGTTTGGCGTTTCCGCTTTCACCTGGCTTCGATGCCATGGTGTTGCTTACCCCTGCCTCAGATGAGGAAGCCCCACCTTTCTGGTTAGAGTTACTCCCCTCTATAGTACTTTCCGGTTTTTGGTGGGTACCGGTCCCCTTGTTTTGATTATTTTTTTTAAAAACTTTCATTTATTCCCACGAGTATCGGAGAAATACGTCCACCTGCGCAGAGATCCGTATACGCAGGTAAGGCTAAATACAACTGGAGGTCGCCAGGTATCCAGAGGGCTCCGTTCACGATTGGGCTTTGTTAAATGGGCCCCCAGTCTAGTCGATCATCAGCACGGGTCGCGTAACACCTTAATCCAGCCCATTGGCTCACCGCGTGCCCCACCCCCCACTCCCCCGCCCCGTCCAACATCCACCCACTCATTCACCCATCTATATGGATATCCCAAACAAATGGGACCCATTTCATTCAGGGGATTACCGTTTATAGGGTTCTCTACTCACCTACTCACTACCTGGAGGCTCGAGAGCGCAGGGAGACGTGACGCTCAGTTCACCGTGGTTGTGGTCGATGGTTTTATGGCGCCATCAGTTCGCTTTTCCCTACTGGGTATCATAGGCACTCAGAATTTAGTGAACAGAGGTTAACCACTCCCCCGTTCTCTGAGACTCTCCTTCCAGCAGAGCTGCGGTTGGGGACGGCTTATTTAATTCACCGCTAACCTACCTATCGATAGGCCATTCACAATCCACCACCTGTGACCCCCCCGATAGCTGCAGCTCGCCACGGGATGAGTTAATCTTAAGGATTGGTAACGAGAAGGAGGTGGGACTTGGATAAATTAACTGCTTCTTTTGAAATCGATTTTATGAAATAGACATCTTGTTTGACCTTAGTGCTGGTTAAAAGTTATTTTAATGCATAACCTAATTAAATTTTGTAATCGATCATTATTGTTCTAAATTTGGCTTAATAATCAATTTTTCAAACACAAATTAATAAATAATCTAGGATTAAAGCATTTAAGCAAGACTTAAAGATAGTTGAGAGTTAATAGTGCCTCTAAAATATTAAACAACAACAAACTGAAATTTATTAACTAATTTAGATTTTCTATAGGCCATCATATTTATTGTACTCGTCGGTTTTCTTGATTGTGCCAAGTATAATGACCAAGTAAAATATTACTGCACACCAAGTTGAAAGCTTTGCTTGTCATGTGGAGAGCTGATCCATTAGCTGTTGTCAAATCAGACTCTTGAAACACTTGACATTTATATTAGAGAATTGAACAACTAAACTGGCTTTTGCATAGTAATCTACATACCATCTGGTTTTAGGATTTTTTAGAGCTTGAGCTTACTTAATTCTAAAATAAAACTACAAACTAAAATATCAAAAATTGCAATTAATTATTAATAATATCCAAACGAAAGCCTTTCACACATTCAAGTAAAGTTATTCAACGATAAATTGTTGGTGATACTTTTTGACATAAATTTATCTTGCCACTTTACATTTTATCTTGAAAAAAATTTTGTAAATGCGAATTTACTAAAACATCACGATATCCAATACAAATCTAAACTTCCACGATAATATTTTTCGTGTGTAAAGGTTATCACTTGTACACATTACAATTTATCACGGTTTTTAGAGAATTAGGGCACAGCTCAGTTGCAGAAAAAATGCTTTTCTATTCTATAAAGTTTAAAAAAAGTTAAGAAAAATATTTCAGATAGTGCCATTGCTAATCCAGCTGAAAATATATATTGAGAATGCAGACCTGGGGGCCTATTCTTGAAATCGGTGGAAATTTTCGTAATCGGAATACAATTTGCTATACAATTCTTTATATTACTAAAATTTTTCGCCGGCTACTTTAATCAATTTTTTAAATTAAGAAACATAATTTTTTCCTCCTACTAAGGGAAAATTTCCAACTGGGTAAATCGATATGGAATTATTCGCTTAGTAGATAAATAAATAATAGAAAACTTGCATACAAATTTGAAAAAATGATTAAATAGCCGGCGAATTGTATAGCAAATTGTATTCCGATTACGAAAATTTCCACTGATTTCAAGACTATGGCCTCTACTATTGCTATACCACCCGATAGTTAAAAAGCTCAATATAATATGATTAATTTAGGATAAATTCGATGTCAATTACATATATTACGCGTAGTTTAATAATATGGTTTGGTTAGGTTTAGGAAGTTTGAGGGTTGTAATTAGTTTTTTTCCAGTTTTAATAATAACATGATGTCACCTACAAAAATTTGCCAGTTGGTCACCAATCTCACTTTGGCTATTCGACGTAGCATGAATTGGTGCAAAATTTAATTGTGCAGTTGTGGCGTCGCCCGAGGACTTTCAGTCACAGTGTAATTTTGAATTTTCAGCATTTTTCCAGCTATGATGATCAATTCACTATGAATATTCAATATAGCAAGGATTTACGCAAAATTAACATCCTCTGAAACTTCTCGTACCACCTTCAACCAAAGTATGAGATTTGGCGTAAATCAATGCGACATAGAAAAATCATAGTGAGATGAATGATCCGCTAGCAACATCATCAAAATGATGCCAATTTTATACCATTATACTTTTATTCTATACAGGGTGTCCCCAATTGGGATTCTAATCCGTTAAGGGGTGAGTTCTTGGTTCATTTCATGAAAAAAAATCGTATGGTAGGGGAGGTCAATTTTTGATGGTTCGGGAAAAAAGTACAAGCGAATATTAAACTGTAACTTACAAAATATTTATCGGGCGGCAACCAACAAAGCCTCATTTGACGGACAATTGAATAGGCTATATTTAAGATTTGATTGGCTATCTTGCATCTGTATCCATTTAAGAGCTATGACGTTTTAAAGTTAAAAAAAATAAAAAAAATGATTTTTTTTTATAAAATTGAGTTTTTCTCAAAATCCCCTAATAATTTTTTTTTTATTATTTTTTTTTTGTTGAGAAAATACGGTTTTAAAAATAATATAGTATTAAATAAATATTTTGGGGAGTACAGTTTAATATTTGTGTGTAGTGTTTTCATTCTTCATCTCATAAGTAAAAAACTATAGCACGTGGGTAGAAATAACGGATTGGGAGATTGTAGGGGAGATCATAGAGGATTAAAATTAGGTAAAAAATAAAATTTTATTGGGGGATTTTTTTGAAACCGCCGATGAATATTTTGTAAGTTACAGTTTAATATTCGCTTGTACTTTTTTCCCGACCGAACCAAATCTTTTAAACACCCTGTATCTCAAAGGATATCAAAAATTGACCCCCCCCCCTACCATACGATTTTTTTTTCATCAAGAAATCACCCTTTAACGGATTAGCATCCCAATCGGGGACGCCCTGTATAAAGTAAAGGACAAACTTATTTGTGTGTTAAAAATGGAAAATGTTTCAGGAGAAGTAAAAATTTTAGCTAGAAACTTAATTAAATAAATTTAATTTTTGTTGTTATATTTATTGTCGTTTATTATCTCTTCGCATTTGCAAAAAATAATAAAACAAAGTTTTAATTCACATGAATATAAGCAAAAAACAAAACAAAATTATTTGTATATTACAATAAAAAATCGGTAATAACGTGAATCCTTTTGTTTTTTTTGGTTCCTTTTTGTTTTTTTGTTTTGTTTCAATGATCAAGTATTCATTTAGTATTAATTTTCGACGCCACGGGATAAGTATAGTATTAAAAAAATGCTAAAGACAAAGCAGTTAACTTTAGAAGTTCGGGCCGCTATAGTTTTGGGTTATAAAAATAGAATCACGTATCAAATTCAGAAATCCTAAACTAAAAACAGCTTAACAAACATTCAAAGAAGGGGATGGAAAAGGGTCACCACATCGAAAGAAGACAGAATGATGGTTCAGCTTATGCAACGAAATCCTATAAATAAAATAAAATCTGTGCTAAGTCAAATAAATAGCTCAAGAAAAAATAAAATCGTTGAAAAAACTGTTCGGAGGTGACTACGTTAAGCAAATTTTGTGCTACAAAAGAAACCATTTATAAGCTCGAAGAATCAAGTACAGCGACTCAAATTTGTACGTACTTATTTAGCGAACCCTGTCGAGCAGAAGGTATTGTGAACGGATGAATTGTGTTTTTCCTTAGATGGAACCTAAGGGATTTTTTTTTTACTCAACACCCCAAAACAAGAAAAATTGGAATATTACAATGTCAATGCGCCTTAGTGGAGGAGGCAAAGTAATGGTTTGGGGGCGTTTCAGCTTTAATGACGTAGGGGAACTAATAATGCTGCCAGGTGCTTTTGTTTCTGGCTGTAATATGATTGGAACTGATTTAATTTTACAACAGGATAACGATCCAATCCATAAAAGTAAGTTTATACTAAGTTTCTGAAAGATGTGGGTCAAAAAACATTAAACTGGCCGGCACAGAGCCCGGATCTTAATCGTATAGAAAATCTGTAGCATTATATAAAACAAGAAAGGACGGCATTTGTTGATTGATAAAATCTCAAAAGAATTCCACCACATGGAAGCCGTGACGCCTCAGTTGTGAACGAACACAATGAATTAGTGAACGAACCCAACAGCATACCTCGGAACGGATATAACCAATTCTTTCATATTTTTGTAATATTATAACACAGACTCGTAAGGACCTTCTTGATTGTTCACGACTAGCCGAGGTTTATTTGGATTCAGTAATTTTCTTGTTAAAAATTATCTTTAATGTGGTTGATATTTTATGTGTTTCATGTAATCGGACAGTGTTACTAAAAATACGAGTATGTATATATTTATTTCCAGATTTTCTCGCTGCTTCTGTTATTTTACTTAACAAAAAAGTAAAACGCCTGATAATTGCAAATTATTGATCAATTTCATTACTCGACACATCACTCGCCGTGACTACTAAAGTCATTCAAGTTTTAATTTGACATTATGATTCTCCCTTTTATTGTGGTGAGCCCTTGTTTTCGACGTCGTGTATGGATTCCTGCAGCTTTAAAATTTGTTATTTGTCGTTATAGAAACTGTTTTGTGACTTCAAAATTTTTAAGTTTTGTCAAACAGTTTTAGTAAACATTTTGATAAATCGGATACCTGAAAAGCTAATAAAATTATTTAGTGTTTATTCTATTGACAAAATGTGTATAGATTTTGATAATCTTAGATTTTTTATTTGAATATTGTTTGAGTATATTAAATCCTCAACTTATTTTCTAACTTTGTTTAATTTGTTAGTTATAGGTACTCGCAAATATTAACAAGTAAATATAAAATTATGTGTTAGTGTATATACATATGGAATACGGATATATGACTTCCCTCCGAATATTACTCTCGGTCAATAGTTGCCGCCATTATGCCCAGCCAATTACTCCTCGGTAATTATCTCCTGATCATCACCCTCGAGCATTGCATTTACCCCATGCATTTCTCCCACTCTTTATTATAACTATGCACTATTAAATGAAAATGGGTAGGCCCAATTACCTCGGCCGATTACTTTATGTCACACAACCCGCCATTACTCGTTTGGTCGGTTTAATTTCTTTATAGGTTTGGTTAAAATGCCAGAGTTTTGAATCATCATCAGTTTTCTAGCGATTGGCCTTTACCCGAATTGTATAGGAAAATTCCGAATCTACCTACCTTATAAGGTGGAAAAGAGGATTAACACAACGTAAGATATCGAAACTAACAATCTGTTGGTCTAAATCGGCGATTTAACAGGAACAGGAACAAAATAAATCTGAGATGATAATGTCGTAGCCGCAAAAGTGAACTGAGAGCACTGTGAACTGTGAGGTTACACAATTACTGTAGTAAAATAGGACGAACTACCATCAGGAAGTCATAAAATTTCAAGTTTCCAAAAATCATTTTACTTTCTTTACTTAGTAAAATAAAGTATATCGAAATGTTTGCCGGTTCACTTACCATTCACCGTATAATACCGAAAAAGTTATTTTCAAAAGGTTCTCCATGTGGCTGTTCTTGTGTGAGTCTTCACATGTCAACCACTACCAAACATGTGAGAGTGTCGGATTCTTACATGTCAAATCATCATCACTATGCCTTTCAACTTCATGGAAATACAGTAACTTTGAAATTACAGTTAACATTCACGGCATAGTATATGAATACCCTGCAGTCCTATAAAATGTATAGTGGATGGGTTGAAAGTTCTAAATCAGACAACAGATTTTATCATTGTACTTTAGTTCACAAATTCTCCGTTCCGTAGGTTTTGCCAAATTAGTAGTTTATTAACATAGATTCATTGATGTGAAAAGGTCTATTACTAAAAACGTCGATATTTTTCATAAAGATGTAATATGTGTATGCCGTTGTTGTATTTTTTTTCCACACGTGTACGTATACAAATCCTATTGAAATATTTATTTTCGTATGAGATTCTGATTGAATTTGCTTGTGTTAGTGAATGGAGTACACTGTTATGAATTTGCAAATAAGATAAGAGTACTAAATCAAATCATTTCACTGATTTTCATTTAATTTTAACGAAATAAATTTTTAAATAAGATATATAATAAAACTTGTATTGATATAGTTTAAGAATTATTTTACATACATAAGTTTTCAAAGCTGCAAACCTTTTAATAAATAGTCTAGACAACAACCATTTTAGTACAACAATTAATTAATATTCTAATGCGAATTCTGATTAGAATTATTATTTCTTTTCTACTTTAACATTTTCAAAACAAAATCATAACAGAGCAATAAGCAATTAAGCAGCCTATTATAAGTGCTCTCTCAACCTGAGCCCAAATCTCTGGGAAGGGGTGTTAATGGACGTTTACCATTTTCGTCTAAACTCAAATCATGAATAAAAAATTCGTTACAAATTTGCTGATCTGGTTAGGAAGTGGCAACGAGGCTGGCTGGACGAGCAATTTGGCCACCTAATAGAAGTGCTCTTGCAACCTGAGTCCAAACCTCTGGGAAGGGATGTTAATGGCCGTTTACCATTTTCGTCCAAACTCAAATTAAAAATACAAAAATTCGTTATCAGATTTTACATTGAACAAATAGGTAGGAGCTTTCTAAAAAGGTACAAAGAACATATCAACGACATTACAAAAACAGGACCGAAATCAAATTTTACACTACATATTAAAAACGAAAATCACAAGCACATGACATAAAAACATACTTTCCAATGAAAATGTAATACCGATTCCGGACAAATATATCGCTACCGTATTTTATTATTGAAACCGGGTTTGCTAAAGTTATAGTGTGTCACCCTAATTGGTTTTGTAGTAGATTAACTAAAGTAGTTTAACTAAACGCGTTTAGCTAAACCCTAGTCTGTCAAGGGTATAACACAAAACAGGATTTGACAAGAAATATTTCTCGCACATTAAGACCGTTTATGGTTAGAAAATATTATGGTGAATGTGAATTCTTCGCGAGTAGAAAATTTTTAAAATATTTTGTATTTGATATTCATGAATACTAATACCATAATAAGCAAATTTTCTTTGTGAAGTTTTGTGATTGTGTTGTTGAATTTTAAAATGTCCCCATAAATTTAGTTTTTATTTCTGTCAGCCTAATATAATTTGTTGATAATGATAGTATGTACTTATAAATGTTTAAAAATTGTTTTGAGTGTTAGTTAATCAATAAATTGCCACCTATTAACATGTTCAAAACTACAATTAGATTATGTTTTAGAACTAAAATTCCAATTGGAGTTTAGTCCACAAATCAGCCCATTTAACGTCAGGGGTAAATTATTCGCTTACAATATATAAATGTAAGCGTCCCATATCATCGTAAGTAACTGCAAAATTACACAATTCAACCACTAATCCACAAACTTACAACGGAACTTAGTACTACTTTTCCTTACTACACTATGAAACAACGGTAAAGGAAATTAACTAACATTAGATCCAGAACACTTCGTAAACATGTATTTTATATTAAATTTAAATTAATTTTGTATTTTATATTGAAGTAAACATTTAATTTCAACTTTAAACATCTATATATTAAAATCTTTCTTTTCGTTTAGTTGATTATGTGTTTGACCCCGTGCCAGCAGTTGTTTCCAAGATTATTTCATCTTTCATTATTCGTACCCAAGGAAACGTTTTTTTAATCTGCTGCCGAAATCTAAAATGAAAACCATACATATTAGACACATGGACAGGTGGACAATGATTTTTAAAATCTACTTACTTGCTGTTCATACCAAAATAAATGAAGGGTTTCATCAAACAACTACAAAGCGTCAACCAGTTCATAAGTAAGTAAATAGCTTCTGACCAAGATGCATAGTGTGAGAACGCATACATTAAAAAATAAAATACTTCACCTATCCACCCGGTTATGTAAGCAGCTGCTGCTATCATATTCATATTTACCATTTGCCGTTTGTTCCGCGGCACAATATTCATCCGACTATGTTTCATAATTAAAGCGTATGTTACTATTAATCCAATAGCTGGTCCAAAGAACCTTGACACTATTACCAGTACGCCATATAATACGTGATTTATGGACGTATAGCAGTACGTTTTGCCGTGGAAGGTGACAAATTTAGCCCATAAAGCATTTGGACTGGCTATTGCTGCAGTTGAGATCCATATTGCGAATAAAATTTTAATTGCCACGCCTAGACCAAATTGTTTTTGATTCCAACACACAATAATCCGATATTGTACTACGGAAATGGCGAGCAATGTAAACGACGATGCTACCACTGTGAATGGAATTGTAAATAGTTCAAAATAGCAAAATGCGGATCCAAATAATAATGATCCGGTTGTTACTAGATGCACAGTTGAAATGGCATGAACTAATGCGTATAAGGTGTCTGTTACGGCCACACCAGCTTAAATAATGTGGAAACATTAATTTAGAGTCAAATTTATACATTTCCTTATACGTACCGATTAGATAATTTGTACACGTTCTCATAACTCGATTTGTTATAATCGTCCAAATAACCATTACATTGCCAATGGTTGTAGTTACAACGGTAACAGTAAATAGTAAAACTAATAAACTATTCACAAACAAATTCTCTTTGAAATGCCTGAAATATAATTGGAATTGAGTAATAAACAATATTCCTAAAGTATCCATTTACTAAACTGCAATGGGGATAATCCATCCGGGTCTTGATAATCTGTAGAATTTTGATATTCCATTGGATCTTCGTATTCCATAATGAACTAAACTTGAAGACACTCTTAAATCGACTGCACTATTATTTTGACAATATGTTACAAATTTATTTAACTCGTATGATAGAACTAATCTGCGTCCGTCTTACAATTTTTTTTTGGAATCCGGCGTATATTTAATTTTTAATCTATTCTGCTTTTAATATAACACATGATTCAGCATACAGTAATAAATAATTGATGATTTCTAGGAAACGATAATATTTATTTAGAATACTACTCCACTAACTACCGATATAAGATTTTAATAAAAGAAATAACTTTAAAAGCCATATTGCTGGGTGCTTTTTTGTGATTTCCTCTGTACCAGGTTCAAAAGGCCTTTCAATTCACTGAAGTAAAACTAAAAGGTGATAGTCACCCTTGGCTTATGGCCCTTCAAACGTCGAGAGAATTTTTAATTCTCGCACAATACACCCCAATTACTCACTTAGTAGGGGCAAATATAGTAGGAGGGAACCATAATTCAGAAGCTCCAGTAATTAACTCCTTCCACTGTACAATCCTCGGCCTTATAATTCAAGAACTTTGATTTCTTCTCGAGTCACAAATATTTTTTTTTCTTTTCTTTGGAGCTTCTATTTGTCGTTTATAATGACTGTGCAAAACTTTGCGTATCTTTTAATCTTATTTTATTGATAGTACACGCAAAAATAGTTGCCATACACAGATGTACATAAACTATATGGGAAAATACTAGAAGACGAATATATATATCCTGACAATTATATTCCGATCTCTTTATCGATGATGTATCGTTATTTTATCAAAAAAATGAAAAGTTCCGTTACCTAATTTATCAGGTAATACAATTATGAAATCCAAATTAGACTTGAATAGAAATTTCGGGCACGAAAGTATATCGAAAAGTAATATTTAAATAATTTGAAGAGGGAATGTTTCGAGGAGGAATTTCTAAAACTTCTGACCGCCCGAAGCTGGAAAGTAACCGTACCGTAAGGAGTCCAGCAAATCAAGTCATCAGAGTCTCTTTTTCTCTCGAGAGTAAATAAAATTATATTCTCTGATGGGAAGTTATTTGTCTCGGAACAATCCTACAACCCCCAGAATGTCCGGGATTGACCTGCTAGGATTTTGGATATTTCGGATGGCAAGAGACACTTTTCGAAATTCAAAAATTCAAGGTTGGTCATAATTTGAGATGCATCTGTCCTACAGTTAAATTACCTTTAATAACCCGGCAACCATGACCACCTAGCTCTTCCGATTACAATCCTCTCGATTATTTTGTCTGTTCCTATACAAGTCTATTCCAATACCTGTCTAAACTCTCAGATTACAAATTTTATTTAAAAAATTTTATTATCAAAATTTGGAACCAAATACCAATAAAAACGGTATGCTCTTCTTGTAATGCTTTTGATAGAAGATTCAAACTAGTTTTCAAAGTTAAAGAAGGAGTTATTCCGAAACACTTATTATACATTTTCAATATATGTCTACTTTAAAAATTTAATGCAAACTTAACTAAAACTTTATGACAAATTTAATATTTGTTCTGTTACGCAGTCAATCCGGGGGGCAATGACCGCGGGGTAATGACGGAGGGATAAAACAACAAGGGGGGGGGAGTAATGAACCGAGAGAGGTCATTGACCAATGGATAATGACCGGGGTATTATGTCCTAGAGGATGTCTGTGGGTAATGTCCTGTTACGATGTAATACGATTTTGTGACACTAGTACCGTTACCGTTTAAACTCTAAATGACATATTTCTGACAAAAGTAATACACATCAAAATTCGCAAATGTACCTTTTGCGCTCCAATTGTTCATCTGCCGTTCTGAAAATTCTTTACCAAGTTATAATAGAATCGAGATTGCTTTATGGTATTTACGCTGGGGTGGTAATTGCCAAGTTCTAACGCCATGTGCTGTAATTTAAAATTTAATTCTTTAAATCACGCGATTCGTTTATAATAATTACCGGTAACAATTTCCTAAAAATATAAAGCGGCATGTGCGGCCGACATGTAACCATTATGTTGCAAAAAACATTTAAATATGTAGCACGGATACAATAAGGTAAATGTTTTGGAAAGTGTATAAGATAAGGCAGCATCTCGCAATAGAATTGGTGTTTAGCTAGTTGAAATATTTGTCGTTGATGAAGTTTAGAGATCAACCGTGTGGAATAATGTGTCCGTAACTACGTTGTCTTTTTCGATTACATGGCTAATGTGGTAAATTTTCTTATATGATGCAATTAGGGATCCGTTCATAACTGCATATTTTAAAATTGCATTTCTCAAAACTACATATTTAAAAACTGCATAAGGTACGAAACGGCATAAGGAACAAAATTGCATTTTTCAAAACGACATTTTTAAAACTGCACAAGACAGAATGAAATATTTTAATCCATTATGAATCTCGAATTATCTGTTCATTAATTTCTGGAATATGACCAACAGGTACGGTTATTTATTACACGATGAAGTTTGAGATGAATGAAATTTTTGAACATTTGTGAACGATTCTTGGATTAAATTTTAGGATAAAGTCAAATGAAAAGGAACTTGACTATTTCTTACTCGAATAAGATTTAATTTCACATGTTTAGGTTTAGTTTAGGTATATTATAAGAAAGGACCTTCAAGGAAATTAGAAGTTATTTGAAGATTTAGTATATGCATATAATATTCTCCTTCACCTAAATTTTTCTACCTATGTCGTTTCGAAAAATGCAATTATGAAAAATGCCGTTTTAAAAAATGTTATTTTGTAAAATGTCTTTTTAAAAAATGCAGTTTAGAAACATGCCGTTTTGAAAAATGCCGTTTAGAAAAATGCAGTTTTCTACGTATGTCCTTTCGTACCTTATGCCGTTTTGAAATATGCCGTTTTGAAAAATGCAATTTTGTACCTTATGCCGTTTTGAACCTTATGCAGTTTTGAAATATGCATTTTTGAGAAATATATCGTTTTTAAAAATGTCATTTTAAAATATGCAATTCCGACCGGGACCCATGCAAATGACATGTTTAATTTTTGTTTTACGTTCAATTTTAGGCTAAATTACTCAAAACAGAGGTTTATTTTCTTTGTAGGTAGCAAATTATGTTCAGCACACAAAAGGTTTTTGGAAAGGAATATTAACATTTTTGCTCTCTGTTGCAGAACAATTTTAATGGTAGACCTTCTTGCGTTAGTATATTTACGCTGTGGTGGTAGCTAATTCACTCTCGAATATTCGGCCCAAGGGATCCTATTAGTATTCTTGGACTTCGCGAATAAATTACTAAATATTAAGTTGTGGGAGCTGTAAGGTAAAAGCCCTATAGATGTTATCTTGAACCTAAAAAACTGGAGAGAGTTAACGCTGAAGATACATTTGTCATATTGTTGATGTTTGGCATCGAATTCAGCAAAGAATATGAGTAAAATTGCCAGGGTGTGCGTTCATGATGTTTTTTGTTTACTATGATACCACAAGAATATATCGGCGGCTGACTCGTTCTTATGGCTTTCTGAAGACAAATGGCATTCCGGTCAATGCGAAAAGGCATAATGGTATAGTGCTAACCGTTCCACGACCGTCTTAACCTGCACCTAGATCGATTTGCACTACATTATATATACTCCTAAATTTATGTGTTGCAGTTTGCAGAATTTTCTCCTCACTGAAGAACGGATATTCGGAATATTTCCAACCTAGCATGAATACTTCTAATTCAGAAGAACTGTTATTAAACTGTGATATACAAATTTGATAATATTATGTAACAGTTACCGAGGTGTCGATTTTTGAAAACCCATTTAATTTTAATTTCAAAAAGATATATAAATCTCTAAGCCAGCATCCCATAAATTATTCTAGTATAAAATTTATACCGGAAGTTTACACATTTGCCTCAATAAATTTAACCGTTGTGAAAATAAATAAAAATTTCAGACAATTTTTAATGGAATACAACAGCTTATTTCCTTTCACAGCACATCATCATACAAATCATATAATATTTTCGGTTTGGCAAGATGAATAATGATTCTTCAAGGATATATATCTATACCCACGCGTTAATATAAAACATGTAGAAAAAAGCACGCGTTCTCGCGGCGTACCATTCGAATTGCAATAACAATAATATTTCAAACTTATTTTTTCAAAATTTTCAAACCAAACAATTTATCATTTTTTTCTAAATTTGTGTATTATGTGTTACCAATCGAAATAATTTTGTTCGTGTTTTATGTCTCGACATTAAAAAATATACGTGAAGCTATTTTTTATGTACTAAAGGAAATTTCTCTTTATTAAAGTTAGCTGAAAGTTTCCAGCCGAAATAATTATCTGAAACGATGAGGAGCTTTGCCGAGTGCTTAGAGTTTATTGAATGTGATTCTTACTTAGATAGTTTAATTTTTATGGAACATTTTTGTACAGTCTAGCGCGCTAGGGAAAGAAATACAAACAACGTTATTAAAGGCCATCGTCCTGCCCAATCGTATGTGTCCGAAAATAATGATACGCATATATTGAGAAACTTATTTGACATTTCTCTAATCGTAAAACAGATAAAAGAATTCGGCTTTTTATCTGTTTGTTTAAAGTTGGAAAGGTGTGAAGTTTTATTTTTGCTGAAAAATTATAATTTGTAATTTTTTGTAAATGTTTAATATGTGATTTAAAAATAATCTTTAATTATAGAGAAATACTTTTTTGTAACATCTGATATATCATCAGGTGGGATCTCGTGCGCATCTCTAGAATTGGCAGAGTACAAATTATTCAAATTCATGAAAATTAGTAGTAAATTTCGCCGTTAGAAATGTGTCTACTTAGGCTACCTTAAAATATACCTTGCAACCAGTGAACATCTTTGGGGCCACTAATAGAAAAACTCGGAATATTAATAAAATGTATTTTTCCTTTCTTAGCAGAAAAGGCATTGACGTTCATTTTATTTTAGTCAAAATATTTCGCTTATTCAAACAATGAGTTAATCATCCAAAATTTAGTTTAAAGATTTTTCAATTAATTTTATTGGTTGTTCTAAACTTAACGAGAATAACATTGAATTAATCAATAAAAACTGAATAAGCTATGTTGGAAACGTATCCAAAGCATGAGTTTAACCGAAATAATTAACCTGAGTTTGATGAGGATCATGGTATTTTTGACAAACCTTTCATAACATTTCTGAAGTCCTCAAAATTATATTAATAGTGGCATGATCAGTCACATAATGCGCATCTTTCCATTCGAGTGCACAAACTTATCCAAGAATTGCCGAAAAGTCATATTCAAAGGAATTAGAGCTAAAGTACTAGAGACTTAAACCTTACGAGATAATCGGCATTTAGACCAACTGTTTTCGTTGAATCGGGAATTACTAGAAAAACATTAGTCACAAATCGACTCAGAAAAATCTGCTACTTGTAAATATTTAATTTTGCCATCCGTGATATTCCGCATTTTATAAGGAATAATCTATCACCAGCGTCAAGCGGTTGATTTGTGAACTAGATGACCAGTAAGTTTATTGTTGCCCGAGACGTTCCAAAGGACCCGCCACATGATTATATTGAACTGAGAAAGATGTAACAGTACTAAGCTGCTGTATCTTTATGCCGTATGATTATACGGGAATTAGAAAAATGTAGCTGTTTCAGCGCCGCAACTGTAGTTTTTAGTACTAAGATGCTTCGGTAAAATTTGTGACATTCCTCACGACAATTTCAGTCATATGCAACAAGTATATATTCTATCATAATGAATATTTTGGTACCAGCACCAACAAGGTGGATTCGCGAATTAAAGTGCTGATAACAGTTTTGCTTTTTCTAAGACTTTTCGAGCGATATGATGATTATATGAGAATAAGAAAAATTGTACCGGCTTTCAGAGCCACAAATTTACAATATTCTTGAACAACGATGTACATAGTAAACTAAAAATTTGCCAACAGAACTTAAACGGTTGATTTATGAACTGAAGTGGTATTATCAAAATTGTTATCTAATCCAAGACGAAAAACTACTCGATACACTAGTAAATTGAAATAATGTAAAACAATATCATGTGGTTTTTGGGCGATTTTATATTGCAAGTATCCGATCACGCGAATTAAAAATAAATGAAGAATGGGGGAATAAATTCAAATTGCACAAGCCATTCTGGAGATACCAATATAGTCAGACAGACGGACGATATTTTTTTGAGCGTTTTTGGGACCATTGTCCTATAACTTGATCTTACAAACCTAAGCTAGTCAATCTTATTACACCCCTGTTTTATAAAATATTGGCAGATAAGCAGATTGGAATGTAAATAAATAAATGCAATTAAAAATATTTAATTCTTGCTGAAAAATATTTTTACGATCAGCACACTATTGGTGAGATTGCAAGAATGTGGCATGATGAGACGACAAGAAGAAACGATAATTATTTTTCACGTCCTATTTAGCCTATTTGTACAATTTGGATAATGACAAGAATGTAAGAGCATACAGGGCCAATTATTGCAAGATTTTGAAGGTTTTTATTATGCAGCAGTTCAGTGAAATTTGGTAGAAATAAACTAAACTAAATTTGTATCTATTGTTTCATCCCTTGATTGAAGAATTCAAAATAATTTTCTTATTGCTCAAATAATATTTATCCGCTGTCGAGTAGAATGTTTCATAAAGCCTACTTTATAGTTTTTATTCTAGCAGAAATTGTTCTTACGATTGCGGTTTTATTGTTCGAAATATTAGGCGTCTTAATTTGGAAATTTTACAACAACAATGTCATACATTCCATTCCTAGGCTAGTTTTATTCTAAGTTTTTGTAGGAATAGGACCAAAATTATTATACACAAAGTTATCCTATCGTGCAAAAAATTATAATATTTCTACTAAAGTAGCTTCTTCGTTTGTTTCCCCTTCAATTTTTTTTTAAACTAAAGGGGAAATAAACGAAGAGGTTACTGGATTCAAGTTACCCTAATGTGGATATGCATATTGGCTACATTTTAGAGAAATTTATGCAAAAGGAGCCAAATGAAATAAGCTAAATAATACAGAGAAGGACTTCAATGATTCATTAAACTCAAAAATAAAAAATATTGTCGTTGAAAACGTCTTTTATATTTTTCATTATATTTATTTGCTGTGATGACATAAAAATAATTCGCGTACTTTGTTTGCTTTCATTTCCCAATGTAAGACCGCAGTTATTCGTACTCGAATAGGAATTAAATTTGTGCTACATTTATCGGTTGGTACAAAAATTTAATAAAAGCCAACAAAGTACGCGAATTATTTTTATGTCATAACAAATAAATATGAAAAATACAAAATACTTTTTCAGCGTAATTATTTCTTATTTTTGTATTTATGTATCGTAGAAATCCTTTTAGGTTGCAAGGGAATTAAAAAATTTAATTATTTTGACAAATTCAAAATTAATTTTTCAATATAGGATAAATTTGTGTGAAATAATTTTATTCCTAATCCTACAAAAACTTGGAATAAAACTATTCTGGTTGGATTGAAATAGATGGCATTGTTATTGTAAAATTGCTAAAGTAAGACGCTTTATGCTAGCACAGAACTCCTATACAGTTTTGATATTAACTAATGTTGTTTTACCAAACAACTTTCCATTGTTGTTTTTCTGGTTTTTTATTTTGAACCAATATTTGCGCTAATTTTTCTCACATCAGAAACATGTTTGGTATTGATTCCAGGGTGAACGCAAGACAAAATGATCATTATTTCCTTGTTAGCGTACGTGTTATTTGGGATTCCTGTTATAACTATAACCGAAAATAATTTTATGTTGTTCCAAAGATTCGTATAACGATTCAAGTAAATTTACTCTAGACGATGTGGAGTGGATTCATCAGCATTTAAAATTTTCATGGTTGCAAATTCTTCTAGTGCACTTGATCCACTGAATCATTTCGATCCACTGAATTTATTACTTTGGTTGTTGATATTTGCTTGCACCTCATTTATAGTAACCGAAACTGCACAGTTTGGTGTGTCTGAAAGTTTTATTGGACTACTTTTTTCGACATCTATTGTGGTTTGGTTAAACACCAATTTTCCTGTAACTCATCGAGATTTCCAGCAATCTTAATAATACACTTCAGCTTAAAATATTTTTTATACGTACAGGCACATTGAATGCCTCGAAATCAGGTTCCGGTTATTTTTTAGGATAATGAAAACATGTATTCAACCTTTCGGAAAACTATGAACAATATTATGGAACAAATAGAAAAATAATTACGAGTATTATCAAGAAGGGTGGTGACAGAGATGATGCGGATAAATCCTAATCCCAACAATTTATAATTTATTATTATTATGAAAATGTTCAACATAGTAAAAGAGTCGGAGCAAAAGTATGTCTTGAGTCAAAGTGGTGACAAGAGCTTCTATATATATGTAGAACAACAATTATGAAAGAGTTGAAGCACTTGGATTGTACAGTTAATCTCTACTCCAGCAAAAACAGCTACTTCTCTGTGCTAGATTAGCCTTTGTTGTAACAAACCACGGCACGTACCCTGCGGTCCAAACCTCTCGAATAAAATATTAAACAAGCAGTATGATGTCTAAGAAGTAGCCTTCATGAACCACTGCTACTGGCTGAAATTCATTTGCCGGAATTTCAAAAAAAAATTCAGAATAAAGTGCAAAACGCCACAGACAGAATCTTTAACTGCTAGTGAAATCGGTAAAGTGGTTAGGCGTTCATTTCGATAAAAGGCTCGTGTGCAACACATGTTACAATGTGTATTTTGAAAGAGTAATCAATGAAATATGGGGTCTCAAACACTTGTTCACGCACAAAGGGGAACATCTCGATATAATTAAAGCGTACAGGACAGTGCCTATCGATGCAGCAACTGATGTCCTTACTGAATCCACCAATTGTTATATTGTTAAATGAACGAAGATTAGTCATAAAGTCTGAGCTATCAAATGTCAAATCAGATTCAGTAGCATATACGAAACATTACATACACAGATTTAATCTTTCCGAAAAAATCAGTTACGAACAGGAAAATAACTCAGAAACACCTGAGCAACATATTCTGTTCGATTGTAATCCAGCCTTTGATGCTAGATATCATTTAATTATGGAAACCAACTTAAGGTGGAGGCACATAGTTTTCGTTTTCGTTCCGATTCGTTTCGTTTTCAATAACTTTTTATAAATTCGTACGCACATACCTTTCGTTTCGTTTTGAGATGTTTTTCAGATCGAATTTTTATAGTTCTCACAATATTGTTTGAATTCGATCAATTATTTAAAATATCACATCAATTAATTTAATGATGAGTGAAGAATTCAATTTTTTTATTTTATTGTACAGACGGACAAATAGGCAATAACCATAAATGTCAAAATGAATAATTTTTTTCGAGCTTTAGTCTGGCCAGCTAGTGAGGTGGTAGTTATAAAGTCAAATTACAAAAAAAAAAAAAAAAATTTTACACCCTCCAACGATAATTTGTACCCAGGAAAATTTATGACCGCCATTTTAGCGCATGCAAATTATCTTCCTGGCATGTGGTGCAAATTGCCATATATGTATGTACCTCCAGAGTTCTAATCCGGGCAATTCACCTTAAGCAATAAATGCAATATGATCCAACTCTCGGATGTTGGATACAAATGAACTTTTCAGCTCGAAGAGTTTAATTAATTTAGTATTAGGAAATAATGAGCTGTTGTAAACAAACTTTAGGATTTTTATGTTTAGTATTACTTTGATTCAATATTTTTAAAAATATATTTATTTAGAATTTTTACTTTTCTTCGTTTTTGGGATTTCATGTTTCGGGGTTTCAATATATGTAATTCTAATTCATTTTCGCAATTTTGTGTTTTTTATTATTTCGGAATTTTAAGCTATAGGCTTTCGATGTAATCCCAAATTATATTCGGAGTCGGTTAGACCAGTAGATCGCGGGGTTGGTCAATATCACCATTTTTTACATTATTCCGCCGGAAACAGTTTCTTAGAATAAATGCAATAAAAATATGAGAAAACAGCTTTTTCCAACTGTGCAGCGTATTAATTGATTTTAACATTTTTTCGTGTTTTCGTTTTTAACAATTTCTTGTTTAAAGATTTTGTTTGCCTTTATTTTATTTTTCAGAGTATCATTTTTCAAGAATTTGCGTTCGAAATTTCATGTTTGGCGTTTTGCATTTCAGGCATGCAACATCAACCCTCTGAAATGGCCATATTGATATCAATTAATTTAACACTTTAATTAAAGATTTTGGAAAAAAATGTTTGCTAATATCTCTCGGCTCAATCAATATACGTCATTTCATAACAACTACTGCTATCTCCCTATATATGTTCATTCTAAACCGTATTCTCGTAACATGTGGACGTGTTTGTCAAATGCTTATAAATCAAAATTTAAATCATATACGAATAAATAATAATTTAAATAAAATAAAATATTGTACAAATTGTAAAGTCTTTTGGTTCTTAGTTAAAAAAAAACAAAGTTTATTTTATTATTACATAGTGATTAATGTGAACAGTTTTTGCTTTGAAATAGAAAAATTATAACAAACAACAAAAAACAATAAACAATAAAAAAAAAACTTCTACTTATAAATACGAGTTACCCAAGTAGCAATTTTTGGGCTCAAAACGGTTTCAACTCTGCCTTACACCTTAGGTATCAAAACTTGAAAGTTTCAACAACAGTTGCAAAAACTTTACTGGTACTTTACGAAACCATAGTGACAACCCAATTTGATCGCTTTTTTTGAAACTTTTAAGCTTTTTGAAGACTTGAAATTTAGTTTCAAAAGAATCGAGAGTTTTTTACAAAAATATTTCGGCAGAAAATGTAATATTAGCTAATAAGTGTGATAAATTGCAACAGGCTTACCAAAAGCAAGATGAACATATTAACTTACTGGAGGCACAACTTGATATTATTCAACAGAAGGAAATTGCTAATAATATCGTTCTTTGTGGTTTGTGGATACCATTCGGAAGGTGAATAGTGATGCTATGCCTACAGATATAAGGCTCAATTACCGTTAGCTTGAATTCTGTTGAAACTAAAAATAACATTTTATCAAAGTTCAACATAAGTCGGACGTCACCTTTGTCTTCTCTGCTCGTTAAAGGTTGTTACTTTATCACTTCTCAAAATTCCAGCCTAAACTATATAGTGAAGCCAAAAAAGTGCAACGCGGCAAAGAAATTTCAGATATTTTTGGGCAAAAAATGGAAAAAATATTTCTACGCAGGACAGCTGACTCGGAGACCGAACATCTAATGTTTAAATGATATTTTTCATTTGGACAAGCACCTTTCATCAAAAAACTAGTTGTTGTTCAACTGTTAATGCATTTTAGTAATCATTCCTGGATATGGGCAAATGGACATCTGCAAGTACTTATTTTGTGTTACGTGTTCTGTTTCATTTCAAATTTTAATATTTTATTTTTAATTTTCAAAGCAAAATACAGTGCTATAATTTTTACTTTGAATATCCTGGGTTTTGATTGTTATGTTAGCTCATGTACAGTCAACGCCAATGGAACATTACACATGCCTGATTTGAACAGTGTTTCTGAACTTCGCTGTATACCATACTTTTTGTATAGTAAAATTATAGCAGTGTATGAGCTGGGGCGGTATGTTGTACCATCACTTCGAATCGAAAAAAGTCGAATTCGGAAAAAGTCGAATCGAAAAAGTGAAAGTTGTATCATTTTTGCTTTTCGAAAATGATACAACATACCGCCATTCGACTTTTTTCGAATTTTGATTCGAAGTGATGGTACAACATACCGCCCCTGGTAAAGTTAAATACTGCTTCGTATTGGTTTATACGTTGCATTCCTGCTGATTTGAAGAATTTTTGAGAGAATTGTACGACTTCTTCAAAACATAAAATACTGCTTGGTGAGATAAATTTTAATACAACGAAAGATTCTCAGTTAAAAGATAATTATTATTTATTATTATGTGCCTCATTTGGTATGCAATCACTTGTCAATTATGTTTTTTGCAGTTACTGATCACCAAAAGTCTACTATTGAACCTATAAATCTTCAATTATTCATAACTGATCATAACACAATTATCTTGATTTTGAAAATGACTAACAAAGTTAAAAAAATCGTCAAATATAAAAAGCTATTTCAAACGAAAATAAATTTTACTGAGTTAGCGATATCCTTAAGTACATATGATTGGTGTACAGTTTGAAACCCTGAAGATCCGAACATAGCATATTCAAACTTTGTTGAAATATTCATATCCATTTTAAATAAACATAAATCGGTGTTTAAAATTAAACGTAGTAACTGGAAACTTAAGCCTTGGATATTTGACACCTTATTAAATTTGATTAATCTCCGGAACAGGTTATCTAAGAAGCTAATTAATGATCGTAATAACAGCTCTTTAAAGAAAAAAATGGATGCACTAAACTCCAGAATTAAAACCTTGATGCCGAAAACTAAAGAAATGTACTTTAAAAATTAAAAATGTACTTTAAAAATAAGATTTCTTCAGCTTCAGATATGAAATCAAAATAGAAAGTTGTAAGTAGTGTATTGAACGATGTTCGCGTTTCAGATACTATTACTTCTTTAGTATTTTGTGAGAGTACGTTCTAAATGATCATTTTATTAATATACCAAGCGTCATTCTAAACGAAACACAAAAAGATACTTCTGTCGAAAATACTGTTCGAAATAATATGGTTTTGACCCGGTTTAATGTCTCCAATTTATTTTTTTCCCTATGAATTGGAAATTATTTCAGCCGTCTGTGAACTCAAAAATACTAACTCGGTATTGATGGAATTTCTAATGTAGTGGTTAAAAATGTGATTTTTAGTATAGCACCTGTCTTAGCGTTTGTTTTTAATTTGTGCCTTGCTAAAGGTGTGTTTCCTGATAAATTAAAAGTAAGTAACGTGAAACCACTTTTTATAAAGGGTTCACGTTCGGACCCCAACAATTATCGACCTATCACATTCTCAACAATTTTTGAAAAATTATTAAATCTATAGATTATTGAGTTTTCTAGATAAAACAAATTTTCTGGATAAACGTCAATATGGTTTAAAATTCTTCGACGGAACTGACTCTTGTTTCATTTTTAAGGCCTGTTCACGACATCAATATTTGAATATTAACCTTAAGGTTTCTGCTCTTTTTCTAGATGTTACAAAAGCTTTAGATATCTTTAATCATGAAGTGTTACTGGAAAAATTATCGCATATTGGTATTAGAGGTATGCCACTTTCTCTGTTTCAATTCTATTTATGTAATCGAGTTAATGTTGGGGTTCCTCAAGGATCTGTACTGGGACCTCTACTTTTTTTTTGATTTGTGTTGATTCTATTTTTGATCTTGATTTGCGCGGTAATTTTGTCGCCTTGAAAATACTAAAAAAAATGGTTCTATTTCATGGTTCTTAGCTGCAATTCTACAATTATGAACTTTAATTTGAGTAGTCTTGCCACTATTCCTGGCTCAGTGACTTATCACTCATGTTCGGGTAATGACTCTAATTGCAACCATCTCTTTGTACCCATTGAGACCGTCAGTTCGTTCAAATAATTAGGTTTAAATCTTGACTCACAGCTTAACTTTAAGAATCACGTGATTATTTTAAAACAAAAACTCCGTCGTGCTTTAAGATCATTTTTCCCTTTTCGTAATATCTGCAGCTCCGAATTCTTAAAATGTCTATTACGCTTTGATTGGTTCTCATCTTCAGTACGGGTTAACATGTAGGGGTGGAATTGATTGGTCAAATATCTAGCCGGTATTGACGATACAAAAAAGTGTGCTTAGAATTATGAACCATCTACCAAGAACAACACCATTGTTCTCTTTGTTTTTAAGTTATAAAATATTACCACTGCGATAACTATATATATTTAAAGTTTTAAAAATGTTTTATTTAATAAGCAAGAATCGTTTAATGAATATAGTGAACCATACTTGTTTCGTAATAGAAATAAAATTAGTATTCCGCAACCGTTTAAAGAGCATTTCAAGAATTTTTTTGCTTACACTGCACCGAAGTTTTATAGCCTTATACCAACCTATATTGCATCTGCTGGCACTTCTAGAGTATTTCTAAAATTGATAAAAGAATGGTTATTCCCAAAAATTGACATTGAGGTTTTATTTAGAACATTATCTTAAATTTTGTAAACATTATGCTACTTTTATTTTATTTATTGAAAGTAAGTTGATGAATTTGGATAGAATATTCAAACCATGCGCAAATATTGCTTAACATTTTGCTTTTTCCCTTTATTTATTTTCTAAATTTGTTAAATTATATTTATTTACTTTTAATTATAATTTATTTTTAATTTTTATTTTACTTTTTTTCTAATTTGTATTATATTATTTTATTATTTTTACATATGAATCGTGACTCCGTGACATTGTTAAATCAGGAGCTCACTATCTAGTTTTATTTTATTAAAAAATGTAGTAAAACTTAATAATAATGTACTCTTTAAGTATTTATCTATGAAACGATGTGCGCCGCTAGTTGAGCCAACGAATAGTTCCTGAATTGTGTGGACTATATCTCAGCTTGGTGTTATTGTTCCTACATTTTGTGGACTATATCTCAACTCTTATTCATAGAAAATGCTCATTCACCTTTCCTCTATCATGTGATGTAACTCACTAGTACGGCCAAAGAATAGTTTCTGAGTTCAATGGCCTATATTTCGAATACTAAATACTCAAAAATTCTGAAAAATTTATTCTTATACGTTAAACCTTCCTGTATCACCTGATATGTAACCCGTTAGTCCGGCCAATGAACTGTTGGTTTCTGAGTTTAATGGTCTTCATCTTGAATATTTAACATACAATTTTTTAGTATTTTAACGAGTCTCTCTACGAGTACATAATATTGATAAAATTACCTTATTTATGTTTTTAAGAAATTGATTTGTCATAATTTTGTAATCCGTTTATGCAAAATTCTAATATTATTTTGGTGATAGCCTTGGCCGCCCCGGTGGCAAAGTGGTCGGCATGCTTGCTCCAGCGACCGGAGGTCCCGAGTTCGATTCCCGGTGGGGACAAGAAAAAATTTAACGGCTGGTTTAGGATCAATGAATTAATCATTCATTATCCGAAATGAAAATATGATTATGAAACCTAATTTGAGGCGGCCAAATCCCTTGATGAGATATAGTGCCAGAGAGAGAGAGAGAGAGAGAGAGAGTTGGCGAGAGACACAAAACAATATGTTTTTACCAGTATTATTTTTACTCTCAGCACCGAAAATTCCGACTATCATGACAGTTTTTAACTATCGTGATAGCAAGTATTTTCGGGGCTGAGAGTAAAAGTGTGGCAATTTTTTGTTCTGAGAGTAAAAAATGTCATGATAGCAATAATTAGTGTTGCACATTTTTCTGGAATGGAATTTGGGCTATCTTCACATACATAAATTTATTTATTTACGGCTGTCAAAGCAAATGGTTTAGTTGCACTAAATTCAGCACCGCCGAAGTGAGTGACTTAAGCGAATGATCGGATAGGTGGTAGTGAAAATCGGTTGACCTTAAAGGGACGTTAAGTTAATTGGTTAATTAATACTGTCTTTAAGAAACATGTCATAAATTGCAAACGACAACAACAAAAACAACCGTTATTTCAATATTATTTTACGAAATGACTCTGCTATATAACTTTTGATTAATGAACAAAGACCCCAATTAAAATATTATATTATTCTTGTGTCAGTCAGAATTATCTCATGCATAAAAGTTATACGACATGTATGAGCTTTTCGCAAAACGAAAATTAATTTCTATCTTGTATAGACACAATTACACAGCATTTTCTTATATATGCGACATTTAAGTCTAACGATATAAAATTTTTATTTCTATTGTTATGGTTTTAGTGTGATAAAGAAGCGTTTTGTTTTTAATGTCCTTTTGTGTACATAACATACATACATAGCTATATACAGTTTTATGCATTCATCATCCATGGACATTGTATAAATAAGAAAAGAATTGGATTATAAATTTTCTATACATAAAATACTAAATCGATTCTGACATGTTCATTTTAATAAAAATCCGTGTCAATCAAAAATCGGGGTCTTCTCCTAAGTAACGCAAAACCAAACTCGAAAACTGAATTATGCATGTATTGGTCGATATGGAAAGTTGATCAAAAATTTAATTTATTGAATTGGTTTTGCAAATTGATTTTAAAACAACTACATATGTATACATAAACTAAATAATGTATGAGAGCTATACGTATCAACAAAGAGATTTTTACAAAATCTGCATTATGCAAATTAGCTTTATTATATAAAATCAATAGTTCTCATGTTATTTATGTATGTGTACATAAACATTACTACATATGTTGAACTTTATAATGTATGCTCTATATATGTGAACTTTGATATTGTGGGAGGATAGGGTGCACATGTATATAAAGTTTTTTTTGCATTATACAATGTAAATCAACCTGCACTAGATTTTTAAATAGTTTTGGGGAATTTAATTATCGTGTTGATTATATTAAAGCTGCCATTAGCCATTTCATAATGATTTAAATGGAATTATCGATTGCCGGTTTACCTTCTATGCAGAGAATGCACTTTTGTTATGTATTAAAAACATTATTTAAACAAAGGCGCACTTTTTGTTCGAACTTATTATTATCAGTCTGGCAAGAAAGTATTGTCGTGTTTCAAACATTTATTTGACAATTTTTTGTTTTAAAATAGTTTCCTTCTGACATTTATTTTACCCTTCGATTACTATTACTTTGAGGATATTATATAATATTCGTATATTGACTATTTTAATAAGAACCAAATTTCTATCAAATCTCGTTCCCGAAACCAAACCTAGCAGTGACTGTAGTGATTTGTATTTATGCTCTCTATCCTCCACAAACTTTTCAAGTAAATCGTACCATTTGTATTGGCACTACAAGCTCATAATGTGTTTGGCCCTATTGTTTTACTTCATGATTCCCAAAAATCGCCTAGATACTAACCACTTGTCATTATGCTGTTTTTAGTGGCCATATATATTTAAATACGATGATAAACCGTTGTAATTGGCACTAAAGACTCATATCTAAATGGGCCAATTAATTTGATAAGAAACCAAACTTGGTAGTACATAACCACTTCTCAGTATGCTCTCATGTTACTTAAAATTTTTTTACACCAGTCCCCGGGAATAGGAAATTGGAGAAAGAATTTATATGTTTTTTTTTATATTTTTTCTGACATGGTTTGGTAAAAAGTTAGTGTTATTTTTTTTTAAAACAAAATTAAATGGGGAATAATCTTCCTTGCCAATTTAGGTATGAAAAAATTATTCCCAATTAATAAATATTTACACCAAACTTTTCTCCTCAGTAGGCTGAAAAAAAAAATATTTGAACAGAAACTACATACAAATTCTTTCCCCAGCTTCCTATTCCCGGGAATTATAAGAATAGTGTCTCTGTCGACGTTGAAAAATGGTAATTCTTCCGGTTTATCGGGGCAAGGTGGTCGGCTATTATTTTCGTGATTTGAAAAAAGGAAGTCAACAAGTGCACATCCCAGTTTTGTACATCAAGTCCAAGGATCTCTGTCCAAAATTCGGTCCAATTCCTCTCCTTTGAGCCACAACCTTCTATTCATTTTTAGCTTAAGGCGTCGTTTACCTTATCTCTTCAAAGACCTAGGGGAATATCTGAAACTGTTTCAACATTTCCATGTCTTCTGAAAGTCTATGTATGAGCCACCGCTATTTTAACAAGTAAATTAAGTTTAACCGAGAATCCACAAATCGCTTCATTTGGAGAAAAGCAATTCATGCAAATGGTATCTTTGATTTAAACCTGTACAAATTATACAATTCTTGATACCATGGTTCTCGATTATAGTTTGGTTGGGAATCCTGATTGCGGTCATGCACCAAAGTTGTTAAATGTCATTCTCGTTTTCCTCTTTTCTAATATTATTCTAGTGTCCAATTAAGTAGAGCTAGAAGCGGTTCGATTAAGGTTTTTTTCTTCCCTGGACCCGAGCACATGTTCCCGTTTTTTGGAGCAATTTGAAGTTTGAATACTTCAGTGTTGACCACAGCCAAAGCTGCGAAATACTATAGGCTGGACTTAACAATACTCTTTTTACGAAAATTAACTTTTGTTCTTTGTTTTAATCAGTGACAATTTGAGATCCTCTGTGAACTCTTGCAGGTCTCTTTATATCGATTGTTTCACATCTGCTGTTGAGAAGAGTTCGTCAGGATCTCTGATTTCTAACATACTTTTTCCAGACAGTTGTTTTTCCGTTCCTTGATTGAGATTCTCTGAAGATTTCCACCAGATATTACAGGCTTTGGGGAAACCAAATATTCGAGGTGGTCTACAAATTACACCCACAGTTCCAATGTCGAGTAAGAACATTAAATTACCTGAGCGAGGGAAGAATATACGTAAATTCCACATCGATTTTACGTAGTGCCACACTTATTCTTAGGAGGTCCAATTGACCTACTCAAAGAAAGTTTGGCCTAGATCTAACTTGGTCTTTCATCGTTACTTGCTATGCCTAGATAATTGGTAAGAAGAGTGAAAGATTGCCGAAACAACTAAGGGAACAGGTAGTATACGGGTCTCATAGAACCGTGCAAAATCAGTATCGGTGAATAAAAAATAAAAGAAAGTTGATAACCGTTCTAATCTTGCTTTACTTACTGAAATTTCCCTTCAAAACCAAGAGCATATTGGACAAACGAAAACCAAAAATTAAATTAGATTCGCTCCTAACCAAAATTGGAGAGGATCAAACCAAACTACAAGTGGTTAGTGTGACCCAGAAGTCTCAAATTCAAAGATATCTGTACGACGAGCATTTTTGTTTCATTGAAGCTAGATCTCACTAAGGGATTTGACCATCTCGAATTTCATCCAGAGCTGGTTTTCCTTTTCATTTTTATTACTTTTTGTTACTGGACATGATGATGAAGTTGTTTTCGTATTTTCTCTATTTTTCTCCGATCCGGAGCGTATAACATTAAATCTTCAAGTGGAGATGAGCTTAGAGTATTTTATCATTTTGAAGTTTGATGAGATTTATCGGCTGCAATATTTTGAGACAATTTATTTCCGAATTTGATAAATTTACGAACTCTTTAAATAAATGGTAATTACTCGTATTATAGCCAGCAACATCTTTTTTGTTCTCAAGTAATCAGATTTTAACTTCAAGATTTTAAGTGATTCCAAGTTTGTAGTTTCGAAAGGTACATACATACATACATTAATTTCTGGCCACCGCCACATATTTCGCTTGAAGAATTGAAATACTCTATGTCTGCAAACTTTTTCTTCGTGTTATTGTTACGTGAGACTGGAAAGAACAGCATACCGTTACATTAAACGCAATGGTTTTAATGTGTATACCAGCTCTTTTTCCAGCTTTAAAGATAATCAAGTGACAATTTTCATTGAGTTTAAAATACACCACTGGCATCACATCTAATTTTATTGGATGAATGTCTAGTTGACAGCTGGTGATTTCTAATTTTTCAGGACTCCATGTTTTATAGCGATGAATGATGCTTTTGTTTGAAAGGATATACAAATCGCATTATGTGGATTGAAATACTGATGATAGGACCTTATTCTATTTGTTGTATACTGTTTATGAAGTTTGCTTACAAGTGTTTAACAGTGTAATTATATTACAGATTGCGACTATTTAAAGTTGCTCAGATATATTGTGTTGTCTTTAAGACCTCAACTATTTGGTTTCTGATAGTGTGTTAGTTGCATTTACTGCTGGCTGATACAAGGTCGCTGTGGTTGGTATATTTGGTAATATTTTATATTATAAAGTTGCAAAGGTTTTTGGTGATAACTTATAAAAATTACCTTTCATCATTATTATTCCTAAATTTCAAAACAAAATTGCCATTTTACAGTAGCAACCATTTTTACAAGGTGTGATATTCTTATTTGTGGACTTTTTAAACAAACGTCCGATTATTACTGTTTCTAATAATTTTCCGGTGATTATTTTACCGTTTGCTACCTACCGTGACATTTGGTGACTCTACTACACGTTTCAACGCCGTTCCAATCCATTCGATTGATCATCTGGTTCGTGATTTTCGCAATTTGAGTTCTTAGATTAGTTGAGTGATTTGTTCGATGTGATGAATTAAGAGGTCTAAGGCTGCTCTCTCGATTATTATGGTTGATTTGAGCGACATTCTGTCAATTATATCTTCATAGCTGGTCGATATCCAATTTCATATGGTTTTGGCTCTATTTCTAAAATTATTTTTTTATAACTTTGTAGATTAACTCGTTAATCCTTGACAATGTTAACCTTTTTGCGCTACAAAGAGTAGTCCTGTTGTTATTTTATTACCAACGGAAAGTTTTTATTCATTTTGTGTCTCTTTTTCACAAACTAAAACATCCCAGCGAAATAAAATATTAAAAGTGTTCCTTAAAATAACAAATTGACGATAGTCTTATTAATTATTCTATTAACCGACTTACAATGTTTAAAGGCTCAAAAGATGATATTCCAATTGCTTGTGAAATTTCTGAAATAGACGAACCTAAACGAAAATAAACGTTGCAAGCTAGTTCTCGAGTCATAGTGAAATTTTTTGATATTCCGAAGTAAAGAAACCCGGTATATGAAATTTTGAAATTTAACAATCTTCCGTCTTTCCGCCATTTCTTAACGAATTATGATGAAATTTTGTTAGTTTTGTACAAAATTCTAGGCTTTGTTCTGAAATAAGGTTCTGGCTCTCAAATAAGTCAATGATAGGCGT
Source organism: Nephrotoma flavescens (assembly GCA_932526605.1). Taxonomy (NCBI): domain Eukaryota; kingdom Metazoa; phylum Arthropoda; class Insecta; order Diptera; family Tipulidae; genus Nephrotoma; species Nephrotoma flavescens. Next base: position 285,267,696 of record OW052221.1, on the reverse strand, counting down.
TACTATGATTTACTTCTGTACAAGGAAATATAAAAAGAGTTATGAAATCATTTGAATTATGAATTGGAAACTCACGAATCGAATTAGAAAATTAAAGGAGATTATCGTTTAGAACTCTCTAAGTAATGTTTTGTTTTTTTTGCGGCTAAATTATGAAATTTTAAATTATCACTAATGTCGGAAAAGCTCCGGTAAGTAATCATTATGTAAGGTTGTTTTTATGATAGCTTAGGATATGCTGAGACTATATCTAAGAAGGTTATGGTGTCATATTTTTTTTGGTTTTATACTCTATGCAAGTTATATACTGATGAAGCTCCCTTGAAATTTATTTCCTTCTGGTTCGTTATCAAGTAATTGTATGTTCATTATTTAGTTCATAATATTGTTCTTCTTCTTCTTCGCAAGTCTCCAACTCATTAATCTTATGTTATTTCCACGGTTATCCATAAAAGGGGAAACTTTTTGTTCACCGATAATGCCCGTCTAGTCTGATCAATATCCATAGGTTCTGCAGGTTTAGAATAAGTTAGTTTTGAATATGCATGGTTATATGGTGGTGGATTATTATTAATAGTTCTTGTTTTTCAGTTTTGTCACAAGTAATATTTTAAATCTCAATACATGATTGGGTTTTTATGGTTTAGACGGTTCTGGATAATAAGCATTGTAGGCAGATCAGCAGTAAATTAAGCCTTTAGATTAAGGTTTAACGTTTAGACGACTGACCTACACAACTTTAGACCTATTGGTTTCGACCGTCCCGTTTTTCCTGCACCAGAGTGTATTATAATTTAAAATTTCAATTTTTGTTTAAACCTATATGCTCGTCAAAGGTTACCGACGTTTTACAAAGCAAAGCCGCGGTCCCTATTTCTTTATTGTACCACGTACTTTCGCATTTTAAGAAATCGTTAATCAAAATACAATACTATAATAAAATTTACTCTAAATCATCTTGTCCTGTTATTTGTATTTTTAATATACAATATCAACAATAGAAAATTAAATTTCCTGAAAAATTGAAATCAACCGCACCAACTAATTCAGAACACGTTTGTCCGATTTGCCATTAGCGCACACAAAACAAAATAAAGAAAAATTCGTTCATTAAACAAGGTGGAAAATTAATTTAATTTGGTATATTGATATAAAAGAAACTGAAAAAGTTTTTCAATTGCAGACATATTTTGGTTTTTAATTTAATCAAGCCGATCATCGGAGTACGATACCGGTAAATAAGAATATTTTCTCCGTTTCCCATATGTACCATTTACTGCCGCACGATATTGACAAAACTTTTCGCTAAGCAGACAAAACTTTAATTGGATTTATTAATTCGATTACATAATCTTTTTGCTAATTAATTTTCTTTCGATTAATTTTTAAATTTCAATTAAAATTTTTCCCCCCGGAGCTAGACTTCTACTTCTTCGATGCGTCTTTGTTGGCTTTTTCGAAATATTTTTTACTGTTGTAAATTTCTTTTGTCGGTTTACAGTTCACAGCTGTTTAAAAAATTATAATAATTATTACAAAATATTCATGGGTTAGAGGTCGAGATTAAAGTTGATTAAAAGTTGCACCGTTTAGCGGGAGGGTAAATTATCTGATTTATTGACATTTTATTAAGGCAAATTTAGGCGCTTAACCTATTTATGATCTAGTAATAAAGAAATATTCAATAAAAAACGGAAATGAGCGGGAGGAAAATGTATTATATATTTTTGGGTATATAATTAAAACGGATCTCTTTAGAAATTTGTGATATAGAATAAAAAAAAATTGTTGGGAAACCTTTTTTGTAATTTTTATTTTTCTAAATGATACTCCATGGGTACACAAAAATGAAAATTATATTTTCGGTTTTTTTTTACTCTTGATGATGTTATGCATATTGCTTTTGTTGTTCGGTATGGCCATTATTTTATTCCTGAACGTTACGCGGTCACTTAAGTGCCGTTGGACAAATGAATTGGGTTAAAAATAAAAATAACAAAAATAAATGGCATAAAAGGCCAATCGACAGTACAGCGCAATTATAAATAAATTCTTAGCTATTGAATTATTCAACATGTGTATGGTAACATGTGTCCCGTCGTTCATTTTGTCTTCAAAATGTAATTATAGGGGGTTGCTGTATAATGTTAGTATTAGTGTACGTGGAATGGTAAGAGTTAGATGGAAAGATGGATGATTACCAATGAATTTTCCAGATGAAAAACATATGATAATAAAGTTTTTAATACATAATTGATGTATTCGTTTTTGTTATTGTTGGTTGCCAACTTACGTTTTATTTTTAGAAAAGTTATAATTTTTTTTATGTAATGGGTGATTATGATGTGGAAAAGTTAATGTTGTACATATTTTTAATTTCGTCAAAGACTGAGTATACACTGATTATATCTTTACCAAGGCATGGACTTTGGTTTTAAGCAACTTGCCTTACTAAATTGTTTGCATTAAATTAGGGGACCTAAAAATGCTTAATCAGTATTTCGCTGTTCAAATAAAAATGGACAAGTAAAATTACATTTTCTCTTGTTTAGAAATATTTGCACACCCGAGAATAATTAATTTTAAAATTTTTGCTTTTAAGGTTCAAGGTTCAATTCATTGCTGGGGTCCTTTTGTCAAAATATAAAAATTCTTTAGTTATAACTCTACAGAAACAGCTTATAGAGAAAACGATACAGTATTTTAAATTGATTTTAATAACGTTAAACATTTTGCCACTTGCTGTTTACGCAAGGGCAGCACTGTCGCGAGAGAAAATTTCTGTTGATTTTTTTAATCAGTGGAGATTTTTAAATCATCTTCGTACCTCATTTTTGTACAAAAAAAAAAAATTCCAGCAGAATAAAATCTTAAAAATATTTCTTAAATTGTGAAATTGGTTGGCTCCCGAACTATAGGAACTCGGTAAGGGAAGTTTTAGATACGTAAAATGTTAGCCAAAAGTCAGTGATTTCTAACCAAAATTTGGCGAAACTCGGTTTGTAATTTGTAGTATTGAATGATAATTCTAAAGTGAGTTTCGTATTATATTATGGAATATGCATATGCTGGAAGAAACTCCGCTTTTCCAATACTGAACATATTTGTTATCTTTGGAGTATAAGAGATTAGACATAAATCGAAAATACCTAGTTTGGCCGAACAAAAACCATATAGAGATTTCTTAACGACAAATCTTCCCAAACTCCCAATCCAAAATCCAGATGGAATCTTACGTACCAAATTTTATATATATAATGTAGAGTAAAGATAGGAACGAGTAACGTCCATAAAGAAATTCATTTTCAGGCTTCGTTCAAAATTTTTCTTAGAATTCAGCTTAATACTGAATCATTGACATACATCAAAAATTCAGAACTTCTCCTAAAATTTATAAATTTAATTTGACCCATATTCAATCCTAGAAACCAAATTTCACCATTTTTGTTTACGAAATGGTAAATTTTGGTCCTGTAGAGCCAAACGCTTGTATTAAAACCCCAACAATCAAAATTTCACCATAATCAGATACCAGAATATTATCCATAACTCACTTTAGAATCCGGATCCAAAACTTGCTCTACCTAGTTCCTTAATTTTGGAGGTCCTTTTAGCAACATTTTTAAGATTTTACACCACTATAATTTTCTTTTGCCGAAAAATAAAATAAATGAAAAATTTCCGGTGGTTATAAAATAACAACAGAAATTCTCTTTTGCCATAGTGCTGTGCCTCTTGTGGTTCAATACCTTCTTCTTGTCCGCTGGTAAATTTTTGATATCTTATATCGCAGTAAGTATAGAAAGAACAGAGGAATGAAGAGTAAATATTTAATATTTTCTCGTCGAAAATGACCGGTGAAAACCATAGAATGGCTGCAGGTTCCTTATTTATATTTCAATAATATCACACTAAAATGAAACTTAAACATCAAGCTTTAAAAACTAGGAACTGAATCCGCATGAAGGGGTCAAAGCGGATGATTTTGGTTTCTCGTTTTCCACTTGCGCTACATTTCAATGAAGGATTTTCCCTCAACATTCAGGTTCCAGCAATCTCATTGTTTCCATTTTTTAAATTTCTCATAGATTGTTTCCAAGATATCTAGTGCTGATAACAAAATTGTTCCTTGGTCTCAAACGTTCTAGATGATGCCACATTAATCATGAAAGACACTGAAAGAAAAGTATATATGCTTCCAGCTTAAAAGCGGTAGTTTTGAGTATTAAGGTGTGTTTTTTTTAATCTGTTCTGGGGCTTAAGCACTTCCAACTATTTCGCAGTTCACTTTTGACGTCCTACCTTACGCATTGCTTGCCAAATCGATGACGTACAGCTATAGGTCCGATTTATGTCCGATTGCATAGCTCTATGTCAGCCTATAGTACTGGCATGGAAGATGGGTCGGCCCATGATTTGTGCACTCCGACAGGGGTTCCATCACCGACCGTAATCAGTTGATGAAAAATCTCTTTTGCATCCTGCCCCTATCGGGATTCGTTCCCGGTACCGCCCGATCAAAACGCCAAAGCTTTAACCACTGTGCCATTTGGTCAGTGAGTGTTAAGGTGCTTCAGCTAAATTCGTGTTATAATAACCGAATAATTTGCTCATTTCATACGAGAGCACCTCTCGAAGATTGGTACTTTTGCTTTTTCGGACACAGAACGCTGAAAAAATTGTTTTGGACTAGGCCCTTCCTCAGGATTTCAATAGTTTGAACTCTACGAACTGAGGATTTTTTATATTAGTTACGACTATAAAAATTAATTTGGCCTTTATCCTTATTTTTAAATTCAAATTTATTATTTAAAAAATAACGCATATCAAATTTAATATTCCGTATTTCGAAATTGTGGAATAATTTGTCGTAATAAGTTAGATATCAGTGGTTGCTATCGCACACTTAGGCCAATTTTGGCCCATTGTGATACCACTCATTCACGCCACATCATTAACCCATTCACCTATTCACATACACAACTACAGTATACTACATGCACATTGAAAGTTCCATGTCAACCCATACATTGACGTCGACGGTGGGTCGGTGCTGAATTCTGCAATTCATCAGAGGGTCTTCGTTGTATATTTATTAACATCACCGATCGTAATCTATTGTGAAAATTCGATTTGCATCTAACCTCTGATGGAAGTGCCGAAGCTTTAACCACTGCACCACTTGTCCGGTAATTTGTCGTAATGAAATAATTACATTTAATTTCTAATCCTAATTATCTATTTGGTTTTTTGCCAGATGAAAATTCATCTGGCTATACCAATTTGACCCTATGGATTTGACGAGGTTTCAGGAGTGAAATTTTGATTTTCCCGATATGTTTCCCACTAATAATAAACTTTTATCTAGGATAATTGTCCAATAATTTGACATCATTATCCGTGAAATGTCTGCCCAGCCCATTAGGTAAAATATCGAATTTCAAATTATTTTTTCAACGAAACATCAGAATAATTTATTATCCCAAACAACCTCAACAAACCAACCCTAAACGTGTAATCATAAATAATCATGTTCTACCTAATGCCAACGATTTTATCCACAAAATATCAGAAACATTAAGGTTTTACCCCATAACCCATAACCCAAATCCTTAATCAAATTCTACCTACGGCCATAGACAATCGATTTTTCACTGTCAGATCCATCTGACAAAATCCGAGGAGCTAACCATTTTAACGATAAATACAAATCTTTTGATGGTTGATAATAATTTTTGAAAACTTAAATATGGTCAAAAATCGACTGTTTGAAAACAGAAACGTTATTATTATCGTTGATTTTCTTTCTCAAGTTAATATCAAACTGAAATTCTAAATCGAGAGCAGAATCATTGCCCTTTAACTATACCGATTTGTAAAATTTTATTTTTAATACAACTTTTGCAAAGATCATGGTTGGAAACTACCTTGAATTCAATTTTTTTTTTAATAATAATGTTTCGGGATATTATAGGAATTATATTTCGTAACTACTTCAAACTCACACAGAGCTAATTTCACTAGTATAACCTGATGGGACCCTTCATCAGTAATAAAGTTCTACTATGAGGGTAGAAGAGCCATAAATCGATCGAAATGGATAGTTTGATCGATGCAGGCAAAATATCGAATTGCAAACGATTTTATCGACAAAAATGCGCTGGTTATTAGCCATCGGATTGGCATAACCAGAACGTCTATTGAATAAATAATAATTTCACTCTCATAATCTCTTTTTATCATTTTAACATCAAAATTAGTTAAGCTTCGTTTTTAACAATTCTTGGCTGTATGAATTCCGAAACGCCATTTTTATTGGTACTCGCATTTTTATTGGTACTTTTATTGGCATTTTTATTGGTAATTAGATTTTTGAATATTTTAATTAAAAAGTTTGTTCAAAAAGTTTAAAAATTTACTTGATCGATTTCGAGTTGTTAGGTCATCATCAGGAGTAACTTCCTGTTCTCAGGAAGATCTATAACTTCGAAATTTTCCGTACTATACTTGTCACTTTTATTAAATTTGATTAAAATAATTTAATAGAGTTATGTACTTACATTTTAAAATTTATTAAATTTTAAAAAAATTGAGCAGTCAGATTTGACATTTGATTTTTGTCGTAAAATCCGCGTTACTCGGATTTTTATTTCATAATAGGAATTTCTGCGGTGGATCGTATTTTTTTAGTTTCATAATATGAATATCCGACGCAAAACGGGTTTTACGACATCGGAAAACTTTCATAATAGGGGCCCAGAGTTATAACCTTTTATCTCTCAATTAGTAAAATTTATAAAAACAAATCGGGAACAGCATAAACAAATATTTGTAAAATGGAAGAAGATGTAAAATGAAAGTTAGGAACCCCTGTACCCACTAAGCCATATACAGCACCATATACCGCTCATTAACCGTGAGATGTGAGTAGGGTTTAATCGACCAGTCATTTGATAATCAGAAGGTGGCCAAATTCCCTCTGAAATCTCACGGTGTATTCAAAACTTCGGTGTGAAAATTGACAAACCCGGAAAATTCACGTGAAATTGGGGAACATCACAAATTTCCAGAAAGAAAATTGATCACAAAACTACTATGGAAAATTTCCTCTCAATATACGATTATCATTTATATTGAAAAAATTTGTATATCGTCATCGTGAAACTCATACAATTTTTAACATTTTTGCATAATACACAATGAATCGAAAAATTAAAATTTTTCTGATTTGCTTGCACTTTGGTGGGGAATATATGTATATGGAGAGAATATTTTCTAAGATACATATCACCATCGTTAATTCAGTCTTTTACTTAATATTAATTGTATTTTAAAAAATTACTGTTTCACATGGAACTGTTTAAAACATTTTTACAACATTTATCGCATCGTATACGGGTACGAGGTTGACATGTCTCTAAACGCTAGCTTCTAGCGATTGCAAGTGTGTCAAGTGTAGGCCAATGGTCGTATCGTTTGCTGATGCACGGGGGAGTCGAAACCATGTTTATTAGGAGCCAGGATGGTTCCATTTCCTCTTCTTCGCTACTATTCTCTTGTCGCTTCCTTTTAACGCTGGCTATCAACCCGTTCGCAACTTCCATTTTAAAATCTAACAGATCATAATTTCACTCATAATTTCACTCACTTTTTTTTAGAGGTACCTCAAATCTTAGAGTCTAGGCGATACTCCATCCATGTATTCACTACAGCCAAATCTATAAAATGGTTGGTTGCCTTTCAAATCCACTTTTTTGTTTTAATGAAGCACCTGTGGTACTCCATCAGTTGGTCTATTAAGTCTACCCCACCCATATGCTTGTTGTATTCGGAAATTATAGGAGTGCGTTTTTTATCCCATTGATGATGACCGTTGTTGTTGAATGAGAGCCCGCGATTGATGATAGTGTGGTAACGCATTTCGTATCTTACCACTTAACAGCTGAAATTGTATGGGTTCCGTTCGTTAACACAAAATCTTGGCTCTCGCCTCGGTACATTTTCCGATCGTCTTAATATTTTTTAACCAATTTACCATGATCGTTCCTAGGAAAGTATTAGACTAAAAAACAGAATGCCTTGTAGAAAAAATTTTTTACCTGCTGCTCGGTATCCTAAGTCAAGCAATTGTCACATTATTAGCACTGTGGTAAAATAGCGATAAAAATAAAACAAAAACTTCCCCTGGGTAGAGTTTTTGCTAAATGGAGCACCATTGCTGATCCTAAATCCAACGTCCGATCGCCAAGGTTAATCTTGTCGCCTTGGTATATTTCGAAATCGACGACAAGTCCAGCGCATGTCGTAACGACGACGTTTTTTAACCCAATCTTGGCTTATTTTTCACTGTCTCGCGGGACATCGGCCGGTATACGGGATCGTTTGCTCGTTTATGGAATAGTGATCAATATTACGTGGCAGCGCGTTACACTTATCTTTTACTACTTTTAAAAGAGGTTCAATTTTCCAGAACAGATTGGTGGGATCGGCGGTTGTGTCATTAAGGTTTATAAAGTGCAACGAATTTCTTAGCTTTTGGAATCGTGTTCTAGATATAGAACTTGCTACCTTCACGTCGGAAGTTATTTTTCCAGTACATTTTTATTCGCGGATAATTGATGCAACCCATCACTAGACATAAACACCGTATAACTTCTTTAGTTCTTCGGATGATGCTTTTAATTCGGTGCCGTGCATTTTTAAATGGTAAATATTGGTATTTATGGCAGCATCAACAAAATGATCATCATTAAAATAAGCATTAAAATATTCCAAAGGTGTTTTAATGGATTGCAAGTGCGGGGTGGCTGATCAATTATTGGTAGATAATGCGGTGTGAATTGCTCTGAGTGCCACACGTTTAATGCTTTAGATTTCGGTTCAATTTCAATATTTGTATTAGAACAATTTTCGTTCATTTCTGGATCTGTGTGGCACTCTGAATCTTCTTCTTCATTTGTGTTAAATTGTACGATGTGTGCGTTGAGAACTACATCATCTCCATCCGAATCAGACTCAGAATCATTTAAAATGTCCTGTAGTTCGTTTTGATTAATGAGACGCTCTCCGTTTTTAAATAAAACTAAAAATGAAATAAAAATATTATTTGCGTCAGACCTACACAATTGTGTATGATGATTTTACAAGATGTTCTCCAGCTTAATTATAATATGAATTTATTTTTCTACTTTATATATACAAAATATATTAATTATTCTCTAACAATTTATTATAATATTATATTTTTCATGCATTAATATTTGCTTACTTTTATAGCGATCGGTCATTGTGCAATAGCCGCTTTTTTAAGTTAGAAAACTACAACTAATATTATTTTCCCATATTCATTTTGATATTTTATATTAGACCAATTATTTTTCTAATAGATGGAACCACAATTAATAAAAAATAAAATTATACGATTTCAAAACCATTCAATTAAAAAAAAACCATTTCACATCTACACATTTGTGTTAATCGGTTTATGATTAACGTCCAAATAAAATATTTTAAAAGACTTACAAATGGCCACACAATTGTGTTAGTTGGACTTCTGTAAAGATGAAATTTTATATAGCAAACAAATTATGTTGACATTATTATTTACCAACACATTTGTGTGGATTGGACACAAAATACATTTTTCATTTTTTTTTTGTGAACACGAATAATACAGGAAAATTAAGTAACGGCGCCAAAACGGTCATGTTATGAATTGACGTGGTATCGTCAAAACTGTTGACTGATGCAATACCTTTCAAGCGATATAATAAATGAGTACATATATGGGAATAATGTAAGGAAATATCGTGAATGTCTTTTTTGGGCGATTTCGAATGGCAGGTGACCCTAGGGCTGATCAAAAATAATTCAAATCGCATAAGCCACTCTTGAGACACTTGAGATATCATCGGTACTAACTCGAAACATCCAAACGGATGGACAAAACGCAGAGAAAACAGAAAATGGTTTTGAACCAGGGTGATGTTTCATAATTTTTATTTGGATTTCAATAACTGATTATCGATCCAGTCAAATCGTTGTCCTTCCGGGAGAATATTGATATACAAACCTTTTTATAAGCATGACAATTGTCTGACTATTGTTATAAATGTGCGTTATCGACATTTTTCGGCTGGTAAATCTATATGCCGTATACAGGGCCGTATAGTGGTATACAGTTTCTTGTGAATTATAGAATCGTATCAAGTTAGGGTTCCGACAGTTAGGATCATTTCATATTGGCACGCTAAAAATACAATCGCGCAGTGATCAATTCGAAAGACATAAACATCGACTAGGACTAAGCGAAATCATTTTATTTAACAATAATATATTGGAATCTGAGGAATCTTCGCCAGTTCTTACAAACACAATTGAACTATAACGCTCACGTTTTGCGCTCGACGCATTTTGTTCTAAGGGACTGGAACGAAGATCCACTAAAATTTTGAAAATATTCATAATTCTTAATTTATTTGACTCTAAAGATTTAGCAACCGTACAGACCTGCGTATAAGTGGTTAGCGATATAAATATATTTTTTACCAAGTTTTACAGACATGTGTACAAATGCAGCAGATAATTCCCAAGCATGAAGTTAATAATTCTGAATGAATTATCCACTAGTATTCAAATCAACCCTTTCCAGGCGGAAGTTTATAATAAACCTTAAGGGGTGGTTTCGAAATCATGAATTTGTTAAAAATTCAATTGCAAATTTGTTTTTGAAGAATCAAACAACAAAACAATTTTCCCATTGCTTCGTATATCCAAATTCTAGCACACACACAGAAAATAAAAATCGAAAATTATGAAAATTCAATAAATTTCATCGTACATACAGCTCCTCTGGAAAATCTATTTTCTACATCAGAAAGGAAAATTTGTTGTGAATACACAATGAGAGTAAAGTTCATACAACATAACTTACAGTATTGTTATGTACGAGTACATACAAATTATAGAGCTTCTTAGCATAAATATACAAAAACAAAATATGGATACATTGTTGCGAGGTTTATTTTTGTTGTCATGTATTAAATATGAAATATATAAATCAAAAATAACAATAACATTGAAGAACTTTATAATAATTCATCGGAAAAATTGGAAAATAAATATTATTGGAAATGACAAAATTAAATAAAACAAAATGGAAATAAATAAGAATTATATGTATTAAAAATGTTTTTTTTTGTGTGACAAGGTCGAGATAAGTTTTCTGTTTTACTTTCTTTTCATTACATTTTCATTGTGGCAAAATTGTATAATACCACAACTACCTAGCGCCACAAGTATGTACAATACATCCTTATTCGTTATTTATTTAAACCATTTTTGTCTAAATAAAAGCGAGAAATATTTCATTTTCCCATCGATTATTATAAATAATAATAGAGTTTTTCATTAAGCTGCGAAAAAATGAAAAAATAAAATTAATGGTGTATATAGGGAGAGAAAAATAATAATTTCCGTTTAGTTTTTGTATATACAAACGTTAAATGAGTCAGGATCTATCTAGTCGGGGTGTAAATTTAGCGTCTTGCATATTAAATCCGTCAATATAGTGAGGTATTTGTAGCAAAGCGCCTGATATTTTTTTATGCATGAAACATGCAACTATATGATATATAGGATGAATGAAGGTCTTACAGCACATACAGTATAAACCATTCATACTTGGCCTAATTTCAATTTTTATGAATAGCGTTAAAAATTATATGTTATGTTACAGTATAATATTACATAGATTCTAAGAAAACATCGAAAAATTCTGTGAAAATAAAAGAGGAAAAGAATATTTCGCTTAATTTTTGGGGGAGTTAATCTTAAACAACAACGCTATTTTCTAAATTAAGAAATTGAGAACCTGAAGCTATTTAGAAAATTTTTGTATTATAGGGCTTATTTGTTCAACATATCATTTGGGGTATTTCGTAGTCATAGTTATTAATTTTTTTTTTGGCAGAATGTATTAAACAACAACAACTATAAATATAGCAGTAACGAACATTTGTAGAGTGCTGTAATTTATAGATCAAGACAGTAGATGAGCGATCAACTCATATATTTAAGAATAAAATAAAATCGCCAATTATGATGTATAACGGAGATTTTTTATCGTAGAAGCTATATACATTGACAGTGCCTTGCACTAAAATAATGTTTACTAAATTTATTTGTTTCAATTTGTTAGTCGACATTTGCATATGTCAGCGCGATATGGGTTTGGGGCAGCTTCGAGCGATTTTCATAAAAACGGACTATTATGAAATTTTTATCTACTTGTAAAAAACTGGTTATATTTGTGAATTGAAAACTCAAAATCTAAAACTTTCATAATAAGCCCATCGATTTCCAAAAAAAAAAATTGTTTAGAGAGAATGAACGGTTTTCGGATACCATTAAGGCGAGTTGACCTTTAAAGCGTTGCCACATACACATCTAATTACAGACGATTCAAATGTCAAAGTGAAAAATTGTAATCATACGTTTAATCATGCTGCCACCATATTCATGATGAGCTTTTAATAAAAATATTAAATTAATGCAAAATAAGTTTTTCTTTGAAATTTTTGACATTTCAAAACAGCAGAGAAAAAAATCATTTAAAATTTTTTGATGAGTTCGGAAATCGTTTTTAGATTTTTGTGCGTTCGTTCACGTGTAAAATTATACCATTCAGAGCAAAAATCGTTTCTAGAAACGGCTAAATAGAAAATCTATTATTTTTCAATTAAAATTATTAAATAATTGCAAATTTATTATTTTAACTACTAATTTGAGATATTTTACATATTATCTCATTAATTTGAGTTAAAAATATGCTCTAATTATTTCGGAAATGCAAAATCTGTTTTTAGAAGTCGTCCGTAGAAATGTGTATGTCGCATCGCTTTTAGGTCCTTTTTCTTAATTGTTTTTTAATTTTTGTGGTTGCGTTCTGTATAGTTTCTTTCTTGTAAATGAAAATTATGTGTATATGTAGAGTTCCAATCTTAATTATATCCGTGACTTTTGATCCAGGAAAATTCAACACGCCAAATTTTAATTAACCTTCACTCTGCACCTTGGAGTAAAAACTAACCCAGACCTACAAAAATGTAAATTAAAAACTAATTACTAAAAATTATTGAAAATCCTTTTAAATATGTCTACTTCAATTAGATATACACCAGATAAAAAAAACCGAGTTATAATCGTTTGATTTTATTGTGTTTTTTATCATTAGAATGAAACTAAACGCATTTCTGTGTATTTCTGTGTACGTCTATCGAATTTTTATAGTACTAGGTGCGCAACTAAATTTCCGGGCATTTTTGAATAGAAATATAAAAAATGGTTTACTCAAAGTATTTTCCTTCGCTATCTGCAAATTTTTGTCGGTTAGAGCAATGCATAGTTCAGAATGATAAGTTGTTGTCGGTAGCGTTGTCCATTGACAGTTTCGCCCTGTTTTAGCAGATTTCTTAGTACACGATTCCTTTAACGCACCAAACGCAGAGTATTGCTTTCTTTCCGAAGCAATTCGGCCGTGCCATCGATGTTGATGCTTCGCCAGGTGAAAGCCACGACTTTTTGCGTTTGGAATTCTTAAAAAATAACAATTCGAACAATCGTAACAAATGCAGGAAGCTCTTTCTTTCATAAACTTTTATTATTTAAAACCAACTTATTGCAAGATTAAAAATCGATAAAAGTCGAAAATGATACAACTTTCAATTTTTCGATTCGACTTTTTTCGAATTTCGCCTTTTTTCGATTCGAAGGGATGGTATAGAACATACCGCCCAAAATTTCAAAATATGTATTAATGCGACTAAATTTTGGCTTATTGGGAACCGATTTACTATAAAATCTCAGGTAAACAAACAATAAAAATGTTTTTAATTTTTTGTAAAAGTAATGACAATGTGAACTGATACATGCAGTAATCGAAACAACATACACTTTGTAAATACCTTAAACCCGAGCTTTTTTATAACGAAGTGAATATCCACTTAAATATTTGGAATATTTAAAACTATTTTTAGGAGAGCAAAATGTTCAACAAAATGGAAATTCACAGTAATCTATCGGAGTTCTGGTAATTGGGATTGAAATTTATTAATTTTGTACAGTAGACGAGCACACATTAATCGTGATTTCTATCACAAAGAAATTCAACTGTAAACATTGGTTGAAAGTTTCCTACAGGTCAGGTAAAACAGGAAAAATCAACATTAAAAGTTTGGTAATGAATGATCACAAACAATTTATAAATTTCGTCAGTCATAGCATTGGAAAATCCTATTATCAACATGACTGGAGGCCATATTGATGGGATTCCACGGGTTTTAGGTAAAATGACTGGATTGAAAATAATAATTTCCCCTTAGAATTTGCATCGTTTAAAAATTCTCGGATACTTAGAAAAAATTGATCTATTAATCCTATCGTAAGAAATTCATTAAATTGTAATCCTAATTACCAAAAATAGCTACCTGCAACTAAAATCTAAAACACAAAGTTATATTGTCCCTGCTGGAAATGTTATTGGTTCGTCGTTTTTCCTGCTCAATGGTCCGGATGGTGGCTATTGACTTGACTGCATATGGTGGCTTGCAGTAGCACTGAATAGTTTCGACCTTTGATGAACCTGATTCGGTTGGCTGTCTATAGTTCCATCTGACATTATAATATAACCTAGGTTGCATTAAGAAATCATTCTCAATGCACTGCGTGATCACAATGATGTAATAAGGTTTCGGCTAGTATTGTAGTGTTTCCAGCTGATTTTGATATGGTTCTGACTAAATCTTTCATTTTGTATAGAATCATTCAAAATATGCTATGATCATTGTGCAAACGATGGCAACACTATCACTATCGTGAGAGTTTACTATCCCAGCTCGAAAATATTCCACAATCGCCATAGTAATCAGTGCCATGCCATTTACAGCATTCAGTCCGTAATTTTAAAATTACTTTTATTTATTTTGAAATTATTTACCTCTTGCTTGGTAGCCTAAACACACCTAAATTCAGCATATAAATGAATTTAGCGCGATATTCAGCCAGAAAAACCCTGATAGCAACACTAAAATATTACTATCGGGAGACTTTTGTACTCCAGCAAGAAAAAGAGCCAGAACACTTCAGCTGAAAAAGATAATGCGAAAACTCAATTATCACTACGTGATGCACAAACTAGGCATGTATTTTCTGACATTATAAAAAGCGCGTCAGCATATTTGGGCGTATGCAGTATGGCTGTGGAGTCGGGGTTATTTTGCACTACGTGCGTAGCTCCGAATTGTTTTGAACAGGGGTAAAGGGGAAATAGGATCCTGTGGTATCACAACGTGCTCCTACTGGCCTAAGTGTGTGGGAGCGGCCATTGCAACCTAACCTAACCTAACCTTGGCCTAAGTAACACACACATATATGGTGGATGTGGTTTTTCGGTAATGATGTGTTAGGCAAAGTTGTTTGTCTTGACTTGCGCAACAAGTTTGCTAAAGAAAGCATAACGAAAATCTTAATGGTTCAAATACTATTGGTGAATAACTAAAAAAATGCCTGTTTTTACGACATTTTTCAATTATTTGGCCGGAATAATAGGAACAACTTCGCTGGAAAACGCTAAACGAAAATCTTAATGGTTCAAGAGCTATCAACGTGAAAATGAGTATATTTTGATAAATTTTTGACTCAGAGCCAAAACATGTCGTAAGCAATATCTCAAAAATGAGGACAACCTTTGAAATGGGACTAGCACCATTGAATTCAGCCTACTCGAATTAGGTTTACACCTAGGTTCCCAGCTTGTCATTTTTTTCAACTAGCACAGTGTAACGTAAATCCAAAACATGATAACAATACATTAAATTTAAAGATTATTTTTTGTTCAGAATGAGATCTTGATACTTGTCTTTGTTCGTAATGTTCAGGCTGGTGTCTTTTAAATGAGATAACCAATTTAGTATTGCCTGATGAATTTTTTCTATCTTCGACAATACATCATAGAAAAACTTTAAAAACATATTCTACTTGATCTTGATCTGGAGAGCGCCATGCATTCTGAATATGTACCGTTAGAGACTAACAATGAATAACCCAATATTATTTTTGTCATGCAGACCTTAGGGCCAACCATAAAAAAATTATTAAATTAAAAAAAATTAAAAATTTTGACGACACTAATTTATAATGACATTCCAGCCATACTAGTCGTAACGAGTATCCCGTAAATATTGTTGAATTTTGAATGACAGCTATTTGTTATAATGACAGCTATTTATTATTTGTTGTTTTTTTTAGATAGCACGATACATATTTTAAAGCAAAATTTCACTCCAATAATTTTTATTAAATGACAATTCATATTTAACGAAGCTTCGTTAAAAATTTTAATTTAAATTAATTTTTCTATGGGCGAAAGCAAAGAACTGGCATTTATCGCAAACATAATTTTTTTAAAGTTACTTTTATAATTTTTTTTAATTTTTGTATGGTTACCCCTTTACGTCTAAACCAATTATTGCAATCAATTTTATTCAGAAATTTGGTCAATAAAATCGATGCGAGGGACACAGCATCGGTGCCTTTTTCAGATATTCGTAGAAAGATAACCTGGATTTTTTTGAAATTATTTAGGGAGAAATACATTTAAGTTAATTTTGTCTAATACACAAAAGTTCTTATTTTGCTTACATAGCTTTCCGTTGTCGATACATGTATTATGTAAATTTCCTTTTTCCCAATGGGATTTTTGATTTATTGTAGACAACTCGACAGACATCCCCATTAAATTTAAATAGATTTGGCTTTTGTATTACTGTAGAAGCCAATCGTAATCCAATTTCGTCTCTAATTAAACAATATATTATATTATGAAATAGTAAATTCGTTAACCCTCCTTTTTTTGTTGACCCATTTAGAATAGCAAAATGAATGGATTTTTATAAAACCTCTCAAAAATGTTGTTTCGTACGTATAATACTATTTTGAATAATGTTTGTTCTGTTGACAGTTTTGTTACATGTCCAAAAATGAAACCTTAAAAAAGTAAGTAGTAAGTTTTTCTATTTTCCTATGCACATACATACCGCTTTAATAGAAAATTTATTTATTCGAAATCGAAATAGAAAATCACACACCCTCAATATTTCTATTTCGTATCTTTATATGACCACACGATAATATAAATAACAAAAAACAGCTGAAGTAATAAAAACACTCCTACTAACATAAAAAAGTCTTTATACAACATTTACAACCGCATAAATTCGTTTATTACCAAAGTTCAGATTTTTATATGGAGCTTTTTTGTTCCACAAGTTTGGTTTACTTTGTATGTGATGGATGTTCGATATACTAACTATCTATCACCTTTACCAAATTTAGTAATTTATTTCGGTCGCCACCCATGTCCAGTTATATATAATTTGCACTTAGTTTTTCCAAATTTCCTTTTGCAAATTAAATTCGAAATTTACATGAAGCCCCTAAATGCATAAGCAGGACTATTAATAAAATTATATTTTGAATTAAAATCCAATTTATCATTTCCGGAAACCGAAATAAACGAGAAAAACATAATTACGTACTTGAATAAAATTCAATAAACTTTTTATTTATTTAGGTTTTCCACTTTTTATACCGATAAGTCGAGCTACTTCCCAATAGATGGCAGTCTGTTAGAAAAAAGGAAATTTTCCCTGTATTTTTTAGTTTATTGTTTAATTGAAATGCTGGGTAGAAAAAAAAGAAAATTATTACAATAATGTGATTTAATCTGGATTTGTAACAAAAAAAAAAAAAAAGAAAAAAAAGAAATTTAAACGAAAAATAGGAAAAAGGACGATAATAATGAATTTTTTGTATATACGAAAATATTCAGGTGAATGAAACAATAAGAAAATCCTTATACAATTTATTATTGTTATCATTTATGTATCATATATAGTCTCTGTGTGCTGGAGGAAAATTATTGTATTTTTTTTGTGTTTCGAAAGATGGAAAACTCTATTATACAAAATTAAACAATAGAGTAATGGAAAATACATTGGATTGACCTAGAAAGCTGTGTGTATAGCTTTACAAAATTTATTTTACTTTTTGTGTTTTTTTATTTTTGGGAGGAACATTTAAAATACTTTACTTATGTGTCTCAATTGTTTGGGGGCAATATGGGGTGAGTTAATACTTCCTGGGTGTATATCCGGTTCATTTTTATTTTATTTTATTTTTATGTGCTGTCACACAATTGTAAAAAAAAAAAAAGTTTTTTAATATTTTAAGAGTGGTGAGATTTGTGCGGGAAAAATAAAAGATTTACTGGATCTGTCTGGATATATAAACTATGGTACAACTGTATTTTGAAAGAGTTCAGAATGAAATATACAGAAAAACTCAATGGAAATTATTTTAAATAAAATAAAAAAAAAACTTTTGCTTGTTATAATTTCCTCTGGGACAATCGATTTTATGCAGATACAGTAGTTTAAGGATAAAAAATTGGTTATTATTCCGATCGTAAATTCCGTTGACAGTAAATCGTTCTGATTAATCTTCGTACATAGTTAAATTAATAGGAAAGTTTTGTTTTTATCAACTCGTTCGATAAATTACATTATTTATTGGTAAGCTATAGTGCACACCCCGTATTGTTCTCCATGTAACTATGTTTATTATATATCAAGGCTTGTTAAAATGTTTTTGTTGCACTGAGATGAAACTATTCTTCACGATTGACTGTGTGTTCACGGAATGAGATAAAAAACTGCCTTTTTTACCAACTTTTGCTCAAAAAATTTGTCTACGGTTGTCTATCGCATATCCTTTAAAAAAATGTCATAACACAAAAAACAGTTTTGTGATAAATGCATTTTAAATTGCTATACTTGATTATTTAATTTATAAAGCTAATAATGAATAATCTTAGCATCATCACAGTAGCGTTAGCAATTAAAAAAAAAATCCCAAGTTTGAGCCTAAGGCTAAAAATTTAAACATCGAAAATGGGGCTTGAAATTTTGCTTAATGCCTAAATCAAACAGCTTAAGCCGACTGATTTGTTTTGGGCTAGAGTACTTGTATTTATATAAACCTAAAAATATTGGGTAGGGTAAAAATATTGGGTAGTCCGTAGCCTTTTTCCCGGTAGATGGCTTTCATATAACTCGGTAACCATTGATCGTATCGGGCAATTCTTAAGTGTTTGAAAGGTGACATTTTAACTTGCACTTCGACATTCAAAACATTAAAATCGGAGAAGTGAATACAATGATACAAAATTTTGGAGTAGATGCTTTATCAAAATCAGAAGCAAAGAAATGGTTCGTGCGCTTTCGTCGACCAACCACTGGAAAAGTCGATGAAATCCAGCAGAAAATTGAAGAACACTGGCATATAAGCAGAGCCATGCAAATGGTAAAATTGTGGTGATCCGCTTTGATCACCTTAAAGAGGTTTCGATAAACAAAGTTAAGTTCCATAAATTATAGCTACCACTCAATAATGTGCTGGTTGAGACATATTGGCATGCCAGTATACGGATTTTGTTCGTAAACCGCGACTTGAGAGTTGAGAGTTTTTCTGTAGTTTCTTCAACACACTAGAAGAAAATATAAAAATTAATTATTATTTACATCAATCAACAATAATATTAACTTTGTGCGTCTAGTAGGTTAGTGAAACAGCAGCAAAACTCCCAACTCTCAAGCCCCAGTTTTCGAACAAAATCTAACAATTTCGATGAATTGTATCTGAACACAATTCGTTGGGGTTTCCTTTAGGAGATTTTACGATTCCTTTCTTACGATTCACCGAAATAAATTTATGACGATAGTATGGATTTTGAAGCGGCTTACTGCTATGAGGTTCATAATTTATTTGAAACAATTTCAATTGCTATAACAATTCGAACATTCCGGGAACTTAGGACCGAGTGGTTAGTCCCAAGTACCAAATTATATAAAAACACGAATAATATTTGGAAAAATTATATCATTAAAGGACCATCTGTACTTTTCAAATGATGCGCCAAAATCGAATACTATTTTTGAACAACATTATTTTCTCGTACAAATACCCATTTTATAAAAATCCTCAAATCATCATGACAATTCACATTAGTATTCTCTATACAATGCTGAGCAATTACGTATTGTAGATCATTGTCTAAAGTCACAGAAAACTATCATAATCAAGCCTAGCTCATCATTTAGGGCATTTTAAGGAAATGGTAATTTTTATCAGGCGGAATATACTGTTCAAGAATACTTCTTGATTTTGGAGCATCATTTGACGAGAAAAATTATCTAGGATCTTTTAGTTAAGATAACATCAAACGGCTTACTGTTCTAGATAGAGGAAGAACCTTGCCTCGACAATGTTTAACTAACAAAACAAAATTTTACTCCTGACTAAATGATATATTGTCCGGCATTTTTTGCAACCTTTTTTCGTGTTTTGAAATATTTTCGATTTTTTTTGTCATTCATCATGTTTCTAGTGGGATTTAACATCAAACTTCCTAAATGTATTAAGATCGCTAGAAGTAAGTTTAACCATTTGTTGTAATTTTTTGATTAATTTTATTGTTATTGATTTGTTCAAACAATTGTAGAAGATCATAAAAAAAACCCCGCCCCATTGTATTTGGCATATTATCTGAACATTTTCATTTCAGTTTTAGAAAGTATGTCTAATTTTAGTTTCTCTGATTTTACAGTTGTCGTAATTCTCAGTTTGGCTCTAAATATATTTTTAGGGCATCTGTGCTGTCGTGTCAAAAGGGCTGAAATTAAAAAAAATGTTGTTGCAGTAAAATGTATTTTGCTCAAATTTTGAAAAATGAAATTTTTTTAGTTTTAGAAATTCTGGAAAGCTTCTGATTGTTAGAAAATAATTGCGAATTGAAAAATAACAAATTTTATCGGTTTTATTGGTATTAAAACCCAACAATTTTTTGTTCTACCTCATATAATTTTTAAAAATTGTTGTTTCTAAAATAAAATTTAAAATATGCCATCCTAACCCGGAACCACTTTAATGGGTTACGGATGCTTTTCATCTAATGTCTGTTAATTTCATTATAGAAACCCATTTCACCTCAAAAGCATTAGCTATCCCAAGCTCAATTTACTATATTTTTCTGTAAATGGGAAACTATTTTCGTCATGCCAATATCCATTTTCTGTAGTATTCTGCCATTGTATAGTATATACCTCCTTTATTATTATTTTTTTATACGTGTGTTCAAGTTATAAATGAAAGTATCTGTATTAAGTGGAACGAGAGTTCAAGAGGAAATTGATAATGAAAATAAGTAAAAAAATCATATTTCCTGTTTTCCATTTTTCATTATAACAAAAATTGTACCTACATGTACCTTTTTCATATTATAAGACAAATATACCTAAATATACATGTACGATACACAAAATACAATTGAGATGAAAATAAGGAGGAAAATAATATAGCAGCAAATAAAATTCAATTTTCATTGTTATGAAAATTGTTAATATATAATTTTTTTTTATATTGCTCTATTCTTCTACGTCTCTCTAGCTAGTTTAATGTTTATATACCGGATTGACCTATTCTCCTCGTTTATTTATTTATTTTTTGCTATTTTAGATCTTCGCTCGAATCAAATAAAATAATATTTTTTTATAAAAAATGAAAATGGAAAATAAAATAAATGAAAAATATCAAAATAAGGTCTCTTCTGTTGCTCTGTTGTATACCTGTCCATCCGTTTACCATTGTGTGTGTTATAGTTTATCTTGTATGGAAGATGTAAATTTTTTGTGCCCCTTTTCCGAAATGGATTTGGTAGAGTGATTTGTCTGTCGCATTTTGTTGTCATATTATCGCATGTTATTCATAATCACGATTAAGGCTGCGATGTGATTAATTTGTTGTGATGGTTTTATTGCTTTCGATAATTTATTTAAGATTCACAGAATTATCTGCATTTGAGATTAGGTTAGGACAATAAAGGGGCGCGACATCATCTTACTTCTTTAAAGATTTTTAAACTGGTTTCCTTCCTAAATGAAGTCATTAAGAATTGTTAAATGAACATGCAAAGTCTAAATGAATTCGAGCCAACTTCATAGCTAGACACCTTTTTACAAACAAAACCTTAAATAATTTGGTTAAAATTACAGACATCTCTGAGTAATTCATAACAAACTAATTATAATAAAGGTAACTTTACGTATGAATTCGTATAACTGAACGATAATTCTCAAATGACCCTCAAACAAGAAATAATGTGGTTTTGTTCAAGCTGGGTATCCACCACAATCTGATGCGTCGAGTAGGTTGACTTTCAAAAATTCTTATAAGTAATTATAATTTATGGAACATCTCGGCCCAGGGAATTGGAATTTGCCCAACCCCTGATTGTTTATTGTTACTTTAGAATTTTTACAGTTGCGTATTGAACAATGCGATTTCACTACAATATTTCTCATTGTCAGCGACTGTTTAAATTCGACTGGCTTGATGAGCCTTGTGGCTGAAGTTTTGGGATTCAGTTTTTTACTAAAGCCAACTGTTCAATCTAAAATCAAATTTCGAGTTCCTGAAATACAATTGTTGCTACCTGAAATACATTTGTTGTCACCTGGAATACATAAATCATCGCCTGAAAGAAAACCATCACCAATTTATCGTCGAACCCAACACTACAGCTGAGTTATTAATATCACCAGCCGAGAATCGTCCCTCATTTAATATATGTAGTTATCTGAAATGTAATTAGATTAATTTAATTAAGTTCATACGTATATTATAATAATTACTTACCTTGTCATTATATTCATCTTGATTACCTATAGAAATTAGTATAAATATTATTTAGATAACAAACCAAAAACATATTATGTAAACAATATACATAACATAATTTGCCCTTGAACTTGATCTTCAAAACACAACAAATTATGTCATGCATATTGTAACACAAATAAACATACACTAGAATTTCTCTATATATTTATTAACACATATAGATACTTACTTTTAAAAACAATAAGGATAATTGGTTACCTAAAATAGTAATTAAGTTAAGATAAAAATAATTAAGTTAAGATAAAATTCAGTTTATTATGTATATTAAATATTTCTTACCAGTTTGTTATGACATTTCTGCATCACACAATTACTAATGTAATTATCTTATACTACCACCAATGTAATTCCTATTTTATAGAAAGTGCGTTTAATACTTAATATATAATTTGTAATGCCATCTAGTGGCAATTAAATTACGAGGCGATTGATCACCCTCTATGGTAAAGATACCAACATTTTTGTAATTAATATTTTGTAAACCAAAATAAAATTCTCTCTGTCATTAACCACCATAGCGACAAGTTGTGTTTGATTTGTTTCGTGCTTAAAATTAAGAAATAAATTTGTACAGTGCAGTTGTGTAGCCGGAATACTATTTCTACATAGTTTGGTCCTTCGAGCCGGATGCGATACCAAAGCGCATCAAAGGTAATAGTATACCGAAGACGATTGTAATTCGAGACAAGCCAATACTGCAGCCAGCACGTCGAAATACCCACCGCCATTCACCGCATGGTATTTCACCATAACTGGTTGGCAGCCAACTATATAGTTTACAACCCAAGCACCATCAACCGCGTGCCGAGATAGCAGCCGCCATTCATCGATTGGTATCCATTTCCAGTTGGCAGATAAGTACGAAATTAAAAACCAGCCACCATTCACCGCGTGCCCATAATCCAGCCGCCATTTGCCGAATGATATTTTAATGAGTCTCCAGTTAACAGTCGAATACAGGATTGAAATCAGGTGAGCCGTTCCACATTATTTAAGTGATTGACTCCTAACCTCAATTTATAAAAAATATATAATCGAATTTAAAATCATATTTCGAGTGGTTGTGTGCCATTTTCTGTGTGCTCGCGCTGTGTTTCTATAATTAACACATTTAATAAGTTATCGACCAGTTTAGTTATATTTCAACCTAGTCTTAACATGGAAGCATTAATTAAACGCAAAAGTGTGATCAAGGGTCAGTTAACAAAGATTGCTAATTTTGTAAATACGAAAGGCGAAAACTCCACTTATGACGAGTTGACAATCCGGTTAACTAAAGTGAATGATATGTATAATCACTTTATTTCACTCGAGGATCAAATATTTAACCTGGATGCGGAAGCGAATTCGGATATGGATATTTTCGACGAAGCGTATTATTCAATCGTTGCGAAATTGCAAGTGCTGATAAGACAACTCTCGACTAAGGCCGCGATACCGACTCCTCGCGATGATGCCGATGTTTCCTTGAATACCACCCAAATCAATTTTCGATCTGATTTTAAATTACCGAGACTGAGTCTCCCTACTTTCGATGGCAATCTGAAACAATGGCAATCATTTTATGATATTTACATATCCACGGTCCACGAGAACACAAACCTATCATCCGCCCAGAAGTTCAAATATCTTCTAGGGCAGTTACGTGGAGCCGCATATACAACTGTTTGCCATTTCCGTGTAGACGATGCAAGTTATTATGAAGCGTTAAAACGATTGGTCAAGAAATACGATAGAAAACGGACTATAGTTGAAGGTTACATTCGCGAATTCCTTTTGTCGCCAAAATTTAGTAAACCGTCAGCCATGAGTATCACTAAGCTTCATGATACGTTAGATGAAACCATTCGAGGTCTAAAGGCCCTCGGAGACCTAGCAACGCACCGGGACCCGTGGTTAATCCTTTTGGCAGCCGAAAAATTGGACGATGATACAAGGCAACTATGGAAATACGAGTCAGCTGAAAACGATTATCCAACGGTTGATGAATTCTTAGAATTTCTATCTAAGAGAATGAATTCACTAGCTGAGCCTACAACCAAACGATTTGCTGCCCCCAAGTCACCAACACCGATTAATTCATATTATGCCGCTATACAGTTACCGCCCTGTCCGCTCTGTGAAAATAAAGAACATAGATTGTACGAGTGTCCTAAATTTCGTGCAATGGACATTATCTCGCGCCGCGAGTTCATATCCAAATCCAACCGCTGTTTTAACTGCCTTACTGATCGACACCTAATCACGAGCTGTAACAGCAGAAAACATTGTCAAAAATGTTCCAAACGGCACAATACCTTGTTGCATTACGTCCATACCCCACAAATAACCGAGGGTTCACAGAATGATAAAGAATTACCAAAAACGTATGTGAACGTTAATCAAAATACCGTTCAGCCCATTTCCACTCGTAATATCGAATCAGCTACCACGATGTTGGCTGTACCGATGTGTCGATACCTAGAGAAACCAATGCCAATTAAGAATCCAGTAGAAGTAGCCCGTTCGACTAAAGGTAATATCCCTATCTTACCTACCGCAAAATTGGACGTACAGGATAAATATGGGAACTGGATAAAATGTCGAGCTCTGTTGGATTCGGGGTCGACGCACAATTTTATTACGGAAGGTCTTATAAGCCGATTGAAAATCTCGCGTTCAAAGTCGGATATCACAATTAGTTCCATTAATCAATCGCGATCATGCAGCTCAAGAGGTAAATCCAAGATTACACTACGATCTTCAATCAATCCGTTATTTTGTATGAATGTTGAAGCGTACATCCTGCCATCAATATCGGCAAGATTACCACACGAATCCTTCGATAAAGGATTGTTAAATTTTGAAGCCAATACGCCGTTAGCCGATCCAGAATATTATCTTGCAGCAGATGTTGAGTTGTTATTGGGATGTGAGACTTTTTTTGAGATATTGTTAGACGGCAAATCCCAACCTAACCCAGATTACCCCTATATACAAAATTCTAAACTCGGATGGTTAGTTGGGGGAACTATCTACGATATCGAACAACCTACTTCCAACAGAGGTAAAACCTGTCTTCATGTTGATGCTGAAACTCTTCAACGGTTAGAAGTAGCTATCGAGAGATTTTGGCGGACAGAAGAGGTGCTTTTACCTAAGGCATTGACGACCGAAGAACGAAATTGTGTTAAGTTCTTTAACGCAACTACCAAAATAGAAGAATCCGAAATTCGAAATAAGATAGTCGTGCAGTTACCCTTTAAAAACGACCGTCCTGGAATTGGGGAGTCGTTTACGCAAGCACAACGTAGGTATCAACTTTTAGAGAAAAGACTGGTTCGTGATGAAGATATGAGAAAGCCATACGTTGAATTTATGCAAGAATACCTTAAGTTAAATCATATGGAATTGATACCGGAAGACGAAATTTCGAAGCCTAATAATCAAATATGTTATTTACCACATCATCCGGTTGTGAAGGATTCCAGCTCAACCACAAAGGTTCGCGTAGTTTTTGATGCTTCGGCAAAATCTAGCAACGGGTACTCTTTAAATGACAACTTAATGGTCGGTCCGACCGTGCAGGATAACTTAGTCAACCTTCTAATACGCTTTCGAAAGCACCGATACATTTTTTCGGCGGATATCGAGAAGATGTTCCGGCAGATTTCCATCTCCGATAGAGATAAAGATTACCATCGTATCCTGTGGAGAGAAAACCCAGGTATGAAATTATCACAATACCGTTTGAAGACAGTAACCTACGGTACATCGCCAGCACCGTTCCTAGCCACCGCTTCATTACATTACCTTGCCGATAAGTATGAGAAGAGCTATCCTGAAGCCAGTAAGATCATTAAGGCGGATTTTTACATGGATGACTTATTGAGTGGAAGTCATAGTCTAGAGTCAGCAATAAAATTACAGGACGATATCATACAACTGCTCAATTGTGGTGGATTTAATATACGAAAATGGTCGGCAAATCACCCATCGCTACTAGAAAACATTCCACCGGAAAGTCGCGAAATGTCAGCATGGGAAGTTACAGATAATAAACGAATGATTTCGATATTGGGAATCAAATACAATGCTCTAGAAGACTATTTCAGTTTCAAGGTATCATTGCCAACAGCACAAACAAGGATTACTAAAAGGTTATATTTGTCTGAAACTTCACGTATATACGACCCGCTGGGGCTTTTATCACCCGTTACGATTGGTTTTAAAATTTTATTCCAGGCCCTATGGTTGGAAGGCATTGGCTGGGACGATGAATTACCATCAAATACCCTGAATGATTATTTGTTGCTACGAGAACAGCTGGAAGTGTTAGCTCACTTAAAGTTTCCAAGATGGCTATGTACAACCGATGAAGTCGAACTGCACGGATTCTCCGATGCGTCGAGGGATGCTTATGCAGCTACTATTTACTCGCGAATTATTTCCCCTAATGGAGCTGTTAAAACTAATCTCGTCATAGCCAAAACGCGAGTAGCTCCCATTAAAACGCTCACAATACCAAAATTGGAGCTAAACGGCGCCACATTACTGGTACGATTGCTAAAATTAGTGGTAGATTCGCTCCAACTGTCGAAAAATGCATTTATTCATTTGTACACCGATTCAACGATTGTTTTACAGTGGCTCTCGAAGCCTCCGAAAACTTTAGAGACATTTCAAGCAAACCGAGTTGCTGAAATTATGTCCTCTACGAACCCAACGCAATGGCATTATGTACCGAGCCACGAGAACCCAGCCGACAAAGCAACCAGAGGTGTTACACCAAATATTTTTGTAACCGATAACCTTTGGATACGAGGTCCCAACTTTTTAAACGAAAATCCTCTAGTCTATCCGGCTTCGCCAATAAGAGTACATGACGATGCCATCCCAGTCATTTCAAACTTAGCCTCAATTTCGCAAGGCTTTGATGTTCTCGAGAAATTATGCCTTAAATATTCAAACATAAGAACCTTAACCCGTGTTTTAGCATACATTCTGAGGTTCAAGAAAATACTTCAAACCCGAAGAATAGACCGAAAGTTTGGCAAACACTTATCCGTAGATGAGATTATAAATGCCGAATATTGCCTATACCGATTTGTCCAACATCAAGGTTATAAAAGCGATATTAACTCATTACTAAACCAAAATTTATTACCGAATAAATCTAATATTTTTTATCTTTATCCATATATTGACAACCACGGACTGCTGCGAATGCGAGGACGTTTGGAGAACGCTGCTATTAGTCACGATGCAAAGCACCCCATAATACTGCCAAGCAACCATGTTATCACCGAAAGTATAATCCGGGACATACATAGCAGGAATTTACATGCCAGCCACAAATTAGTGCATACCATATTAAAACAACGGTTTGCCATCCCTAGAGCAAAAAACGTTATACGCCGGATTATCCATCTATGTATCACCTGCAGACGCTTCAATACCAAGTTGGAACAACAACTTATGGGTCAGCTACCCGGCTGCCGTGTCAATCCACCAGCTAGGCCATTCATCGAGGTCGGTATCGACCTAGCTGGTCCATTTATTCTTAAACCATACAGGAGTAGAGGTGCCAAATCATATAAATCCTATATAGTAATATTTGTTTGTATGGCCACCAAAGCCACAACGATTGAAATTGTATCAGATATGAGCTCCGAGTTGTTCGTCGCCGCGCTAAAACGGTTTAGTGCAATGCGCGGACTGCCACAACACATTTACTGCGACAACGGCAGTAATCTAGTGGGAGCTAGTAGAGAACTTAAACATCTTTATAACCAATTTAAAAATGAAGTCCAGCAATCCCAAGTAAACGATTGGTGCAAGGATAACCATATTCAGTGGCATTTCATCCCCCCTGCCACTCCCAATTTCGGTGGTCTATGGGAGGCTACCGTGAAATCCTGTAAATATCACCTACGCCGCGTTATTAAGGATGTTTTGTTGACGTACGAGGAATTTCTGACAATCATCAAGCAAATCGAAGCGCTATTAAATTCTCGTCCGTTGGGCGAATTACATGAAGACGAGTGGAACCCCTTAACCCCAGCTCACTTTTTAATCACCCAGCCATTAACGATGTTACCCGAACCCAATCTATACCCAGTTAAAATGTCCCACCTGAGCCGTTGGCAATTGATCCAGCAGATGATGCAGGGATTCTGGAAACAGTGGTCGCAAGAATACGTTACCTCGCTGAATAAATTCTACAAATGGTACAAGGTGAACCACCAGTTCAAAAAAGGAGATCTTGTACTCCTACGAGACCCGAAGTTGCCATCAGCCAAATGGCCCATCGCCAGAATATACGAAATGCATCCCGGCCAGGATCAACTCACTCGTATTGTATCCCTCAAGTTACCCGGTGGCCGCATTCTCAAACGACCGATAAGTAAACTGTGCTTCTTACCTAATATTGACTCAACTGAGTCAACGGCGGCGGTATGTTCAATCTAAAATCAAATTTCGAGTTCCTGAAATACAATTGTTGCTACCTGAAATACATTTGTTGTCACCTGGAATACATAAATCATCGCCTGAAAGAAAACCATCACCAATTTATCGTCGAACCCAACACTACAGCTGAGTTATTAATATCACCAGCCGAGAATCGTCCCTCATTTAATATATGTAGTTATCTGAAATGTAATTAGATTAATTTAATTAAGTTCATACGTATATTATAATAATTACTTACCTTGTCATTATATTCATCTTGATTACCTATAGAAATTAGTATAAATATTATTTAGATAACAAACCAAAAACATATTATGTAAACAATATACATAACATAATTTGCCCTTGAACTTGATCTTCAAAACACAACAAATTATGTCATGCATATTGTAACACAAATAAACATACACTAGAATTTCTCTATATATTTATTAACACATATAGATACTTACTTTTAAAAACAATAAGGATAATTGGTTACCTAAAATAGTAATTAAGTTAAGATAAAAATAATTAAGTTAAGATAAAATTCAGTTTATTATGTATATTAAATATTTCTTACCAGTTTGTTATGACATTTCTGCATCACACAATTACTAATGTAATTATCTTATACTACCACCAATGTAATTCCTATTTTATAGAAAGTGCGTTTAATACTTAATATATAATTTGTAATGCCATCTAGTGGCAATTAAATTACGAGGCGATTGATCACCCTCTATGGTAAAGATACCAACATTTTTGTAATTAATATTTTGTAAACCAAAATAAAATTCTCTCTGTCATTAACCACCATAGCGACAAGTTGTGTTTGATTTGTTTCGTGCTTAAAATTAAGAAATAAATTTGTACAGTGCAGTTGTGTAGCCGGAATACTATTTCTACAACTGCACACAAATGAAATCATTTCTGATTTAATTACCTAGGTAAAATGTTCTTACGTAGTTGTTGATGTGTTGAGAAAAATAAATTGAGTTTCGAATTTTTTGGTAATTTTTTTTTTTTTTAGTAAGATTGTAAATTTTAAATTGCCACAGAGATTACATATTCCAGTTCATTTCTACAAAGATCAATGAGTGCTTTATTCCTTTTCGTGAAATAAAACAAGGAATTTTTAAAATCTCAATATAACTAGAAATTTACTATAAGTTCATCAAGCCATAGACATACAAACAGAGCTATATTACACCCAGTTAGGAAATGGCTAAGATTCAGTCAAATTGTAATTTTCCAGAGGCATGTCCAGAATTTTTATTAAATTCATATTTTCATCATGCTGTTCCTTTCCAATCTTAGCTAACCGGAGATATTGCCATTATAAGAAGTAACCCAAAAGTCGGATTCATCGATTCTAAAAATCGTTTGAGTCCAATGTTAATGTATTTCCTCGAAATTAGGCCGCATCCATCGATTCCATACTCGAAAAACAATAACCAAAGCCAAAAATTATATAAATTTATAAAGAGTAATGAAACAGAGAAACATTTTTCATCAAAATATTCGTGGGCTAAGCAATTTTAATTGGTTATACAATAAAATTACACAATAATTTTTGTTTTTAATTTAATCTAATATTGTGACACTCGTGACTATTCGTAGAAAACGATAACAATTGCGGCAAATAAGGACGTCGACGAGTATTGTATAACCCATTTAAATTGTATAACCCACGCATTTTTTGATGAATTTTTTTCCTTTGTTTCGTTACTCTTTACATCATTACTCTTTGACAAAACCCTTAGTATAAACGAATGCTACAAATCAATATTGTTATTCAAAAAACCCAACATTTTCGAACACAAGCGATTAACGCAACCATATACACAACATATCGCCGTAACACAATCAACGCAATATGGCACAACAATACGAAACATGATGCACCGTAACTCCACACGTATGTATAATTAAAGCAAGATACATAACGCAAATGTTGCAACATAATGCATCATTTTGGTGCAACATCTCGCAATATAGTATAACATCATGCGACATGGCGCAGTGTGGTGCAGCATCACGCAACAAAATGTGCACCATCGGTAACACGACGCAACATCATGCAACATGGTGGAACACTCCGTACCGTATGGTGCAATTTATCGCGAAATTGGTGTGTCGTTTTCGGCGAGTGGTCGTTTTCCTAGAATTTTAATTTTTTGAAATGATGTTTTCGGTGTATTATCCTTTTTGAGAATTTCTTTTCAATAAATTGCCGTGGAACCGTTTCTCAACGATTTTACGGCAAGTTCCGTTAAAAATTTGTAAAAATTCAATGGAAATATAAGTTCGCTATCGAGCATATGATATTTG
Organism: Nephrotoma flavescens; assembly: GCA_932526605.1. Classification (NCBI taxonomy): domain Eukaryota; kingdom Metazoa; phylum Arthropoda; class Insecta; order Diptera; family Tipulidae; genus Nephrotoma; species Nephrotoma flavescens. Next base: position 285,236,076 of record OW052221.1, on the reverse strand, counting down.
CGAATCGAAGGGTATACTTAAATTTTGATTTGAAAAAAAAAACGCCAATGTCATCATGTTTCTGAAGTGGCTTTCGGACGTATTAATTTTATCTGCTTTGATCTATTGTCTATTTAGTTTGTCTATAAATTTCCTTTCCTTTGTCTATAAGTTGCCAATGTGTCCCAACTTTTGCTATTGTTTCAATTATGTCTTCGTTGTTATTTTATATTCACCCTTATTGTGGTTGTCGTGTCGATCGACAAACGACACGATTTTTTCTTGTGACGATTTTTATTTTGTATTGCGTAACTATCACGAATCTACTAATGAGTATTGCCATGTTAACGTTGAAAAAATCCATGCTATTGTGAACTTCGCGATTAACTTAGCAATCGTGACTAGTTGTGTCGATATATTTTGTCAAAAATGCTGTCAGCCACCTGTCAGAAAACTTGAATTAGTTTATATTTAGGTATTTTGCCCAAATTTAGGATCTAAATAGTGGTCTAAAATTATAAAATAGAGAAACAGTGTGTAATTATTTATATACCACAAAAAAAATATAAACATAAATTTCGGTGGTCAAACATGTAATAAATTTAGCTATGTGGTTGTAGAAAATTAATTTTTTTTGTTCTGCTGCTGTAATTTTATGCGGTTTTGAATAAACTTAAGATAATTAATAAATAATTATTAAAACAAAAATCATTTTACTTATGTTAAACTATTTTTTGTATTAAATACGGGTCACAATACTTGCGAGTCGCGAGCAAAAACGTCATCGACAAAAAAATGGCGTTTTTACGACAAACGTCGATTGATAGCGACATTCATAATACCGATTTTAGCAATCGTCCTAAAATCGACTGCGACACGACAACCACAATAGGGGTGAATGTCTTATTGTCTTGTTATGCTGAAAACAGATGTGCAGATTTTCTGCATGCAGCACCGCATGCCGATCTGCACGTAAAAGACATGAGCATAATTTTTTGACACTTGTATGCGGCATTTTTTATTTAGAGTTAAAGCAAGCTATCAACTTTTTGTCACACAGATAAATATTTTTGAAATTGAAATGTCTTGTATCGTATAAAAATTGTTTTTTTTATAAATTCTGTAATTTTCTCCTCCATCTTGACAAAATTTAGTGTGAAAGGGGAAAATATCAAACAATGTCGCATGAAGTTGCCGACGATTTTTAGTTTTATATTTTTTCATGCTGTCAACACCGACGGATGTGCAGAATTCTGCATGGCATGCGTCGTACATGATTTTAACCCAATACACTAGTGTATTCTAATTTTGATGCATGCAGAATTCTGCACATGTGTTTCCAGCATTACAGAATGCATGGTGTTCCCGATGACACTTTTTTAACTAGCGCTTTAAAATGAGGTTGCCATGTCGGAAAGCATATACTTTTAATGTCATCTTTCGGACTTTCAATTTGTTCCGAAGCTCCTACTAGATTAACCCATCAAATCGACTCTCGCATCGACCATCTTTTCTACAGGTCGGATTATAACATGTATCCAGTTACATCTATTATAGTTCATAATGTTCACATAACTGGCCATTGTCTCATATATGTTACAATTTCGAACATTTATAAGAGTCCCTTTTGCTTGAAAGTTGGAATGCAGGACTTAGTGCGGAATCTCTGGAACAAAATACCAAAGTCAAATTACAGAAAACTATGAATTATTTAAAAGCATTGATGAATCTGCGCCCTTTGGAGAAAAATGTTTATAAAATTAAAATTTGTAAAAAAGCTTCTTTTCTTAAAAATGATGCAAAGCTGAACTTATATACGCGAAGAAATTGGTTAGATCGGTTAATCAAGCATGATACTGAGGAAAATTCACTTAGCGTCAAACCCTTAACCTAAATAATCATTTGGACCAACCAATTTCTAGGAAACGGCTTTAATGATTATTTTACAAATATTGCCATCAATTTATGTGAACAATTCTATGGGAGGGGTTCTGATATGCTCCCATTAGTATCTCTAACAATTTTCAAATAGGTTTGTTGATATATTGTAGGCGTTCTGGCATAACTGTTAAACTTCAATATTTTTGAATTTTGACTTATCATTTTCGAACAGATTAGACTATTGATTTGAAAAAATTAGTCTTCTCATCAGGTCGCGACGACTAATGTTGTATTATTACATTGGAATATTGTTTATATATATAGAACAATACCATGTAGTTGTACTACTAGCGAATTACTTCGTAGCGTACGAAATTTGATTCTTTCATATATGGAACAATCACAATAACACCATTACAATTGAAAAACCTTAGTAAATTAAATATTTTTATTGGTGTTTCTTGGAACTGCTGGAAACAGTGGTTTCAATATATAAGCAGGGCGATCAGGATATGATCGCTAATAATAGGCCTATATATCTGCGTTGTCTGTCTTTTCCAAAGTTTTCGAATAGATCATTAAACAACGTTTAATAAGTTTTCTGCATAAAAATAAATATAACATATAACAATCGGCAATTAGGGTTCCGTAGTAGTTGTAAGACCGATGATTCCATAAAATGTCTTTTGGATCCTGTCCATGCAGCGCATTAAATCATATTTAAGCGCAATGCAACAAATTGTGAAACATGATGATGTTAAAAATAGCTATATTAGTTCTTTATTTTCCGGTCCTTCTTTGAAAGAGCAGATAGTCGTAAATGCCGACGATAAAACCGTATCGTATAATGCCCGATCAGAGTCGATAGTTTTAACCACCTAAAACGGGACTTCGGAATTCGTAATAGATAGCGTGCAGATCACTTTCTTATAACGAGTTCCAAATCTAAAATACTTTTCTAGCATAACCGCTGGTGAATCATCGGCTGTATATACTCGTATTATGATCCCATCAGGGTAATTACAGTTGGGTTTTTGTATAACACTTTTGTTAAAAGAATGAAACATTTCACAATAAAATGACTTCATGGAGTTCCGCCGACGCAGCTGATTTTTTTCTATTTTACAATGTATTTGTATTATGATGATTATGGTAATTTTAGTATATTTTGAGAGTCCACATAAAAAGGGTTTCATTTCGAGGTACTGAATTTTGAATTAAAATAAAATACAGAAAATTAATTTTAATGGCCACGAATATGTCTTTATTTGAAAGATAATTTTATGATATTAATGTTTGAATATATGATTTGTGGACATGTGGCCGTAATATGGAGATACAATTTTCGATCTCTCTCGCTACATTTTTAATCGAATTCAACAATAACGAGTCTAATTTTGGCTGCCAAGTGTTCAATACCCCCCCAGTGTTCAATATAAACATACCCCCAAAAAAATAGTTCGGTGGTGTTAAATCACACGAACGTTGTTTGGCAGGTCCATTTTTCGATTTTAATCGTTCATCAAATGTTTCTTTCAGTAAATTAATTGTCTGACGTCAATACCATCCAATTGAGGTACAACAAAAATGTTAATCATGTCTCTATACCGGCCTGCGATGATTCCGTTAGCCCATAAATCACACCATACCGTAACTTTTTGTGGATATAATGGACTATTGCCCGTGGATTATCTTCACTCCAAATGCGAAAATTTGTATGCACGTCAGTGTTAGTTTTGGTCCATTCTCTGAATTCGCGACGCGAACGATGGTCGTATGGTTTTAATTCCTACAGTAGTTGAATCTTGTGTATGCATGTCAACCATGATCCTTACGCAAAATCCTCCATATAGGTGTTGTCATGTTAAAATAAAAACACACCCAACATTTTATTAAAGACGCGCGTTATATTCAAGACTGGATTTTGAAAGGCTTTAGTTAGGAGATATAAGGTCAAAAAACCAGTACTTGGCAAAAATACAAAAGCAAAAATTAATAAAAGTTGAATGCGTAAATTTGATGTTTTAACGTGCTTTAACTTATTTATCAAAGTTTTATTTGTATTTTAAATCCCGATAATATGCAATATGCAAAATGGATTTATCATTATCTGATTATGATCGGTAGTGTAAATAAACACAATTATAGCCTTTTATCGGAGGGCATGATTTATGAGCCGATTCATCTGCCATGTTACCATATACTTAAGCTGGAATGGAGCTATACAATATCATCGTGAAAAGCGACGCGCTAAACAGTTGGGTCTGCATCGGTCCCAAAACTAATTGCAAAGATTATAAACAAACAAATAATTTTTTTGTTCGCTTACTATTAGATGTGAAACGAAATATACACTCCCAATCATATGAATAGGTTCACCGTAATTTTTAAATTAAAAAATAAAACGGTAAAATTTTTTAACGGTTTTTCAATTATGAAATCAACGAGTGCCATGGTTACGTGGCTTAGGAACTAAATTTTGTATTTTTAGAGACCCATTGGCTTTTATTTAGATTTAAAAAAAATTGCCAATAAAAAATGTGTCATTAGAATAGGTACACTTAAAAAACAGCAAATAAAACAGTGTTTATGTTTTGGGAAACAATGATTTTTATTATTTAGTAGTGACTGTTTACCTCCATTATTTGAAATCACTTCAAAAATCCTATTTGGGATTGAATCGTATAAAGATTTTAAGTAATTTAAGGAACCTTTCTTTTCATCCATTCCCACACATTTTGAAAAATATTTAGATCAGGTGAATATGGTGGCTATGTCAAAACTTTAATATGCTCCACTTGGAACCAACTTTTTTAATTATACGAGCTGCATGGTCAGATCTTCGGACGAGCACTTTCCAATTTGGTTTTGTATGACTCTGCTTTCATTGTACCCTTTATAAATTGTAATCCCATAGTCCTATAATAAGTGATTGCGACCCCATATCATAACTACCCAGATTTTGCTGTGTCGCTTTAACAAAGCTCGTTCCTCCTTTCTCAAATCATGAAAGTAATGGTTGAATCTGAGTCTGGGCCACCAAAATTAAACTTCTTTTCATCCGTAGAACTTTTCACTTTTCAGACCAACTCATCACTTCTTTTGTAAATATTAAATGACGTTCTCGATGCGTACCATTTAAAAGGTTTTTTTTTTTACTTAGGTAAGAACATTGTTTGATGACCCTTCGAACCGTCGAAATGCTGGCGGAAGAACGTAAATTATTTGCGGTTTTTACTGCTAATATAGCGGCATTAGAGGGTTCTTTTAGGATCAACCATTTTCCCGTTCCGTTGTCGCTGTAAAAGTTTTCCCTTTGATGCGTCCTCCATAATTTTCCTTTGCCATCCTTGTTCATGCAAAACATCAATTTTTGATTTTTCCGTCTAGCTCAAAGCTTTTCCTCTGCCCATTTTATTGTCGCAATGAATTTTCTGTAATTAATTTGAAGTATTTTCATAAATTTTTGAAATTATAAAAAAGAAATGGAACAATATTAATGACTTACCTCGAACGATGTCAAAATAAAACTAAACCTATTATTATGACGCATTTTTTATTGATAATTTTTTTTTAATGTAAAACAAAAGCTAACGAGTTCAAAATACCAAATTTTGTTCTTAAACCATGACACTCTTTGATTTGACAATTGAAAAAAACCGTTAAAAATTTTACCGTTTTTTAAAAACTTAAAAATTTCGGTGAACTTATTCATATAATTGGGAGTGTAAGTGAACGTATTACTATTTTTTTTTATTTGAACGAAAATTTATATAAACTCCACAATACGCTCAAAATTGTTGTATTAATTGTACTTGAGGATATCCTTTTTCGTTTCAAATTTCTTGGGTTTGTTTAATAATGTTGTTTGAATTATCGGTTGCTTTGCACCTGCCGTAGTCATAAGTAATCGGCGAAATTTTTAATTTTATTGTTTTCGTCTTCTACTGGCATTTCTGCTAAACACATTGTTAAGATGACAGTTCTTGACGAAACACTCTAATTAACATTTCCAGTCATTGTTTTTAAAACCAGTGAATTTAAACTATGTAAATATAGTAGTAGTGTGGTACTTATTCCATAATTCCAAATTTATTCAAGAAATCCTATCACAATACGGAATAACATCTTAATTTAAACTAAAATAGCAATAAAATTGAAAAGGAAATATAAGTATATCTCTCAGTAAACGTATATACCTAATATAAAATAACATGATATGAAAATATTGTTTTTCCATTTCCACACCAAACGAGAAAGAAAAATACAATAAAACAAAAGAAATGGCGGGGAACAATAATAAAATAAAAGATAAAAGAGAAAATTTATTTAAATTCTTGCAAATATTTATCTTAATGTTTTTGATCCTTAAATTTTCATACTGAATATGGAAGTAATGTACACACAATGATGACAAAAACCACAACCACGTTTTTTAAAATATACGAGTACACTTAACTATATACAAAACCTTATTAGAATGTTAAAAAGAAAATTATTTCTATTTTTCTGTTTTCCAATTTTGAAAAATATATATACGAAAAATAATAAATATACTCGTATATAAAGTAATAAAACAAAAGAAAAATGAAAATTATCCTTTTATTATTTTATTTAAACGGATCGCATCGTATATTGTGTCGTCTCCCTGGTTATCTCAATTTATCATTTTGATGAAATAAAAAAAAAAAAATATTTTCTTTGTTACATGTCGACACAAGCATAATATATAACAAAACATTCTAAAAATGGAGAAACCACAAAATTGTTTCAAAATACACGAGAGCATCATTCATATCAAGTCAGTTGGGTTAACTTTGACCAATTGTGCTGCTGAATATATTTGGAAAAAATTCATTCATTTTTCATCACTGCGAAACAAAATTTGTTAACGAGATATTGTGTGTACCATAATGTAAATGAAAACCAAATGGAAAACACTATACACAATGTAATATATATTGTCATTGAAAATTGTGTAAAGTACTCTACATAAAGTACGAATATATACAGACATGAAAATTCATTTTGTTTTCTATATTGTGTATAGTGGATCTTGACATGAAAACTTAATTCACTTGTGCTATGGATGGTATTTCGCATTTTCCTACCCCTATATATATATATATAATAAAATATTTTCCCGGTGTTTTTTGTTGTTTGTTGGGAGGGAACACTAGAACACTATATAATGTACATAAAAACAACAACAACTAGAATATCATTATGTGGTAACATGCAATTGGTATATGGTATGTGTTGCAAGTTGTGTGACATTGAAGAAATCATTTCAAGGATTTTCTTTACGGCATACAATCTATACATATTTTGAAATTTGTTACGATTGGGGTTGGTCGGGAAAAATGATGATAGTCTGCACAAAAATTTAGTTCAATGTCATGCGGCAATTTATATTTTATATTGCATATCGCATGACATATAGATTGATGTATGTGATTTAAATTTTAAAAGCTTTAACCTAATTATATAGTGCTTGGCAATATTTTAATATAATTTATGAAACAATAAAATCTAAACTGTACATAGATAAAATAATTAAAATTCGAATAATTTTCCGAATCACATAGGAACATTAATTGTTAAATCAATCAATCAAAAATGTATAATTTTGTGTATAGTTTTATGTTGGGAATTTATGCCATCAATATTAATTAGTGGATTGTATAAAATGATCTCGACACAAAATATTATAGGAAAAATTATTTTTGTATTATTGTTGGTAAATGTGGTTTACGTATATTTTTTGGAAAATGTTTTATAAGACCACAATAATTTTTTTGGTGAATTAACCACATAATTTCTTGTTGGATACTTTTAATTTAATATTTTTCCTGTCGAAAATTATTTTGCCAACATAAATTTTGTATATGAGTGCGATATTTGTAAAATAATAGAGGCAAGTTCAATTATAAGCAACAAATTAATTACATTAACGTTCTGCTAAATATGACAAGAAGCCTAAATTTTTCTTTATCATGTAGGTTTCTGGTTTAAATTCCAAAATTTATGTTATTTTTTATCATGTAAATGGAAGAATGTTCCTATTTCCATAGGCATCCAATTGTAATTTCAACTTTATCTACATCATATGTAAATTATTTAATTTTTTATTAAAATTCATATTCTACGAGTACCATGATGCTTTTAGATAGTTTCCTAACAAATTGTATAATTAGTAGGGTTATGATACTAAAAAGTAGTAAATTTACGATATTCATTTCTTGAGAACTAATGCTTAGTTAATATTCCCTCAATTGTATTATTTTTTGCATTTTATTAGGGGTATCGCGTTGTCCTTGCAAATTCCGCATCAAACCTTCAGCGCATAAACGAGTTTAAAATTAAATAATGCAAAATAAACTATTTTAAGAATATGCTGGGGACATAGGGTTCACAAATGGTATGCCAGTTAAAAATATTAAATGACTAAAAACATCTACACAACACGGCGCCTTTCCAATGATAGAAGTTTAATTAAGTTTAGACAATCTAAGTATGGTGGCAAATGGGAATTGTTTGCAACGGGTAATCCTCGAAGGGCGAAACGAAACTAGACTACCTCAATTTTATTAAAGTGGATTTTCTAATATGGACAGTTGGCCGGATTACTTTACCACTACGAGGATTGTGTTAAGAACTTTTGTAACATGTGCTTTAAGAAGCTATTTGGCCCGCAACTATGTTAGGATCGTGTAGTTTAAAGTTCAACTCCACCGAATCAGGATTACCCGTTGCAAACAACGATTTGGAGAGAATGTCATAAATTAATGTAGACCATGTGGAATTTACATGGTTCATTCCACAGTAGATCACAAAATTTTTTAAATTCTTTTGAAGTAATCGGGATAAAAGTATTACTTCATCGCCGACTAAGGATAAATTTTCGATAAAAAATTTCATCTCGTTCGCATGTACAGCGGCATTTCAAATTTCTATTTAATATATCTCACCACTTTGTTAGAATTAAAATGAATATATTCATAGTATACCAGAAAAGTTTCAAACCAATCGTTTGTAGAATGGCTTTTCTATTCAAATTATAAATTTCCCAAAAAAACATGACCAACTCATATTAGGATTTGGTTTGAATATAGGCAAGCTAAGTTTTTCTGAATCAATTAAGAATTGGCTTAGTTATATTAAAATTAAGAATTTTCCGAAACCACACCCGAACTTCTAATGGATTTCCATTTTCATAACCAAACCGAGTTGTATAACGACATATAATTTATATAGCCCATATTTCAGGATCACATCCTGTAAGTTCTATTGGAAACCCATTTTCGTTATTGGTGGATTCCAATCGGATGAGAAGTGGTTTAATTGGTAGTTTTATAGAATCACTTTCGAAAACCATAATAAAATCCCATTTTCACGCACTCGGAACTCATCCCAGAACCAATAAATTACAATTTGAAAACAAACTGCGACAACCATTTTAATGAGTCGAGAAAAGGGCTAGTTCCATATTCAGATTGGTATTTTCCTGAACCTCTTCCTACATTTGGATTCCAACCCATTTTTAGTAAACGAATCGATATATATTCTAATCTATTTAGAAATTGCTTAATGCCATTCAAATTATTTAAAATAATTTTGTTATGACAGTTTCATCCAAATATTGCCGAATGGCTTTACTTTTTAACGTGCCAGCTCATAAATTCATTTTTCAAACATGATAAAAATACAAAATAAAATAGCAAATTGGTACAATGATAGAAAAACAACAACAATTGGAAAACTATCAAGAAGGACTCTAGACTCTTCAAATTGAACCGACCCAACCGTTCTCGAAGCCCTTGGCACTCGCGAAAAAAATAAAATTAACAATAATTTTTTTAAAGGTACCTATGTACTAGACCTTCTAATCGAATTTTCCCGCAATCAGGATATATCGCAGTCGATTCTTAGCACTTAACTCTCACCTTCCTCACCTATTTTGTTCGAGCCGAAGAAAATAAAATAGGCGACCCGTGTCTTACTAAACAACCACTAAACGAGTTTTCTCGAAATTATGACGTTATTAATTCCTGCCACTCGAAAACCTCTTCAGAATTCGGGCAACAGTGAAAATACAATTAAACGAATTTTCTAGATATCAGAACTTATCGTGATCGACTTCTGCGCACTCGAAAACCCGCCTTGAGGAATTTTCATCAAGTTTATTCGAGCCGTTCTCGAAAGCCAAACATACAATAATTGTATTTATTGAAATGAGCAATAAATATGAGTCAATATAATAAATAAGTTTAAATTTTTTGAGAATAATCCAGAGACAAAGTAAAGCTGGTTAAGTTACCGGCTATTGTTCAGAAAAAATATATCCAACCTGAAGAGAGTGGAAAACTGATGGCCAGTCTCCACTTGCATATTTTTCTCGTGACGGAAAAAAAATCTAGTCCATTTTTTTTCTTGTGACATTTTTTAGTACATTTTCCAAAATACATACGCAAAAATGGTTTTGAGCGTGCGCATTAAAATTTTGTCAAGAGAGGAAAAGATCAAAATATTCAATATTTTTATCATGATGTCGTGCCAATTGAGCATAATTTGTGTTTTTATGCTCAATTTTGAGCGAACATTATATTATTTTGACATTTTTTTGGCACAGCACACTATCTAAAATGACAAAGCAAATCATTTTTTCTACGTAATCAAAACAGAGAAAATATGTCTAGTTTTGAAGAGTGTAGTAGTAAGTATACTATACTAATAATGTCATGAGCCGAAGCCATTTATTTTTTGTCACGAGAAAAATATGCAAGTGGAGACCAGCCATGAGTCTCACTCAACTGAATTCAATTGAATTAATAAAAAACATAATCTGAAAAAAGTTTAATTAGTCGTCAGTAAACTGGCTGGATAATTAATACTTTCTTAAAAAAAAAAATTAATTATTTACTTCTGGCAACATTTTAGTAACTGGTTCATTTTGGCCTAAAAAGTATTAAAATTGAAATTTAATCCTTCGGTCAGGAGCTCGTTTTAATATTGCCAAATATTTATTCAGCTCGGACATTCAGCGATAAACGATAAGGGTTGTTTGGTGGCTGACCAAGTCTCCATCCAAAGTAATCCACGGAGATGCAGTGAAGAAACCCCCACCGCTCTGGTGTTTTACTGTGTGATGCAAATCAAACCTGACTGGTGTATTTAAACGTTTGAACAGATTATACAAATCATTTTGGTAATGGACGGTCTTGATCATATGGAGTCTAAAGATCAATTAACTATCGCACATAACACCTACATACATCTCGAATGAACGTAACACCTGCACAAATGCCTTGGGCACACCAGATGGCGCAATATAAATAGTGTAAGTTAAGAATATAAACAGTGCTCCATCCCTTCGCTTATGTTTTATTAGAATTTAATCAGAACAGTAAAAATGGCACGAATATTCTGAACTACGAGTAAGGTGTGCCAGGTTTGGTTTGTAGCACAAAGATTTTTTTAATATTTTAATGCCAGTTTTCTCGTAATTTGGTTAGAGACATACAAGCTTATTGGATTTCTTTACAGTGTTGTCATGTACTAGCAATAGCATTTATGAAGCTTTTCTTTATGAATTATTAATGGTTTTAAGAATTAAGCGCCTGTATTTGCGCTTTGTGTTACAATTTTAAAAGTTATTGCAAAATTGGCGTCAATGGTAGCAATTTATTTACCAAGGCCTAAGTTTGTTCAAATTGTCCAAAATTAAAGCAAACAACCTACTTTAGAAGATGTGTTACGGAATTGCTCTTAATAGCCTCTTTAGTCTCTTTTCAATCGAACAGACTGTAAGAAAAAAATATTTCTTAAGGAAATATGTCATTATAACCTGTTCAATTATAAAGGGATTACCAGCGCAACTCACCCTGTTCAATTATAAAGGGATTACTAGCGCATTCATTTATCATAAACTTCAGGCCACCATTACAAAGTGATTACGAACATTATATGAAATCAACCCAAAATTTTAACAGGAACTGCTCTTATCAATCTCAAAAAGGCTTGAAAACTAATCAAACCAAATGAAAAAGGCAAATGTAAATCTTTATTTTAAATGTTGTGTTTAGAAAAGGAGTCTCTAAAAGCATGAACCCCTTTTCATTTAGTGAGAAGTCAGTATGAATTTGCTTAGTGGTATGGAATGAAGTTGTGCCACTGTAATTTACAAGTTTAAATAAATTTTTCTGAAGCTCCGGCAGCATCTTTCTTCCGCAAACCTTGGGTCAAATATTATTACATATAAACCGATTGTTTTTCTAATTTTGATCAGAAATGCATTAAAATCTAAAGTCAATTGCGGTGGTACAAAGTTTCTGTAAGATTACCTGATCAAATTGTTTAACTTGCTTCCATTGAAGATTAACGTCACTTAGTAAAGGTTCATGTTGCTAGTTGTCCGGGTTAAACTATTAAGGGTCGGTGCGAAAGTATTCGTAATCTATTAACAGTTCTCATTAAACCTTAACCTAGCCCTTTATACCTGTTAATATTCTATTCGTAAGCTCGCTTCCCGTATAAAAAATTTTATTGGTCAATTTATTTGTAAATAATCACAATTCGAGATGAATCCTACTGCTCGCAGACCTTTATCGTTTTTATGTCAAATGGGGCCCGTTGGTGGTGAATAAATTCATAACCGGGAGGAAAGGTGTGTCTGCTAAGACTCACATTTTATATATATATATATATATATACTAATTATTCTTTGTGATAGTTATAATTTGAATATCAACTTATTTTTTTGGTGAATAGGGACCGCATAAAAAAGTTTCTCGAAAGAAAATAACTCAAAACATTACGAACCTGACGCAATAGATTAATCACATTCAATTATGTTCTAATTTAATTGAAATTAATTAATTGCTTAAGTTGATGAATAAACTGGTCGATTGAATACATTTTTTTCATACAGCATTAAAAAAGTCACACAAAAAACACTGCACAAAAACAGGTTTGACTGTAATTGCAATTCGTGTACTATAAATCAGAGAGTTCAACCTCAACTAATAACGATTAGAGTTTTCATTTAATATTTGGTTTCGATTCGGATTGGGAAAGCCGCATCCGGGTCTCCTGTTTTTTACAAAAAATTCTTTAAACATCACTTTTCATTCCATTTCTGTTTTTCTGTCTAAACCTGTCAATGACGGATAATTCTTTTACGTTTATTTGCACAATAACACCATATTATCCGGATTTCTAATTTATTAGATTATGTCATTTATGAGAACGGCACTTTTTCTTGATACCCATGGTACTTGTGTAACTTTCCTATTAGCGGTATTCCTACCTTAAGGCGGCTAGTACCCCCCCCCTTTGTTACTGTGAACCTTAAATAGTAAAGCGTACACATTTCCTCTCCCTAGAATGGTGGTGGTGGTTGAGTTGAGAGGATGCAGAAAATGTTTTTTTCGGAATATTGTGGCCCCCATTATTGGGGTCCTATTTGGACAAAAGTGAACATCCTTCTAATAGTTCAAGATTCCGTGTTACGGAATTAACAAAAAAATGAGGTAAACATTAAAAGTCATGCTATAGAAACTTGAAAAAGTTTCGCTAAATAAATTTTTTTATTTTTTCCTTCTTAGACGAGTTTGAACAGAAAAAAAACTAATGAAATGAAATTAATGAATTTTTTGGTTTATTCTGACATGAAAAACTGGGTTAATTTCATGTGCCTGGTTCAAAACTAGTGGAAAACTTAGCTAAGAGTTTCCAGTCGAAAATTTTAATGTTGACAAATTAATTAAGTTTAAAACTAAATATTTAGAACTAAATATTTTGGTTTATAGATAGGTAGATTTTGGTTTATAAATTTTAGAGACATCTAACAATACCTGGGGGAACTAACGATCAATTTAGTTAGTCGGAAATTTAGACAAACTCAACATTCACACAGCATAAAACCGAAACTTGTGCTGTAGAATAATAACTGTGTTAATTCATACTGGAACATTGATCGCCGAGTTGTATTAAACTATCCAACTGTTGAGTGAAGTGTTGATCTTTTTCCACCTCAATTGAATTAGATGAATAAGGCTTATAATAAATTTCGATTATTCAAATAATAAATTAAATAAAAATTATGTAGCCTTTTATTTTTATTTATACTAGATATATCGCTAATTAATCGCCAATGAGAAGATTTTTTTCCAGATGAAATTTCGAGTCTAAATATTTAATTTAATGAGGGCCAAAACTCGTTTCCACCAATTTCGTATTTTATATAGCTAGGCGTAAAATACAAATTGCCCAATTGTATGCTGGAAAAATGTGCTGCCATTACGCTTAAAATATAAGTATAAATTAAGGTTCTTTTATAAATTTAAATACCTATTCGCAATATGTATGTGTAAATTCACAATAAATTATTTTTATAATTCGAATCACAATACAATTTTACAGAAATAAACTAAAATGTATTGTAAATAATTGTTTACAAAAGAGGTATGGCAACTGGAACGTGGATCATTTATATAATTAATTAATTTTTTTTTACATTTGTTAAGGCTCCAAGCCGAGTTTGAGGTAAATCTGACGAGAACAAGGAGTGTAAACTAATAAAAATTCAGAAATCCTTAAATCATTATTAATAAAATGTTCCGTAGCATCAGAAATGATTACTTGTTCATGATTCATACAATATTATGGCCTTCCCAGATAAATCTAGTTAAGATATGGGCGTGTAATTAACCAGAAAATTAAAATTTTCCAAAATAAGTTAATAAAATATTCTTTAACATCAGAATTCGCAATTTGCCTATATAACATTGCCTTACAAATCCTTAGATGGCTATCTAATAGGCCTTAAGCTATAGATGAATCCAGGCAAGTTTAATAAAGACTGAAGGTGTAATTCAACACCTGTATATCGATTTTGTCTCGTGAGTTACTCATTTAAAATGAGTGAAACAAAAAAAAATTGAATACGTACTCAGTGTATAATACACAATTATGTATTTTTATTTTTTCTTTTGTTCGTATTTGTGTCATTTGTATGATGAACAGTATCAAAATTACGCGATCCAGGCGAATCGGTTTATAATTTAATTTTATATGTTTTAACAAACATTTATAAATTAATTTATTTTAAATTTAATAAATTTTAAAAATAAAATGTTAACTATAAAAAAAATCAAAAATACATAAACAACACAAAAATATGGTGTTTATAATGGTTAACCCTTTGAGTTAACCCCTTAATATACTAGCCGAAATCATGTTGGCTCTCAAAGGGTTAATATGAATAAACAAAAAAGGAATGACACTTTACTTGCATATGCAGCAAAACAGTCATACGAACGAAACTAACACAAACACAAATGCTACTACTATATCTTTCCGGTTACACTCATTTCGTTTCACACATTTCGAGACAAAATCGATATACTGGATTCTAAAATTTTTGAAATGAAACATTAAATTTTTTACAACTTCAGAATTACCCAATTGTTAAGCCCAGGCGGAATTTGAGGCAAGTTTCATTAGGGTAGGGGCAATTTACGAGAATCTCCGACATTTTAACGAATTATTTTACGAGTATTTTTATGAATAAAGTAATGAATTATTCTGTAACTTTATAATTACCCTATTGCTTATGGATTGTGCTATGGCCAACTGCGAGGATCTAATTCAAACAGATTCACATTAACTATATTGTGGTGGTAAATAGACCAATGTACGGAACAATCACAACAAAAACCATTACAATAAAATGACAACAACGTAAAATATAAAAAAGTAATTCGTACACAACGAAAAGTTAATTGGTAAAAATGAAGCATAGATGGAGAATATGAAAGAATCGAATTTCGTACGCTATGCAGTAATTCGCTAGTAGTACAACTACATGGTATTGTTCTATATATAGACAATATTCCTATGTAAAAATATCAACGTCAGTCGCCGCGGCCTGATGAGATGACTGATATTTTCAAATCAATAATCTCATTAAGTTCGAAACTGATTGTTGCGCGATTCTTGCAGATTTCCCATCTATAATTCAAATTAAATTCTAATTTATCCACGATCCAGCGTTAAAGGAAAGAAAAAGTATGGAGTGGTTGGGAAGTTGATTGTGTATAAGTAAGTATGAATTATCATAGTCGTTGTCATACAGATTTGACGCCAAATGGAAGAATTTCCAACGAATGTGTATTTAATTCGAGATATACTGAAATAGACCAATGTACGGAACAATCACAACAAAAACCATTACAATAAAACGACAACAACGTAAAATATATTGTGGTGGTTTAAATCCAGCTTTCGATCTATATCATAAGTAGCAGGAGCAAATATTTTAATTTTAAACCGACGTGTTCAGCCCAGACGGTTACAAAATAAGTTTAAAGAGCGAACTGAACTGGTAAAATATTAAAAAATACGTTCCGGTTATGCATACCGTTCCATCTTTTATTATAATTTCCTATTTCGGTCGTTGGCTCGGCAAATAATCGGTTTGGTTTCGGTTTGACTCTCTTCGGTTTGAAGTCTAAAGCCTTTATTCCACAAGGAAACATATTTTTTCAATAAAAAAGAGCGATATAAAAATATGATTTCGCCACATACTAAAACGAAACAAAAAATAATTTCAGTAAAATTTACTGGGGAAAATGTTGCCATAAAAAGTATGAAACTCAAAACTTTTTATGGCAACATTTGTTGTCTTTGTCACTCTAACGTAATTTTAATATGTATACTCTCCTCTTTTCGGTTTCTCAGTATTTTTTACTGAAAAAATATGCTTCATTGTGGAATAAAGACTTAACTTACTAATTCCATCCAGTTTAGTACTCACCCACCTTGAATTATAGCATATCGATCTCATCTCTTGCTTACTCTTTTTACTTTTAAACTACGAATCGTTTTACCAATCTGTTAATTTCTTGCACTCATTCTGTTTAAAAAGTCAAATAATTATTTATAAAATATTTTTCCAGGTTCTATTCTAGGCTTAACTTGAAATGTCTATTCATAAGTATCCCGTGACCTCTGTGTAGATTCAAGTCTTTAATCTCCTTCATACAGATCGCTTTCCACGACGGTAATTTCATAATTTATGTCACTTGAAATTATCAATGGTTTGCTCCAAAGTAAGCCCTCTGAACGCTGCAGACACAACCTTTTTCGGCGATCACGAGGTGTGATATGACAAAATAGAGCGATGCAAATTAATTTGTGGAATAAAGGACATTAACCCTGCCGAAACTAACTTTGCACAATAAACAAGGACAATTTATATTCATTATTTACTTAACTCTAAACAAATCTCTACACATCCCGTCCCATATTCTGTTGCATATGATTTATAAAGTTCTTACTACTAAATAATACTTTACCACTTCACTCTTAAATTTTAATCTATGAATGTCTTCCATTCATAACGATAATGATGTATTCATTTAAAAGTTCATTTTCATAATTTATATAAAATTATTTAAAGTAACGATGATGATAATGAGAATTCCCAACATTTTAATCGCTTATACTTATTATCACAGACAGTAACATGCTCTTTCCGTTTTTCATAAAATTTATTTCATCATTTTTTACATATAATCCCGGCATATCCATCATTATAACACTCTCTCTCCTTATGTATAAACCACATATACGGATTTAAATAAACTTTGAACAAAAATTATTTTATAAATCAGCACATGACTTTTCAATTATTATTTATAGATTATTTACGGCTTCACAACAAATGGTTGAGTAAAAAAGTGGTCTGAAAATCATAAATGAAAAATGGTTTCAATTTTAGCGTAACCAAGGTCGACTGTTGGACACTATGTAAAGAATTTCTTGAAAATTGGTAAACAACGTAACATTCGGTTCTACAACTATTTATTGAAAATGTAATGACAACAGGCCGTCAAGAAATACACGCTAATCGTTAAAATACAGGTCTACACAAAAATCTGAGGGTTTCGTTAATAATATAATGTAGCTACCACAAGTGTTATGCAAATACCAACATTTACATGTAAATTACTCTATTATTTACATGAATTTTTTATACCGTAGAAGATTTATTTAAAAATAATTTTTTTTTAATGTGGCGCCATCTTAGTTCAAAGTATAAAACTATGACACCATCTTATTTCAAAGTATAAAACAGGGTTACCTTTACTCGGTACACCAACAACCTCTGCAATTAAATCAATTTACTGTACATTTGCACAATGTTTCTAAATTTATTACATTATTTACATTAATTACATTGTTTACCGTTTTCTACGTATGGTGTCATTAGGTTTTAATTATCTTAACTTGAAAATCTCGATATATACCATAGTTTTGTTAATCACCAATGTCAGTATGATTTTTTGAAAGGCCTAGATTAGGACTATATCTATATTCTAAACTATTTGAAAAGTTAAATAGACACACGAGGTTGAATAAATACTTTAATGCTTAAGTTAGGAAATATTTATACAATATTTATTTGATCAAGTGTTACTGACGTTGGTGAACTCAGAGGAAATTCAATTTTTTTAATTATATTTTTTTATTATGAATGGAACGAGGCGTGCTTTGCGAGAAATGTTCGATTTGATTTAAGTTAATCTGTTACTCAACCGATCTTATCGTTTAAATGGGATTTCAATAAAGTTTCATATATGTGGTTTTGAAACTTGACAAAATTAACTAGCTTGAATCTAGAAATTGACCAATTTAAATTAAACTTGGATAGAACTAAAATTGGTGTAATTAAAATTGAATTATAATATCAATTCCAAATAAAGATACGAAAAAGTATCTGGGGTGACATGTTCTACCATCACATTTTCGATACTTTATCGAAGTTTATTTCTCGTTTTTCTAAACTAAAATGGACAACTGTTTCATTTATGAATTATTTCTTTTCTATTGCTATCACAACCTACTAGTACAAATGCGAACAAATTGTCTTTCTCTAATTTCGTTTAAGTATCGAAAACAAATTATTTCTTGATAGAAATGGAGTAGAATATCACAATTTTTCAATCTGGCAACCTGGTAAATGATATAAAGTGTGAAATAGTGTCACATTTTATTCTAAAGAAGCGAGACATAATCTACGATAAAGTATCGAAAATGTGATGGTAGAACATGTCAGCACTGTTTGCATTATGAACATAAGATTCCAATACAAATTCCCGATGTGGTATAGAGAAAACATAATCTAGTGAAGATGGAATCGGTACCGTGAACTTGTCGGATTTACATAAAGGAATAGCGACGAGAAAGGAGATGCTGGAGGCTTTGCATCGAAAACGAAAATTTTGGGAAAGTCTCTCAGCGCGAGTAAATTTTAAAACAAGTATGATAAAATTTTAATTTGTATTGCTCCAATACTTTAATTTCGCTTTGAAGACGAAGGTTGGGGTTTCAAAATCTTATTAATTGTGCATTTGTTTTTAAATAATAATTTGGATTTTATGATTCTTCGGGTTTCAAAACCTTGGTTTAGAAAATCCAGGTTGAACTATTATGAAAACATGATTATTTTAAAACACTGATTGGTTTTAGATTTATTGAAAATTAAACTAAAATTTATTCTTTGAAAAGTTGGCGTTATATTTTTCTCTATTTGGAACCGATCTAAGGTAGTTCTAGCTATATTGATCCTTATACAATTCTCAAACAAAGTGAATTGCTGCAGTAAGTAGTGAAACAACTGTTGATCGACGATTCAAAAGAGTTAAAGTTTTAAGGTATTTTAAAAAAATATAACTTTTAATGGCTGGGAAATATACTTCTGCAAATTTGCCACCTTATCATACTCCTAGAATCTGTAATATACCAAACGTCATTTACATAATACGCAACAATTCGTCTCTTTTCCGCATATTTCGTAAAAATTGATTGATTGATTGGACTGTAGAACCAAGTACTTGACAGGTGGTCCCGGATAACGCCGGGCCTATTCCTACAGCCTTTTTACACATAACAATAGGAGGGATAGGAAAGGTTTTTTTTTTTTTTTTTTTTTTTTTTTTTTTGGGACGGAACGACCCGGTTTCAGACACCTAGCGATCGTACGGCACAACACAATTCTAATCTACTTCTAACTACTAGAGGGAGGATAAAGGCTTAATAGGTTTGATGGATAACGATGATTTTGGTCTTCAACAATTGCTTCTTTAAATCAGCAAGCTGAGGGAAAATTTTTATTATTTCACGTACATCTGGAAATTTCCTGAAATTTAATTCTAAATTAATGCTTTCCGGCTTCCTAAACAAGTTGATTGATTGAATCAGCCCGGTTACAGACATCTAGATAAAGTCGATAGTTAGTAACACATTAACAATAGGCAATTCTAATCTACACAATCTACAATTGGATGCTTCATTTGCCAAAACGATTAACTCCGTAAAACAAAAAGTTGATAAAAACTGAGAAAATACAAAAATGGTTTTAAAATTCGTTAGAAATTGCAAATTTAGTTACTTTTAGTTTTGTCATTTAATGGTGTTAACACTTATTATTACTGTAATTTATTTTCAATGTATAGAGCCAATCAAGTACGTTGATATTAAAATTTACAAATATTCAAAAAATGGAGTTAATCGGTTTGGCGTGTGACCATCAAAGGAATATTATTTCACCTACATCGGTAGATTTCCTGAAATTTAATTCTAAATTAATATTTTCCGGCTTCCTAAATAATATAAACATTTATTAATTTAATAATAATGCAATTCCACAACTTAAAGTAGAATTTCCTGAAACCATAATTGTTTAAATTACAATATTAAAAATTACTCTAAAATCCATAAGTATTTAATAAAAAATATGTGAGGCATCCCAAAGGCAATGTAACATATTCGATTAATTACCAAGTAATTTATACTGCACAGGACATATTATGCCGAGCATGGCAATGGAGCTTCATCGTTCCTCAACCAATTTCTGTCAAATATGGTATGTAGAATTGGATTGGCACCATAACATTATGCTCAATGGAACTAGGCCATTTCTCAACAAATGATGATCAAATTCAATGTACAAAGCTGAATTTGACTAAATTTTGGGATTCGGATATAACGAATTAAACCAGGCCGCCTCCTAACCTACAACTTTAAACTTCATTTTGCAGTGCTGGGCTAGGATTCTAATAAGAAAGGTCAGCTTAAATTGGGATTTTAACGTGTCTTTTTGATGAAGTTCTACAATTCGACCATTCTGAATGGACCTTGGGAATCATATTAAAAAATATATATATTGTCAAATCAGGTATTCAGAATTGGGTGGGGATTTAAAAATGGTATAAAGCGAAGTTTTGGAATTCGACCGTCCTAAGCAATTTATTAATCAATCATGTTCGAATCTGGTATGTTGAGCTAAATTGCGACTCCAACATAAATCCCGGATGAAGTTCTGGATCTTTCCACAAAACAAATCCGAAAGCAATCGGCCAATTAACTATCCAGTTCGTTTATTCACCATAGCTGAAACAAACTTCGCTTAACCCGCTAAGAGATGAACCAGTCAAATCCAGCTTCCCAAAACAAAAATTTGCTAGAATTCCAATCCAGCCCAATTCATACCCAAAAATTAATTTATGCATCTTCTGCAGTATACTGTCTAGAAATAGATTACTGAGACAATTTCGCACATCTCAGTCATTCAAAAACGATCAAGGTTTACGTGAGGTGATGGCACGAACGGAAAATAAAACCACGCGGAATGCTTCTTACATAATTGGTGCATGAGCAAGTCATTGAATAGGATTTAGAACTCATCAATACTTGTGTCTGACGTTCCCATGCAATTGTGAACCTGTTTCGAGAAATATTGTTGAGTCGGATAAATTCTTTCATAGAAAAGAGTGCCAGCAGTAAGCAATCTAAAAAATAGCCAACATTAATAGCCCGAGGCACATCAAAGCTTTACTTGTCGTTACAATTACAACGAAAATAAAAATTAAAAACCATTTTTCCTTTGCCATGCCGTAACACATATCGCTCATGACATGAAAAAGAGACACAACTCAAAAATTAAGATTTTGCAGGAGAGCAAAAACAAAAAATGCTAATTACGTTATTAGATTCCAAAATCATAAAACGAAGAATGGCACTTTGTGCTCTATCATTTTCGATGAAGGAAAAATAAAACCGTTTTTATTGAGGGATATGGATACTAATATTGCGCATCCTTCTAGTGAATTAACGGAAAAAGTTCATTTTTTTGAGTTGTCACCCGTCCATACCACGGCGAAACAAATCTTTAAAACTTTTCCAAATACAAATTTTTACCGCGCATTATTAATTATTATAGAGTAAAATAATTTAATTAAATAAATTATAAACCAGTTAAATAGACTGTAAAAAAATAAATAAATAATAATAACACCTATCAATGCATGTACATATTATTCATCACACGACGACACATTTGAGTTGAGACCGGTTTCTAACCTCAAAAAAAAAATAAAAATCATTCACGCGCACACACGTCACATGAGTCCCAGCTCATCGATAAATTTCTATGTATGTGTAAAAAAATGTCGGAAAAAATCACTTTAAAAAGTCTTCGCATAGTTCACCCAATATAACATCGTGTACCTCCACACCGCGGCAACCCCTGCCCGTCTCGATCACCCCACCCATAAAACTTATAATTGTATAGGTAAAGTACAAAGAAACGAAGAAGCTACCGGATTCAAGCAACCGCAATATGGATATGCACATCGAAAATATTTTACACAATAACATAAATGATAAATGGATTTTACACATATACAATAATATATTAAACTAATTATTAAAAAAATTATAAATAAAAACAGTCAATTATATATACATATACATATTATCCACATCCCCTTTCCTGCCTGCCATCACAATTGTGTGGGTAAGGCAAAATAATCATGTCAAAAACTTATTTTTGGAATGAATTGTGGACCAACACACACATTTATGCATTCCACTGAAATCGTCCGAAAAATAACACTAAAACCATAATAGTAAAATAATTAAAATGTTATCAAAAACAAATAATTAGTATGTTATATAATTTATATATGTATTATCAAATTATAATGTTTTTCAAAAATAATTCCGATTTAACTAAGATCCGTTAAAATCCGAAAGACAATACAACCTATAATTTTTTACACACACATTTGTGTAGGCTCGACTCAAATTAAAACAAAACAAAACAAAAAAACTTTATTTGGCAAGAAAAGGGATATATCAGAATCCACTCCAATATAAGTCCCGCTTACTCTTCTCATTGACAGATACCTATTTAAAAGAAAAACTAACAAAGAGTGTGTTGGTTACACTAACAATGCAACGTAAATTTGAGTTTTTTTTTTTCATTTTTTTTTGTTTCTGCATCAACACACTTATACATACTTAGTTATTTAAAAAAAAATTACTATGGAAAAAAAATTTCCAATACATCTTTACTTAGTTATTATTTATTTCATATGTGTCGAGTTAGCACGACTTATATTTAAGAAGATTCTGGGTATATACACTGCGTGTATGTATACGGCCAAGTTGAAGAAAAATATAAAAAATTCGGTGTATATGTATGCAGGCCCAAATAACGTAAACACGAAAAATTACTTTCATACGAATGCTATGAAAATTTTCTGTTCAATTTTTTTTTTCTGGCTCTATTTATCTATATCTCGTAATTGTGGCAGAAAATTGAATTTTCATTCCCCTGAGCATGAACTATGTTTATTTATGAATAATTTCGGTAAATTGTTTTTCATTTTTAAGGTAGTTTTCATTTAGAATTTTATCGTTTTCCGGTATGCTACCTTTTATTTGTTGAACGTTGGTTGAACGACGTATACACGAAGCAAAATTTGTGTGTATGCAAGAAGAGTAATCAGCATATTAGAGGAAAAAAAAATTGAACAAAGTAGTTCTGTGAAGTGACGACAATAAAAAACTTGAATGTCAGTAAAGGGTATTTTATTTAGTGAAGTGACATAAAACAATTGTAGAAATTTTTTAAGAATGTATAAATTTATAAATATACAAATATAATACTTATAAATTATACTTTCGATTACATATTACACAGGTAAGAAATCATATAAATTTAATTAAAATATTTTGTTCTTATTGATAAATTTTATATGGATGTGGTACATTATGTTTTTTGCTGATTTCATTTTTTTTGTTTTTTTTAGAAAAGGCCCAACGCGGAAGAAACAATTTCATTCCATGAATGTGGTAATATTCTATAAGGTGAGCTATAATAAATTGATTTTATTTATAATTTGTGATGCTCGATTTTAGTGTAAATATTTTTTTATTTTTTTACTTATTTCCAGTTGCAATCGAAGATGTAGAGTGTTGCGGTTATCCAACAACTATTTCTGCTGATCCGACAACTTTCTTGCAAACAAAGTAAGCATCGAAAATAGTGATTTAGCGAACAAAAGAGTTCTTGTGAGGTAACTAAACCCCTGCTATAATTCATGTTTTGTATTAAATACAATTATTTTTATTTCATTACAGTTGATTTCAATGGACCAATCAAGGACAGAAAACTTCAAAGTAATTAACGTATTGTGGCTGCATTGGGGCGTATGCGTTGGATACAGGTGTAAAACCAACTGTACGTGTCCAATAACATTGTGTTTCAGTAAAAGAATTCAATATTTAATTAGTTTTGTGTATTTCAGGTTTTGATGCCTCATTTAGGTCGGTGCGATAGTCATAAAAAACTTAAATACACTATGGAACCAGTAGCCCATGAATTAAAACATTTACTCGTCTGTGATGTGGAATTTTTACACGATTGCATTACTTTTTTGGAAAACAATCGTTTCTATATCTATGTAAGAAGGAAAAGGGGTTGAGCAAGGAAAAAAAAATAAAAGCGAATCCTACCAAAGCTAAATCATTTAGGGCAAGTTTATGTGTATGTGAATGATGAATTTGGTAATGCACATCGGGCTCACACTTCAATGAATACGTTGCATTGAGAACCGTCAAATACGCGTTGGATAAAGTTGAAAAATCAATTGTACTTGTCCAATAACATTATACCAGGTATTATATTCGGGTGTTTCCGAAAAGGAATTCAATGTTTAATTAATTTTGTGTATTTCAGGTTTTGATTCATTCAAAAGGTATCGTGTATTTCAGTTTTACGTGAATAATGCATTTCGTATGACACACCGGCTCACAGTTTAATCATGGGGGAACGATTTGAAACATGCATTGCCAGTCTTTTTTTGAGCTAAGAATTATTTCTCACGCCCTTTGGCGATCGTCCGCGTCTATTTTTGGGTAGTTTTAAGTGGTGCAAAAGTTGCCGACTTAATTCAGCTCATCGATAATTCTTAATAAACACATTTTATTGAACACTTGTTTTTTATTTCGCAAAATTATGAGCGATTTTTATTTCGCAAAATTATGAGGTCATTTTTGAGGGAGGAATGACATTCACATTCCTTAAAGTTATAAATAACATGGAACTTGGTGATTCACGATTTGATGCTGAAGGTTTAAAAATTGCGTAACAACTCGTAGATAAGGCAAACAAAAATTATATTCAGTTACAGTTGCCTGCCGATTTTGTCACTGGCAATAAATTTACCGCTACCGTCGAAGGTGGTATTCCAGCAGGCTCATTAGGTTTTGATATTGGACCAAAACCAAAAGAAGCTTTCGCCTCACCAACTGCACGCTCTAAAATTGTTGTTTAGGATGAAGCCCTCAGGCGTTTTCGATGGACGGCGTGGTTGCAGCAACTGCTGCGAGGGTTATTCCCATTATTAGAGGCACACAGCTTCATGTTTTGTCACACATTTTAAATTATTTTGGATTCCTTAGTTCCAGCATGGAACCTTAATTTATTGTACTCGATAAATAAATGTTAAACCAAAAAACTTGAAATTTTAAGTATTTATTTAAATCAAAAATATATTACCCATGTTATTTGGTTTAGATATGTTTCTTATTTCCATGTCGATCTACCATCTAGATTCTAAATTGATGTTATTTAGCTTAACTGGAAGACAGAGATTTGTTACGGAGGATGACATGGAAAATTTACTGATTTCGGCCTATTTGCCTTAATTTTCCATTGAGAAAACTGCTCCGCCTTTTCATTTCTACTTGACGGTTTTTGGATAAGGGGAGGTAATAATGTTGTATCATCTGCAAATGCTACGAAGGTCTACTGTATAAATTAAATATAACAATGGATCCAGTGCAAATTCCAATCCTTTTTAGCAAAACCGGAAATTATTTAGAAACGAAAGCAGAAAATTCTAAGAAAATTTGAAATTATTACTCATTGACATTTATGATTGAACCGGAATTTGCGAAATTGAACTTCACAAATGAACTCTCCATAGCAGAAATGACATCCGTGATTTATCATCTTCATCATCACTCCAAACTGTTTAAGAAGGACTATACGTGATTCTTTAGACTTCTCAACAATAGTGTCGATGCGTTTTAAAATTTTTTTACGAATAGACCTTTAAAAAAATTTGTGCGACGACTGCTTTAAAGAGTGCAGATGACTGCATTCACCTTGCTTCAAGTTCTCCAGCTTTCGAAGCAGGTCGGATCCTCTCTCTCTGGCACTATATCCCATCAGAAGATATCCCATCAGAAGATTTGGCCGTCTCAAATGAGGTTTAATAATCATATTTTCATTTCGGATAATGAGTGATGAATTCATTGATCGTAAACCAGAAGTGAAATTTTCACTTGTCACCACCGGAAATCGAATAACTGGGACCTCCGGTCGCTGGAGGAAGCATGCTGATTACTTTGCCACCGAGGTCGGATCCAGTTTGTCTAAAATATAGATCTTTGAATGTTTGTCAGTTGTTCTTCCTGTCTGGTTCAAGCTCATGCAATTTGCCAGAGCAGCAGGGTGGAATTGCGAATTGGGATATCTCCCCGATTTGTACCATGGCAATATAGTGCCACTGAGTAGGCCCTCCTTGAGTTCCAGTTAACTATAATAATAGTACATTTAATTTATTGTAGCAGTGATGTTGAACACTAAACAGTTCAATGATTTATAAAAGAATTTTAATAGATTCAAAAACTCTGACTGATGAACTTTAGAGTTCTGATGAGTGATATGGACGAAAACCCTTACCTATCATAAGCCGTTTTCAACATTACCCAGGAGGTAGGCTACAATGCATTTCTTTAACGAGGTTCCCCGACTAAATTCAGGCCTATTCCCCGGTTATACAGTTAGAGTTAAATTTCAAATATTTAACTACTACTTTAAATTTTCAACTTTGTATTAAATTTACAGATATCTTACCTACCATTGAAAATTATGTTGATACATCATTATTACCTACCCTTGAAAATTATGTTGATACACCATTATTACCTACCCTTGAAAATCCGTAAAAACGTCAAGTAGAAATAGCGAAACAGTTTTCCCAATGGAAAATTAAGGCAAATGAGCAGAAATCAGTAAATATTTCATGTCATCCTCCGTATCAAACCCCCTGTCTTTCGGTTAAGCTACATATCATCAATTTAGAATCTAGATAGTAGATCGACATGGAAACAAGAAACATCGAAACAAAATAACATGGGTAATATATTTTTACTTTAAATAAATACTACTTAAAATTTCAAGTTTTTTGGTTTAACATTTATTTTTGAGTACAATAAATTAAGGTTCCATGCTGGAACTAAGGAATTCAAAATAATTTGATGGTGATGTCACAGAATATATTCTGTGGTGATGTACGTTCTTAAACATTACATTATACTTTCGCTTCAGTGCCAACATGAAGCAATGCCCCCGCCTCTAATAATGGGAATCCACAAATGATTTTGTACCTTTTAAGAAATTTAAAAACTCGAAAACGCCTGTGGGATCTATTTCAAATAATAATTTTAGCGCGTGCAATTGGTACAGCGAAATCTCCTTTTGATTTTGGTCCAATATCAAAACCTGGAATACCACCTTCGACGGTAGCAGTTCTTGCTTCCGTGTCTGAGGCAAATTTATTGCCAGTGACGAAATCGGCATGCAACTGTAACTGAACATAAATTTTTTTTGCCTTATCAACGAGTTGTTGCACAATTTTTGAACCTTCAGCATCAAATAGTGAATCACCAATTTCTATGTTATTTAAAACTTTAAAGAATGTGAATGTCATTCCTCCCTCAAAAATCGTCTCGTTGCCCTTATTCACAAGATTATCGATGAGCTGAATTTTGTCGGCAACTTTAGCACCACTTAAAATAGCCAAAAAAGGCGCAGAGGATTTTCCAAAGCGGATGAGAAATATTTCAATTCTTTGCTCAGCAAAGGGCCGGCAGCACGTGTTTCAACTCGTTCCCTCATCATTGAACTGTGAGCCGGTGTGCCATACGAAATGCATTATTCACGTAAAACTGAAATACACGATACCTTTTGAATGAATCAAAACCTGAAATACACAAAATTAATTAAACATTGAATTCCTTTTCGTAAACACCGTGGTATAATGTTATTGGACAAGTACAATTGATTTTTCAACTTTATCCAACGCGTATTTAACGAGTCCCAATGCAACGTATTCATTGAAGTGTGATCCCGATGTGCAGCACCAAATGCATCATTCACATACACATAAGCTTGCCCTAAATGATTTAGCTTTGGTATGATCCGCTTTTATTTTTTTACCTTGCTCATCAACCAATTGGCCTTCTTCTTAGAAATAGAAAAGAATATTTTCCAAAAAAATAAGGCAATCGTGCAAAAATTCCACATCACAGTCGAATAAATGTTTTAATTCATGTGTCACTGGTTCCATAGTGTATTTAAGTTTTTTTATGGCCATCGCGCTGACCTAAATGAGGCATCACAACCTGAAATACACAAAATTAATTAAACAATGAATTTTTTTAATGAAACACAATGTTATTAGACACGTATAATTGATTTTCCACCTTTATCCAACGCATATTTAACGGTGCCAAAATGCAACCACAATAAGTTAATTACTTTGGAGTTTTCCGTCCTTGATTGGTTCATCAATAATAATAAAACTTGTATTTAATGCAAAACATGAATGTTGGCAGTGGTTTAGTTACATACCTCTTTAGTTAACTCTTTTGTCCGCTAAATCAATATTTTTGTTACTTAATTTGGATGAAAGTTGTTAGATCACTAAAACACTACGGCTAGATTGCAACTGGAAATAAGAAAAACAATTAAAACAATATTTACACTAAAATCGTGCATCACAAATTATAAATATTCTATCACTTATTATACATCACCATCTTACAGGAGGGTATATAATACCACATAACAATTCATGGAATTTGCCTAAAAAAACAAAAAAAAAATAACATGAGCAAAAAATATAAAATATAATGTACCACATGCACATCCAACAAATGGTTTATTTTAATATTAATTACGATATGATTTCTTACCTTGCGACGTATAAACGAAAATATAATTATGTATTAATAATAATTACAACTATGTAATTACAATTAAATACATTTTTCCAAAACACGACGATTAATTACACTTGTTATTAAATTTCAATACACTACCTGACTGACATTCAATTTTTTTTTCTATAATAAATGTTGATTGTTGATTACTCTTCTTGCATACACACAAATTTTGCTTCGTGTATACGTCGTTCAACCAACGTTCAACAAATAAAAGGTAGCATACAGCAAAATGGTAAAATTCTAAATGAAAACTACCTTAAAAATGAAAAACAATTTACCGAAATTATTCATAAATAAACAAAGTTCATGCTCAGGGGAATGAAAATTTAATTTTCTGCCGAAATTACGAGATATAGATAAATAAAGCCAAAAAAAAAAAATTGAACAGAAAATTTTCATAGCATTCGTATGAAAGTGATTTTTCGTGTTTACGTTTTTTGGGCCTGCATACATTCAAAGGCAATTTGTTGAAAGACGGCCGTATACACATACATAGGCACTGGTATATATATATATATATATATTTTACATACATACGTATTACACACACTCACTTATATGTATATACCATATTATCACATACAAATTTGCTCATTCATTTCAAAACAAAAAAAATATTCGGAAATACAATTCCCATAGTAACAAAAACACACACGCGCGAATACGCCTCGTAATTTCAATGATCCTTTTTATTTTGATCATCACGATAAAACACACCGCATTCTTTTTATACATACAACAGTATATACAAAAAAAATCTATGTACATAAAAACAAGAATATTTTCTCTTTTACATTTTTAAATATATATTCTTCTTGTATATACTAACGAAAAGGACACAACTCTCACTCACACACACGCAAACCGTACCATATCACTACTACGACGATATATTATAAATGCGTTTTTCTTATTACAACAATTAATAAAACACATTTAAATAAATAAAACTAAAATTTAAAATTTAAATTAAAAATTCAATAAAACATGAAAAAAATTAATAAAAACACTTCCCTTAAAAATCCTTTGGAATCGCACAGCAAACACCACGTACACAAAAATGAGTGTAATACACCCACATTGCCGCGCACCACACAATCTTTTTTATCTCTTTATCAATATTAATGTCACTAAAATTAAATTTAAACAAATTTTTATTATAATTTATATTATATAACTATATAACTATAACCGCAATAACTTTAAAATAAAAAATTAAATCACTTAAATCACTTTAAAAGAAATTTAACTTTCACTACACAGAGAAAGACAAAAACGCGTCTTTTTCGTCTCTTTTCCGCATATTTCGTAAAAATGTATTTAAATTTTTCAAATTATTAAGCTTGAATTCACGTGGTTTTAAAAACCCTGTTTAGCATACAGCAAGGTGGCAGTCGAAATAACCGACCATATACTTCCGCCCGAACGAGTTTATTTCCTATTATTTATAAAAATCATTATTTGGACAATCAGGAAATGTTTTATATGGGTTGAAGTAATCCGACATTTATGTTTGTTGCTTCTATTCGGAATTGGTGATATGGGATGAAACAAAAGCAAGCTGCCAAAAGAGACCTAAGGAAGTTCTCAGTTTTGTAAAGGTTTGTGTATTTTTACAGGTTCCCTTGGGGTTAAAATTAGGAGGAGTGCATTTTTTACATTTTGTGGTAGATATATTTTGAGTAAATGGTCTGTTTGTTTTCTGTGACTAAAATAGTAAAACGGTCAAAACGATGCCATTTAAAATAATATTTTGTCCAAAAAGCCGAAAAAATCTAATAAAATTATAATTAATATCACGGACGATTTTAAAAACTTCTTTATTAATTAATAAAAATGTTCGTAGATTTTTAACATTTCATTGTTTAATTTTTTTTGCAATAATCTAAATATAAGCAATAATTTTTTCTGTACTAGCTAATTTAAAATGCTCTTATAAGAACTGGTTCTATGCTTTAAGCTTGTAATTTTTGCATCGAAATTTATCTCCTCTGCCATTTTTCAGAAATTTCAGTCAAAAATCTAAAACGGATCCGAGCACTGTCAAATTTCAAAAATTTTTGAATTTGATTATTTGAAATGTTTAATTTCCACACAACATGGCCAAAATCCTCAGTATTGTTCAAAAATTAGTTTTATGTAGTATCCCCAGTCATGTTTTAGAATTAAGATTTAACCAAAATCGATTTCAATATGGTCAAGTTCCCTTCTCTATCACCATACTTCATTACTTTATTTTCAGTTTCACTCAACATGACAAAATTCCAGAACTGGATAAATAATTTACTTTAGAATCTCTTACTGAATTTAGCCACAGTCGGCTAAGAGATAGTCGAGTTTCATTAGCCTAAGTAACCCAATTCCAAAATTAAAAATTTGAAGGTTCGAAAATTGAAATCTCGGAATTCAAAATTTTTTCAGGGGATTTTGGTATTCAGCCCTAAATTTTTGGTGTGCAAAAAATTTATTTAATACTTGAATTCCTAATGAATGTTCAACTCATAAATATTTTTACAAATGAACATTGTAGCTTATATTTTACCAAAACGTAACAATTTCGTTTATTTTTATTGGTTAAGGGTTAGTTTAGGGCTAACTTATTGTTTTTGTTGATCGGTTATTTTCGGAAAATTGTAGCTTTTTTCGTTTGCGGTGAATTGTCGTTTTCGATTGACTCTCGATTTCTCCTGTTTTCAGTTAGTTGCTTTTTATGTGGTTTGCGTTCCATCTAAAAGTGTTGTTATGAACATCAAAATCATTTTGAATATGGAGATTGCTTGTGAAATAATAATTTGCGATTTTCATTTAATGTGCGAATTCATCCCAGCCATACGCTTTGCTGATGCAATACTTTCCTTACTACGTAATGGGAATCTAACAATATGAAACCCAAACAGTTTTCAACCGCACTATTTTCCATATACATACATAAAGCTCCAACTAAAATAAAAATACATAAATTCTTATAAAAAATTGTAAACCGAGCTTTTTGTTGCTGTTTATGTTACTGTGTGTGCTGCACATTACAAAAATAAACCAAATACGTATAAAAGTTTTAAATAAAAATAAAATTAAAACCGACATAATTTTGTTTTAGAATTTCCTTTTTTAATTTAATTTTATTTTTTTATATTGCATAAATAATTTTAATTTTTAAATAAATAGTAAATAACAAAAAATTTGTTATAATTAAATTAAAGTGAAAAAAAAAAATAAAAAATAAAAATTAAATTTTATAAAAAGCTTTTTTGGGATTTTCGGAAAATAGCAAATTACATTAAATAATAATAATTTTGTTTTATATTTCATCGTAAGTTTTTGGAAAAATTTATAACGACCCGAGTCGAACAACAAAAATATCCATGTATTCCATAATATTAAAATATTTAATACATATTATAAATCGAGTTAGGAATTGAGAAGTCACAAAATTTTTTAAAATTTTGTAATAGTTTTGTGTATACGACGACGATATTGTATATCGTTGGATTAGTGTACTGCACAGCACAGCATATACCATATACAGTTGGAATTTTATGTGCATACGGATATACCCAGTAGTAAAACGTTTTAACGATAACAAAATTGTTAGCAACAAATAGAAACCTACATTATACGGGTAAAAACATAAAATGGGTGACCGAGTTGGAGAATTTATTGAAATGGAAGAATATGATACGGAAGGTAAGTGGAATTTTTAAAAAAATTTATATACAATTGCGAATTGTTAGACTTTTGTTTTGGATAGTTTTTTAAATTAAATTGTAGAAAATGAATTACACAATTTGAATCGATCAAAGTCGTCTGTGTTGTTTTTTATAGCAGGCGATTGGAAACTATATTTAAGTTGACCCTACCAATAACATTAATCAACGTAAATTTAATCGAGCATCATATCATCGTGAATAGGTATTTAAACCTGACAAGGCCAGTTAATCACGTAACCCCATTTTGATATGAACACTAAATCGTATAAACAGCAATTATGTAGTTCTTTGACGGTTGTAATTATTAATTTCAGATATATGCAGGATAGAAAAATAGGATTCTAAAATTATTTTTGGGAAGAAGTTATACAAAATTGTCAATTTCTTCAAGATCAGCTAAGGAATGGCTTATTCCAGTTGGCCACATCATATTCCAGAGCTTCACTTAAAAAACGTTTTAAAATCCCATTTCCATTCACAACACATAAATTTCATCGTAATCGGGTAAAAAGTGATTACTGCTTCCTCACATACGATTCAATGACCAAATAATGAATGCCGCAGTTTACGATTGACTGTCCATACGATTACAAGTTTTTTGACCATATAGGCGTATGCCGCAGCGTTTTGTGAAAAACCAGGTTTAAGTCCTTTTATTGATATCGTAGATTCGACGTCTTTCATCAGAAGGGTGAAGTTAATTTAGTTTCGCTTTATGCCCATAAATGGTCTCGTACGGACGCGATGAAATGAATGTCGAGTAAATTGTCTGTAGAGGAGTTCGGCTGACGTTCTTTTGAAATCGATACGAAAAGAAGTTCTTAAGCCGCGTAAGATTAAGATTCCATTATTGGTTGGGTACACACATATTTGCGCCTATGCGGGTACGGTGTCATCGTTTTATTAAACCATTACACGCTGGATTGTACGCAGTGGTACGTTTATGTTAAAATCTGAGTTTTTTGGATAGGTCGTCAAATAGAGCTTGCTTCAGGCCAGCGAGTGAAGTTGTCTATCATTGTCAAATAATACATAGTTCTTTCGGATGGTGGTTAGGCGCTATGCTATCGATGTGAATAGAATCATACATGCCGGTTTTGTTTTTAAGTAACATAGCACTTACTAGGCGCCTTTGGCATGGTATGCAGTTTTAAGCCCAAGAACATATTTCCTGGTTCATTTCTGGCCAAATAAAGTTTTCACCAATTTGTTTGCTGTTGCTCTAAAACCGGAATAAGAATTTGTTTAGGGAGCCCTTCGGTCGGGCCCGAAACTCTTCATTAATTTTATTTCGGCTCGATCGGTCTTGATAAAAATTGCGGTGATAAATTATTTATAAATGGCGGGAATGGGTTGTGGCGAGTTCTTATTTTGGGAAAATTCGGTTAGAAAGTCCTTTGGTGCGGACGGTTTTGATAAATATTGGTGAGGGGGTTTTCGAGTACTAGTTGCTGCGTGATGTGGTACATTGTTGCACCATGTTGCGTGAAGTTGCACGATGCTGCGTTATGTTGCACTATGCTGTGGGATGTTGTAATATGTTGTATCTTGTTGAGAGATATTGTGTGATGTTCCATACTATATTGGATCATGATGGTCCTTCGGCTTCTTTTACCATTTTGATTTACTTGAACTTAATCCATTTATGAGTCCACCAGCTGGATTGCTATGTTGCATAACATTGCACCTTATTGTGGGATGTTGCACCATGTTGCGTCATACCGTGTTGTGTGTTGTTGCACCATGTTGTTTGATGTCGCATCTTATGTATCACTATGTTGCGTCATATTGGAGAATGTTGTATCGTGTTATGGAATATTGCGCCATGTTGTGCTTTTTTGTACCATGCTGCCTTCTGTTGGATCTTGAGATTAAATTAAATATTTTGCGTTATATTCCATCATATTTCATCATCAAGTTGCGTTTACATTTTCGTTACGGTTACATTGAATAGTTGCACTAATAGCGTTCTTTTAAAAATGTTGGTTGTTATGTAACAATAATAATTTGTAGTATTCGCTATCTAATTAATGTTTTGACCTTCGCCTTTTTTGCATTTAATTCCGCCCCAAACGATTTGGTCATCGTTACATGGAACCCGGGTTATCTTTAAAAAAAAATTTCAGCTTTATAAAAATTTACTGAAGATTTGTTTCCGAGCAGAAACCGGTGTTCTGGAAAATTCAGGTAGCTGGTCATCCGATGGACGCTGGGTTCATACTATTTAATTTTTTTCGGTTTGGATGATTTTCCTGTTTTTTATATTTTTTTTGGCTCAGTAATTCATTGCGATGTGTCCCGCTTTCTGGCAAAATTGTTTAGGGTCCCTACGGTAAGGCCAATCCCCTTCCCTTAAGGTTTTTTCGGCTCGAAGGATTTTTATAAAAATTGGCGAGGAAGGTTCAGGGTCTCGTCCGTTTGGGCGCGTATCCTTTTTTTTAATTTACTATGGCTCGCACGACTTTTATAAAAATGCTGGAGGATTGTTTTCGAGCACCAGAAACCGATGGTGATGGATCAGAATTTCGGCAAAAATTCATTTAGGTGGTCATCTTGTGAGGGCCGGGTTCTATTTTTTATTTTTTGACACACACGATTTTGATAAAAATTATATCCGGTACCTTTGATAAAAATTCCGGTAGTAAGAGTTTTCATTTGCTGCGGAATGGTTTACTATGACGTGCACCTATTATGGGAAAATCTATTTAGAAAGTCCTCCAGTGGTGCCTGCGTGTCGTTCTTTTTGATAAAAAGAAATTGGCTCGCACAGTTTTGATAACAATTGGTGGGGGGTTTTTGAGTACCAGGAATTGATTCCGATAGGTCCTTATTTATGAGGGTTCTTGGTGGGGCTTTTCTTTATTTTTATTTGTCTTAAACGATTTTGATAAAATCTGTAGGAATACGGTTTTCGAGTGCAAGGAAATGATTACTAGGAGTTCTGATTTCTGGATAATTCATTTAGGAGTTCTCGGATAGGCCATCATGCTGCATGTCGTTACACCATGTTATGTGATATTGCACAATATTGCAACAAAACACCATGTTGTGTTATGTTATAGGATATTGAACCACTTGGCGTCATTTGCACCATGTTGCGTGATGTTTCACGATCTTGCTTGAATTTTGCATCTTGGTAAAAATGTTATAGACTATTTTAGACTATTTACGTCATGTTGCGGAATATAGTGTCTTAAAATTCTGGCCAAAATTTGTATTAAAATGGGTAGTAAAAGTAAATACAATCGCAATTATGAAGATTTTCGACCTCCTGATTTCTGCAGATTTACCATTCGCTGCTACTCAGTGAAATTTGGTGGCAATGGGCCAAACCGGAAATAGCAGCTTCCGTAAGAACTTTCATTTTTTAACGTTTTTTGCAAATATTTCTACAATTTTTGAAAAAAACTAGTCGCATCATGACAAGAATGAATTTTGTGCTATTAACAATAACGAGATACACACGTAATATAAGTTTCAATAATTACTAAACAAGTTTTAAATTGGCCATTTAAAGGAATTATTGGGGTTTTTAAGACTAGTTCCTTTTTTTGCCGAAATTCGAAAAAATTGATACTATATAACTCTGTTCTTGATTATACAATATATTTAAGAAACGCTTCTTTATTATTTCTTTTGTGCTTAATAAACACATTTTTATTAATCACTTGTTTTTTGTTCCGCAGAATATTTTGAATGTCTTTCAAAAAGTTTAAAAAATCACTCTTTTTGAAAGACATTCAAAATATTCTGCGGAACAAAAAACAAGTGATTAATAAAAATGTGTTTATTAAGTATAAGTGTGTTTCGCCAAGTGCCTACGGCAAATAGCGTTAAAAGTATTTCTTTTGTGGTCTCAAATTGCTGTCTCAACATTTTTTATTATCCGATAATTTCCAGTTTCACCTTTTCCTCTCATTGATTTTACCAACATTTTTTATCGTCATAAAATGAAACCTCAGCATTTTTTAAACGGAGCTATGCTGAAATCTACTGTCAACTTCACAAAACGATTTGTTTTTGTTGGTTTATGTATCCTTGCGTGAAATTTACGCGCCCCTTTCGAAAATAAAAATGTTCAAAATATGCATATACGCTCGTAACTCATATCTCACCGCCAGCCAAACTTGAAAACCGCCGTTATACACACAGACATAAAATACACGTTTTGCGAACGATGAAAATCCTTTGGGAAATGTATTTTTGTTTTTTATCAATTTTCTTGTCTTATAAAAATAAAACATGATTTTTTTTCTGCTCTGCCGCTGTGCTGTGTAGTTGTGTGGTGGAAAAATGAAAAACTATGTATTGTATAAATGAGTTGAATGAGTTGAGTAGAAATGTACTCTGTATTTTCGTGTAGGTATGTACCGAAAAGATGATAGACATCAAGATCGTTTCATTTAAGCTTGTGTATTATGTATATAGAGTCATATACAGATGGGAAGAAGTGTGGATTTAAAACTTCAAACAAACAAAGACGAGAAGAGAAACCAAACGAGAAAAGCCTTTGTTTCGCATTTTATTTTATTTTGAGTGTTCTGTTATGCTTTGTGTCTTAAGATTTTAATTCTTTTTTGTGTATACGACGAGAGAAAATTTATGAATCAATTCAAAACTTTTCCTTCTGTGTATATAGAGGGCTACCTATACTTTACCCCTTATTTCTAGGCCTATTTGTATATGTATATGTGTGTGGAAGAAGAAAAATTCTTGGGGTAGATTTGTGCGCGCTTCTTAATAATTTTCATTTTGTCTTAAGCTAAGTTTTTATATATCTGAATACCAACAGCAATTCTTTTTTTACTATCTCATTGTTTTTGTTTTGTGTTGTTTATGTGACAGTTATACATTATTTAATTTATCATTTGAAGATTTATGTTGGCGTTGAGGAATGGAGGTGAGCGGAAGTGGCGGCTGGGTGTGTAGAAAACAGTTGAGTGGAGAGTGGGAATTTTTTATGGGTATACGAAAATGGATTATTTTTCCTACTTTCTTTCTTGGTTATTACGGTGAAATTGCTTTTGTTGGGGGTGCCAGCTGTAACGTGTTTCGTATACATTTTGACAAAGTAGTAAAGTTGTACGTACATAGCGAAATGGAATCTTTACATTCTTGTGAGTAGGAATGTGATTCTTTTTATGAGTTATGAGATGTTAAGAATCTGTGTGATGTTAATATGTAAGATATTTTTATTTAACTAATTTAATTATGTGTAAATATGAAAACAAGTGTTTCGTGTATATATTTCTTATTTTTAATCAAAATTTTTCTTATACTTTCAGGTACGCATGTGATTCATTTTAAACTTTATTCTAAGTGAATGGGTAAGTAAGAATTTATTATCGCAAATGATACTTGCGGTTGTTGGCAAATAAACCTTTTAAATAAATTACAGTAATTTTGATAACACTGTGTGAATGAATATAACTTCACGCCTAAATGAAATGAAAACATTCAGTCATTTCATGAACCCATGTAAACTTTATTTTTATTGGGGGTTTGTTACGTAATAACCGGCATGATTGTTGTCACTTAATACCTCTTTTAATTGGCTAAGACTTTCTAGTTAAAAAAATCTTTAAAATAATTGTAAAATAGACAGAATTAGAATATTTTGTAATTTATAAATAATTTTTACATGAAGTCTAATTTTCTAATGTATATTTTTATAACCGTTAGGTTTTGCAAAAAAAATACATAATAAGAAAATAAAATTAAAAATTAAAGTGCTACGAGCTGAAACCTCATCATATATGTATGCCAAGATTAATTCCACATATCGGGAAAATTAGGCAAGCTTTAATTGTTTTTCATGATACACAATGGGGGAAAAATTAAAGCCAGTCTTATATTCTTGGACTTTAATACGTAACAAATTGAAGGAAAATGACATGAGTTAACACGCTTTTATCGTGTTGTTGCTTGCTCCAAAACATTTTACACGAGCTTCATTACAGTTTCAAGCGTCACACCTGAAATTTTGAGTATTAAAAATCTTCTCAAATATTCGACACGAACATACATATGTATATATTCTATAATTTGCCACTAGCGCAAAAAATGGTAAATTTGTGAATTAACACGCTGGTAACAAAATTGTAACATTTTTCAAGACCATCATCGATATATCACTTGGTTATATTATATGGGAACGAATGATAGTTCTGCATACTAAGTTGCTTCATTTGTCGCATTTTTCAAAACCACTTTTCAATGATACGCGATATTTACTAGGATGAGTACTAGGGAGCTTCGGTTGATTTGTAGCATTTTTCAGGTTCCGATCATACGTAACACTTTATGATATTTCTAGTTTAAACGAATAACTTGACGCCATTGCCAGATCGGTTGATTTGTAAACTAAAGTACACTAAAAAAATAATCGGTGATATTCATAAAGCTCTCCCACGTTATCTTTTGGAGGTGTTTCACATTTACCGATGTAAAAATAGAAAATTAATTTCACGCAAAAATTTACATGGTTGGTAAGCGGAGCAATTAGGCACAAGAAAACTTAAACAAGTGAGGAGTGGACCGTTAAACGCCGTCTATCCAACGAACAGGAATCTCCCGCGAAATCCTGCGCAGTAATGATAAACACAAGTTTTTATTCAGTGTTCCAGAATTATATTATCCTTCAATTGATATTTAAATAAACCAATGCAGTAGTATACAACCTAAAAAATTTGTCAGGTCTAACGGCTCGATCCACCAAAATGGTATACCAACATTTTTCTATAGTATCGATACTACACAGGCGTCAAGGTAATTCTACTCGAGTAGGTCTTTTTCGAAGAATCCAGAAAACAAAACGCACATTTCTTGCTCAATGCGAGCGATATTTATCAATTTATGTATAGTCTACATTTTTCCCAGTTAACCATTTGCCAGAACCTACTCCAAAAAAAATTTCCCATTTTCATTTTCATATTGACCGTATAATAAATTCTTTAGTTGGCATCTTTATTAATTATTTACTACTTTTT
Source organism: Nephrotoma flavescens (assembly GCA_932526605.1). Classification (NCBI taxonomy): domain Eukaryota; kingdom Metazoa; phylum Arthropoda; class Insecta; order Diptera; family Tipulidae; genus Nephrotoma; species Nephrotoma flavescens. The sequence continues at coordinate 285,196,088 of OW052221.1, read as the reverse complement.
ATAGCATAGTTCTGTCATGATATAGTGTTCCAGAACTAACTTCAAAATTCTTTTATGAATCCCACTTCCACCCACCATATCGAATTTAATTTTAATTGTTAAAAAACCATTCTAGAATTCTACTCTTATCGACACAAAATTTCATTATTATCGGTTAAAAATACCTTGTTAAAGTTAGCCGATAGTTTCCAGCCTAACGATAATGCAGATAGTGCTTTACTATCCCAGCCGATAAAATAAACGATATGATTTTTCGATAAAGCGGTCAATAGATTCTGTATAATCCGCTCCTACGTGCGGCACGCAGTGTGACATGTTTGCTGATTCCGGCTCCTACGTCCCCCGAAGTTCAAATCTAAAGCCCCTCGGCCGTGCCCGTGAGAGTTGCCGAAACCGTTAGCATCTACAATTAGTTCATTTGTCTAGTGCATTTGTCTAGTTAGTGTTTCGGCTGGGAACTTTCGGCTAACTTTAACAGTATGTTAAAAATATCCTAATTGGACATATAATTAACGCAAAACCCGATTCCACATGATGCAACCCATTGAAACAAATTGTGCAAAATGGCGTAACATGACATCACATGGTGGAACATCTGAGAACTCTTTTGATTAAATTTTCTGTTAATCAGTACTCCTTGCAATCGCCTTATGGATCTGGAAAAAGCCACCTCACAAATGTTTATCAAATCTGTTGAGCAGAAACAAATTTTAAAAAAGGGACCCAGCCCCACTGGACGTCCTTGTAAACAAATTTTACTAAAATTAGGACCCATCACAGTCGATTCATAGTACTCGGAAACATGCTTGCAGCAATTTATCATTTAATTTATCAGATAGAAATAACGCTCTCCATCTTGAAATGGTTCGAGTAACAAATAATTTTTTTTATTGATAACAGAAACAATAATTGTTGACATTAACGACGCCATTTTTTAAATTACCTATACATACTTGAGATTATATAATAAAATTACAAAACTAATATAAATTAAACGTTTTGATTGGATGCGCTGCAAAGTATACATTTACCAAATTTTATAGAAAAAGCCCAGTGCGACTATATTTTGAAAATTTAGGAATAATTCAATCCCATGTGTAGTTGAAATGTTTTTCACTGGACTAAATGTTTCCAACATTTTTGATGTGTGAGTTGTCACTCTTGAAGTTTGTAACAATTTTATTTATTACAATTAGTTACTATAATTTCAATAAGGCGGCTAAATCCCTCCAATTATTCCAGCGCCTGTGAAACAAAATGACGCCTGTCATTTCAAACTTGAAGGATTGAAGTTTACCAAAGTAAGATGCCTAATTTGTGTTTAAATTGTATTTTAGTGCAATCAAATTAAATTTAAAATAACTTCAATCCAGTTTCAATTTGGAAAATTGTTTTTCTTAATTTAGTTATGCAGCTCAAAACTGTTTGTTAAGACTTTTAATTCTGGCAATTTGTTTTATTTGCGAAATATTTTATAATGCCTTTAATTCTTAGCTCGACAACTTTAAATTTTTAATTGCTGATAATGCTGGATCCTAATATTACACTTGGATACTTCACTGTATTTTAAATATAGATACTGTTTAGGGTGGTCCGTGCTTCTATGGAACTAAAAAAAATGTTGAGGTACCTAACAGGACACTCCTTAGAAATGTGGAGTTATGCTAAAAACTTAAACAGAGAAAATATTGGGTCGATCGAAGGTGGTTTAGAGGACGCGACTTGAGCACGAAGTCGGATAAAAACGGAATTTTTTTACATTCAAACGAACAGAAAAGTTATTTAAAAAAATTTCTCAACCTAACTATAAATTGTGATGAATGGAGGAATAATTACCTTTGCAAAACATTAACGATATTGAAAATCGTCCGTTTAACAGTTTTATTAATTTTTTTAAGAAAGTGCTACTAAAATTGACAAAATGGCAGCTAATTTACTGTCCACTACAGAAATTATTCTTCTTGGCCATGGTACTTTTTACCCTCAAAAAAGCAAGTGGTCTTTTCTTACAATCACCGTACTGTAAAATTAACTATTCGTGAAAGTGCAGTTCCGACAATTTATTAAGTGTCTATTTTTTGGTCAAAAGCACGAACCCTAGTGAAAATGAACAAACATTCCATTGAAAATTGGAACAATTGCATGATGAGTGAAGAAATCTTCTAAAGAATAAAAATAAACCGTCAAAAGTTTACCGTGAAAGAGAAATTGCCTTTGATCGTAAACTGGATGATATTTTCTATATCGCGCATACCCATGCTTTGTCCATGATGAGCAGTGAAAATGGCAAGCGATTCCTCTTGTCGCAGCGTGAGAAAAGCCGTCAGGGATATTTGGCTGGAGCCAGACAATATGAAATTGAAAAAGAAAAGCGGAAATCGGATCATATGGAGGCAGAAAAAATCATAAACGAAGATATCTTGCAGAAAAACATAAATAAAATCCAATAGACTCAAAAGTATTATTATCGTCATCAAAGAGTGACAGCGAAAGGATGTCTGATAACGACATGAGCTTCGAGAATATTGATTTGCCCATTCTAAGCAGAAGGGGCTCCTAGAGGAAGCAAATGTTTCATTACTCCTAGAACATTATCCGCTTTTGATAAGTGAAAGATTACTGATCGTTGTCGAAAGTATTGGACATTCTATTGATGAACTCGTTTTGAATCGAACAACACTGAAACTTCGTGAAGCAAATAGAGGCTGTTTTCCAAAGCTTGATCGATTGGGAGTAGTTGACGATGTCGTGGTGGCTTGCTTCGAAACAACATATTCAAATACTGGAAGATATATGGCCTCAGAATGATAAATTCAAGAACGAAATAAAGATTATCAGTCAAATTAAAGTCGTAAATGGTATCGCAAATTAACAAGAAATAATATTTGCTACAAGTTGTAAAGAACAAAACACAGAAGTTTTCAACATATACCAAAACATCCTTAATGGGTAGAAGATCATCTGTAATATCATCATCTGTATATCTATAGTTTGTCTTGTTTTTGTATTTTGCAAATTTGCCAATAATTTCAGTATTTGTTCACCAATTTTCGATATCTTTGATGTTTTAGAAAGATAATTATCTCTTCTATTCATCAGCCATTTAGGTTGAGAAAATTTTTTAAATAATTTTTCTGTTCATTAGAAAGTGAAAAATACCAAAAAATACATTTTTTATCGAACTTCGTGTTCAAGTCGCAACCTCTACATCACCTTCGATTGACCCAATATTTTTCCTGTTTAAGTTTTTAGCATAACCTCACATTTCTAGGGGATGTCCCGTTAGATATTGGAACTTTCGAAAATAAGGTCCACCCTAATTGAGGATTACGGTTAGTGCAAATTTGGGTGACCGCTATGGGGAGCATCTTAGAAGAAAGTGAATAATATAATGAAACGAAACCTCCCCTACCGCCATGTCAGTATATCTTAGTCAACTGCCATAGGTACTGGCTGGGATTTAATATACCAATCATTCATCAAGGGGGATGGGAGGGTGCATTTGGTCAAACCTTAAAAACAAATGAAGCGATGGAATGGATAATGCGGAAGAATATCACCAACTATACGCAAATTTTTTGCAAATTTTTTTTGTTTCAGATGCTTTGCTATTCTTCAGTATAGACTGAAGAATAGCAAAGCATCTGAAACAGACAATATATCAGGTGAAATAGTCAAAAGAGACACTATTTAATTTATCTTTAGAATATGTTATCCATCAAATGCTAATGAAATCTGAATTTAAATTCACAACATTGTTTTCCTGAAACAAATACTCTTGTGTTTAGAATTCTCATCTCACCAGATCAACCTTCAATTCAACCAAATGAAAATCGCAATATGGTTACCGCAAGAAGGCAAAAATGTCGATAATTTTTGGCTCTAACCACAGAAGTATGAAATTTCGGTTCAAAATACCGCAAAAATTCAAGGAAAGTTTAACAATTCCCAGGAAAGGTGAGCTGAGAGAATGCAAAATTTGGAATCGGTGTGAAGTTCTTGAACAAAAATTTTTGAACAAAAATTTATGCGACTGTTCTTTGTAAAGTTTTTGGACACAATTTTATTTCTTGGACAAAAATGTATGGAAGTGTGCAATTTTAACAGTGTATTTATTTTATATTAAAATAATTCGAAAAAAACTATAATAAATATTAAAAATATAAAAGAAATTGTTTGACATTAAAAAATCTAAAATGCTCATTATTATAAATTTTTAAGTAAATCACACACAATACTGTATAAAATGATGATCTACGTTCGATACATCCATGGATATGCAGACTCGCTGTAGTGGTAAAATTTTAAAAATTCGATTCAATAGCCTTGGTCATCATATCGAGATAGGGCTTACTGATTTGAATAGCCTAATAAATCCCGTTTCGAACGTATATAGTCACTATGCGAGCCAATCTCTAAGATTGTTGCTATTTGGCTTAGAGTAGTAGAACATTGATGGATATGCAGACTCGCTGTATTGATAAAACTTTAAAAATTCGATACAAGAGCCTTCTTCATCATTTTGAGATGGGGCTAACTGATTTAAATAGCTCAATGTATCCCCTTTTGAACCTGTATAGTCACTATGCGAGCCAACCTCTGAGATTTTTACTATTTGGTTTATCATTTTATACAGTATGGTATATGATTTACTTAAACATTTATAATAATGAGCATTTTAGATTTTTTAATGTCAAACAATTTCTTTTATTTTTTTAATATTTATTATAGTTTTTTTCGAATTATTTTAATATAAAATAAATACACTGTTAAAATTGCACACTTCCATACATTTTTGTCCAAGAAATAAAATTGTGTCCAAAAACTTCACAAAGAACACTCGCATAAATTTTTGTCCAAACACTTTTGTCCAAAAACTTCATATCGGTAAAATTGGAAGAAAACCTCTTGAAAACTCTCCATTTCTGTTCCTCGTAGTATTAGATGGTGTCATGAAACAGTTCGCTACCAACATGCAACATAATGTAAATAAGCTATATTAGAACAGATGAAAACAAAATAAACGAATCAACATAAGTGTTATGCTGTACGGCTGCGAAACCTGGAAGTATAGAAAAAGATGAACAATAAGCTACAAAAGCTTTTGTAGATAAATGTCTTAGCAGAATACTGATGTGCTTCTGGTCTAACAAAATAACAAATGCTGATTCCTTACCGAAATAAGAAAGCACAAATGGAGATAGATTGGTCACACACTGAGAAAGTTACAGAATTACGTAAGAAAAAAATCTCTGAAGTGGAACCCACAGGATAAAAGGAAAGCCGGGCGACCAAGTGTAACGTGAAAATGGTCAATAGCAGCAGTGCATCAAATAGAGTTACATATTCCAGCTTAGTAGACGCCCTGCACTAGTAAATCGGAGATACAAAAAAAATTCTGTGGATTGGCCTCTAGGAATCAGTCGCCTCAAACTTGTTTTTTTTTATTTTTGATATTTTACTTTGGTCTTTTTCCGATTGTAATGATGTTATTGTGATTTTTCCGTATATTGGTCTGTTTTCAGCACTCTTGAATTAAATACCCTAAAATACCCCAAAATTCGTAAATACGAAAAGTTAAGTTGTGAGAATAGAATATAGATATAGGAGAGTGTGAAAGAATCGAATTTCGTACGCTGCGCAATAATTCGCTAGTAGTACACTACATGGTATATTGTTAGACAATATTCCAATGTAAACATACAACATCAGTCGTCGCGACCTGATGAGAAGACTGATTTTTTCAAATCAGTAATCGCATCTGTTCGAAACTGATTGTTGTGATTCTTACACATTTGCCATCTGTAAGTCTAAAATTCAAAAAATACCTTATACTATTTAACTACCTACCTACTTTAGGTTCGCAATAATATTCCAGGCACTTAAATAAATTTTTTCTAAAACTTAAAAGTTTAATTCCAACCAAAGCAATTAAATAAATTATTATTTGTAGGATTTAACAAAACGAGCCGTTATAAAAGAATGTACTGAACCATAACGACTTAAGGAATAAAATGAACAAAAGTTCATTTTTAACAGCAGCAGCCGTATCCTTGAAGAGGAAAGCAAGAACAAATTATAAATTATTACAACTATACAAAATGAAATACGTTATAAAATGGAAAATAAATAAAATTATTTTCCATCATTTCTTTTCAAAATGTAATTATGATTTTTCTTTATTTTCCACTCGAAAATGGCACAAGAAAATAATTTAAAATTATTTTATTTTATTTTTTTTTCTCCAAATATAAAACGAAAAATTATTTATTTTATTATTTTTGTTTCGAAGGAACATAAGAATAAATTTTTAAAGAAAACTATATATTTTCGTTAAGTTCTGTGTTTGTTTTAATCTTCACTTGAAGTTTTATATTTTTCTTATATAAATGAAAATTCATATAAAACAAAATGAAATGCTCTCATGAAATAATTGTAATAAATTTTAACTAGCTGTGAATGCTGTTTCGAGTGTATATATACATAAAGCAAGTAGCCATGTCTCAACGTTGTAAAAATACCAACCCCAATTGATTGTGTATTATGCTATCGTATGTAAACAAACCCTAAGTTGTTTTTTTTATGTTTTTTGAATTTCCTTCGTACACACAATACAAACACGACAACACCATCAGCGACACGGAAAAACATTGTAATATCGTTTACACACCATAAAATGTATGCACATTAAACAAAACAAAAAAAAAAAAATAACAAAAACGAACATTTTCCATTTTCCTACGTTATACTCTTTATACATAAAATATACTACTTGTTGTTTAATCATGTCACTGCTGTTGTTTTACAATTTACATGAAAAACAGTTTACGAAATATATAACAACTACATTATCATACAAGCAATTGAAGGAAAATTTCTCTAACTGTTTTTTGTATAATTGTTTAACTTGAAACAAAAAGAAAAATATAATTCTCATAAAAATTAGAAAATGTATAATATAAAAGTTATATTTGCCCTATATTAAAGTTTCCCAGCTCCGCGTGCGCCCCAATTTCAAAAAGTGTTTCTATCTTGTGAATTTTCCTCTTTCTACAATAAACAGACAAAATATTTTCTACAATAAAAAATCGAAAATATAAAATCCCTAGCGACGGAACACAAAAAAAATGAACATAGCATTTTCTCAAGCGTACCGGGGAAATATAAAATCCAAAAATATTTTCAGATAAAATTTAAATGAAAAATCTTTTTTTTTTTGTTTAGTTGGTAGTGGAAATAGTTTAAAAACCAATTTTTTGTGTGTTAATTTTACCAGAACAATAAAATACGGATCTAATTTGATTGGATGGCAAAGAATTTTCTTTATGTATAAAAAAAATCCTTATACATATTGAAAAATTATGTATATATATTGAAAATGTATATGATTTATTGTTGTTGTTGTTGGCCAATGAATTTTTGAATTGAGACAGGTGTCCAGTGAAAATGGAAAGTTTGGAAGAGTTAATAAAAAAAATCGTTGTCTGATTTTTTTTGTTATTGTTGCATTTTTCATTTGGGTAAAAATTGGAGAAGTTTATTATTTTCCGGAATTTCGTTTATTGTTTGGTGTACATATACATTGTTTTGGGTTTGTATATATTCTGGTGTGTATATATGTTTGTATGGACGATGTGCAAATCATTTCGGAAATAGTTTTAATTGCTGCAAAACAGAAAACTAACTGATGAAGTGTTTTGACAGCGCTCGTTCATTTGAAATATGCTTGGTTAGGGGCACGAAACAATCTAAATTTAATAAGCCAGCAGTTGTTAAGTTTTTAATGACTGCATGATGAAATTTAGAAATTTGTTTAAAGTTTTGGTATTATTTGTCTGATTTGTAATTGAAATAAAACATGAATTAAATTTGAATTCTCTCGTATAATTTTGCTCTTTGTTGAAAACACATCTTCCAAATTGTGCTTTTTAAAATCTGAAGTGCAGTATCCCACAAGAAATATGTTAGGAATTTAGAGGAGAGGGAGGGGGGAATTCGCTTTCCATAAAATAAATTTTAAAAAAAGTTAACTTACTCATGTGTCGAAAATTTACATTGAATTCCTACTTTCATCAAACAACACAAAATTCCTAGTGAAATGAGAAATGACTTAGTTCAATTCAAATTACGCATTTAACAGAACCCACCAATTGCCGATTTTAATTATGAGTTTCATCCTTATCAGATGAGAAATCGCACAGATCCGTTCAAACTGTTAATTTGAGAACCAAACCGAGCCATTTACCGCCATTCAATCTGGTCTTTTTTGTCATACAACCAGAGATTCATTCGAATTGGCTGAGCAAATTGCTTAGTTTAAACTCTTACTCATATTGAAAAGTTTACAGTGAATTGTGTGACAATTTATCAGTGGTTGTTTTTGACATTATACGGAGTTAATTTATTCGAGGATTTGAATGGTGACAGTTGGTCAAGAAATTATTATGAAACACAATTACAATTTATTTGAATACACTTATGATGAATACCAGGCAGTTTTCAGTAGGGTAATTATATCATCAAAGCTAGGGAATTACTGTATGCTAAATAATTTATAATCCTCAAACATCCCCTCAGCGGTATAGAAAGGATTCCTATGTTAGATAAATACGCTCTTGCCTTAAACAATATAATAGAAATGTCTTGAACACAAATAAACCAACATTATAATTTTCCAAACCCGATCGCTGCAAAAACGAAACCCCCAGAAAATAAACAGAAAATATTAATTAAATGAAGTTTCCATTCTAAAATATTTTCTTTTATTTTCCATTGTGACTTCTTAAAAATATGTATTTAATATTTTATATGTTCCGTAAAGTAATTAAAAATACAACAACATTAACAAAGATTGAAAATATTATGAAAATGATATGGAAAAATGTATTCTAAAATTCTTAAAGAAAATTCCGCTTTGTTTTCTTTTACGTAGTAAAATAATGTGTAGCTTTCATGAAAAATTTTGACCTTGCGATTTTTGCAGAGCCGCCCCGGTGGCAAAGTGGTCAGCATGCTTGCTCTAGCGACCGGAGGTCCCGGGTTCGATTCCCGGTGGTGAAAAAAAATTTCACGGCTGGTTTTGGATCAGTAAATTAATCACTCATTATCCGAAATGAAAATTATGATTATGAAACCTCATTTAAGGCGGCCAAATCCCTTGATGGGATATAGTGCCAGAGAAAGAGAGAGAGAGAGGTTTTTGCAGATCTACCCATTCGCTATATCGCCGAAGTCAAAAAATGTTTCTCTACAGAGAAAATAGCACAGGCGGATTGACTGATTGAGATGAAACTTCATTCTTAAGGTTTTCTCATAAATTGGAAGATCCCAATGATTTTTGGCTGAAATAGGCCCACCGGAAGTGGAAGCCTCCATAGGAGTTTTTTTGCTTCAGTAAATATTTTGAAAAGTTTATCATTTACAAGAAAAACGATTAAGAACCTAAAGATTCTAAATTAATTTTGTAACAAGTATCGGCCCAAACCAATTTTTCTGAATTGAAGGGGAAATATTTTGAAAAGTGTATAGCATTTGCGAAAAATCCATTAAAAACAAAAATGTGAGTTTCAAACAAACAAAAATTAAACAAAACAAAATTAGTTCAGATCATTGTTAAATCTCACCGGAAATGACGATTTTTATAAAAAAAAACTAAGCACCTCGCGAGGTGGAAAAGTCCCGAATCGACGTGGTCAATTTTTATAGAAGACACAATAAAATTTTTTTATTATATGGGGCGTACAGCACCAAAAAAACTAATGAAACAACTAGAATGAAAGGTGGAACATTCTAGTTGTTTCATTAGTTTTTTTTAACTTTTAAGTTTTTTATGTTTTGGATGCATGCATGGAAAATAAACATAAAACTAAAGTATGAAAAATAAAAATTTAGAGATTACGCTACTCGCCACAAGTGGCAGCACTATCACAAAAGAGAATAATTGTTGTTATTTTATTACCAACGGAGATTTTTTATTAATTTTGTATCTTTTTTTCACAAAATAAAACGTCCCAGCTGAGTAAAAGATTTTACTAAGAAATAAGATTTTTTTAAGAAACTCGCTATAAATTTAACATTGTTCCGTCTTTTCGCCATTTCATAACGAATTACGATGAAATTTGGTTGGCAGTATTGGTAAATACTGATTCTAAAGTGAGGTTTTGATCAAATTTTACTATCTGTTTATGCTGGACTGAACTGGGCTTTTCATTAAACAATCATGTAACTTGGTTTCTATATAGATGCTGGATTGAAATATAAGTTTTACATAAAAATATGGTATCGGTGCATTCTACACGATTAAATTGATTGTGACCTGGTGTGCGACCTACTTCCAGTTAATAATTGTGAAATTTGCATCGCACAAATGGAAAATTTCGGGCGGCCATATAAGTTTTTTCCATATAAAACTCCTACTTGTAACCAATACTTTGCTTATGTAGCACTCCATGCTAATATTCTAATGTCATTAATTTTTTTGCATCTATAGCAGGGGCTATCTTGACGCTAGTTTTGCGAGTTATATAACGGCCAGAGCCGTTATTTATTTGTGTTCCAGTACTGTCTTTGATGTTTTACAAATTATTAAGTCCGGACGTAATATTTTTTAAAAAAATTCAAAACTGATACCGTGCGGGTCCTATATTCCATAAAGGGATTTGGTTGGCTGCGATATTTCTTCAAATATTGTAGTCTACAACAAGGGGATGAGAGAAACGATAATCTATTGAGTTTAGATCCCGCTCAACATGGTACATCCACCGTGCAGCGGTTCTTCCGTGAGTTATACTTTCCTGAAAGCTTACTCCGTAATTTAGTGAGTGCTACGTATATTTTAGTTACCTTTCCAGATGATGTGCTACCCCGTATGCTCTTGGTACTCGGCATCAATAAATTGGAAAGCTAACTGGCACGATATGACGTTCAAGGCGGATTCATTGTTGTAGCTCGTTGTGTTCGTTCCGTTCGTTATGTTTTTTTTTTTAAACCAATAGGATTTGTCGAAAATGACATTTTTTTCTTCGGTATTTTTTTCATCAAGTTGATCTATCCCCAACTTTTTTACCGACGGAACATGGCAAGAAAGAGACAACATCATATATATAATAGCAAATACAGACACTTTTCAATCTTTTTATTCTGTTATCAAGTACGTTGTTCATTTTGTGTGTTTATGTTTTGTTTACGAATTTTTCAGTATTTTTGTTTTATTGTTAAAATTCTTAATAGTTAAATTCTTAATAATTAAATTCTTAATAAAAATTATATGCGTATCTCAATCGAGAGAAAAAATATATTTTATGAACAAACTTCAAAACTACAAAACGCAAAACTTCAAAAGTCGAAAACTTCGATTTTTCGTCGATAGGTGGAAGCAAAATCGTTCTGTAATTTTTTCATCAACAATGAACTCATTAAAATAAAACTCCAGTAAAAATACCGAACACAACGAACGCAACGAACACAAAGAACTACAACAATGAATCCGCCTTCACACAAACCAAAAAAAAAATTTTTTTGTCTTTTTCCGAAAATTTTGTTATGCCTAGATAGATAGATCACAATCAAAAATTCATCGCTAACTTAATTTTATAGATTAATTTGAAAAGGCAAAGTAAATCTAAACAAAAACTTTTAAACTGATTAAAAAAACACAGTGACAATATTTATATTGTAACACTTTAACATCATCGTCAACCACTCGCAACTAATAGCGACCATTGGTCTTATCAGTGGCACAGATATTAATTTTATAATGCCTAGAGATTATATCTACAGAAACTGAATTTTGCTCTATTACCAACTACGCAAACAAAAAGTGGTCACACACAAAGTGACGGAATGTGTTGCTGTACATATTTGAACGTTAGAGTAAGAGCTTGCCTATAAGATTTTGATAGTTATTTGATTGATGTTTTGTTTCATACTTAATCTTACTATACTCAAATAAGATTTTTACTATTTTTCAAAAATATCTTGTTATTGTTTAGGGAATAAACCGTGCGATTTTGTTCAATCAACCCTCACTTAAACGCTTTTACGTTCTCGTATTGCATGCCTCCCTAAAAAAATATCCACATTTTAACCTGTGTTTAATATTGCGGTTTTCGTTTGCTTGATTTGATGGTCGATCTGGTGAGCTCTGCATCCTAATGGCAGACGTAGGAGTATTTGTTTCTTGAAAACAATATTGCGAATTAAAATTCAGATTTCATTAGCATATCCGAATAGTAGCTGCACTATGCTATGATCACCTTTCCATACTCCTGATGTAATTTTAAAGGCCGCCGAAATTTTATCTTCGCTGTATACCTTGAAATTTAAGGCATCAGTAATCCGCACATACATAAATATCAGATTCTATCATACACGCCGTTTGAAAGTTTTTAAATATACTACAAAATAGGGAAAGTGCTTTTCGTAACAAAAATGTATGAAATCTATATATATTGGTATTCGTGGCTAAGATGTTTGATCTCTCCTTTTTGTAGCAGTCAGATCAGAATCGTCTTTATTCTTCTATAATTTCTTAAGTATTATATGGCCTTGTGTAGGTTTTTATGCATTAGCTAGAACATTCAATCACCACCATTACTTGACATTTCGGTCGATATTGTCAAATCATTTCGGTGTTGATGTCGGATTGGTACAATAGAGAAAGCACACAATAGCCAATTTCGCAACAAATGTTGATCAAATTCAATTTTATTTTGTTATTACAAGCCCAGCTAATCCTAATTTGTAAGGCTGAATGAAACTTGACAATGTCTTAAGTAATATCAGTCATACTTTTCTAACATTAGGAATGAGAGATGGATTGAGATATTTTAATGAATTTTACATTTCCTAAACTATTCAGTAACAAACATTTGGTGAACCCCGCACCCCACTTTAAATGATTAAATAAAAAAGATCAATTCGAGATTCATATAAGGGGCGATGTTCGGACCCAAAAAATCAGTGATATCAAGAAGAAAATGTCAGTTACGAAGAGCAAACACATAGTAAATGAGAAGGGCGAGAAAGTTCCATTACTTAGGCTCGATGACAAAACAATAAATAATTTCTGTATAGTTAGTGTAAGAATCGTCGCATGGTGAAGGTACCGGACCAAATTACGATATACTACCATTACGATATTTAAAATTTCGCCCAAAAATAATTAACAAAGAAACTTTAACACCAGATTTCACTACGCTGCTAGTTTAGATAGAACTTTCTTAAAGTTTCGATTTTTTGTCTGATGATAATCTGACACGGGGTGCTTTTTATGTTCTAGGTCGATGTATTTTTTAATAACTTAAAAAAAATATAATTTTATAATTTATAGGTTATTGATCGATTATATGGTCTTTAACATTATGTATGGAATAAAATGTCGGTGAAGTGGCCGCCTCTGCGGTAGTGGCGCAAAAGTGAGCTCTTTTAGACACATTTTTCATAACATTGTCGCAGATTTCTAGTGTTTTTTCAGCAAATGTTGTCCTTACGCATCGAGGTTGTGGTTGGTTTATATTGTAGAACTTTCCTTTCAAGTACACTCATAAAAAGAAATGGGAGGAGTCAAATAAAGGGATCATGGTGGCCAGTCGATATTACAACATTTTGACATAATCCAATCGGAAAAAACACTTCACAAAAATGCCCTCGTAGGACGAGCTGTGTGTGTGTGTGATGGGGAACCGACCATTGCCTCTAGCATCCTCAAAGATGATTCCGCCGGCGCACCACACAGTTATTCTACGAAGGTGTAATGCTCTTTGGCGTATCAATTGAGGGTTTTCAGAGCCAGCGGCTATTCTGTTTGTCAACAAAGCAGGTCGAAATCTGTTTCTTCACTCTTAATTTTTTTTCGACAAAATTGGTTTTTTGTCAAAAATAAAATGTTTTATGCTGGAAACACATGTGCAGAATTGCGCATGCATCAAAATTAGAAGACACTAGTGTATATGGATTAAAATACATGAATGACGCATGTTATGCAGAATTCCGTACGTCGTCTCTATTTCTAATTTGACTGTGCATCCGACGGTGTTGACAACATGAAAAAAACAAAACTAAAATATTTCTCAAATTTTATGCTACATTGTTAGTTGTTTTTCACTTTTGACATTCAATTTTGTCAAGATGGAGGAGAAAATCATAGGATTTATAAAAAAACACAATTTTTATACGGTAAAAGTTATTTCAATTACAAAAATGTTTACCTGCGTGACAAAAAGTTTAATCAGTTTAATAAAGACAAATTTGTTAACACACAAAAGGTGCGTGGCTTTCGCAAAGCCGAAAAAGATTACAACAACAATTGTATTGTATAAAGCCAAAAATTTTTTAGGTTTTTATGGTGTTATTTAGGCGGTTATTTTTTCTATTTTTTTCGAAGGGTTGTCATCTTGTTGAAAAAAAAAACATTTGGCATTATTGTTATTTGGCAGCAAAATACCGAATTTAATTTGTGCTATTTCATAAAATAAAAAAAATAAAATAAATATTAATAAAATGAAAAATTAAAATACATTAAAAAAATTAAAGCCAAAATTGTTGCTTTCAGACCCAAAAGTTAAGCTATCGGGATTTTCGAAAGCAGCGCAGCTAAAATACACTAAAAAAAATCACATCACTCATAGCTTGCTCTAAACTATGCTCATGTGGTTTACGTGCAGATCTGTATGCGGTGATGCATACGGAAAATTTGCACGTTTCAGCGTTAATAATTTCAACACGTTGTTGCAGCGTTAGATCCTCCATAATAAATTGTTATCGACCACTCCATAAGACTGTCAAATGTGAACTGACAAATATCATCCAAAACAAAATGCCGGCCAAACGAAATCGACCTGGAATATAAAAACACCCTTAAATAAAAATGGCGAATTTTACTACATCCATTCGAATTTAAATGATTAGGTTTAATAGAGACCAAAAGATCTGGAGGAAACAATTTTTCTAATGATAGGATATGTTAGAAATATTATTTGTTGTCTATTTCTTCTTTGAAATTTTTTTGATTTGTCTTCTTTCACTAATTATAATGTTTTTTTCACTTCTGGTAATATGATACACTCGTTCCATTTCCTTAAGTGATTTTTCGTTGCATATGTTGCTTGATCTTGTCTAGCCACAGCTGAGTTCCTTAAGATTCTTTACCACAAGTATTTCTACTCGACCTCTTTCCCATGTGCCATATAAAAATTGTCCAGGGAATCGGATCAATAATACGCTAATTTCGCCAAAGTTAATAAGAAGCGATGAAGTTATCTTGATTATACATTTGCACTCGTCGATAGTGTGGCCATTTTATTTCAGAAATTAATTGCACCAAATATGTGATGATTATTTGTGTAAGGATCCAAGTTGTTTCAATATACATTTAATGGATGAATGTTTGATTTTGCCAATAAATGAGGCTTGCAGCGGCGGTACACCAGAATTGAAGGCTTATTGGCAAGTTCTGGATAATCAAAGTTGGCGAAGCTAATTAAGAAGCCATTGTTATTAATAATACTCATGAGCTCGATATTTAGTGTCAGTAAAGGTTTTCGACAGCTCATAAATTTATTTTATTTTTTATGAAAAGTGGAACGGTAAAGTGGCTTTTTGTTTTTGCGTTTTTTAAATTTTTCCACTTTTTTTTTGTTTTGTTTTTGAAAGAAAGTATTAGTTATTCAGTGGATTTATTGTCCTTTCAAGGTCATTAATACCTTCCGGTCCTAGTGCCGAAGCTTTTACCACTGCACCACTTGTCTGGTAAAAACATTCACTTGTGTTCTAAATAGAAGGTTTTTGTGTTGTGTTTTCACCGACTGGACCAAGTTCCCTAACTTGGGATGTAGAGCCGATTATACATAGATACCTAATAATAATTTAATAATTACTAACTTGTTAGAAAATTAAATATATTTACAATAATTTTAAGCATAAAAAACATAATTTCGACTTGATATACAATTTAAAAACGACTGGCTTTCTAAATAAAAGAAAAATTTCAACCTCAAATTTGTTTGAATTTTTTGATAGTTTGACTTATTATGATCATGTTCTATTTTTGAAGTCTAGGATCTGATCATATTCTATTCTGAAGTCTAGGATAGGAATGAAAATTCAAAATTGTCGCAATGAAATAAAAAAAAATAAATAGGTATGTGTAATATTGAGTTTTACTACTGTAAGATTAGAAACTACCTACATCTGTAGGTAGATTCTAGTAAATAGGAATGGAATCATACAACTTTGCGATTGCGTCTTTCGAAAAATCACTAAAGAAATTTGATTTTTTACAATTTTTTTCGGTTCAAAATACTTAAAATTTAACAAATAACAAAGCACCAGTGTCACGCATCTTACATTTTTTTCTACTCCTTTATTATGCAAAAGGCGTAAGTAACAAAATGTTTTGTTGACTTATATCGTCGGAATGGTACCAATACCTTTCCAATTTTATTGAATGCGGCTTGCTTTGAAATGGCGTAGCGGAAATTTTAGAGAGAAAATTTAAAATTTTGGTGACCACAAATAGTACTGTTTTTGGCAATAAACGTGAAGGGGGCTTTAATTGGGAGATCCTTGCAAAATTTGGTAAAAAAATGTGCACCGCAAGTGGCAGCATCGGTGGTAAGTTAAATGTTTCGCTAAAGAAATTGGGTGTGGTATTTTCGAAATCTATGCACTTTCGTTGTAAAAGAATGTCTGGTGCTGCTGATTTTGCTTTCATACTTTTAGTATACTTTCAGTCTAAAGACACATAATAATCGTAAATAGGGCATTCTTGTTGTTGTTACATATATACAAGAAGTACATAAAGTATGAGAAAATCATTTTTCTTCACACACACAAAAAATCTTATATTTATAAATCCTCCCCGAAAAATAAAACCAACGGGTGGTCAATCAATTTCAATGATGATTATTTTACGAGTAGTATATCTTTTCGGTTCGATTGATATTTTCATGTCTTGATACAACATTTTTTTACTGGGCTGCATGAGGTTACAACCCAAAACGGCGTATATATTTTGATAGGGGCGGGTAGGAGAGAACAAGTCTCTTATCAGAGTAATCATAAAGGAAAATATAACCGAGTACAAGAAAAACAAAAAAAAGGTCAACAATTTTGGGATTCGAATCGAATGGTTTTTTAAGGGACACACAATATAACAACAACATTTCAAAATGATTATTTACCTTAGGGTTTTGTTGTTTTTTATGATTCGGATTAGAGCATACAATGTGTACAATTTTCATGATAAATTTGATGATTGTAGTGTAGAGCATAGACCGCAAAATTACAACCTAACTTGGTCTCCCGTATATTATGTATATACCTTTACCCACCCCAAATGATATGATTTTTCGGTGATTCAATCGATCATGTATAATTTGGTTGAAGGCACACAAGAAAATACATAATTTTCGTTTTTTGATTTAAGAAACTGGAGATTTGTTGTTTTTCTTTAGTTTTATGAAAATTGATCGAAGATGACTTGTATTTTGTTTAATAGTGATGGAAATTGTAATGAAATGACTTTCAATATATTTATGTATGCTTAAAGGATACAGGTGAGATTGCTAGATGCTATTTAGCAGGTGTAAATGAATTGCTGAATTTTCTAAAAGAGATTCTTTTAAATTTAGCCTGAAAGGGTTTACCCCTGATGTTCGTTTTAATAAACGAATGAAATATTTAAATTTTATTCGCATCATTTTTATGAGTGACACTTAAGCAAACAATAAATAAAAATCTCATTTCTTTTATCCAGGAGCAGAACGAAATTAACGATTTAAAATTTACCCATTTAAGATATCGTTATGAACAGGTACAAGACAAATACAACAAATTTCTATATATTCCATTAAGAATGCAAACGCAAAAATATGAATAAAGAATAACGAAAATTATACGTTTTATGCTTGGCACCGTCTCATACATAAACCATACTCCAACAATAAAAAAAATTATGTAGCATATTATACTTATACGTACAATAAAGAAAATCTGAATAGAATCCATCTACCGCCAAACCTCACCATTTTCCCTCCCCAAACCACACCAAACCACTAAAAATGAAATTATTCATTATTTCCTTAATTTTAACTAAAATAAAAAAAATTACCACACCTTTTCGCTGTATATATGGTACCTACCTATATACATACTAAAATATTTAAAACGAACGGTAAAAAAAAAGAAAAATTTGAGAAAACTTTTAAAATATATTCGCAGAAATTTTTGTTGTTTTAATAATACAAACAGCACAAAAAAAATTAAAATTGTTCACATTTCTCTCATTTTAAAATATTTTACCAGTGCGAGTTTTTCATTTTGGTATATATAGTACATGATTTTAAAATAACGGTTTAAAACAAGGTAAAAACTTTTGTGTTTGTTTTATGGATGAAAAGTTTTGCTTTTCATTTTTTTTTGCATGGTTGGTAAATTGTTCTAAATTGCAGTAATTATATAGATTTTTAACGTATTAATTGTCTTTAGACAGATGGGCAGGTATTCGTGGAAGAATGAAGCGTAATCGTATACCTAAAAGTTGGATACCCGATTGAGTTTATTTTTTAAAGAAGCATTTAAGAATATTTTATGTAACATTGTCATTTTAATTTTAATTGTAGTTAGGGGTTGTAATAGTGTATTAGAAGTTTTAGACTCAATAAAGTAAACAAATTGAAATTCTGTTCAATCATTTTGATGAACATTTTAAAGCTGACTCAATCAACCTATTACTGATTTAAAAACTATTGCAGATCCATATCAAATTGGTCACTTCGTTAAATGCTACCTTGTTACCTCGTTGTCTACCACGAGCTAGTACAAAAAAAATATTTCCGTCTAAAAATGATGCTAGGTCCTTATAAGGGAAAGGGAATGTTCCGGATGTGCATGAATCTCAGGATCGTCGGTTCGAGCATGTTTTCCCGATGGGTCAGATCCTACTTCTGCGGTTAAACTTTCCTAGCTCACTAACTTACTTGCTTTTAAGGATCAATTTTCTGTCTGGCCTGCAGTAGTGCGATTTTGAGGTAGCCTGGGTCTCTCTCTCTCTCTTTCTTATTATTGTGGTCTGACGTCTATATGTCATCTTCTTTTGGTTTTTTTTAAATATTTGCTATTGATAATTTAATCAACTCTTACTTGAAGTTGAACTGTGATCTTCCTGTGGCAGACTTTTGTTTCACTCTTAATAACTTCAACAATAATATAGATATTGATGCGATTGAAAAACTAGAATTTTCAGGAAAAACATTTCTTCAATTTTTAGTAAATTTCACAGGGTATTATGATTTTGCGCCACAAAAACATTATTTTTTGTAACACCCGATTAGAAGGTAGAACGTCAAGACACTCGTTAATTTACCAATATTCTCAAGCATCTCTCCTTCAAAATGCAAAAAGAAACTTTACGTAAGTTTCGAGTAATGCGGTAATTTTGCACGCCAGTGTATTTTTTTGTATTATAAATAAAAGAGTTTGCATTGCTCCTAGCATTCTCAAAGACCTGCAAAATCCCACAACAACAGGTTGATCTCTAATATTTCCTAGTTTTATTGTTCGATATATCATTATCGATGGTTGATGACCACCTGGTTCATAAATGCTCAATCAGTTGTTACATTTACCGCCAACGTTTATTTTATGCTATTCAGCAGTTAAGTTGGGTTCAGGAATAGCATTAAGTGGTTGTCCAATCAGAAAATGATCAGATGTAAGAGCTTAGATATCGTTTGGAACCGATGCTAATGATGTTGTAGGTCTGGAATTTAAAATTGGTTCGATTTTTGTGGTCCAAGTTGCACATCCGAAAGCATTCAAATTGCACAAGACGAATAATCGTTGTTAATTCGTCTTTGAAGGCGGTACATGTTAGAGGATCCAACAATTTTTTTAGCGAATATTGTTCACAAATTTAGTATATGCCATAACTAGATAGTTTTAACATATTTCATATTCATGAACTAACTGTTTACTCTTGGATTAGTAGGTATAATAGTCGTAGCCGTTTAGTATTTGCGGTGTTCTGGTGCGATGCTGCTTGATATCTTCAGCGGTATTTTATTTCAAAACTTAACAAAAAATTAACGTTAATCCAGTATTATTTTAATTTTTTGGTAAAAATATTTCATTTTTAAAAACATATATTTAAAAAAAAAGAAAGTTGAAAGTTTCAAAATTCAAACAGGTTCTTTTTTTTGTTTATGTGGCACCTGCTGTAGAAAAAACTCGTTCAGTGGCAGTTGGCGTTCGCCTAATCGTTATTAGCGCGTTGAATAACAGACCCGATATGTTTGATCGTTTTTTAAAGGAAACTAGTTTACGAAACTGTATTTAAAGCCGCTGTATATCGATTTCTTTATTTGCCGTTGAGTTTGATTGGTGCGTTATTCTGGTAATGGTATTCTGGAGTTCTTTCTGCAGTTCATTCATTGCCGTTGGTGGTGTTTTACTCTCTTTATACCAGAAACCAAAATATCTGAATCTAAATCCCCCGATAAACTCAAAATATTGGTGTTTTCCCCGACAAGTTCAAAATGTTGGTGTTTTTGCCGTCATTCATCCCTTCGTTCATTCATTCGTTTCGTTAATTCAAAGAGAAACGTTTTACTTATTTCTGATTCCATTTCAGAAAGTTTATTAAATACAAATTTATTGACGCTTTCTGCTGTGATGAGAGTCGCACTATTTTTGCTGAGTTCCATAACAGCAGCTTCTATCGGCATGATAACTTCTAGTATGTTTTGAAATACCAATATTTCACATTTAAATCAATTCGGTTACTTTCAAAAATCGCCTAAGCATAATACTCAACGAATTCCAGCATGTTTGTATGTCCAATTTAAGCCAAATTTTGTCCCACATTTTTGTGAAACGGTTCGTTGCAAAATTGAGTGTGTTGCAGGAGATACCTTAAACATCCTGATAATATAGTTCTTACTCTTTTAATAATTTCATCAAAATTACCGATCGCATCCATAGGCAAAAGCAGCTCACTTTCATTGTCTTCGTCAAAATCTAAATTAACATTATATTCCATAGCTTCTTCGTCAGGTTCGTCTTCTTCGATATCTTCATCGACGAAACTAATATTATTATCATTGACTCAGCCGTTTCACATAGATTTCTGTCGTGATGTTTTTTTATAAAAACAACTAGTTACAGCCAAATGTAATGCGTGATTATGGCAATGCTAATTAATCGCATCTAAGTTATCTCCATATTTTTTCATGACGAAAGCCCCGTCATGAGTTGATACAATTCTGTCACTTTTTACATTAATACCGAATTCTGCGAACTTACTTTCTACTAAAAGGATTTCTTCAGCATTCCGCTTTCATTCGATTTCCGATTTAAAAAGCACGAAGTTCGCAACGTTCAGCTTCGAAGAAGCTGTTGATAAGTTTTGACGCCGTCGAAAGACTTTTGGGCATTTTATAAAACTTTTCCAGATTTATTTATATATGTTGTATGACTGCAAATGATTATTTAGTGCGGAAGTTGCTGATCCCTTACACCCTATCATTTTTGGACAACTTTTACAGCCAGCTTCATTAGTTGACCCCTTTTTAAATGATATTTCCAAATCTCTCAGATTTTTGTCATGGCTGAAATCGAATAAATTAGACCGTCGGGTTCAATTAAACCACTCGGAACAATACCTCCAGATTGTCGTGTAATGAGGGGTTGATTTAGGTCCATTAAATCTGCAGATCGTTTGTCAGTAACTATGGTAGTTCATAGGAGAGCCTCGTTCCAATCCCATTTCAGCTGCCACAACTTCAGCATGACGATTTTACCCAACACCAGTACAGACGATATTAGTCCAAGAAGATCAAATAGTCATGCAATTTCTTAAATGAGAATCCAGTTTATAAATTTGGTTTGGATTAGATGCGGTACTTACGAAATGGAAATATGTCTCTTTTTGGCCGAAGTGTAATAATTGTTCACGATACACTAGCGGTGATAAATGATATCTCTATCGTTGACCTCCATGCGTGGAGGCAGATCTTTGATTTTCACTTGCTTCAGCAGTTTGGCTTCTGTTAACGAGTTGCAACCAGTTAACGTGTCATCGACATACATATCATGCTGAATTGCATCGCAGGCAGCATGATGGGTCTCTTGGTTATCCATTGCATATTTTACTAGACCGCGTGTAGAAAGAAAGGTTGATTATTTCAACAGTATATAAGCTGGTACTTGAGCACATACTGGCACATACCTGGCGATACATGTTCGAACCGTTGGTGGAGAAGGCGTTTTTATGTGACCCGAAACAACCACGATAAATGAAAGTCTAACCGAAAAAGAGACAACGTCATTTCGTTAAAATGTTTTTCAGACGAATGTTCTATCATGGCACCAAATACCTTGGAGCCTCCGTAATTGCTGCAAGTTTCCAAAACTTTTTAATTTCATCATCAATAACAGAGCAGATTAAAAGAAATAATTGACGTTGGGATGATGATGATGGATTTTATGAAATGATCCTACCAAGAACAGTATTTTGAATATGAGGTAAGTTATTGCCAAATTTAACTTGACCGGCCTTCAACAACTCGAAATATAGGTCGGCTCCAAACTACATATCGATTTTTTGAGCCGTGATGAAATTATAACATACACCTCATATTTTTAATCGCAGTTGGTATATTTTTATCACGATATTTAAACTTCCATTGGCAAGATTTCGTAAACACTGTAATTGAAAATTGTAGTGATAGTTAAAATAGTAAAACTGTACACTGTCATGGTCGATAAAAATGTTCCATCGAGATAAATAACTCTATTTGATAAGAGATGGCGCGCAAAGCAAATATTTTTTAAAATTAGTAGTAACTGTTCCATTTTCAATAGAGATATCTCTAGCTAGTTAAAGATTTTAAATATATTTTAAAGTGGTAATTTAAAAACTTGTTGTAAAAGTTAAAATTAATTTTAAGTATCTATTCAAGAATTTTCACGTAGTTTAATAGTTTAGGTCAGCGTATGAGTCGATCCATATATGTACTAACAAATAATTAATGTTTAAGTATCTAATTATAAGCTCTTTATAAGAAAATAACGAGAAAAATCATCTCAGATATGTCACAAACGATTAATCTCAGACTTGCCACAAACAAAAATTAACCCCATTTGCTAATAAATTAGAATAAAATAAATAATAATTAAAATAAGTGACCCCGTGAGCAACTTATTTGGTTAAGTAATCTAGTACACTACTTGTAGCGTATTCGTATATAAAATTAAAAATTTTAGGCAACTATTTATTTCTAATTTCCAAACAATTATACATCAAAAGGATTATAGAAAATTAGAAATGATTGATAACGTGGGATTATAAAAAAAGTTAAAATTGTATAAAGATTTTTGATTCTACTGTTTGTCCCATTTTCCCTCCATTCAATGGACGTCGGACGAGGTTGTTAATAATTTTATTTAGACAAAATTTCTGCTGATTCTGAAGATTTGTCCTTGTTATGAAGAAACAGTTTTAATACAAGATAAAGTTAAGCATGCCATCTGCAAAATTACAAACATTATTGGTAAAAAAAGTTATAATTAATTTTACAGATACACTTATTAGATATGTATTGAAAGTAAGAAACCATTAATTTAGCCGATATCCTTTTAAAAGTTGTAGATATACTACGACGGTAATATACGACGGTAGTATAGATACTACGACGGTAAATATGATTAATTACAAATTTTAATAAAAGATTTTTCCAGAAAATAGATTTTTTACGAATGCCACCATTCCTATTAATCAAATGAAAAAAAAAAAATCTTTTAGTAAAACCCTATACAGAATATTAATTAAATACCGGATGCCTATTGTTTCTCAATTTAAGCTCCATCCCAAACCCAGTGTGAAACAAAAAGCTATCAATTCAAGTTTACTAACTTCCAAATAGCCCGACCCGTAATATAATGGTGTACATTCCGAACAACAAAAAACCGGTTAATGGTAATGTCACTTGAAATAAAAATTTCATGCTCGACTTCTCGAACAACCGACACTGACACAATAACAAAAAAATAAAAAAATTGCAAAAACCACACAATACAAAAAACAAACTGAATACAATTCAATTCTACATATTTTCCCAACCCCAACTCTTTGAAATAAAAAAAAAATAATATTATCACGTCCATTTTCATTTTACAAAAAAAAAAAAATGTATGGAAATTTTCATTTTTCACGTGTACCGGTCGCCCCATTTCCAAATTCATAAAATTCCATAGTACCGCCTATGCCCAGCATCACATTTTACCAATTTACCCTTTCAGCTCACAAGAAAATAAAAATTTCGACTGGAATATTATCGTTTTCTTGCATACAATTTAGAACAACCACATACCACCAGCCAACAACAACAAAAATATATACAATACAACAATAACATTGACGACGGTGAAAATTTATAAATTTTAAATATTAAAATTAAGTCAAGTTGAGATGCCTGGTTACGTTACACAATGGTGCTGGTTGGGAAAATATAGGTTAAGTTTTTTTTACTTTATTTCCTTTTTATTTATTTTTGTTTCAATTTTGATGTGATCTCAGGGAGTTTGAATGAATAATGGGATATTTGTTGTTGTTGTTGTTGTTTTGCTGACTATACACACTACACGACACCAATAAACACTTAATTGTATTTATGAGGGTGTCGTATGCGAATATACATTGGATAGAGATTAATAATTAAAATTAAATCCGAATCCAACATCATACACAAACCAGCATCTGTGAATTGACACAGTTAATAAAATAAAATGAAAACTGCTCGATGGTATAATAACAATAAAACTATAATTAATTTTCCTTTGGTTTTTCTTTCTCTATGTTTATAGCACTGATTGTAGTAAATCAAAGCAATGCTCAGATATTTATAGATTACATTATACAGTGCAATAAAATTATTAAATCATCACACCGCAGTGATCACAAAATGGTTGGCATGTGTGACATGCCCTATGGTGTGAGTGCTAGTTTTTTATGGTTGACCGGAACACCACCAACAACATTCAAATGGAGGGTGAACAATTTAATGGTTATTTGTCTTGTAATAATCGTAAAATCAAATGCCTACTATTAACCGTAAACTACAATTATTTGTGGTTTATGGGATAATGGACGTTTAGGGTGTTCTAATAATATAAGAGCTTTTATATACAAACACCAAAACTAACATAAAAATATTTCGGTGGCATGGGCTGGTGTATCAAAATCACCCAATTAGAAACCAAATAAATAATTTGCTAACTTTTTGTTAAGTCCCATAACAAAAAATCGTATATACCGTAAGGAAAAAACCCTTGGAATTTTTCTAAAATGTATGAAATAAATTTTAGTTTTATTCCAAATTTACAAAACCAAATGGTGGAAAATCAATTTTTCCAAGGAATAAAAAACTTGATTCAAAAATATAAAATCAAAATTATAAAAATTCACATCAATGTAAATTAGCACAAGCAAGATGTAATAAATTATAACAGTGTGTGTTTTGGTAAAGAAGCAAGCGCGCGGTTTTAGATGTGGTTTGAATTTTTGTACGCTTTTCATAATTTTTTTGTTATGGTTCTGGTGTTGTGGGTTTTCTTCTCATCATACACAATAAAATACCTCGTACATTAAAAAAAAAAAAATCTGTCGTTTTTCATCTTAAACGAAATGAAGAAGAAAATTATTAAATTTAATGATGAAAATTATCTTATATTTTTTATGTTATATTTTCATTCAAGTTTTTTGTTGGTGGTATTTTCTGTTTTTTTTTTTTTTTTAATTTTGGGTTTTCTCGTTAGCATGAAGATTAGATTAAGATAGATGATTATGCGAGGCAGTTGGTTGGTTGGCAGAATATAAGAAAATGTATAAGATGAATGTTACAGAAAACAGCTCGTACCGATGAGGTATGAGAAGTTGAATACCGTAGTTTTTGTTCGGTGTTTTTGAGTGATGGTTTTCATATAGAACGAATAATGCCTCCGGGATGAGAATTAGTGGTGGTACGTCAATTTACATAAATTAGCAATGGCACTATGGCGGTGGTGAACTTTAATTTCAGGTCGTAATTTATTTTAATTTTTTGTTATTTTTATTTTGTAGCTGTGTAAGATTTATTTCGAGTTTTGATCCAATTGAGATGCCTTATTCCCACAAGGGAAATTCAATTTATAATCTTTTTTGTATACCCGTTTATCAAAATTTTATGTTATGTTCGAGACTATGTCTAGATTCACTAGACGGACATAAGAGTTCATAGCTCCATAAGCAAGTTATAATTAAAGGAAAATGGTTCTTCAATCTTAACACCATCTTGGTACTGCTTCACTAATAATGGTCAGAGTTATATATTTTGTAATTGACTAATTGAACTGATGGTTAATTTCTAAGCAGCTGTTAATAAAAAAAAATCCGTCAGGTATACGGTTAAACGTTAACTTCTGGTACATTCCGAACAACAAAGATCTGGTTAATGGTAATGTCACACGGAATAAAAATTGCATGCTCGACTTCTCGAACAACCGTCACTGACACAATGACTGGAATGTCTAGTACATTTGTTTAAAAAGTTCTCAATTTTCAATTTAGATTATTTAGTTTTTCTGTGTTAAGCGGCCTCACACCGTTTAAAACGATACATCCGTGTCTAGTACATATTAAATTAAATCCTGGCTGGTTTCAGATCATTTTTTCTTATTATTTGGTTTCTATTGCACTTTTTAATTCACTAGTGAGAGGGATGGAGAGGGCAGCAGCTATTAAAATAAAAAATAAAGGAAAACGATGTTAACCCCATTTTTGAAAGACGTCTTGTACAGGTAATGGAAATCTACAGTATTTGATCGCTCGACGCATAAATATTAAATAATCTTAATTGGTGAAAATGAGGCATTTTTTCAAGTATCTTCATCGTTTTTTTAATAATTATGAGGCTGTTTATTATTCGCGAAGTCCATGATTGACGCATCACCATAATATTATGAACATATCTACAATAAATTGGATCGTTTTTAACAATAAGTCAGAAAATAAGTCTTCAAGAAAAAATTTTGTGGCGCAGTACTGTTAACGAAATTACTGAGACAAGTTTCAGAGGCCATGGAAATCCCGAACGTTAAAATGCAAGCTTGGACTGACCCCCAATTATTTTTGGCCTGACTGCAAGACACCCTACGTAGCTAATAGAACATCGCAGATTCATGCTATCCTCAGCCATAAATATAAAATCAAAGGAAAATCCCGCTGATTGTGCAACTCGTGGTGTAGATCTTGACAAGCTGGGTGATAATAAATTATGATGGTCAAACTCAGATTGACTTAGGAGTAGTATCGAGCCTTCATCGTGTAACAAAATAATAGGACACATTTAGAAATAAAATGGCAAGATAAGCAGCATAAGCACAACTACAACAAAACCGAAAATATTAGAAAGGTTTTCACCTCTGAAAAAAACAATTCGAGTACTCGTATATATTTGGCAGTTCTATTGGAATTACCACCATAAAGATGAAAAACGGAAAGAGGCTCTAACAGTTAAAGAGTTAGAGGAAGCTAAAATTAAGATTATTTTAAAGATGGCTCAAGCTTAATTAAAGGAAAGGAGATCAATGGGCCAAGAGTAAGATTTTCTCTTTACATCCATTTCTGAAGAAGAACAGAGTTCTTAAAATTGGAGGACGATTGCAATATTCAATTTTGAAGTATAAAGAGACCTAAGGGTCATCTCGATTAGGCAATTATTTTCCAAAGCAACGTGTGAAACCCTTGTTGGAATATTATTTTAGTCATACTAATAAATTTGCCTTAAAACATGTACACTTACACCTTAATTCTGGCGCATTGTTCCTGACTCAAAAGTGGGTCGCATCATAATTTTGGTATTTCGTTTTAGTTGTAATTGATATTAAAAAATGTTATGAAAAACATACAAATTTTGTGAGTTTATTATACTTGAGATTTCAGTGAATGCTTTACCTGGGCGGAGTTACATCCTCCAAGGAGATAAGAATTAACTACGTTTAAACAAACAGATTTGCTAAAATACGTTACATTTATTTTGTTGTATTTCATCAGTTGAGATTGGTTAAGGGCCTGGAATTGGTCTGGAATCATAAATGTAATGTGGTGGATAACACAGATAACGTACTGTCTCCGCAAGATGTTGTCCTCCCCGGCATAACTTGAAAAGGGCGGACTACCTGAAACTATTTAAATCGCTTGGACTTGATTTTATTATTGGATGTGACTTTATTGCGAAAAACACCTATTGAGGATCTAGACTTACGACGTCAAAAGGGAAAGAATGGCTTCAAGCAGGGCAGACATCAAAATGTGAATTTTATTCTGGTGGGTTCCACATACTAACACAGTGACGGAACGAAAACACCTGACCTTATAGATTTTTATATAGCAAGTATAACAGAGAACTATACATTCACATTGAAGACAGTAATTCTCTAGTATCGGATCATTCCCCGGTTATCATGACAGACAGTGAAATGGTAATCAAAAGGTAGAGTGCACCAAGATTTACAAATTCAAAAAGAAACTGGGTTCTCTTTTGTGAAGTAATGGAGGAAAAAATCAATCTTCAGGTACCGATAAGAAATTCTCACCAGTTGGACAACTCAAGAAGAGAAAACCGACGGGCACGTAAAACCTGGCAAATAACTAGAAGACCGGAGAACAAAACAATTCTTAACAATTTAGGTAACAGATATCTAGCTAGCCTAACCAAAGAAAAAAATCTGATTATTCACTGAGGAAGGTGACGAACCTAGGCAAGTGGTTCTAAAGAAGAGGCTGATCTGTTTGCGGAGTATCTCGAGGATATCTTCCAACCACCACCAAGACAAACGGCCAATGAAAATTTAATGTCAATCCACAAGCTACATGATTTTGATATACGCCCAGTAACTCTCAAAAAATTAAAAGAAGAAGTAAAAAGCAACATGAATGTTAAAAAAGCCCCAGGGTATGTTTTTTACTATTATAAATGCAAGTTTTCGGTTAAAATATGTCACGTATGGCAATGGAAAGTAGCAGAAGTAATCATGATAGCAAAACCTGATAAGCCATCTAACGATAAAAATCATACAGACCAAATTGCTGCCAATTATGTCGAAACTCTTTGAAAAATTATTACTAAAAAGACTTAAACACATCAACAGATTTGAATGTTTTAGTATCCGAAGGTTGTTGTAACTAACAACCTAATTCTATTTAAACTTGAGAAATACAAATGTTTAGATCAATCAATTATAATTTGAAAAACAATATTGTTAACCTTGCTTCAAATTAACATAAAGTAAGGTGGGGATGCCACTATGGCCATTTGATATGTCATAATGCTGGTCAACTTCGGCCTAATTATGTAGAAATTCTTAAGGGGATACAGGGGTGTAATTTATCAAAATTTCGCTAATTCAATAAATCGAAAATGCAAATGGGCTGTCGTTTAACCTAGAACGATGCCTTAAAATAAAATATTGAAAAATATTAAAAATATTTAAATATTTTTATTTTATTAAACTTCGGTTTAACTGTGGAGACATATTGAATTAATCGCGTTTGCTAAACGAAATTAACCGTTTAACGAAATTCTGATGGATATGCGGAGGTGCAATTTGACAAAATTTCCATAGTTCAATTTCTGAAAAATTCATTGAATGGCCCGGCGCTCATGTTTAACCTAAATTCGAGTTGATGCTACTATGGCAATTTGATAGGCCGTAATGCCTGTTAACAACAGTCCAATTTTAATGAAATTCAGATGGGAATACGGCATTATAACATATCATAGATATAACATATCATAAGCTTAAACTTTTATTTTAATATCAACTTAAAAAAATAAATAAAATGAAGGAAAAAATAATTTTTTTTATATATCGGCTAGTAACATTCGGCTGAAATATATTGATCAACATTATTGAATTTTATTTTCGGCTATCAAACCAAAGACACAATCTGCATTATCATTTTTTTATTTTCGGCTGGCAACTTTCGGCTAACTTTACCAAGGCCGTAGGTAGTGCCTCTGAGCTTACAATTCACAGCAAGCTGCTTCAATATCGGCAAATCCCGAAGCCGATATGGACCTACGGTATTCAACTCTGGGGATACACTAAGCAAACAAACGCCAAAATGCTTCAGCCGTTTCAAAACAAGGTTCTACGTAGCGTCCTAAATGCTCCGTGGTACACAAGAAATGAAGTCCTTCACAGGGACTTACAGATGGAATACATCAAAGATGAAATTAAAAAGCATGCCGCCAAACACGAATTAAGGTTGCAGGAACACGGAAACCGCTATATTTGCCACATGATAGATACCCCTGTCGTTGAAAGAAGACTAAAAAACTTACCGAATTAAAATTTGTATTTTAAAACGGTTGTGAAGTTCGTCCTAAAAAAAATCCCGTGTACATATACAAATCCAATAAGAAAGTTTTAATGCAGAACATGTATTAGTAATTACACTGTTAAACTAAAATTTTTCCGAAATAACTATATTATAATAGAAAGAGACGAAACTAGGCACCATATTTTTTTCATATTCGTTTTATTTTGCAAAGTTGGTAGCAAGAGAAAGAGTAAAAAATTATCTTGAGAAAACAAAATAAAACACATTGTGATTTAATTGAGTTCAATAAATTAGTTTAAAACTATATACAATTTAAACATTATGTTTAAACTAAACATTATTTACTATATAGATATTTTTAAAAAATTAACTAAAAATGAAATATGAAAAATAAAATAAAATGAATTCTTGTAAGAATACAAAGTATAACTCAGAACAGGAGCTGAAGTGTGTGGATTTCATTGATATAAATATTTTAGAAAATAAATCGTAGTCTTCTAGTCTAATCTAGCCTTATGGTTAACAATCAAGCTTCCTTTCCAAACGAAAAGTAGTGATATTATTTTCCATCTCGTAATTCAAATCGAGTTTTATGGTTTGAATAGTTTTAATTTAGATAAATTCTGGATATCGTAGAATTTGTCAGAAAATTTCACTATGTCCAAATGTTGGCTTTAGGTTAGCACAATCAAATAAATCCAGGGCCATTTCCATCTATGGGATAGCTATCATTTTAGATTTGCGAGAGCGAAAAATGTGTCATCCCCTAGATATGGAAATGGTTCTGAATTTATTTCATTGTGTCAACCTCAAGCTAACATTTGGACCAATTGAATTTTTTGAACAAACTACGATATCCAGAATTTATCTAAACAAATTTTATTCAACCCAATAAAAGCTGTATTTCATTGGGAAATAACATAATCTAGGCCAGTTTTGAATTTAGCTTTGCTTGCTTATGAATTTATCGTACCAAAAAGAAATTATTCATCGTAGTTGGCTGTTTTCTCTGGTAGTAGTTGTAACTTGAATTCGATTTAGGGGTATATCCTCTATCCGGTCGCAAGTTAATTATTGGGTCTATTTTTTAATTAAACCCGAGCAAGCAGGCTTGCCCTGGGTATTATACACCGAGCACAGGTTGTGCAGTGCCAAATGAACCAGTGTGCATAGAGTAATAACTTGTTTTTTACTTTGCATGCTCTTCGTACACTGGCATTAATTTCAGAGTAAAATTTGAAGAACCGAGTATGCCCGGTGTAAGCACAGTTCACA
The DNA here is from genome assembly GCA_932526605.1 of Nephrotoma flavescens. Taxonomy (NCBI): domain Eukaryota; kingdom Metazoa; phylum Arthropoda; class Insecta; order Diptera; family Tipulidae; genus Nephrotoma; species Nephrotoma flavescens. Next base: position 285,164,434 of record OW052221.1, on the reverse strand, counting down.
AATAAAAACACAGTGTGCAGGGTAAAATTACTCAGGTTGAATAAAAAAACACAGAGTATTTTTTGATAGCGCACTGCTTGCTCGGGTTTAATTAAAAAATAGGCCCATTTGCGATCAGAAATATGGTTACTAGATTTATTTTGCCATGTTAGTTGACACATTTTTTTTTAAATGTAAATTTGTTTTGCGATTGTAAAGTAGAAATCGACGAAAAGGCTGCTACGCCTTTTCCGAGGTCGCAGTCTTTTTATATATTTCTACTTAACAATCGCAAAACAAATTTAAATTTGAAAAAAATTTGTCAATTGGCATGGTAAAATGAATCTAGTAACCATATTTCTGATCGCAAAAAATTAACTTGCGACTGAATGGAGGATATACCCCTTATTTAAATTATTTTTTTTTAAATTTACATAAATTCAACGCGAATTTAGTTACTACTGACAAAAAGGCCGACTATGATGAATAATTATTTTTTGCTATGGGGATTCTATAAACAAACACAGCTAAGTTCAAAACTGGCCTCGATTACTTTGTCTCCCAATGAAACACAGCTGAAAACGTCTTCATTTTCCACAACTAAGGCTATTATTTTTACATTTTTCCGACAAAGTTTACGATATCCAGAATTTATTTGGACAAGAATTAAACAAACTAATAAAATTGACTTAATTTAGCAGAACTAAAAAGGTTCATTTCGTTGTGTTACCTTAAAGGCATTTTCGGACAAACTCCACCATTTTAGTAATATATTTAAACTAAAACGACTCATACTTAACGAATTGACTTAATTTACCTGAACAAATTTCATAAGTATCCCGTTTTTTGGATGTCCTTTACTTCACTTGATTGTCTTCTCTGTCTCGCTATCCTCTTATCGTGTAATTTCCACATGGTTTTGTAAACAAATTTTGTATACCCGGCATTTAGATATATATATATTGAAATGTTATCTTCTGTAAAACTACTTACAAACGAGGTAAAATGGAAATAATTTTCCGGGATATGTATTATGAAGAATGTAAAATAATTTTTTTGAGTTTATTTTCTAGTTTTCACTCAAAATTCTTATAAGATTTTTTTTTACAATGTTTTTACTAATACATGTTTATTTTTGTTATTTGGGACATGCTTCACTGCCATATTTTAAATAGGTTTAATTAATTATGGGACTAACCATTGAGTTTCACTCCAACAAATCAGAATTGTTTACGAAATGTAAAATTGGATTCAATTTCCTACAAACAACCGGAGTTCTTCCTTCGGAGTATTCGTTTAGTTTCGTGGAATTGTCGTTTTCGATGAACTGGCTTTTTCGGTCAATTGTCGTTATCGATTAATTGTCGATTTTAATAAATTTTCGTTTTCTTTTATATTGTTTTCGGTGAAATATCATTTTCGGTGTATTGTTTTCACTTTATTCTGATTTTCAGTGAATTATCGTTTTCGGTGAATTCACTTTTTTGGCCAATTGTCATTTTCGATCATCGCCGTTTTCGCTGCTTTGTTTCTTGCATTGTCGTTTTCGTTGAATTGTCGTTTTCGCTGAGTTGTCGATTAGCAGACGTTATTGGTCAATCAATTATCGTTTTAAGCAAAATGCTTTTCGGCTAATTATCGTTGTTAGTTAATTGTAGTTTTACCGTAATAATAGGGTTCAAGTTGTCATAATAGTGATTTTAGAAGTTTTGATACTTTTCAATTTTAAGGCTGTTTGAGTGTTAAATAATAAATTTCTTAAATCTGCAACTTTTGTAAGAATATTGGATAGGTAAAGTATTGAACAGAAATTTTTGCAATGACATCAATGCGGAATAATTTTAGGATACATTGAATTGAATCTCATCAAAATGATTTCGTATAATACATTTTTGTTACATTTATCACGGTACATTTATTCTGAAAGAATGAATGAGAGATGAATAACTACAATCTGTGGATTTTATGACCTCGTCCTAGTATGCCAACATACTAAATTTAATGTAAATTCTAACCATACTTTGGCATAGGTCCACAAAATGTATCTCGATATTATTTAGAAACATATTACAAAGTTACAATGTTTCAGAACAAACGCTTTCGATTTTAAATTTTTAACAAATTTTTTTAAATCGTCAGAAGCTGCGGCTGCAGGATGACCTATTATTGCTAAGCGTCCGCAGCTGGTTTATAAACTTATAAATGTCGGCCAAGAAATGGAAAGCCCAGTAGCATGATCACTTCAATAATTTATAGGTTATCAGCATAGAAAACAAATCCAAACCACTTTTCCTCAATAGTATTCAGGCGTAGTATCAGTAGCATTCTATTCAACAGTACTAATAATTTGGTAACATAAAATAAACTTTTCCTAATTTCGTAATGTGTAAACAATTAACATTACAAATACATAATGTGATTTGTGTACATGAATATCTTGTACATAAACATATAATTGATATCAATAAATTCAAGCTGAATTCATTTAAATCGGTATCACATGACTTTTATAACTGTACAACAGAAAACAGAAATTTCATGATTTTCCCACAACTATAAAACAGTTAGTATCTCTAGTCTATATTCATATAAAGTAAACAAATACAGACAGAAGTATTTCATTCATCACCAAATGTATTACCCAGTACCAGAATGTCGCCCGGTGACCATCCCACCACCTAATAAAAAGGGGTAAAAACCACACACTCGATACAAAAAAAAAATGTTTTGTACGACACACAGTAGTTGCCAGTTGCCATGACACAACATATGAGTTTATCAGTGAAGAACATATAGGATATCAAAAGCGTACAAAAACAAAAACACTAAACATACATAAAAAAGCTCAACATTGATTTTATTACATTTTGTCGTATACACATTTGATGTTTTACGACGATTCGATCTGAAAACGACCTACAAAAAAAAGCTAAAACTTTATCGTTACATATTGTAATATAGAAAGCTTTATACTGTTTTATATTTTTTTGTTGTTGTTTTTTGTACTTTTATATTGAAGAGCTTTTTTTATTTGATTTTAGATAACAAAAATAAAAAAAAAAAATTATTGCAACTCCGTCATAAATTTTATATGTACGTGTGTATATTGTTTATGATCTTTGTACCGAGCGACTGAGTATTGTTTTTGTATATTTAGGTTGAGCTTTTTTGGGACAGGGGGTGATAAAGAGGAGAGAAAACTTTTAGTAAAGTGTTAAAATAATATGAATACTTTGGAAATTTTTTTGTTCGCTTTTGTTTTTTTTCCTAGGTATTAGGATACGCTTGGTTGGTGAACAAAAAACAATTTTCTTTATGCCGCCATTCCAAATATTAACTGTTATAGTACCCGCCCGTTGTTGCTTTTTTGTGGGAAAGAATGATTGGGATTTTTTTTTTAAATATATATGATAATCATTCAAACTAAAACTTTATAATTTTCACATTTAAATTGTAGATTATTTTTCCCAAAAGCTTAAATTTTTATTAATCTACAGTAGTATATAGAGCAATACGGCGAAAAGTTTGATAAAAGCTCTCTCTCTCTCTCTCTGTCTTTCTCTCGGTATGCGGTAATATCTGTAGAAAACAATCCAATATTTTTCACGATTAAATTAAATTAATGATGAAAAGCTTTATATTATTTAGTCGAAAAACAGACTTTTTGGTCCTATACAATCGAATATTGCTCCCTTCCTCCGTTCCCCTCCAATCACAATAATCGTTGAAATTTTTGCTTTTTTGCACAAATCAGAAATGAAGCTATATAAAGCAATATTCGATTTTATGTTAATGTAACAAAAATATAAAATCTAAACATTATGACTTATGGTGTTGGGGGCTCATAAATGGTGTGAAGAAGGAATAATTTTTTTACAGCAGGCAGCTTAATTTTTGGGGAATATAAAATAATTCTGATTAAAATATCGAGCCGCGTACGAAACTGTCGGATTAGATTATTATTATTTTTTTTTTGTTGTTTTGTTTTCGAAATGAAAATTAATCGGAAAACCATAATATGTAGTAGAGCTAAATAAAAGTTTTTATTTTTAGATTTGACCTACATAATGTGCTTATTGTTCAGTTAAAAACGTATATGGAGGAATATTTTAAAATAGTATACATAGTGAAAATGAAGCTTAAGAGAAGAATTTCATTTTTATTTTCTATATAGTGAAAAACATGCTGTTGGGATAAAAATAAAATGTTTGTTATCGTCTGTTGAGTTGATTGGCATATAAATTGTGTTTTGAATAGAAATGTTGTTTTAATATAGGTTTTCATTTTATGTAGGCATGCTATAAATAGAAAAGTAGAACGCGCCTGGGGGGATACATAATAAATTTGGAAAGATTATTCAAGTCGCTCTGACCTCTGACCCATTGTAAGATTTATATGATAGTTATTACTTATTAGGTATGTACCTCATTGTGTCAAATAGATTATTATCATCAAGCAGAATGAGGACGAGTGGTTTTAGTTTGGAAATAATGTCCAGAAATGAAAGTTTGACGTTTTTTTGGTCTACCTATATTGAATCGAGCTATAAAACTTGTTGAAAACTTTTCTCAAGGATAGCAACTTTCCAAATGGTTTAACTAAACTATTTCTTTGAACAAAATTAACTGGCATACCAGAGGAAGTATTCGGGAGGTATTAAGAAATTCTGATCCGGGTCTATTTCGGCTATTTCACAAAAAAATAGTTTTCACATTGCCTAGAACGTCTTCAATCTAAGCTGAAAGGTCCGTGTAGTAAAGTAAAATTCTAAAACTTCATCTAATATACTTAGTAAACTCCTAATATGCCTAATATGCCCCCCTCCTAATTAACCCAAGTACCCGATTTCGGCAAGTCATATTTTCAATAAACATTTTCGTCATATTGAAACTTTAAACTCGACTAATTTTTAAGAACGAGCAATTTTTTTTAAATCTCTGTTAAAACTACGTTTGTAATACACTTGATCTAATTTTTGTAACCAAATGAGCATTAATGGCGGAAGTTACATAAATTTACTCATCAGCGACCTATATAGCCCGAGAAGTATTACTCGGATGGCCATTTAACATTGCGTAAAATTCACCTCTTAAAACTCAAGGAAAATGGCTTGTAGCTAAAAATCTGCCCGAGATACCTATTAATTTCTTTAGTTTTCCTGAAAGGTAATATAATGATCTATACCCAGCATCAACAAAACCTGAATCTCAATCTCTGGGTATGGCCGATAATGGCCATTCAACATTGTGTAAAATTTACCTCTTATAAATCAAGGAAAAAAGATGTTGATTCAGGTTTTGAAAAATTAAACAAATAGGTATTTCGAGCAGTTTTTTAACTACAGGTAAATTTTACTTAGTGTTTAATTTCTGTTCAAATTTTTACTCATTATTATTGTTATTTAGAAAAACTAATTTTTATCATTTTTATTTTCAATAAAATTTATAGTTCAATAAATTTTTGAATAAAATAATTTTTAATATAAATACTTAAACTGCGAAATTATCACTCAAACTTCCTGTTAGAATCTTAATATTTCTTATTGTATTTTGGTTTTGCAGTGTAACACACATACATATAGACTAACACACATACATACAGACTGCCGTGGAATCGGTGGAATACTTCACAGCTTATAGTAATTCAGCACTTTGGCTGAAACTTAAGTATTGCAAATTTTACACAATTCGCAACTCTTGGAAATTATAGTGTATAACGGAAGATAAAATTTAGTATAAAAATTGTAATCGTTCCAAACTTCATTACAAATTATTAATTTGTGGGTCTGTTTTCTGTTTAGCTATAGTTCTAGAAGAACTTGTCAAATGAAACATATTATGTCTCAGTGGGCACTGACCACAAATTTTCATTTGTTTCACTAAATCGGTTAGTAGAGCGGTAACCGTAGCTTTTGGTACATCCGTTCCCCATAATTTGATGCAAGTATTTCATGAAGGAAGTTTCTCTTTCCCTCGTTCGTCATTAGAGTGGCCTCATGCTTCTGGAAAATCACAACCTTCAGAAGGACAAGATGGTCCTTCAAAGTAAAATATGATATAAGAGGCCTGTTCGGTAAGATGAAGGCATGTTTGCATTCTCTAATGGGATCTCACCAATATTAGAAATGTATTAGGTGTGTTCCAAGCGATTCGGTATTCCGTGTATCAACGGCAACGGGTAAAAAATCTTCTCAATTACGATATTTACCTTTAGGGCATTGAAAGAAATATGTATCCATGTATAACTTCTGGGCTTCTAGGCTTCGAGAAAATTTAACAAAAACTGTATGGTATTTGCGAAATACAATTCAGAACAACCCTGTAGACTGAAAATCCGTAAATTTTCTGTTCTGTGATCATAAAATCATTGAAATTGAACGTGTTTTTTTGCCTAGATTGCAACTCTTTTATCAGCATTATTACCGTTGTTACTTCAAGTGGTATATCGGTTCCGTTCTTAAGTGCCTCAAGCTAAAATTAGCCCATTGCCTAATTTTTTAGATTTTCAATCATTTAAGACTATATTTAAAATATTTGTGTGTTTCCGAGGCGTTAAATTTCGGTAAAATTTGTTTAAGGGGTTGGTCGGTGAGAACCAGGTTCTCTAAATTTAAATTTTACACGGTTTGAACGAATCTTGGAAAAAATGTTAAGTGGGGTTTTTGCGTGCTTTCTATCAGTCGATTGAGATATTTCGAGTTCCTCCGTTGAAGCTCCAGGGGTCTATTATGAAACTAATTCGATTTTGGAAAATTCGATTCGCGGCGTATGTTGGTATTATGATTTTTTTTTCTATCGAATACTTAATTCGAAATCGACAAATTTGCCGAAATAAACGAAAATGTGACATCATAATCCGACTGGTCTTTAGGTGGCGAATGTCGTATTGTGTTGTTTTAAAAAAATATTTTTTTAGCGTGTAAATAAATTCGGTCGTGTATTCTTATATTTTTTTAAATTATGCAATTATAATTATTGTTTTTAAATATCAATAGATATATTTACCAAGATGTAAGTTGTAAAATAATTTACTACAAAAAACGTTTGTATTTTAATAATATATAAAATTGATTTGACAGGTCGACAACAAATGGGCGATCCACTTTGGTTCGTAATAGCAATATTCAAAGCGAATCAAATTTTTAGATATCGAATTTTTCGAAAGCGAATATTGTTTCATAATAGACCCCCGCTAATTTTTCTATCTTTTGTTGGCAGATTTTATAAAAATTGGTAGAGCAGGTTCTCCGGTGGGGCCGTCACATGTAGCAACCTGTTGCTCTATATAATTTCTGGATGCCTCTGGAACATTTCCGATTTTAATGAAACTAATCCGTTCCTCAACCGATTAGGATAGAACTAGGTTTGCGTGCGGATGGTGAAATTCCAATATAATACCTAGAGGTGGTTTCGGAAAAATTCATGGAGGTTTCGAGTGCCAGTTGTCGATCGTGATGTGTGGCAATTTCGAGAAAATCCGTTCAGAGTGTCGATTTGTTGGTCACATGTCCCTTCATTTTTTTGGCCCGCACCGATTTTGATAAAAATTGCAGATGGGTTCCATTAAGTTGCGAATACCAGAAGCAGTTTTCGATGAATCCCCAATTTGGGAAAATGCATTAAGGATGTTATTCGATCGAGGCCAGATCCCATTATTTAAGAGAAAAGAATCGGCATTTAAAAAACCACGAAGTGGTAGTTTGTTGGAAAATTCATTTAGGAGGTCTTTCAGTGGAGCCCGGGTCTCTTTCTTTTTTTTTGGCTCAAATTATTTGAATAATAATTGCTGTAATAAACGTATTCTAATGCCAGGAATTTCTTCTAATCCTCCTCAAACGGTTTTGATATAGATTTGATAAGTTAAGTTTTCTGGAGTCAGGAATCAATTGCAAACCAGATTGGTCAGAACTATAGTGGTTTTATTAACCGATCATGATCAAATTGGCTATGGTTTGCTAGAAATTGGATTTTGAAGTGTTTTTTTTACGGAGTTCTGAGTTAAAGGCAACTGAGGTGGAACTAAGCTTTTTATTTTATTACATTTTTAGTATTATGCGGTGTATGCGTACCGTAATTGTGAATCACTTGTTTGTAGTCGTATTTACGAACATTCCATGTCATCAATTTTCCTGTCTTGAATATTAGCTCCTTTGGTAATTCAAATACTCTGCATGATAGTCATTGCCCTCCATATATGGAATGTCATTGTAAAATCCAATTAGTATTGGAGGAATTTTTAATCCGGTAACATGTATATGTGTCGATTTAAAATAATTATTTATCAAATAAAGCAAAAAATCAATTTCTGCAATTCGTCATTGCGTTGCTGCTCTTCGAATAATTAGTTGTGTCTAAAGAGAATATGCTGAGTTCTGTGCGAAGAGTTTTGCCAGAATGAGACAAAAAGTTGCACATCACATTTTGTGTGTCTTGAATGTGATGACTGTCGGTAGTGTATTGGGCAATATAATCGAAATGTCGTAATTTTTGGTTACTACGTTCGGATCTTGACGCAATCACTGTTTTCAGATGGTTATGACCCGTAAACATACAGATATTTTGGTCTTCGACGCTACGATAAAATTATTTAATTTCGTAGTATGTCCATCGCAAGAAGTTTTCTGTTGAATGTAGAGGTTTTAATTTCCGCAGGGAGTGCAATTTTATGGCCAAGACAAATTTTCTATGTTGTTTCCTTTTTGAAGACATCAAGTAGCAGAGAAAATAGCTTCAAATTTCAACGACGAACTGTGTATATGGAGAATATGTTGCTCCATATGCTTGTGATATTAAGGGGCAGAAAATTCCATTGTCTACCATAAACTGAAATTTAGTTTAGATATTATTTTCAAAACGGCTTAATAATCGTTATTGACAATGAAATGTTTTAGAGTTGGCATATCAGCGATGGTTGTGTTGAATGAGAAAGTTGTTTGTTAAAAAATCAAATTTTGCGAAATCATATTTGAACAGAAAAAGCTTAAGTGGAAATCGAAGATCCGTTTACTGCGGTAAGAATGGAATCGGTTTCTTTTGCAGCTACCCGAATTAAGAAAAGTTCAATTAAGAAAAGTGAATTAAAAAAAGTGGTATTTGTATGAAAAATTTCCACTTATTTTTATTCGTATTTTGAACAAATTTCCTGAATTTAAAAAAGTTATTACAACAAAAAAAAACTCAATCCAAAATGAATTAAAAACTGCACATATTATTTCTTTTTTTAGAAAATTTATTTTAATTCATTTTCAAATTGATTTAAAATACATTTATTTTATTTCATTTTTTGCACACTTTTCTTAATGCATTTTCAAAATGAATGGAAGATTATTAGGCTAAAGTTTACTTTATGTATACATCGATAAAATCAGGTAAGGAGTATACATTTTTAAAATTTTTAAATGCAGGATTGTTTATTAATAGTTATTAGGAGGGAAAACCTAAATTTTTCCGGAAAATTTTTAGATTTTATTTTTTTTGCTTTTCTCTATTTCAATGTCTTTCATATGCATTTTTAATCCATTTTCAAATTTGCAATTGTTTTTTGCACATTTTCATTAATGAATGCGTTAGCTGAAAATTTTGAATAGTTTTAATTTTCATATTACAGTAAAAGCCCGATTATCCGGCATCCAATTAACCGGAACACTCAGTTAACCGGAATCTTAATTTTTAGGATTTTTTTTTTTGAAAGGGAAAACTCTCAGAAATTCACAGAAAATATAGTTTACTAAAAGCTCTGGCATCCGGAATGTTTGGGGATGAGAGCTTTCCAGATAATTGAATGTTTCATTAAAACTAGAAATTTTACAAGACTTTTGCTTGATTTCATTATTGTTTAGGGTTCTCGTTTATTTATTTTCAAATTATGTATCAGAAAACATTTTTTATACATCAGTTCATTGAATTTATTGCAAATAATAAATACATACATATTATGTATATGAGTACACCCATACAAGTAATACGTCTTTACACATTCATTACAAGAATAATGCATACAACAGAGAAAAGGTAAAAAGAAGTATATTTTCTGTCAATCCCGTAGTAATACAAAAAAAAATCCCTTGTGAAGAGAAAAAACCAAAAAAAATATCCTAAAAATTAAAACTCCGTTTAAGTGCGTGTTCCGGTTAATCGGGCTTTTACTGTAATATGAAAATTAAAGCCATTTAAAATTTTCAACTATAATGGTTTCATTAATGAAAATGTGCAAAAAACAATTGCAAATTTGAAAATGAATTAAAATATCTCGGAATGAGTAACCTATTGATTACTCATTTTATAATACTTTCTTATTCTAAACCAAACTGCCTAGCTCCAGCGGTTTCTGCCTTTAAAGTCTCCTCACCCCACTAGTGGTGTCCAACATACCACGGATATCTGCATTTTCGTGTAGAGATAAGTGCAGTACGTGTTTCCTTGCTTGGTTCTTTATTTCATCGGTGACGTATTCCATCTTCAAGTCTCTATGCATGTTGTCATTCCTAATGTACCATGGGGCATTCACAATCCCTCGTAGCACTTTATTTTGGAAGCATTGTATCATTTGTACATTGGTCTTCTTGGCACAACCCCAAAGTTGGATACCATAGGTCCATACTGGTTTAAGCATTTGCCTGTATAGAAGCAATTTGTTGTGTATTGAGAGCTCAGAATTTCTACCCATGAGCCAGTACATTTTTCTATATTTGATGTTTAACTCTTCTTTTTTCTTCTTGATGTGTTCTTTCCATCTTAGCTTAGCATCGAGGGTCATGCCAAGGTATTTAGCTGTATTTGCATATGGAATTTGGTTTGAGTTGAGAACCACGAGAGTACAGTTTACATTTAGATTTGTAAAGTTGACGTGGACTGATTTGGCTTCATTTAATGACATGCGCCATTTTTTAGTCCAGTTGGTCACCATGTTAACTGCACTTTGAAGTTTGCTTGTTGCTTCTGAAATATCTTTTCCAACGGCTAGAATAGCTGTATCGTCTGCAAATGTTGCTACTGTAGTACCTTCAATATTCTGTAAGTCTCTCGTATAAAGAATAAACAGAATAGGTCCAAGTACGCTACCTTGTGGTATACCTGCTGATATTCTTTTTATTTCAGAGTACTCATTTTCAGATTTGACTCTAAAGTGTCGATCAGCTATGTACGATTTAAGAATTTGATAAAATTGCTTAGGCAGGTCTCGATGCAGTTTAAATTCAAGCCCTTGGTGCCAAACTTTGTTGAAAGCTTGAGCTACATATAAGAAAATACTGGAGCATATTTTCTTATTATCGAGTGCATCCTCAATGACATCCGTTATTCTGTAAACTTGTTCAACTGTAGAGTGATTTTATCTAAACCCAAATTGGTGTGGTGGAATTAAGCATCTCTCTCTTATTATAGGTTTGAGTCTTTTCAGCAACAGTTTTTCAAATATTTTTGATATGACTGGAAGTAGTGATATCGGTCTATATGATTTTTTATAGTTTCCTGGTTTACCTGGTTTAGGCATCATTATTACTTCGGCCACCTTCCATTGTCGTGGAACATATTTCAATCTGAAAGCTGCATTAATTATTTGATTTAATTTACGCAAACGGGAATGGCTTTCACGATTAGTAGAGTTATTAAATCATAACCTGGAGCTTTTCTTTTACTTAAGTTACTATTGATTTCAGTTTTAAGCTCCAATAAAGTCACATGCCTTATGTCAAGGTCATCTGCTTTGTTTACGACTGTTGTATAAAATGCAAAGTAAAAAATGCATATAAAAGAGAAAAAGGCAAAAAAAAAAGTACATCAAAATCAAAATTTCGGTTAACTAATGTTCCAGATAAATGGATGCCGGATAATCGGACTTTTACTGTAACATGAAAATTAAAGCCATTCAAAATGTTCAACTAATGCTTTCATTAATGAAAATGTGCAAAAAACAATTGCTAATTTGACAGTGAATTAAAAAATGAATATGAAAGAGAAAAAAACTTCTTGAAAATTAAATTTCTAAATAGACATTTTATTTCATTTTAAATACACGTTTTATTTCATTTTCAAAATAACTTATTTATAATTTTAAACTAAGTAATAAATAATTGAAAAAATTTCAAAATTTTTCGGGAAAAATTTAATTACATATTTTTTGAATACTTTTCTAAAATCATTTCCTAAATAATTTAAAAAAAACATATTTCATTTGAGTTTTTTACTTTTCTTAAAACATTTTGAAAATGAATTATGAAGTGCATTAATATGTGCAATTTTTATTATTTCATTTCTATAAACTTTTCTTAATTCGGGTAGCCGTCTTTTGCATATGTGGCAAATATGTTAACGAGTATCACCGACACTTTGACTTAACCCTCCAATCGATCAGAAATCACAGTACAATGTTTTTTTTTGGATACCTGTAGGAGTTTTGAGGATATTGGACTTACAGTCATTGACAAAAAAACTTGCGCCCCCATAGAAATTGGCCACTTTATTGTTTGCACGCCTATATACTAGCCGCTTCAAAACGGACCAGAGTTTCTATATCGGGTTGAGATCTGGTGAATTAATGCCTGCCCACAGAAGAATATTTTGTTTTACTATTCAAATAATTTTTAACGCTTATTGCATTGTGACATGGTGCACAACCTTGCATGAAAGTGTACTCCGATGGTCGAATGAACAGCGATTTCACGTAGGGCATGTACACATCATTCAAAACCTTCTTGTATTGGTCTTGCCGCATCGTTCTTCGTACAAAATACATAAGTCCAGGGTCATTTGGTGATATACAGCTCCATGACGGTCAGTGAATCGTTTGAACTGTTTTCCCACGCAGTCCTCATTATAACGTTCAACCGGATGCCTGTGCCCGTAACTATGAAATTCCATGACCCTCTCCAAGCGGCACTCGTCGCTAAATATAACCTAAAAAATTGGATAATAAATTTGGATAGTATTTTTTATGTCTGAACAGCTAAACAGAATTGTAGTTTTTAAATTTGAAACTTGCTGCCGGGTCCAAACCAGTCGTTGTTGCCTCATGCATGAAGTGAGACGAGCGTTTTTTGCTGGTCGGCTGGATATGAATTCATTTTCATTCAAACAACGTCGTACTGTTCTTCCCGATATTTTAACTCCAGGCTCGGATATCGCATTGTTGATTTTTCGGATTGGTGCATGGGCGGTCTTCCAATGCAACACTGAATATTGATGTTTTCCGTTTTCTATCGCAGTTTTCACGCTTACTTACGAAAATATCCTCTTTGGTCTCTATTTTTTAGTTTTCTGGCTATAGCACTGTATGAATGTTGCCCTGCTTCAATAAGAGCGGCTGCAGTAGATTCTTGCTGGTCCCTGATGTCCTTGTTCGAGAAACGTAGAATTTGATAATGTGACACAAAAATTCACTTTAAAACAATACTGTGTAACAGATAAAAGTTGTTTGCAACTTCAAAAATGTGGTTTCACGTACACAAAATATAAAAGTAAAACATGTATTTTTCTAGGATAACCACTTTCTTAGGAATCGATCTACAAAAATCTATTTTCGAATAACAACCTCGCCGTAAAACACACACACGGACAGACGCGCTACCGCGACCGCCCATTTAAATTTGTCATATGAACAAGAGCACGAAATTTAAAAAAAGTAGAAAAACTAGTTTTATTATATGTAAAAACGTTGAACTGATGTGTGATCTCAATGACTGTATAATGTGAAAATAATTCATTTTGTTTACTTAAATCAAAAACTTGGTGGATTCTAAACGATAGATCTCCTTTAATTTTTTCGTTAGGTTCACAAGTTTCCAATCCAAAATTCAAAATCAAACCTACATACCTAATTTTATGTCTACTTATAGGCCTACGATCCAAATTTCACAATTTTTGATTAAAAATTAGTTAAGAATCTTCAAAATGCATCTCAACCAATTTAAATCATATAACATGAACGGATACCAGAACTTCAAGTAAAAATTATGTTAAAATCTAAAATCAATTTTAAAAAGCAAATTTCAAGATGTTTCGGAGAATGGTCGAGTTTGACCAGAAATGAACAGATTCTAGAATTTTGTCTCTAACTCGCTTTAGAATGCTAACTATAATCCGGCTGGAAGAAATTAGGGAATGATAGCGTAAAACCTCCTATTTTCTACTGGAAAACGTCCGCTATTCTACATTCAGCATGTTTCGCACCAGTTTTATTGCAAATTAAATTTAAAATCTTATTATCTTAATCATTTTCTTTGTACGCTTCCAAGTTTTGGAGATTTCCAGGTCTGAAGAGGCTAGGCACGTTCCATCTTTCCATTTTCAAAGGGTTGTCCGTGTACAATTGCCAAGGTCGTGCTTGTAACGAATCCGATATGGTAATCCGTGTCCGTAATTATGCTGAGTGTCCGTAAATTTTTTTAACATAAAATCGTGTTGTACTTATGAACAATAAAAAAACAAAAATTTAAAAACAAAATGTCCAAGTTGAAATGGTTTGTACTTTTGAAGTGAACCCTTCGTGAATTCGTTAATGATCTGCCCGGTGTAATATTTCTTCAATTGGTTTATTTTGAGCTTGTGCTTACCTAGACACGTGCGGTGTAGTATTTCAATTTTAAGTTGGATCATTTATCAAAACTTAAATTTTTTGTTTATTAAGGAATAAAGAAATTCTTTAATCTAAGTTAAACATCTCATAAACTAAATAAAAGTCATTAATTTTCTGTTTAATTGGGTAGTGATAAAGCAAATTTATTTTGTCATGGTTCATGTCACTTTCGATTTTTTACTTTAAATTAGTTGGATCATGGTAGGGCAAATTCCTTACTCGGTTGATGAGTTTGAACAGTCACAATTAGCGCGGTCTGTAAATTTTCAACACTTTTCAATTAAAATAAATCGAAAAAAGTTAGTCAACAAATAGACCTGAGGCATATAAACGTCTTATACGCTAGTTCATGAAATTTTATTTTTGTTCAAACCATCTTATAATTTTTGCATCCGATTAATGCGATAAAGTAAACCAACGACTAAAAATATCAGTAAAATATTTCTTATAACAATCTAACAATCTAAACTTTTTGTAATCATAATAAATTTTCATGCAATTTAAAAATATTTATTTTATTTTTTTAATCCTTTCCATATCGTATAAAGACTGTAAGCCACAAAAAATAAACTTTTTCTCATATCATGTCGACCACACACATAACAATAGAATAAATTAAGTCCCGGACAAATTCTCCCAAGCTTCAGTTCTGTTTACCATAAATTCATGTTTCATCCAAATAAATCTACCACATTCACCGTACCACTACCTCCAGCACATGTATAGATAGCTAGATGATATATAGAATAAGAAGTCGTAATTAGGTCATCACGAAATCTTACCAGAATACAAGAAAAACTTGTTAAGTTTTTCTTTTTATATATTTTCCTTTTTGTACATATCCTTTCTTTCAGTTGCAAAATAACGTACACAAATCGATAAACTTATTCAAATTCTGATCATTTTTTGACAACAGATACATTTTCTTTTTTCGTTTCGATTTTCTTTTCGATAGTTTTTGCGTGACATTTTTTTTTTATTCGGTGATGTCTGTTGATTTCCTGACAAAAATACGGAAAATCAGCACCAAAACAACAAGAAACAGCAAAAAATGAATAAAAGTTAAATGGAATTTACCAAAGTGGGATATTGTACGAGTATTAAGGATCTGTGTAGGGGTGGGCTAAATCATCGTCACTGGTGCTGAAATCTCCTTGGCTTTATCTCAGCACAGTAGATTATCTACCGTAAATAAACTTATCCAAATCAGACAATAAAATCTTATTCCGGGTAAAGTAGGATGCATTATTCTACATTTTGATGGTTTAAGTAAACTTCCCTATACAGAAGATAAAAAATCGAAAATAGAAAAAATGGAAAACTTGTGCAAAAATAGGTATATATGCGAGTATACAGTCACACACAAACAATGCTCGGAAAAATTTATAAAACCAAATTTTTTTTTGTCTTGTGTGTGCTTTTTTTAATTCAATAAACTTTTTATTTTTTGTATAATATTCAAACAGACAACGAATCCAATTGCGAGATAAGAATAAGAAAACTGATTTCGTTTTGTGCTTTCACAGAAAAAGTTTTTTTTGTTTTTACTTTACGTAGTTTGTATGTACATGGATCTTTCGTTAGATGCGGAGATAAAAGTGTAAGAATTCGGGAAAATGTGAAAATACCTCGTTTTTTTGTTGTTGGAATATTCAATTTTATGATTTGTTTTATCAATATAATTTTAATTTATTTTCATGTTTTTCCTTTATTCAGCAGCGTTTGAGAAGAAGGCAAAAATTATTATTATTTCTTAAGTGATTTCGGTATTATGCTGGAATACATCAAAAAATGTATATATGAACATGGTAAAACATCAAATTTATTATAAGAAATTCATAAAAGAAAACTGTCAAATGTAATTGTGTACTAGACATGTTGAGTTGAGAAATGATAAAAAATATCTAAAAAGTTGATTAACGTATATATGTATATATATCTTGAGAAATAAGGAAAAAAATTATTTTTTATGTATAGACTATATATATATAGATAGAGAGTATTTTAAGCAGTAGTGTACATGGACGGATTTAGATATAGGGGTGGGATTTCTCGTGTCATTCTTATTTCTAGATTAATGTAATTTTTGTTCCACCCATCATTTAATAATCATCAAAATGTCATTATGTTTGGGAATGGTAAATAATTTTTTTGTATAGTTTATAAAAGATATAACAAATTTACATCGAGAGGGTGGTGGTAGGAAAAGTTACGGATTAGAACTTTATCGTAATGATTTCAATATAAGCTCAGATTTGTTTGACTAAAGTGAGTGATTTATTTGACTAATTATCACATGATCAGCTCACGAGTAAGTGTAGAAACAAATTTACTTTCACATATTCTAATATTTTCTTATTCATCCGATATTTTTCGCTCATGCTTTGTAATTCTTTCGGTACCATATTACTTAATCATTCTTTTTAATTTTTTTACATACTGTTATACACTTTCTCATAAGTTTTTATGCGTTTCGATCTTTCTTTGACCTTTTTAAAGCTTTAAGTTTTTTTCTCGGGTTTTAGTGTCATATTTTGTTGTTTCTACTTAGGGTCCCTTTGCAAAAGTTTCTTTCAAAATTCTTCTTTATATTTCCTCATACGTCATCATACTTTTTCTTACTTTACCATATTTTCTACTCTTCGCAACTCACATGCTTCTCAAACTTATTCTTATATTTTTATACTTTTTTTGTTTTTTAATACTTTTATAATATTTTCGGGTACTTTCATGGTTTGGTTTTTTGATATTCAACCCATCTGTTTCTGGGGTATTTCGAAACGCATAGACAAAGAAAAAATCATAATTGTTACATAATATTTTTAAAGTGTCATCACTTTTCAACTTTGGTACACAACTAAACTTATTTCAATATACATAATTTTTTGTTTGTATGCCCATCCATCTGGGCTACAGGGCTCGTACTTTTCTAGCATCATATAGCATCATGATTCCTCTTCAATTTTTTTTGAAACTTTAACTCTTTTTTAAACTTTAAAACTTTTGTGTGTAATTGTTTGTGTTCTCATACACATATATTCTCATAATTTCTCAAAGTTATCCATATTTTCTCTTTCTTTCTTATTATAACCACACTTAGATTAACAGGCTTTCTGTGTCTGTTTTTACTAAAACCTTGTTATAAATTTTCCGGTACTATATTTTTATTTGTCCAATTTACTTTAAACTGCACACGTATGTATCTCTGGTGACAATACTTTTTATTAAAATTTGGAAGTGATCAGACCTCAAGGTCCAGAGCCTGCCATATAAATTATTTGAAAACCACCAGTTTCTAGTTCATTTCTGTTAAGTACAAGTGTTTCTGAACACTAGCTCAATAATAGTTTACGATAAAATGAATAAAATTTCTATTAATTTCAAATTCTATTGGTAGAGGCTTATTCGTAACGAGATAATGAAACAATGTATGGAAGGTTTAGAAAACATGCAATTTTCCAGTATACAATTAATTGCAAAACGGTTCAGGAAAACATGCTCTCAGTATTCGATCATTATTAATTTTGTAATAATTTGTTTTTCGTCATCGTGAAAATCAGACCAGTTTTAAACATTTCTCAATATATGCAATGGAGCGGAAATTTAAAACTGTTCCGATTTGCTTGATATTTATTAGGAAATACATATATATGGAAAAAGCTCTTCTAAGAATATAATTAGCACCAACCCCGAAAATTTACGAAAACCCATCGTAAATTGAGAACATCCATTAAAAATTCAACACATAACGGTTCAGAAAAATAAGCTGATCCGTCATTCCTGATCCGTGGATTTGTGACATAAAATGTTTATAAGAAAATTGGCGCTTTTCCCAGGCCGTTCAAACGATTTGGGCAAAGCAACAATTTTTTTATAAGTAATTTAGGGCACAAATTTACCGTTTTGCCATTATGTGGTCAGTACTACACGATAGCATACTTCGATTTACTTAGACTCCTCTACGATGCCATCGACGACTGTCAATGGCCTTCAAATGGTTGAATTTTTAATTTTTTATGATTAAAACATAGCAACTTTATGCTTCGACGGCACTCATAATTATGTTGGATTCTACAAAAGATGAAATATAGTCAGAGTACCACACTATATCATACTGCGATTTACTTAGACATCTCTACGATGCCTTGTCATTGACGATCGAAGCACACTACACTTCTATAGCAAAATTTTAGAATTAAAAAAAAATCTATGACTCCGCATAAATATGTTGGCTTCTAGAAAACCTAAAGAATGGTTATTGCACAGGGTTGTGGCTAAATTAGCTTGTCATTGTGAAGTTATTTTTTTAACAATTTATTTCGATTTGCATACCACGATTTTTTTGAAAGTGTAGATTTATACTTTTTAGTCTGTTGTAAAGTTTATTTTTAGTTTTCAGATACTTCACTATAGTTTCACATCAGGTACTGAGGTGTTTCAGTTAAATTTGTGGTATTCTTCCGGAGTTTTTGAATGACGTGCAACTCGTTTATATTGGTATAGTAGTGAATAATTAGGTACCAGCGCCAATACGGTGGATTTGTGAACCCTAATGATGGTTCTGAAATTATGCTTTTCAACGCCTTTTAAACAATATATGGCACATGATTAAATGGGAATGAGAAATAACTCAACTGCTTCCAGCGCCACATCGGTAGTTTTTAAAACTAAGGTGCTTTGGTTAAATTTACAGCATTCTTCTTCTACAATATACTAATAATTTGTCAGCAGCGCCAAAAAGATGAATTTATGAACTAAACTATTGACAATTGTTCTCTGATCTAAGAACTTTCCAGCGATAAACTTCAGGTATAATGGTGCGCAATTAAAAGCAATATCGTGGTATTGAGTTGGGTACTGGCCACAGTAATTCTGCGAACTAAAAATATTAGAAGAATTGCGAAAACAATCAAACTACATAAGCCTTTCTTGAGTAATCAGAGATACAGGCGCCCAGACATCCAGACGGATAGACAGTTTTTTGCACTTTTTCAGACCCTCAAAACGTCCAGAAAAGTGGTTTTTAAACTAAGGTGATTTTTTATCATTTTCATCAGAATTTCAACAACCTCAGGTATTACTGGCAAGAGTTATTATACCTACAGTTGTGATATTTGCAGAAATTTTATAGATCTAATGATCGACATAAGATTTAGAAGTTTTAGCATTTCAAGGACAATTCAAATTATCATTTTGAAGTTTTCACAAGAACTTTGCGCCCATGGGAAGAAAAAATTTTAACAGATAAAACCAACACTAATAAAACATGATCATTAATGTTAAGACAACGGAGAGCGAGAACGCAACGAAACAAACGGCTGAAGAAAGCACGATAAAAAGGCCGAAAGACATTATCGGGAAGATAAAATAGAAAGATGTTATCGAGATTACATAAAAAAAATGAAAATACCGATCAATGTCGATTAGAAACGACTTTGAATCAAATGGTTCAATTAAGAGATTTATAAATCCATGAGAACAGACAAACTCGATTGGAAAACGTATATGGCACATATGTCGCATAAAGAGCATCAGAAACTCGGAAAACTCCGCAATTGTAGGTTTAACTGCACTTAAAAAATGTTTTCAGTCTCTAGAATAAAAGTATCCACTTTCCGAATACGAGTGTTTGGCCACTAATATGGACGTTCGATTCGATGAACAAAATTTAAGAAGAGTCTCTACTGAATCTCATAAAAATGTGCAAATATTACACTGCTATATATTATTTTCAAGCACGTTCTGACGTATCAAGTTAACGATCGTAGCCAGTGGAAAGAAAATTGATGGGCAGGATGGGCAAGTTGAAAATGCACACCTCAACTTTACGAATCTAAGATTATTATCAGTTTACTGGAGAACAGATCCGAATGAACTTTTAGCTTAGAGCAGATGACTGGTAATAGCGAAATACTTCTAATACCGGCCGGGCTTAAGAAACGCACTAAATCGCCGATGGGAATGGAAATCGCAGCAATTTTGGAAATTTTATACAACGCAATGGCTAGTTGAACAATATCCAGTAAATGTAACATGTCACTTCATGATATCACTTAGCGCCCTTATGAAATTCATTAAAACAATAATGAAGTGTTCGTCGTTAAAATGTAAAGATTAAAGATTATTGGTGGAGAAGAGAATTCCAGAATCATGGCAGTCTACATTTTCACATGGTATTGAGAATGAGATCTAGGTTTTGCACGGGCGGTTTCTGATTCATCAAAAAGAAAGAATATAACGAGAAATAGCTTTAAAACCTGCATAACAATACTAAAGCACCAAAGCCGGAGCCTGTCGAAAGTTTTAGCAACGGCAAATGGCGTTGTAATTTTTCAAGGCGGATTATAATGCCATTAAACCTGAACAACGAGAAAAAAGAGAAGAACTGTAGTCTTCTGCTTCAGTAAATACCATTTCGAAAGGGGAGTCATTCAATCAAGACCCCCTATTTCAAATCTTTGTAAAACGAGAACTGGAGTCAGCTGCAGCTGAATATGAAGAAGAAGAACAAAAACGTGGGACCTTCAGCTTATTATTACTCAAGCATACAAGATTAAATTAATAGTGACACACAATGACAGAGATTGTCTGTTACAGGAGACAGACTATTAAAGAGGCTAACCTATACCCGGAAATCCAGTTCTAATTATCTTTGAGTTACGCGCTAATACAAAGGTTAGTACTTGCTACTCATGTATGCCAGATGTTCAGATTCGTACAGTTGGCACAGAACAGCAATGAGATATAACCTTCACAAACATACTGACCGCACTGAGAATTGGAGAACTTCGTCCAGAGAACGGCTCTGCTAATGTCAAAAGTTGTTATTGAATGCATCTCTACAGATCAGGCGGAATGACAATTCGGAATAAAATTTCACACTTAAAATTTTTCCATAAATTTGTGGTCCATACAAAATGTGATGAGTATCTGACCTTCAAGTTTTACAATGAAGATTAAATTTTTTAACAATTAGGGTTGACATTGTTGGTTTCCTGAAATTTAAGCAGGAATAATGATTTTTCATAGAACAAGACAATTTTTGTCACAAATCCGGTATACGGAATTTATCGTTTTAGAAATCAGGGATGATGTATTCGAGATCTACGCACATTTGTTGTTAAAGAAAGTCGGGTGTCAGCTACAATAATTACACCCTTCCATCTTTTTTTTTTATATTACCAACAATTGTTGTAGGCTAATACAAAAATTGTAACCGCTACACTTTAAAGTTCGCCATAACTCGCCATTTATAGTAAATTTGAAGTTCTGTAAGTGCGGCAGACTATCAAATGTTTCTGTACGAGCTAAATGATTTACACAGATCTCTGCTAATTTTCTACTAGTCACTCCTTTGATCAAAAGATATAAAAGTTCTAAAAAGTTAAAACCTTTTAACCAACTTCTCCATCGGTTTAGTTGGTTAAAAGGTATTACGAGATAGGTATAATATTTCATAACTACTTCTTCAAGGTCCCTCAATCGTTCTTTAGTATGGCTTTAAATTGAATAACTACAATATCAGTGGTTAGTATATTAAATGTGGCATCATCTTTCAGATCTTCAGTGGGATTTTGTACGCTATTCTCACGAAATTCTTATGAGAATTTGTATGGTAAACGTATACAAATTCTCATGAGGATTTCGTGAGAAAAGCGTACAAAATCCCACTGCGCTGAACTCCAATTTTCTCCATGCTTGGTAAATTTTATGTCAAATGTCTATTGAAAGTTTATCTTAGTTCGAGCAAGCTACTTATACAGCCATTCGCATTTTTAGCGCTAAACCGTTGGTTTGATACTTTGTTATCAGATTTACCTTAACAAGCCTATTCCGGAAAATGTAAAGATTACCACAAGCGTTCACATATGCACATATGCTGCTAGAGCTAAAATTCTAGCTTTTATGAACTGATATTTAGTCTGCGGTGTACTTGAAATTAATTTTCCATAGTTTCATACTAAACCATCTGTTTTCCGATCTATGAGTCTCAGGATTAGTTATAATCCATCTGAGTATTCTGGGTCTGGCTCTAGCTGATGAGTGAATTCCAATTAACTATGTAATTTTTTTAATAATTCGCTGTTCGATTTATTTTTTCAGGTTATAGCGTGGTTTATTCCGATAATAATAATAGTTGTTGATTATTGTTTTTGTAGTGGTTCTTAAATATACCCGCATCGTAAATTGAATTTTGACGAATCATTTCGAACATTCGTCTACCATAAAATAGAAACTTCTATGTTCGTATATATACCAATCAAACTCTACACAACAATAAAATGGTTGAGGTTTATCGAATAATATAACGCTAAATTTAGATACATATTTTCAAATTTTCTAATTCAGCAAAAAATTCGTAAAACTTTATAATCTACCTAAATTATTTTAGGTTGGAAAATAAAGTCATATATTTTCAACATTTCCTGTACCACCATCCATAATATATGTTTATGTGCCCTCGATTAAATTTGGATATCGAAAAATACAACCAACCGAAATATTCCATAAAATATATTGTAAACCATTAAATTCACATTTGGTCCCGGACACGAGAAAAAAAGCAAGCATAAAAAAATTTATCCGATTTTCTGATTTATATAAAACCAATATGTTATGATTATGGACATTAATCTTGACCAATTGATTTCTTCTCATTCTCCCTCACTACTCGTTTTTTATTATATACATAGTGGAAAATAATCGAATTTTTTTTTGAATTAGTCCAATCTTATAGGAATCTTGGAACATTGATTGGTACATACTCTACATGAAAATTGGAAAATGGTTCAGAATTTCAACTTCAATTAAAATCAATTGGTTTCAAAATAAAATTACAATGTAACGTCATCATCATCATCATACAATGCCCTTTTCTGGCGCTGAAGTGAATTGAAAATTTTCCTAATTCCCATAGAGTTTTTCTTTAGCTCCGTATATTTGTTTTCGTTCGTTTATAGAAAATCATGTTCAATAATATTTTTTGTTCTCAATTTTCTTTTATACTCGTATGAACATTTTCCATTTTCTATTTTATCCAATTTTTATGGTTTTAATGAATTCAAAGGAAAAAAACATATTCAGATGGAAGTTAATAATGTGTAATGAGGGAATTAAGTGATTAAGTGTGAATTATGGATATAAAATTGAATATTTTTCTTCTTCCTCATTCCTGACATGGGATTTGGGCTATATCCAAGACAAAACATAGCTTGTTCTATGGTTTCGTATATATAATGGCATCTAAATAATGCATACAGGAAAAAAATTTACCTTCACCCGTTTGGATGCACCAACAAAATGTTCAGTGAACTCGAATGGGATTTTAAAAATTTAAATTTATTCGCGGAATAATCCCCCATTCCACCCTTAAAACCGAAGCGAAAATTTTCTTAATAGAATTCATGAATTAATTTATGAAACAACGAAACCAAAAAATTAATTCCGACATAGAAGTTTCTTAGTATCTCGAGACTATATAAGAATTTTGCAAATCACGTAGAGCGACTAGGCATAGGTATGTAGGTATAAGAATCAGTAATATACAGAAGATTAATGTAAAATAGTAGAAAGAACTTTCATTAGCATATTAATTTACTAGCTCAGCCTTCTTTAATCCATATCTATCCATATCTAAGGCACTATACGTTTCAATGTTTTATTTTGAAAATTTAGTTCGTAATTCGATAATCACTGAACTAAATTATAAACTACACCCCTTTTACATCCGTTACAAGTCAGGTGTAGCATATTTCAAGCCGTACTAAACATCGTCTAAATTGGAATTCGGAGAACAAAATATAAAAACCAATATTGTTAAAAAAAATATTTTCTGATAGATTCGATTTACCATACGTATAAATAACATGACGCAGCACATTCTAACATCACGTAAATCAACTTTGTGCATGTAGTATTCTAACACACCTTAGCGCAGGTTAAAACCACGGAACCGTACGAGTTCACTGTTAAATTATATCTACGTTAAAATAATTTGATATTGATATCATATCAAATTTGATATCATTTAATAAATAAAATTTCCATTTTCCACCACCTACTATAGTATTGGGGATATGACGAAACATGATGTAAGAAAACACCAGCCTTCGCATGAAAAGCCATAGCACACCATATCAAAATTACGTGCAACATGATGCAACATTGTGCAATATTTATAACATATTGGGCAACACCACGATACAGATCATATTCCACTCATTCATATTCAATTCATATTCAATTCATATTCAATTCATATTCAATTCATATTCAATTCATATTCAATTCATATTCAATTCATATTCAATTCATATTCAATTCATATTCAATTCATATTCAATTCATATTCAATTCATATTCAATTCATATTCAATTCATATTCAATTCATATTCAATTCATATTCAATTCATATTCAATTCATATTCAATTCATATTCAATTCATATTCAATTCATATTCAATTCATATTCAATTCATATTCAATTCATATTCAATTCATATTCAATTCATATTCAATTCATATTCAATTCATATTCAATTCATATTCAATTCATATTCAATTCATATTCAATTCATATTCAATTCATATTCAATTCATATTCAATTCATATTCAATTCATATTCAATTCATATTCAATTCATATTCAATTCATATTCAATTCATATTCAATTCATATTCAATTCATATTCAATTCATATTCAATTCATATTCAATTCATATTCAATTCATATTCAATTCATATTCAATTCATATTCAATTCATATTCAATTCATATTCAATTCATATTCAATTCATATTCAATTCATATTCAATTCATATTCAATTCATATTCAATTCATATTCAATTCATATTCAATTCATATTCAATTCATATTCAATTCATATTCAATTCATATTCAATTCATATTCAATTCATATTCAATTCATATTCAATTCATATTCAATTCATATTCAATTCATATTCAATTCATATTCAATTCATATTCAATTCATATTCAATTCATATTCAATTCATATTCAATTCATATTCAATTCATATTCAATTCATATTCAATTCATATTCAATTCATATTCAATTCATATTCAATTCATATTCAATTCATATTCAATTCATATTCAATTCATATTCAATTCATATTCAATTCATATTCAATTCATATTCAATTCATATTCAATTCATATTCAATTCATATTCAATTCATATTCAATTCATATTCAATTCATATTATTTTCACATTCAATTCATATTCAATTCTAATTCAATTCTAATTCAATTCTA
This sequence comes from Nephrotoma flavescens, assembly GCA_932526605.1. Classification (NCBI taxonomy): domain Eukaryota; kingdom Metazoa; phylum Arthropoda; class Insecta; order Diptera; family Tipulidae; genus Nephrotoma; species Nephrotoma flavescens. The sequence goes on along the minus strand of OW052221.1, from coordinate 285,138,602 downwards.
ATTCAATTCTAATTCAATTCTAATTCAATTCATATTCAATTCTAATTCAATTCATATTCAATTGATATTCAATTCATATTCAATTCATGCTCAATTCATATTCAAGTGAAGGCAATTCATATTCAATTCATATTCGATTCCTATTCAATTCATAGCCAATTCTTATTCAATTCATATTCAATACTGTCGATATTTATACTATATTTGTCTGCCTAATCATAATTAAAATGTACAAATTTCTAGTTTGTTTTCGATATTGAAAATATGCTTTGGGTATTAACCACTGTAATCCCAGTTACCATTTGCACCCAAATTAAAAATTTAATTTGGAATAAGTTTCATGCACTGAAAAGTGCAATGCAAATGAATTTTATCTTGAAAACTTATTTGTGCTATTATAATACAAGATTACGTAAAATCGATGCAGATCATAAAATAGAAAAATGTACTTGAAACCGAGTGCCATGTGCCAAAAATAAAAATATCGCGTAAAAATCAATACTCGTATTAAGTTCAATAAACCTCCATTATACTCGTATATACGGAACAGAAAAATATAACATACCTTAAAGCTCATTTGGCGCACATCCAATCGGAACAGAATAACAAAAGCTTTCAAAACATTAAAACAACAATAAAAAATATTTGTTTTTCTCTCTCGCTTGGTATAGTTTTCAGTTTCTAATTTTCAACAATAAAAAATCATCATCGCATCCATTTGTATTTGTGTTGGTAATGTTGTCTATAATTATTTACCTCACTGATTTAACCATGTTAGAATAATTAAGCCTATCATATAAATAATTTTGGTTATATTCTGCAAACATAGCTTTTTTACGGGTATATGAAAAGGTCAAATCGCATCTTCCCAAACAAATATAAAACAAAAAGTTTCAAACTTTTGTTTCGTAAAAGCTCAGCGTTCCAAAGTTTTAAGTTGTTTCTCAATCATTTTGATTAATGCACGAATTTGATGGAATGATAAGAGTGTATTGTTGTTGGAACAATAAGCATTTCGATAAACAGGGGAGGGGCCTTAGAAGGATCGGGAGTTTGGAATATTTTTTTTTTGTTTTCATATTTCGTTATTTTTTAACGAAATTCTTTTCTGTCTATTCTATTTCATGTAATTTAATTGAAAGATGCTTAATATTCAATTGATGTTCCGGGGGAATTGTATTTACGTATATTTTGTCGAGTATATAATTGAATGGAAATTATGTATTTTATATTCAGGTCTATTTGATTATGTTCTTTTGTTCCTTAATGTATTATTTTGAAATAAATTATAATCTCGGGGAGTTCTAATGGGTATAGTAAGAATATTCTTTGTTATGAATTTTATAATTCAGTGTCTTGGAAAAGATTTATCGAAATACATTTAATTCTTATTAACATAATCTTTATAATGTATTACGAAAAGCTGGATTATATTACGTATAGGACTAAGTGTTTAAACTTTAAACTGAATTTATTTTTAAAATAATTTACATTTATCCATCCTCTGATATGTATTTGAGAAACTTTTTTACTAATGATCTATATTAATTTTGTTTCATTTCAGGTAAGCGAACCAGTAAATCATTAAGCAAGGTTATGAATAAATCTTATATGGATACTGGACTGCTGCATCATAGGTTTTTGGCACATTTAATTTTTATTTATTAATTTAGCGTTATTATATTCAATTTATGCATTACTTTTAAATAATTCTCAGTGCTTGGTTGTGTAATCACAATCATTTCAGTGGAAGTCTTTAATGCGGCTCCTCAAACTTTTTATTGACTAGAACAAAATTAGTTTATTAGAAAAAATTGTATTAATAATAATAAGGTAATAAAGAAGAATTTTATAATCGTCCGTGAATTTAATTTGTTCAAGAATTTTTTGGGCTTTTCGGACAAAATATTATTTTCATGGACACCCATACAATGTTTACGATTATTTTAGTCACAGAAAACAAAGAGGCCATGTACTAACAATATTTCTACCACAAAAGTAGAAAAAATGCACTCCCCTCCCCCAAACCTTTAACCCCAGGGCACTTGTGTACACAAAGATACACAAACCCCTTACAAAAATGAGAACTGCCTTAGGTAGCTTCTTGGCAGCTTGGTTTCGTACTGATAAAAAGTTGGTCTACTCATCTGAAATTGAAGACATAACACCGCTTATTGAGGCGCTTGGTATAATTTTGAAATTTAGTATGGCTGATACTGAACATTATTTTAAACGCACCATACAAAATGTGCAGAATGCAACATTATTTGTACAAATTATTATATCTTTCAAATCTCGAATCAAAAAGAAAATTGTAATGGATACTCTCGTTAAAAATGGTTTTTCTACATCAGCTACTTCAAGGTTTTGATAATTATCCACAAAAAAAGTTAATCATAAATCATCGAAAGCGTAAAGATTTCACTCTCAACTATTAACAGCAGCAAAAAAACTTCAGAAAAATGCCCAAATATATAAAGCTTGGTACAACGGGCACATCTACATTCAAGCAATTGTCAAAATCAGTTTTCATTTGTTGGAGTTGTGCGTAAAATTGTTATAAATTATATTCTTATACTATATTAGTTACATTTCGAATTCTGTTACATTATTGTTCATCTCAACCAAACAATCTAAAGTTTTTTATACGCAAGTGTTGATTTATTGTTTATTTGATATTCAAAAATATGGAGTGTTTCAGTGACGTTCATGAGATTGATATTCAAAGCCTTGTATTTGTGAAACATTTTTTAAACATTGAACCAAAATATAGGTTTGGTTCATTAACGTACATCTTAATCAATGCCAGATCATTAAGGAAAATTTTTGACAATATTTTAAACTGTTTCTAAAATCGTTGAAAAACGCACCACACGTAATTGGTGTTACCGAAACATGGATTTATTCGAACGAAGTGTCATTTTATGTACTACCAACGTACGAATCACTTCATTGCACTAGGGATACTGACAGAGGTGGAGTAGTTACGGTTTATGTAAGTAAATCTATCTTAGCTTTGGAAAAAGAAAACTTTTAATTTATTTCATTGTTGACTTATTTTTTGATAAATTAGATATTTTGCCGCCCTTTTGAGATACCCTAATTCATTAATGTTTGGTGATTTTAACGTCTATTTAGTTAAGATATGACCACAGAACTGTTTAGTTGAAATCAGTGGTTGCAACTTGTAGTTTTGTTCATCTTAACAATTTATCTACTAATTTCTTCACACGTTTTTCCTCAAAACCGTCTATTATTGATCATGCTCCTACCGATCTAATCAAATATAATTTTACTACTAGTTTATTCGATTCACCTGATTTCGATCATCGTATTCTATTGTTTGATAAATCTGAAACAAGTAAATTTCGAAAAACTAGGCACTCTTGCTTTACAATAATGCTTGACTATGAGCAAATCATAAATGAACTTATATCATAAGACATCTACTACAATTCATTTAACAATATCATTTATCATTATTCGTATCTTATTTCTAATAATACTAATGTCATAAAACAGAATACTCAGAAGAATAATTGGCTAACAAATGAATTCCAAGCAACCCTGCAAAAAAGAGACCTGTTCTATAAATTAAAACTTAAATACTCGGATAATGCTTATTCTTAATCAAGGTACTTATTCTAAACGAGAGCTAAAAAGGCAATTTAATGAAAAAAGAATGCAATCATCTATAAACAATTCAAAGAAAGCTTGGTTGTTTCTGAAAAGCTTGCTTTATAACAGAGAATTCGAAATGGAAAATAAAAGCGTGACAGCGATAGTAGACGCAAATGGCCAGCTTGTTTCCGATTCTGCTGACATTGCGAACTTATTAAATTTTCATTTTGTTAATGTATCTATTATACAAGATTCGTTCATTAATGTTATACCTCCACATTTTAGTGCTTATCTAAAATAAGAGAACTTACCGGCACTTTATATTACTAAAACAGGCTAGTCAGAGGTTTCTAAAATAATAAAAAACTTAAACAAACATGCGGCCTCTGGATATGATAAAATTTCGTCGAAATTCTTCGAAAAGGTCTGCCATACTTCTATACCAATAATTGTTAGATTAATAAATGAGTCCATCAGTAATGGAATTTTCCCTGATTGCCTTAAAATTGCGAAAGTATATATCCTATATATAAATCGTTTAATAAAACATAACCAGCAAACTATCGACCATTTTCAGTGCTTAATGTGATTTCTAAAATATTCGAAAAAATTATTGTACATAGAATTAAACTTTACTTCGACACGCATAAAATAATAAATAAATATCAATTTGGTTTTGTTTATAAATCAAACACGACATCTGCTGCAGTCACAGTTATCAATGAAATCTTATTGTCCTTAGAAACCAAACAATATGTCTCAATTTTATCAATTGATCTTAGAAAAGCATTTGATATGATATCAGAAGAAATTTTTTTACGAAAATTTCAGAAACTAAATCCGACTGCATCACTCTTAGCTACCTACTTTAAAAATCGAGTGTAGCAAATCGAGTTGAAAGCTTTCCGCTAAAAATCATCGCTGGTGTACCTCAAGGCTCCGTCTTTGGACCATTGGCCTTCAGCTTTTTCATAAATGATATTTTTAATGTAGAAATTAATGGTAAGCTGCAGATGATGCTATTATAGTATATGTACAAAGCGAAGGACCCGATTGTACTCATTGAAAATATGTCAAATGCTCTCATTAAAATACAAAATTGAATTTCTGCTAACCGTATCTCGCTAAACAAATCTAAAACCAGCTACATGATTTTTCAAAATAAATCTTTTTCAAATTCCTTTCCTAGTTATTTTGTCATTGGTAATGATAAATATAATCAAGTTCATTCCAACATTTACTTTGGCTTGATAAATCAATGATCACTTCAGCTGGCGAAATCGTATATCAATCCTAAAAAAATCAATTTGGCCGTCATTGAAAAAAATTAGGAAACATATTAATATTAAAACAGCCTGGCTGATTTACCATGCATATATAAATTCGCGGCTTACAAATATGAGTGCAATATGGACTGGAGAAGCTTTAAAATCTATGAAAGACATAAGAGTGTTACAAAATCGAATAATCAAAACTATAAAATGTTTACCTATTCTCCAGCAAACTCGAACAATCTACTCTTCACAAGTGTTGCCTATTGATGCACTCGGTAATTTCGAGCTACTCATGTTTATTCGCAAAATTCAATTACATTTAATAAATTGCACCGATATGTTGTTTATCACAATGCGTGACATCCATTAGTATGCGAGTTACAGTGAAGGAAAGTGATTTATTCTTAATGCGAAAGAACAAAGTTTGTAAATTTATCCACACAGGATAAACATTTTTCCTTTTTGATTTCCATTGTGTCCAAATGAAGAATGCCCCGCGCAGGGTTTGTTGATGTGGCTATGTATTTTTGATCTGGCCATCGTTGAAAAATAGTAGTGTTCCAAAATTTGCTTTCGGTTGTGATCTGTATACCCGCTTGTTCTGAATACCTTCAACAACTCTTTGCGTTAGGCGTACTAAACTAAACTGAAACTAAAAAAAACTCTCCGTTAAAAACTTCCTGCAGAAGCTAAATCTTTGCGTTCCCTATCCGGAATTTTGATTTGCTAGAACCTTAAAATTCCTTTGTGTATCTCCGGAAAACTAATATAGTGTCTGTGATAAGGGATAGGGCCCTTAACGGATATACAGTTCTTGATCTTCCTGAATGATCAGTTGGTTCCTGAAGACATTGATGAGTGCTTCATAGTATCGAATTAAGTTGGTAGAATCTTCTCCCACACTGTTAATAGTTCCAGTGGTGGACAATGGGTTTGCTTCAAATTTCAGTCTTGACAAAGTGTCAGCTATTTTATTGGATTTTATAGGTTTGTAAATAAGTTCGTAATTATATACCTCCAATCGAGCTCAGAGCTTCAACTTGGCATTGTTGTCCTTATTATTTAGAGTAGGCGTTAGTGGTTGGTGGCAATCCAGTGCCCATATTATAGCTAGCATCTCCTTTTCATTTGTTGCATATTTGTCATCTGTCTTATTCAGTGACCTGGGGTCGATTTTGTTCAAAATTCGTATGGTATATAAATTTATATTAGTGTGTGTAGTTTTTCTGTGGTTATGTTTGTTTGTTTTCTGCGAATGTAAGCATCAAAAATCATGGATCGGTACCAATCGGTTCCGTTTTTTGATGCTTATGCCCTTTCGTCGCCTCACTTTTTTGACATCTCACCAACGAGTTAACACGTTCGAGCAAATGACTCCTATAGCAGCCATACAACTTTTCGTTTTTTAACACGTTCGCGCAAACATCTTTTATATTTTTTAAGGAATAATTCGACATATTTTTAAATTCCCACAATACATTGCTTTATAAAATAAATTTATATAAAGCTATCAAATGTGTTCCTGAGTAGCACACACATTTAGAAAGTGTGCGTCAATGTGTTAAGAAAAAAAAAATTTTAACTCGCAATTTTAATTTTTTATCAATGCGGTGTCGAATGAATGTTTTGTTTTCGCAGAAACACAGAACTATAGGAATTATTTTAAAACTAAAATTAAAAATTTAAATACGTTTTATTTTATTTAAAGCATATTTGCATCGCATTTACAAATTTTAAATTATAAATGGAAATTAATATAGACATGTCATATCAAAAAAAAAATAAATGGCGCACATCGCACTAACACAGTAGGAACAGAATCGACGCCCTGAAAATGTAGGTAATCAGCCGGTCTTTCCCAATATATCCTTGAGATAATAAGCACCGTTAACGGACGAGGAAGCAGACGAATATAGTTAGTACAAAACATTTGTGAAAATTTGGAAAAATCAATATCTCGCTTGAAGACAAGAGCTCTTTGATATACGGAACGCTTCAAACTTTCTGGTTTGAAGGTCTCATGCCTCCTAAGCAGTTGCGCTTATCGATTTATGTTAAAAATTAAATAATTCCTAAGTGACCGACTTATCAGGAAATGACGTGAACATTGCAAGTTTTGAGATGGAGAGGAAACATTTAGTAGTTTGAATAATAGGATAATAGCGGAGTTTGCTTAAATGATGCGCAGTGTGTTAACTGAGCCGATTCTGGATCAAGCATAAATACGTGTTCTGGCAGATTAATCGCCACCAATATTACGAAAATTACCCAAACTTTTTGATCCATAAGGCTGGCTAGCGCCGATAACAATCATCGTAGAGCAACTGAAGCAAGGGCGCGGGCTAGGATGAAATGGCGAAACAGCGAAATGGCAAGAATTTAAAGGTTTACTCCCTTTTTTAGAAGAAATAACTACCTTAAAATAAATACAATTTAAAATCATTAATTTTCCGCACATCGCAAAACTCTATAAGAGGACGAGTTCAATTAACATGGTTGTACCTACGTTGTGAAAAGGTGTGATCATTTCATTGCCTCAAAGAAGTGGCTGGACGTACACAGGATGGGATTATGCGGGACCTATCTCAAATTTAATATGGAAAGGGCGTGTGCCAACATTCAAAAATACCACAGCAAATTTAAACGTTCTATGCTTCCATGGCCCTTATCGCTGCCTTCAAAAGAAAGGTACGTGGTAACATACATATTTACAGCAGGGTTTGGGGTCTTAGGAAGCAGCAGTGAAATCTGCAAATTATCACCTAAAATGAATAATTGGAGACATAACCCTCATTGTACGGAGACTACTTCCAGTAGTACTATCCGAGCCCAAACGTATGTGAAGATAGCGAAATTTTCATGCCCGAAAAATGAGATGGCAAAACTAATATTAATAATATCATAGCATTTTGACTATCAGCCCCGAAAAACATTTTCTGTCATGACACCTAAAACTATCATGAAATAACTATTTTTCTGGGCTGGGAGTAAAATTATGGCATTTTGATGATATGACGAAACTATGACGGCCGACATATTAATTATTTACCCACCCAGATTTTTTTTACGACTTTTATGGGATAAGTTTTATGGTCAAACTATCAACTTATGTCTGCCTGGAGGATTTAAAGTAATATTTTGATCTTTCCAGACAGTTTCTATGGGGTGAAGTTGAGATATAGTCCCGCGAACTTAGCAACTTTTAGCTGGCTGGACAATCGACTTATGTCTAGTGGCAGAGGAATGTCTAAAGTAATTCCTGCAATTTTTTCAGAATTTTTCCGGGGAGTGGAGTTGGGAATTTGGGATACTGTCCCTCAAACTCAGGAAACATTCAATGGCCGGTTTTTCAGAATTTTCTATGGATTGATGTTGCATTATAGTTCATCAAGCGCAGCAACTGTCTAGTGATGGAGGAAGATTTAATGTAATTTATGTGATTTTTCAAAATTTTACTAAATATGCTATTCGGATCGGATCGGTTTTCCATATTGGTGGGCGACGTACTAATTCAAACAAAACTGTAGTGGCTCAGCGAACACTATTTGGTTGGATTATAGAGGGGATTAGTAGCGAAAATAGCGTGGAGAATTCATCAGTTCAAACAAACAGTTGTACTTTGAATGTCAATTTGAGCGTTGACATCGATAGTACATTAAAGCGGTTCTTCGAGCAAGAAGAAATCCCAAAGGTGCATGTATTTAACCAAGAGTAAGCTGAATGTGAAGAACACTACAAGTCAACGTTGAGGAGAAATGGCGATGGGAGATACGTAGCGCAGATTCCTTTTAAGAAATTCGCTGCTCAACTGGGAAATTCCAAGAATGTGTCTCCAAGAAGGAGATTTCTATCGTTGGAAAGAAAGCTGCAGGCCAACAATCTATTAAAAGGTGAATATTGTAAATTTATTAATGACTTCATAAATTTAGGATACATGCAACCTATCAGTGAAGCTGAGCATCAAATTGAGCAGTCCGAATCATGTTACTTACCTCATCACTGCGTATTAAAGCAGTCTAGTGAAACGACAAATTGAGGGTGGTTTGATGGTTAGGCGAAAACTACATCAGTGGCACTATTCTGGTAATTCCCCGGGAATAGGGAACTGGGGAAAGAATTTATATGTAATTTCAGTTCAAATATTTTTTGTCCGGCCTACTGAGGAGAAAAGTTTAATGTAACTATTTTTAAATTGGGAAAAAAATTTCCATACCTAAATTGGCAGGGAAAATTTTTCCCAATTTTATTTTGTTTTCAAAAAAATTACCACCAGCTTTTTACCTCAGTATGCCAGAAACAATTTTTTAAAATAAAAATTACATATAAAATCTTTCCCCAATTCCCTATTCCCATGGAATTACCAGAATAGTGCCATTGCTGGGGTTTAAATAATCAGAGTGTGAACTATACGGCTGCAGATTAATGATTCGCTCAATGAAACAATGCTAGTAGGGTCAACGATTCAGCCTTCGTTTGGTCAATTTTGATGAGATTCCGAAATCACAATATAACATTGACCGGCAACATTGAGAAGATGTACAACCAGTTTTAGTTGCTGATAAGGACGCGCAATTCCACTGCATACTATGGAGAAGCAATTAGAACCATGCACCAGATAGCCTACGATATTCAACACGATCACGCAAATATGGTTCAATAGATTTTGAGCGATTTTTATGTTGATGATTTCGTTTCCGGAGCAGACACAGTCGAACAAGTTCGCACTCTGAAAGAAGAAATAGAAGATGTATTGCAGAATGGTGGATTAAAATTGAGAAAGTGGAAGTTCAATTCAGCTAGCATTATGACGACAAAAATGGCTGGGAAAATTTCGATGTTCCAAAATCCACACAAAACAAGAATGTTGGGACTTCAATGGGGCACATTTGATGACGTTTTTACTTTCAAGTTGAACCTGGAGAGCAATTCAAAAGCAACGAAACGGCAGATTATTTCGGAGTATTCGAGAGTATTAAATACTGGAATTAAACAAAAATTAAACAAAAACAGGATATCTGCAGATAACCACTTTTCTAGTTTTTATAATCAGTCGATCCAGAATTTAAAATTCTATTTATTACCCAGAACAGTTTTTTAAGCTGTTAATTATTTTCTTAGAAAGTCAACAAAAAAGGCGATTTTCTTTCATAGAAATACACTACGACTTCAAGCTTTAAATGTGATTTTCCAACATTTATGTTTTTGCAGTTATCTTGTTTTTGTTTAATTCCACAGATTTGATCCCCTTGGGTGGCTATCATAATGAAATTTTTTTTCCAAAACGTGTGGTCGATGAAGCTGGGCTGGGACGATGAACTGCCCGATAACGTGTCAAAATTTTACCAAAAAATTCGAAGCTGAAATTAATGGAAAGTTTACGGATTAAGCGATATGGGTCAAAGGGTGATAAGGTTGAATTGCATGGGTGGTGCGGTGAAGGTGACTCTAATGGCATCCAAAACCAAAGTTGCACCCATTAAGCAGATACCAAGGCTAAAGTTACGTGGTGCACATTTGCTGACGAGGCTACTAAGTTTGATGAAGGATACAATGAAACACCCAGTAGAATGCTATGCGTGAACAGATTCCATTATTGTTTTAATGTGGTTGCCAAGTCATCCAGCAACATGGAAAACGTGCGTGACCAATCGTGCATCGCAGATTTTAGATGAGCTACCCTGAAAGTTTTAGAACCATGTATACGATCTGAGGAAAATCCAGCTGACCACGTATCTCTAGGAGTACTTCCATCCAAATTAGTAAGTTTGCGGCAATGGTGGCAATGTCCCGAATGGCTTCAAACTCCTGAATTAATTATTGATATTAAAGGTGATGAAAATATCAATTCAGATTATCTGAAAAAATGTAGCGAAGCAAAGAAAGTATACTCGATTTAATGCCGACAAACAAGAGGATATTATTGATGTGTTTCTGCAAAAGTGTTCATCGTATAACAAGGTTGTTCGAAGCCTCGCGTATGTTCAACGATTTTTAAGAAACACAAGATTACCTAAAGCTGGAAGAATTTTAGATTACCTATAACTGTAAGGGAGCTGCGAGCCGCCAAAAGCATCATTATACGTCATGTGCACCAAGATTCATTTTGTCGAGAAATCGATTGTTTTCAGAAAGGCAGAGAAATTAGAAAAAACAGCGATATTCTGTCTTTGGCGCGGTTTATTGATGATAATGGTATTTTGAGAGTCGGTGGCAGACTGAAGCATTTCGACTGACATTAATGATTACCAAAGCACCACTCATTCAATAAAATGATTATACGTCATGTACATGTAAAGAATCTGCACCCTGGTCTATCACAGACGTTTCGAAAATTATAAAAAAATGCGTCGTATGTGTCAAAAACAATGCGAGGACTTCTAAGAAACTCATGGAGGACCTACCAATAGCAAGATTGAAAGCAGCAAGACCATTCCCATCGTGCACTGTCGATTATGCAGGCCCAAAGCAGCTTGCGTCGACAAAGGGGACAGAGGCTAGATTTACTAAGGGGTACATTGCGGTATTTATCTGTATGGTCACAAAGGCTATATGCTTGGAAGTTGTGAGTTACTTATCCACTGATGGTTTTATCGCTGCATTAAACAGATTTGTGTCGAGAAGAGAATCGCCAGCCCATTTGTATAGAGATAATGTTTCAAATTTTATCAGAGCCGCCCGAAAAATGAATGAGGTACATAGAATTATATCTAATAATAAGCACAATCGTTCCATTGCAGAGCATTTACCAAAATCTCAAATACAATAGCACTTTAATCCACCTGTTTCTAGACAGCTTGGAGGTTTATGGGAGGCTGCTGTCAAATCTGTGGCGACATACCTTTCAAGATGTTTCGCAAATGCTCACCTTACTTTTGAGGAGATGACAACTGTATTAAGCCAAATCGAGGCTTTTTCAAATTCAAGATTACTTGACGCAGCAAAGAAATAATTTTATTAGAATATTCAATATGCCATTCTGCCAGGGAAGCAATGGATATGTTACGAAAAAATCTTTTTATCGGGTTATATTAAAAGTAAGTTTTATGCAAATAAACCAGATAATATTGACCAATTTAAACGGAACATTACAGAAGAACACAACAGAAGAAGTTAACACGATACAGCGTGAAAAGTGTGAACAATTTGGCAGACATTGTTTTTCATACATAATTCCAAACATTAAATAAACGATGTGTAAAAATAAAATCTATTTTTTTATTTAAATAAAAATTAAATGCTAAAAAAAGGAGTAAACCTTTCGGGTGGACACCCTGTGGTTCCTCCAACAACTGTTCCATGGTCTTACTCTCGACTTATGTTTATTGATGAAGGAAGATTTAAAGTAATTTATGGGATTTTCACAGTATTTTTCATTAGCCGATAGTTCAGACGTTTCAAAATAAATAAATAAATAAAGAAAGAAGAAGGAAGCGTGAGATCCAACATATCGTAGGTAATTTAGCACGTGACTTATTTCGAGTTCTTGCAGACTATGAGATCGTCGGTACTAGCGTTTTAAATTTGAGATATAGTTACCTTCCCGTAGTGTTTTAAACTTCTGTCAGATATGAATTCAGCCACCCTCGACATGGAAAACAGACGCTGACCTGAAAGCTATCCAATATGAGAGAGATGCTTCAAAGTGTGTTTAACTGCTTCTTGTTATTCACAGCTAACTTATATTATTATAGGCCAGCTATTCGACACCGCAATCAACCCCTCGGGTTTATTAAGTCTATTTGGGGAATGAGTTGGGGAACCTAATTCTAAAATAATTTTTAGTAATAATTTTAGTAAAGTAAATATCTACATATGTAAATAATCTAAATGTCTTCCATATGATTTTTATGAAACTATTCTTCAAATAAGAAATTTGAACAAACTAACCGATTTCCCAAACAAATTGTGGATAAGCCATAACGTATACCATTTTGTGGAAGCAACGACGTCTTTTAAAAATATCTAAACATAAATGGATTATGTTTCAATCAAACGCGGCAGAAAAATTACTGGCAAAATCAATAATTAGAACAAATACGCTTGTCAGATATATTTGCTACCCAATCTACCAAACAAGTACAGACAATTTTAAAGTAATCTTTTTCTTATATTTAAAGACAACGTCGAATAAAAGTATAATTACCATAATAACAAGAAAGATAATATATAATTTAATCCTCAAATTAAAATTGATTCGCAACCTAATTCCAATCCAATTTTCTAATTTACAATATACGAGAACATATCCGAAGAAAACTTAATTTTTCTTACGAACACACAAAGTCCTTAAATTAATATGTATCCTTATATATATTTCCAATCCACAAACAGTACAAAAAAAAAAAAAAAAAAACGGAAAATCTCAAATCAAGAAAAATCTCATCTCGAATTTAAATTAATTTTCTGTATATGGGTGTGTATATGGGTGTCTATATATGTGTGTGTGTGTTTTTTGTATATTATTTTAATGACAACTCGTACCATATTATTATGATTATTATATTGAATCCCATCATCAGGAAAATTGACGGAAAAGCAACAACGATAAATAAAAAAAAATATTTCATTTTCCACGATATACGTTTTACGTTCTGTATAGCTCCAGGAGATGTAAAATGAGGATTTTTCTTGTATACCAAAAATATGTGTGTACTACTACTACTACATTGGGTGGCGATGAGGAGCAAAAAATATTGGATACATAATAATTTTTTATAGAACACTGATAATTTTTTTTTTGTCATACTGGCAAGATAAAATTTGTACTTTTATTATTCGAACAATAAATCGAGAGATTATTCGCCCTTCACCTGGAACACACGAAAAACAAGAAAAATAATAAAAACAACAATATTACAAATAAAAACGTTTTTTGTTTCTTCATGTTGTCGCGCATGACTTGTATTATATTTCAGGACAGTTGAAAATTTGGAAAATTTATATATAAAAATTCGATTTTACATTACAGCCATGTAATTCAAAATTTGTATTTTAAATTTTCATAAAACATTTTTTTTTTGAAAATTTACAAATTTTTGAGCTTTTGCTTAATATATTTGCTCACTCTCTCGCTAAAAGCTTTTTACTCTAGATTTTATTATTTTTTTACTTGTTTTGGATATTAAAAAGTCCCGGTTCAAGCTTATTTTTGTTTTCCCGTAAATTAAGCTATATTCATCTCGTTTTATTACACGTGCTTTTATATCACGGTGCTGGGAGTAGTATGCCATATATATATATACATATAAGACGATATGTATACTGGAGGCTGCACCAACACAACCATAAAAATCCCAGGCATGCTCGGTTCTCGTGAAAATTCGTTTGATGGTGTACAAACTAAAAAATGTTGTCTGTATATTTTTTGTGAGAAAATAATGTACGGTATATTTTCCTTTTTCATCTCGATGTGATCCGAACGAGAAGAAACGGAAAAACAATTGCATTTCTAGTCTCTCGATGTACCAAAAAATATAAAATAAAATATTCCGAGAAAAAGCACACAGATAAAATGGTTAAAAAAAATAATACCCCAGTTCAAAGTAGTTTTTTCAGTAGAGCGCTGACGTCACACGGGTAAAAATATGAACAATTTTTGATGGAAAAAGAATTTTGATTGGAAATTTAATTAATCAAAATTAAATTGTAAATTTTTTTTGAAATAATTAAAAGAAAAAAAGATAAACAATACTGTTGTAAGATTCGGGAAAATATAATTTTCCCGTTTTTGTGTGTCTTGTGCAAAATTTTCGTGTAAATTTGCAAAGTGTGCTTTTTGTATAGTTTGGACCAGATTATATTTATATTTTTTGTGGTGTGCAAATATTTTATTAATATAGTTTTATGAAAATGTAGTATTTTGGAAAATTGTATACGGAAAATTTTATAGTCTATAGTAAAATTAAAAAAAAAAAAAATCGAAAAATAAATATAAGTGACATTTGTCAATGTAAAATTTGTTACGTCAAAAAAAATTGATTCGGTTTAAAATTACGAAACAAATGCACGAAAATGAGATGGAAAATTTTTCAAAATACTAAAAATATTTAATTGATCCATTTGCATAAAACTTTTATTTACTATTATGTTAAAATTATAATTATTTTGTTTGGAAAATAAAAATATTTTTTTTGTTGTGAAAGGAAAATTTATTTGTGTGTTTTCCACACATACACTTCTATTATACAGGCACACACATATACGTTTAAATCTCTATATAAAGTGGCGCCACCACACCCATAAAATCTAAGGGAAACAAAAACTAAAATTTGTAAAATCTTAATTTAACACTGTACACAGAATATGTTTGTATAATTTTCCCGAGCTTTGATCGGAAAATCAAAATAGTTTTCTCACTTAAATTTTCCTATCATAATTACAAACAAAAAAAAATATTTATTATATTATTTATTACACTATTTTGCAAGACGTCGGAGCAAAGTGAAAAAATTATTTAACCAAAAAAAAAATTATTTTTTTTTTAAATAAATAAATTATTCTCTTGCACGGGAAAAGAGGAAAATTTTTATTTTGGTGTGTGTTACGTTTTGTTTTTGTTTTGTTCTTGTGAAAAATATCGTTTAAAATATTTTTTGTTGTGAAATTAAGTGAAAATTGTTAATACATTGAAAACAGATCATAAATCTCATAGTTTATCATCATCATCATCATGGCTGATGAAAAAGGTGATGTCGAAAAAGGAAACGGTGAAACTCAATCAGCTAAGCCCGCTGACCCTGCAACTAAAGCTACTGAACCATCACCAGCAAAAACGACTCCGGCCGTAAACTCAGGTAGCTCTTAATATATATCGTTATGTAATATACAGATTATCGTTTTATGTGCACAAAACCGTTATATAGTGTGTGTTCTAAAGTGCGCAGGAGTATACACCAAAACAAACCCGAAAGATCAGTGATCTCTTCATTGTTTCTAATTATGTATAAAACTTTTAAAATATTTACTAGGAATTTTTCCGTATACCAACATATGGATATATCTAAATAATATTTTTCCCTATTGCATCCGGAATGAAAATTTAGTAGCGATAACATTTTTCCGGTTTTCCGTTTAAAATATTAAAATTTCTCTCACAATGTAAAATCTAATAACGTAAGTGCATTCATTCGAAGTGTAATTAAACATGAAAAACATTTTTTTTTTGGTTTTTATTATTTAGGTGATGAGATGGAAAATTGTTGTCGTTTATTCGTATCGTAAACAGATTTTTATTTTGGCAAACTTTTGGATTTTAGTGCATTTATATATTAATCATCTATCACATCGCAAACATATTCTAAAAGTTGGAAAAGTTTTCTACCCGCATATATACGAGTATGTTAGCAAGTAAAAAAAAAAATCCCCGGGAGCTGTCAAAACCGTTATTTTTTCCAGTCTTTGTTTCTATATTACCCAGTATAATATTATGTTCTCTCGCAGTTCTGTTTGGCATTTTGATACAAATCTCATGCCATATATGATAAATATGTACATTATATTATGTTAATAATCAACATATTATACTGACTACATTATGCTTGGAACATTATACACACGAACTGGTGAAGTTTTATAATATGATTTTCCCTAGGGTGATAATTTTCAGCTAGATTGGCTATATAAATAACGGAACGAACGATACACAACATAATTTTATTAGCGCGGATGTTTCCGATTTTATATTCCTCGGTGGCTTTTAACGTTTTGCTCTGAAACACCACTAAAGGCAAAAAACGAAATCGTTTCTAACATAAAATGTTTCAGATTTTAAATGTTGGTTACCATTCGGATTCGAAAACAAATCTTCCTTTTAGCAGATTACCGCTAAAAAAATTCTCATTAGTTTTGTATTTGACCTTGAACATAACCTCTCTCTCACTCTCATAACCTCTCTCGAGCACTCTGCAAGGATAGTCTTCGACACTGCTAAATTTGAAATGAACGGGATAAGCCAAATATTTCGCTATATCAAAGCAACCCGATAAAAATTCAAAAATTGGAAAGGATTTAAATTCATAGATTGCTGCAACTTTGGGTTCCTCAGGAATCGGTAAAAAAAATCAAAACTAAATTCTATAGAATTAAAAATACCACCATTTAAAAAAAAATATTTTAAACGACGGAATTTAGCCATGCAGGCTTCGTTTCAGTTCGCTTCACTCCGTACAAAGAAAATACCATTCAGTTTATAAAAACTATAAACTGTTGTACTCGTATTACCTCCTTGAAATAATTGTAAATTAGAGAACAGAAAGTTCAACATTTCGAAAATAAGAAAGACAATTTGCTGAAATGTTAGCGAGTCAAATACAAATTGCCAATTAATTGAGTTGTTCGAGTTTTCAAATTCTTTGTGCGTTTTGAAAGTAAGTCTGTAAATTTTTTCCTTTCGGAATATTTAGTTTATTTTATTTAAGTTGTATATATCTCTTAATGAGTTTTTAGTTAAGTTGTATATCTCTTAATGGGTTCTCTGGTGGCGCCCAAAATATTTCACAACAATTAATAAGGGCATATTTAGTGCCGGGTAACGATTGAAGCGTAAGGATAACTGCAGCAGGAAAACGATCAAAATGAAACTTTGCATACCGATAAAGCGCAATTTTGGGAACCGAGAACATAAGAAAATTAAATTTCAATTTTCGCCTTAAAGACGATAATAATATACATGTTTCTAAGGAAATCCAGAAAATATTTAAACTTTAACATTTTTGAGAGTTGTCTAAGCTTACGAAAATTGTACTTTCACAGAAATATAATTTTCATTTTTATATAGAAGAAACAAACGAACCCCTAAAAAATACTATATTTAAAACGAAATACATCACCTTCCCACTAATATTTTTGTTGAACTACAAAGGCTATAATTGAATAAACGAATTTCTGAAAGAAATTGTCTAGAAACCAACAAACTTGACGGTTGAATTAACGAATTTCTTAGGTATACTGCTTTATAATCCTTTCGCGGACACACAATTATTTAAGGATGTTTCCTGTGGGGCACAGAAAACCACATTCAGTGTTAATCATATGAAAACAACGTCGGTTATTACTCAGTCAACTCGGTCATTACTCGGTTATTACTCCGTCAATTGAAGCGTCGGTCGACATGTCCGCGAAAGGGATAAAGTAGCGGAAATTTACCAGAGAAAAACAAGAGTTTGTGCTACTCGCCACATGAAACAGTACTATCAAAGATGGGAATTTCTATTGTTATTTTATAACCCGAGGAAGTTGAGAGAGAAAATACAGGAGCTTAATAAAATCTTAAAAATGTTCCTTAAATTGTCGATTTGGTTGACCTCCCAAGTCGAGGAAATCGGCAAAACAGATTGTTGAAACTTAAAAGTTAGGCGCAACTTAACCGAATTTTCAATTTGATTGTAGTATTGGATCTAAGCTGGAAGAGCTTCCGTTTTTTATTAAATAATAAATTATGAAAAAATGTTGTTTGTAAGTTTTTATTATGATTCCATCAAGCATTTTATAAGGAGTTCCGATAAGCACTAATAAAATAGATTCTAAGATGTGTTTTAGAGAAAATTTTCAAATTTGCAGGAGCTGTTATAACTCTATTTCTTACTGAAATAATGATGCATTTTTTTATTAGGTTTATAATGAATTTCTTAAATTGATTGCCGCAGATTTGAAATTTGGGGAAGATTTACTGTATAGAATTTTCTTTGCAATTTTTTGAGTTTTTGCCGCCATATAGCTTTTTTAAGTAACACACAAATATCTCAAATGCTTTCAAGTATCAAATTTATTATGCAGGATTTCCTCTGTATGTTGTTTGTCCAAGAATTTCAAAAATTTTCAATGCAGATTACCAAGTTTTCACTATAATATCCAAGTCCAACCCTACGTACTTCATTTCAGTCATAAACTTAAAGGAAATCTAGATAAATATCTAGGAAAAAAAAGAAATTTTTTATTTTGAATAAGCTTTTGTAGTACTATGTCCTACAAAACCAATTTTAAATGTTTTATTCGGTTTGGTTCTTCACTCGTTTTGTCCGAAGAGGTTAGTGAAGCAGAAATATTTTTATCATGTTTGAGAGTAATCACGACCAATCATTATACAACTAAAACTTAGTCAGATTTATTTTAGAAAATTGATAGTTTTAGAAAAATTATAAACATAAAAATAATTTACAATAAACTTAATTCACTATTTTATTTTTATTTTTACACACGGTCCCAATTTTCTTTTATTTTTATAAATTCCTACGTTCAGTTGATTTAGCGATTTCAAAAATATTTAATTTGTAATATCTTTAATCTATTAATCATTTCTTTATTAAACTCGAAATGTGGTTTCATTATAGAATTAAATATTTTAATAGAAGTCACTAAAAATAATTTATTTTAAATTCTACTGCTAAACGGAGGGGTGAACATATTGGGGCCAACACACGACCTTCATTACCACGAATGTAAATAGATCTCAAAGGCACCACTTCATTTCTAAAGTTAAAAATCAAACTTACTTCCAAACTATGGAAAAAGTGTACTTCATACGTTTCCTTCCAAATAGTTAAACCGCCCTGACTTTAGAGATGCTGAAATTTGGTGAAATAAAGCACGTCTTTTTCAGCATTATTTAAAAAAATTATCTGAAATAATTTCGTTCGAAATTTTAGTGAACATCTTTTTGTTCCTGTCTTTGGTTTCTAAATACTACAAAGTTTTTGCACAAAAACGAAAAAGCTCCTATGGAAGCTGTCACTTCCGGTGGATCGATTTCTACCAAATATCACTGGACCTGTCATTTTATGGTAAAAGCTTAAGTATGAAGTTTTATCCCGATCAACCAATACGTCTACGCTATACAGAAGTATTTTTGTTAAAAATATTTTTTTTTGTCAAAAATCGTAATTTTCTCATTCTTCAAAATATTTGCAAAAAACGGAAAAGCTTCTATAAAGGTTTACCACTATCAGATAAACCGTCTAGGCTATAGAATGGACAAAGACATTTGGTTGGGGTGTGTAACGAAATTCCGATTTTCAAAATCCCGGTTTGCAAAAATCCCGGTTTTTCATAAATCCCGGTTTTCAAAATCCCGGTTTTAAAATCCTGGTTTTCAAAATTCTGGCTGTCAAAATCTAGGTTTTTAAAATTCTGGTTCTCAAAATCCCGGTTTTCAAAATCCCGGTTTTGTTTAAAAAAAACCCGGTTTGAATTTTTAAAATTTGACATGTGGGAAAATGGAACTCTTAAATGATTTTTTGACAAAATTCAAAAATGAGTTTACGATGAAGTTCTAGAAAATGGCTAATACTGATGGAATTTGGCTATTTCTTAACAAATTTTGTTGAAATTCGATATGTGCGATGGAAATGGGATTCTAAAACGATTTTTCGATACAGCGGTCAATAGCGATGGAACTAAGCCATCTCTAAACCGATTTTGTTGAAATTCTACACGTCCATGACAAAATGGTACAATTATTTTTTTTTTAAGTAGGTATCATTAATAGATTCTATATAATCCGCTCCTAAGTGCGGCACGCAGTGCGACATGTTTGCTGATCCCGGCTCCTACGTCGCCTGAAGTTCAAATCTAAGGCCCCTCTCGCGTGCTCGTGAGAGTTATCGAAGCCGTCATTATCTACAAATATTGCATTTCAAAATATTGCACCCTTGGGTTTTTCTAGTAAATTTTTGTGCAAGATATCTTATGTTAAAATATTATTAGTTGGTCCGAATTAATAAAAAATATTACATTCAAAACAAGATTTTAGAACTAGAAGAAAAGAAAACCGGGATTTCGAAACCGAGATTTTAAAAACCTGGATTTGGAAAACCGGGATTTTGAAACCGGGATTTTGAAACCAGAAATCTGAACCCTGATTTTCGTAGTACACCCATTTGTTTCCACGCACAGCACACAGAGATTATAAAACAATATTTTTCTTGTCCTCCGTGATATATTGAAAGGTAAAAGGTCAAACACCACATCTGATTTCTAAAGCGAAAAATTAAACTTACAAATCGTTATAGACTTAAATTTCAAAAACCCAACAAGTCAACCCGAGTTGAAAATTTAATTGTAATTTTTTGTAAATGCTAGACGCTAAACTTTCCAACATCATTGCAATAAATTGAAAAAGTTTCCTTGGAAACTGCCACATGTGTGGCACAGATGTCCATTAAATTTCGCAAGAATCTCCCAATTAACGGAAAAACTTGAAAGTATGAAGTTTCATTCGGAATATCAATCCGCTAGAACTGTAGAAATGCCGAATTTTTACAATATATAGAGGAAAAGTTTTTACAATAGATATACAATCTTTTTTTTAATCGTTTGTTCGTAAATGCTATATAAGTACATTTTCAAATATTTTTAAAAAGCAAAAAACACCTATAGAAACCACTTCCAGAGGGCCGATTTATGCCAAAAATCACTGGCAATTTATGGTAAATCGTTAAGTATGAAGTTTCGTTCTGACCAGTCTATCCGGCTGGGCTGTAGAGAACAAAAAATATATAGTCTGCACGACTAGCGATATAATGGTGATTGATGCATTATTTGTGGATTCTTTTCTGCCCAGAACCGTCTGTTTTGTTTGTTTACATGTCCACTTACGTGAAACTGAGCTCATCAGTCATAATTAATTTTTCAAAAAAATCGTGATTGTCATTTTCAAGCAACAGCATCTTATTTGCATACGTACGGCGCCGCAAATGATTTCTTGGTTGCAGCTTTTGTGTTAAGTGAATTTTATACAGGATCCAAGTCTTTATACAAAATATTGGTTCTTGCGTACGGTGTCTGATTGATATCGGTGAATTATCTCGCACACTTTCATGTATACAGCAGCAATATTTTCTGGTCTTCTGACTATATATGTTGTTACACGAACTTTGGCTTATTTGTCACAGCCCCCTTTCTTCAAATTGTGTGGTAATCCGATAAATTTTAGGCTTTGAAGACACCATACTCCTTCCGAAACTGTCACGTAATTTTCTTGATGATTGAATTGCGTAAAAGGTTTTCACTATTAAAACGCATTATTCAGTCGGAGAAAAAATATGTTCGCAGAATCAAAATTTCTCAGTTTACTAAGTCTACAAAATAGTTATATTCATATCTAGAGCCTAAATGATTGTTTAAACGATCCTTTCCGGGGAAAAAGCATTTTAGGCACGAGACGCGAGCAAAATATTTCCTACTACTTCCATCTAATGTTCACTTGTGACGAAAGAAAGAATCATAATTCGATCCAGATCACAAGCTAATTAGCCCCCATCTGTGGTAAGCCAACTTTGCTTGTGATCCACATCTGTTCATGCGGTCTATTTGAATATCAAATACCAATGGCGCCACGACAACCAACAATTAAAGCTCCTATATCAAAGAACAAACAACAGGTTGAAACAGTGACAGCCATGGCGGCAAAGACAATTCAAGAACAATTAAAATTATTCATTGAGAATGACAACTTTCCATAAGCAAGCAATCTCACCGAAGAATAAATAGAAACTGAAGAATTCTTTCAAGAAAATTTGGAGAGCAATCCAAATGGAAAATATACGGTGCGGATTCCTTTTAAAATGCGTCTATAAGTTAAGGCAGACGTACCACCAAGATATTGAAGTGAATCAAACCAATTATATAACGCAGCACGGTGAAAGAAGCTTGCAGCCAAATATCAACCGGCAAAAATAACAACCACAGGCAAGATGGCTGATCTACAATTTACAACTGCCACAGTTAGGCAAGATTAAAATTAATCGTTGGATAAACTACACCAGCGGTGCTAATATTGAATTATATGATTTCTACGAGGCCGCTAATTAAGTATATAGCGTCACGTGAAACAACCCTTTTAGCTCTCCCTAACAATAATTTATGAAGTCAGGGTTCATGATGAATTTTGATGTCACTATATGCCAGACAACATTGGTCTGTTTCTTCCCATATTGTAAGCGATTTATCCACTACACAATTACAACCTACAACACAGCAAGAACTTTGAATAGAGAAATTCAGGATGTAGCAGCTATATACTACTCTCAAAATTTTCTGAATAAAACAAAATTTCAATAACGAAACTCACTGTCACAAATCCTCAAGACCCCTAGACGTAGAAGGCTCATATCTTTACGTTCGGTCATAGATAACAATGCAATTCGCCTTTTAACGCAAAGTGACTGACATCTGACGGAATATTTTGGAACTAGAGCGAAAGGTGATCGTCTTCTATTAAAAACTAGTTTTAATGTTATATAAACTTCATACATGACTGTAATTCGACTGGATATTATGTTAAATGTTCAATTAGCTTACAATTAATGCAACAAATGAAACAATAATAAAAATGGATTGAGGCTGTTTCTCGTATAAACAAATATCACCTTCCGCTCGCATAGGAAATGGCGCATACTAGGTGGTGATTCAATAGGATCAATAGGCCGATAATTCCTCTACCGGTAAAAACCGTCACCGTTTGACGGTAAATTTCGATTTTTTAGGATTACCTTTTACCGGTAAAACATTTTAAAACCTATCGGTAATTTTGAAAAAATTAGTTTACGAGATTAAACACCAAAAATATGTTTAAAAGTCACTTATTATCGTTATTCTGTAGTTTAAATACAAAACAGAAAAAAGTGTGAATAGTGAGGGGAATGAACCACCATCCCATTATGTGCATATCCAATTTTGACAAAGCGTTTTATTCGTATTGAATTATTGCCGATGTTGTCCGGCACCGGCAGTCGTAATTTTGTTAGTGAATGAGAAAGATGCACAAACATTATACTGAAACATTTTTTGTAAATAACGAGATTTATTTTTTCTTTTTATATAAAGATTTTTCTGTTAAAACAAACCCTATTAAAAGCCTTGCGAACCGTTAAAATATTTTCGAGTATCGTCATCGAAAAATAATTTTTTGCAGAATAAGATAAAAAACGGACTTAGCAAAGAACTAGAATTAAAAATAAATGTTAGAACACGATGGAACACTATAGATCCCATGATCGAAAGATTTTTACAAGAAAAAAAAAGTAGTAAAAGATGCTTTAGAATATCACCACCGAAAGTGTAATTGAACTTTTATGTTCAACTTTGGAAAAAAATAATGATTCGGCAATTTCTTGGTTTGTTTGAAGCATAAAATTGATAAAATACGTAATATTAAATTAATGTCTCTTGTACAGTACACGCTTAACCCAAAAAATTTAATAAAACGCAATTTTCTCTTTGATTAGTGCCCTACGGTGACATTTGGAAAAAAAAAATAATTGAAAGATTGTTCATATCAGATGAGCAAACAGGATCAGATTCAGAATGAGCCCGAACTTATTAATTTCAAAAAGCTATCTCTCAATTTCCAGTAAACCAGTAGGATTGTCATCATCAATACAAACGCAGTTTTCATTTTTCAAAATGGTCGGAAAAAAGTAATACTCTCACATTGCTATTCGAAGCTTTGCAAACCGCAAAACCAAACTACTACAGGCAATGAAAGAACATTCTCTATATCCACTCGATTTTACACTAAAATACAAACGGGATTATCAGATAAAAACCTACACATAATTGTTTTTCTCAAATACTTCTTAAAAAAAAAAAAAAAAAAAATACAGATTGATCGCTAAACACTATATAATTTAAATTTTTATGTCAATGAAATTAATTACCTTTTACCGGTTTTACAAAACCGGTTGATTTACCGTTTACCGGTATTACAAAACATTCGGTAATTAAGGAATTCTGCACTCCAGCAGTTGTCTTTGTTGTAATTATTTATTAATATTTACCATGGAGGTTTTAATATTTGCCATGCAGCATGAAACCTGTTCGAAGTGGGGGTCTCGCTGCAATTGCACCATTTCACTTGGTAGCAATCCAATCAAATGGCCATCAAAATGTTGTATTGTTTTCCATTGCAGATGATAACATTGTCTGGAAATCTATCTTTCATACAATAACTACGGTATTTCTCCTGCCATGTCATAGGTTGTTCCATCCAGCTGAAACAAAGTGTGGAAGAGAATCATACTGAGCAATGCAGATTGATTGTTTTATAAAG
The DNA here is from genome assembly GCA_932526605.1 of Nephrotoma flavescens. NCBI lineage: Eukaryota > Metazoa > Arthropoda > Insecta > Diptera > Tipulidae > Nephrotoma > Nephrotoma flavescens. Next base: position 285,113,663 of record OW052221.1, on the reverse strand, counting down.
AGAAAGAATAAGGCCATTTATACGATTCACACCTCGATCATAAAAAAACTCGGCTTTTATTTGTTTAAATGTTGTATACTGAAATTTATGTTAAGTCATATAAAACATACATTTATAATTTATGTATGATATGTAGATCTTGCACAAATTCGAGAGCAAAACTTTATGCAAAATTTCATGTATAAAACCAGACTTTTTAATTATGGCTTCATTTTTATATTCGGCTTTCGCCAAGCATAGCATATTTAATAAAACATACATAATTTTATGTGTCCTTACGAAGTACCAACAATATATTTTATCACCGGCGTTACATCCCATATTATTTATGTGCGAAATTTAAATTTTTTTCATATTTATGCCTAATATTTCTAAATAAGGTTAATTCTTATCTATTATATTGTAATATATTTATGCCTAGAGTACTTAAATTGATATAAAAACCAAAAATTAATTTAATTGCCTTCACATTTTATTACAATATATATATATACGAGAAACGCGGAAAATTTACTCTCTACATTTCCCGTTTAACTTTCATGTACGTATTACGTAACACAAAATAATTATTATTGTACATTTACAGAATTGATGTACCTATCTACGGATATATTTTTAAATACATAAAATTTTATAACATTTTTATGTTTAATTTGGTGTACAGTTCAATGTTTTATGCTTTTGGTGTACTATTTTGTTAAACGATTTTGATTTATTATGGTTTTTAATTATATCAGGTTTGTTTATGGCATCATTATCCTCTGTTCTGGGTGGTTGGAATATTTATACAAAATGCGGAATAAGTAAAACTAATTAAATAATTTATATGTTCAATAGTTCAGGTTTCTTTCGTATATTTCTTATATGTATTGGAAAAACGTTTTCTTGTATTATGAGTTAAATTTCTTAATTTGAGAACTTGTTTAATTACATGTTTTACAACTGAATACTCATTTTCCTGAAAGTTTTATGGTATACTTAACCGTACTTCTAGTCACCGAAATCATTTTCATTGTCTGGTTATTTCTATAGTAACATATACGGAAATGTAATCGATTTTTATTTTATTATAAAAAAAAAAATTGTTTTGGCAAATTATAAATTAACTTAAAACAAAATTTACTCAAATTTTGAATGTTAATAAAAAACGTAGTAAATTTTATATTCTAATTTTTACTAGTTACTCTTTATACTGGGTGATTTTTTTAAGCTGAAACTTTCAAATATCTCGGAAAATAAGCACTCTACGAAAAAAATGTCCAATATGGTCCATTGGTGCTGAAATTAGTACCTCTCCTGCCCTTATAGGTCGGGCGCGGGGTAACTTTGAAATTAAAATAAAATCCCCTATTTTTAATTGCAGATTCGGATTCTACGGTTTAAATTACGTAGGATTTCTTAGAAACATTTAACAAAAAAATATTTTATTTTTTTTTATTTTTTTTTTTCTAATTTAAGAAATACAATTTGTTTAAGACTAATTTCAAGTCTTTACTTACATTGAAAACGTGTTAATTTTAATTCAAACGAATTTTAGAATCGTATGCATATGTTAATTTAATATCGTTATTTCAGCGCCATCTATCATCAATCGAAAAAAATGCTACAAAGAAATTTTACGTACTTTAAGCCGTAGAATCCGAATCTGTAATAAAATATAGACGGTTCCTATTTTAATTTCGAAGTTACCCTCCGCCCCACCAACAAGAAGAAGAGGAGGGGTACTAATTTTAGCACTAATGTATGCCCCTCCGGGATATATTTGAAAGTTTCAGCTTAAAAAAATCACCCAGTATAAACAATTTACCGTTTCTTATCAACTAATCAGACCTTCTTGACTATTTAAATATTCTTAGAAGAAAAATTAATTTTTATGATTTAATTATTATTTCTAAGAATATACTTCTCTGATCAAGAAATACATTTTATGAAAATTTAATAAAGTTTTCTTAAAATGTGAAAAATACCAGAAATATTTTATCAATTGAAGCATCTTTTCTCTTAAAACGAGAAATTCAAATCGGAAAAGGTTTTAATTATAAAGAAAACATGTGTTCGCTGGTAATTAATTTTTTAATAATGGGTAAAAAATTTGTAATGTGTTTTCTCGTTAGGCACAACATTTCGTAGAAGTCAAAAAATTCTTCGGTTAAGGAAATGATGTACGTTTAATAAATTATATTTTCTTAATTTAAGAAAAACCAAAATGATTCGTGTATTAATTACGGAATAAGAATATTTTTGTTGATATGTAATAGTTTTTATAATAAATAAGTTAATTTTAAAATATTTTTTTTATATTACGAGTATCAATTATAAATGAAGTTAAAAAAATTGTTAAATTTCATGATTCAAGAGAGTTTGGTTTAATTGTTGTGCCTGTCTGTAATTTTGAAATAAATTACTGTTTTAAATTTTTTTAAATCTCTTATGAGATAAGTAATCATAATCAAGTGTTTTTAAAAATTTTGTTTGTCTGGTTGCCCTTTCGCTTCAGTTTTGTTGTCAGGCTTTCACGTCAAAACTATACTGTAGCGATTTTAGTGTAGATTATATAGGTTTGTGGGTTTCTTTTTGTGTTCTCGGTTTATTTTCATACAAAAACAAATTTACAAATTCTAAGTGCTTTAAACTTGCACCAACTAAATTCGCCCGCCTTATTGAACCCTATACTGTAATTTGTTTATCATTTATTACAATTTTTTACAACAAATCCAGATTTTATTACAGTCACCGCCAGCTTATAATTGAACCAACACTTCCAAAATTTTAATTTTTGGTGTAGCTTTGATATCAGGGATGGGTCTTAGACTAGAATTTATTACCATTAATTAATTTTATTGATTATAGATTAAAACTCCCCCTCCCCAATGATTTGGTTAAGGGTAAATTTCGCCCCAAAATGACAGCACTCATTGACATAATAAATAAAATAGAAAAATATGAAAAATTGTTTCAAAAATATTCTATAAAATTTAGATTCAGTAAAATTAGTCCCATCCAGGTGAATTAATAATTTTTTGGGGTAAAACTGTATAAACTTCAAACAACATGATTAAAATAAAAAACGTCAATTGAACCACTTTAATAATTTATTGCGCTTAATAATAATATCAATAATATTATAATATTATACTTTAATAATAATATCAATAATAATAATAATAATAATAATAATAATAAAAATATTTTGAACAATAATAATAACAATAATAATAATAATAATAATAATACTCGTAATAATAATAATAATAATAAAGATAATAACGAAGTAACAAAACAAAAACGGACTCCAAGACCGCCACCAATTCATATCCATGGTCAGGATATTAAACATACAATACAGCTAGCGAAAGGCACAAATGTTAAAGAATTTGAAGTGAGGCGAGTAAATATTAATAAACATACAATTTTAACAGACAATTTGGACAATTATACTAAATTAAAGACTATTTTCGATGAGGTCAAAACAAAATATTTTACCTATACACCAAAGCAACTAAAATTAAAATCACTAGTACTGAGAGGTTTGACAGAAAATGAGGAGCTAGCAGAGTTACAAACCGAAATCGAATATGATGCAGAAATAAAGGTCGAAAAAATCATCCAAATGAAATCGAAGAGAGCGGGAGAACAAGCAAAATTATTACCATTGTACATTGTACAATTTTCAACAAATACGCCACTAACAAAGGTGTATAATATTAAACATATTAATTATCAGAGAGTTTCATGGCAAGAATTGAACAGATCGAGCGGCATTATGCAATGTAGGAATTGCCAACGGTATGGTCATACTGCGGCCAACTGCAGATTGGGATTTAGATGTGTGAAGTGTGCCGATCCTCATGAACCGGGCGAATGTAAAGTTGAACGAGAGACGACCAAAGAGGAGATATATTGTACAAATTGTAATCGGAATGGCCATCCCGCATCGTACAAGGGTTGCCCCATCTATCAAGCTATGATGCATCGATTGAAACAAAAAATCGAAGAGCGTAAACAACAGTCTGAATCAGCTGCACAACCATTCAGATTATTTAATAATGTCCCGGTCACAAAGGAAAATGGAACGTATGCGGAGAGAACAGGAGGTCGAGGCCCAACAATAACACAACAGCAGCAGCAACAGCCAACGAATAATATGCAGCACAATGCAACAATAAAACAATTAACAACGAGAATGGACGGAATGGCTCGTACGATGCAAGAGCAGAGTGAACAAATCGCGCAACTCCTTCAGATTATTTCTTCATGGTAAATAATCAACAAAATCAAAATTCAAAATTCAAAATTATTGCAATAAATGCCAATTCAATTGTGAGTATTCAGAGACGTCTAAATTTATTAAAATTTTTGGAATATCATTCGCCAGACTGCCTCCTGGTCAATGAAACAAAATTAAATGCTCGGCACAAAATCGAATTTAAAAATTATAAGATGGTGAGACAGGATCGAATCAATGCAACGCAAGGTGGTGGCACCGCCATTTTAATTCGGAATGGAATCAAATTCAAAACAATTATACCACAAGGACTAAATATTCGGCCTGGTCTTGAGATTGCCATAATCAAACTTAAAATTATAAATACATTAAATCACCTATTTTTGATATCTATTTATTGTACGGGCAACACAAGTGTAATTTCGGATGATCGTTTCGTTGAAGAGTGGAGCAAAATTTTCCAAAACTTAAATTTACAAAATCCTAACAATTACTATATAATAGCGGGGGACATAAATGCGAAACATACAAATTGGGCCAACACAACAAATAATTCAAGGGGCAATCGACTCAACCGGTGGATCATTGAAAATGCAATAGAATATCGAACAAAAATTTATCATAGTGACTTGCCAACCATGATAAGATCTGGAAGCTATTTAGACCTGGCCATCGCGGACGAGCGCATCAAAATTCTAACAAACGGCAGAGGGGAAATCCCCACCCATCGATATGACAGTGATCATAAAGCGATTGAGGTGGTGGTGAGAGAAGTGGGCGAGATAGAAATGGGCACCAATGAGGCAACGAAAAGGATCTGGTACAATTTTGCGGATACAAATTGGGACACATGGACCGAACAGATGACAAATATGCACCGTCAAGCAGCGGACAATTATGAACGGGAGGATTTCAATGGGGATCATCAACATCAAGCATTTATGACACCCAACACACACAATCTAGATGACGACGAAATTATTATTCATATTGAAAAAATCACTAAATTACTTTTGGACAATATCAAGGAGAATGAGCCCAAAATTAGGCGATGCAATAATATGCAGTGTTATACAAATGCCACAATAGAACGTCTGTATAAGCATAAGCGTTTTTTGATAACAAAAATTAAAACGTTCCGGCGTAACATCAGACGACAAAATTATAATTTTGGCAATTTGGCGGCGACAAATCAAAATCAAAGGGAAATTCAAATTTGGAAAAATGAAATTAAACGGACGGTTCAATTAATTGAACAAAATGTTAAAATACAAATCGAGAAATATTGGGTCAATTGTATGAAGCAAATTAAATCAGGAATCAAAATGTGGTCCGACATTAAGAAACTAACACAGAAGGCTAAAGACATTAGTATACGGGCGATCGAGATCAATGAACAGGATACAGGAGAATATCATCAACTGAATATACCATGGGACGAGATGACACATTTTGAAAATAAAATTACAATTTTGGACGAGCAAATAAATTTGAATATTATTGGGCACCACATCGAAAAACATACGAAACGGAATCTAGCCCTTGGCAAAATAGAACATGAGAGGCAGGTGAACACAATTGTGGAACCAATTAAACGGAGACATGGGGAAGACAAGTTGGCGAAACGGTCCAAAACGCAGTTTACACACAATAATAGAGCGGAGGCACCCGAACAACCGGCTGATGATCCAGACTATTTCATTAATTGTGACTATTTGGCTAACATCTTGCGCACCGCAAACAATAAAAAATCTTTTGGACCAGATCTAATCCCAAATATTATACTAAAACATCTTCCAAATTCTATAATTACTGAACTTTGTATAATTTTCAATCATCTACTCAATAACAAAACTTTTCCAAATTGTTGGAAGGTGGCGAGAATATTTCCAATCCTGAAAAAGAATAAAAATGGTAAAGACCCAGAAAATTACCGACCCATCAGCCTCCTGTCGAATTTAGGAAAAATTTACGAAATCATTATCAATGAGAAGATTATGGATCATGTCAATAAAAACAAAATTATACCAGACAATCAATTTGGTTTTCGGCAAGGGCATAGCGCAATACACGCAATTACTAAATTAACAGCGGACGTATGTCACAATTTGAGCTTTAAGCAATCAACGGGCGCAGTACTCATTGACATAAAAAAAGCCTTCGAGTCCATTTGGCTGGACGGACTATTGGCAAAATTGAAAAATTTAAATTTCGGCAATGATCTAATTGAAATTATCTTTGAACTACTTTATGATCGAAAATTCATTACAACTACGGGCAATATAAATTCAAGTCGGGAATTCAAAATTTTAAATGGTGTACAACAGGGATCCATTACTGCACCAATTTTATTTAATTTATATACAGCGGAAATGATTGGGAATCAACAACTTAATTCGGAAAATATTCAAGTGTGTGCATATGCAGATGATATGGTCATCTATTGTAGTAAATATTTGGTTGGAGATATTGAAGCCCAATTGCAAAAGGCAATAGATTATGTACAGGATTACCTGAATACGTGGAGAATTGAAATGAACGTGGCCAAATGTGAATTGATACTATTTCGCAGCCCGCTAAGGAACGCGAACCGAGACTTAAAAAGAAATTGGCGAAAGCTCAGAGTAACGGCCTACGATCAACCAATAGTATTAAAGGAGTCAGTCAACTATTTGGGTGTGAACATTGACAATATGTGCTATATGGCGGCACATACAACAGCACAATTGGAGAAGGCGCGTAAAGCGTTCATGGGAGCGAGACGTTTCTTTTACAGTAAATATATTGGTGAAAGAGTTAAAACAATCGGATATATGGCACTCATCCGCCCAATAATAACATATGGATGCCAGGTGTGGTTTAATCAGGTGCCACGCTACATGGAACGAATAAGAGTTTTTGAGAGGAAATGTATACGACACTGCAGAAACAAATATCGCAAGGCAGAAACTGGCTACCTTCATTACATTTCAAACAAGAATCATTATGAGAATTTTGACGCAGACCGAATTGATGTACATATAATTAAATTAATAAGAAATCATATATTACGAGCGACATTAAACACTGATAATTCATTAATATGCGGACCGTATTACATCGATGAGCGGATGGCACAACATTATTTAACCGAAGGTATAGTACCGGGTCCAAATTTATTTACACACCTCGATAGTAGAGGGTATGTGCAGGACAGAGAGGGCATACCAATTATTTTCCATGTTGTGAGAAGGCCCAATGAGAAGTGGTTTGAGGCTGATAAATTCAATAATCCAGGTGAATATCTACGGTTCGACACAAGTATCAAACAACAAAAAGCCAATGAGTTTGAGGACAGATGTTCCAAATACTGGTGGTTGACAGCGGGAGGATGAACCCCATTTAGAGATAGTAATTTAAGATAAAATTTTATTATAATCTAGTATAAGTAATTTTAAGTTTTTCGCTTAAATCATTTCTTCGTCTAAGTGTTGTGTTAGAGATTAAATACTGTTTTTTTTGTTAACATTTTTTATTCAGTTCAATATTACTTTACGTTATATAATTGTTACATTGTTCCTTTGCCTTATTTAATATTTAATTCAAAGTTAAGTTCTATTTTAAATTATGTTAAGCTTCTGAGTGCCCATATTCGGGACAGCGGGCATTGTAAATATGTTATTATAGTTTAAGAATGGCTTTGTTTTGTTAATTAATTCACCATTCCAATATTCAATAATTGTAAATAATGTTAAAAATAAAGAATTAATTTAATTTGAAAAAAAAAAAAATAATTTATTGCGCAAGACTGCCACGACGCCACCAGATATTTTGACAAATGTTAGCATGAGCATTTTAGAAGGTAGGTCAACCTTACCCAACTGTGTAATAAATGATTTTTGTGTCAAATTAGACGGAATTGACTTCAGACGATAACTTCATATATGTTAAAAAAATGTTGATTTTACTATACTTTCAATAATTTATTACACTAGACCAACCACCGGGTACTAAGATTGCTAAGGTGGTTACATCGACATTTTTATTACATATCTGAATGCCATATCGTCTGAAGTCAATTCCGTCTAATCTAGTAGAAAAACATTTTATTGCACACCTGCATACGATTGACCTGCTCACCACAAGTCTCCGCAATACTCTCTCCCTGTAAATTTTGTTCATAATCAGAGCCACTTTTCTTTAACAAAAAAATCGGATACTTCTTTTGAATGCTTTCAATTCTTTTCATGTACACAGTATATAATGGATACCAGACCGTTTCCGGGTATTCCACTTGAGATCGAACGTAAGCGAAATAGAGTGAATATAAGGTTTAAATATCTTTAAATTTACCTGTCGCAATTCAATTTTCAATACTGGCGAAACTGGCGTTTTTGACAAATGTAACACCTAATCCATAATCTCGTTGACTCTTTGCAAAACTTCGCTGTTGACCTATAAGTATAATTAACGGATTCTTTTTACGATGAAAAGAGATGATTTTGCATTTCTTGACATTTAAGTATAGCCAGTTCCGATCGAACCACTCTCTTAATTTATCTAAGTCTTCTTGAAGTTTTTTCAATTTTCGTTCACCTTCACGTCATCAGTAAATATGAGCACGTTTGAGTTTTTGATTAACTCAGTTATTCGTTCTATGAATACAATAAAAATCCTTGACTCGATGTAATTTCCTTTGGTGAGCTATATTTTGCTTTCCAGAACCTGAAAATTGTCAATTATCGGCAAACAATTGTTGGTGCGTCGAACCTGTTTAGCAGGGAATACAATATCATATTTCAGCACGTGTTTGGAGTAGTTATGTACCAGGTACCCGAAAATTACCCGCTACCTGGTTGACCCGGCTTGGTTTTTAATATCAGGTTTTAACCCAGATCCGGCTTATTATCTTACTACCCGGACCCCGGGTAGTTTGCAAAACATTATTTTATTTAAAAAATATAAAAAATAAAACACATTTTAAATTACATGTATATTGTACATATTTCAAATTTCGTTTATAAATAAAAATGGGGAATAAAATAAAGCGTAAATCTTTATTATATATAGCTAGATCACCGTAGTTGAGTTAAGTTTAATTTAAACTAATGGGCACGAAATCATAATAAATTTAATCCATTTTCAATAAATTTAGAAATTAATTAAATAAAAAAGTTAATTTTCTTTAATACTTAAAATTTAATAGTTAACAATTTGTTTCTTCGTTGTTTATAAATAATTCCGGCTTCACTAAACATGCGCTCTCTATGTATGCTGCTTGGAAGTGACGACAAGTATAGTCACGCCAACACTCCTAATTTCGGAAAATTGTGTAAATTTTAGCACACCAAGCAATAGGATTTTCTTTGATAAAGATGTGTGGGCATTTAATATAATTTTCAAGTCCAAGCACTTCAATGGAGTCATGTAAGTTTTCCTGACTTTCGGCCAGGATTTTTAATTTCATTTTCTTTCGAAATTCCTTCCATACATGACCATACGTCTTGAACTGTATCATCTTCAAGTATGTCAGCGTCTTCAATATTTCCAATTACCGATTGATTTTGATTATCAAGATCAGCTGGTACGGCAGTTGAAAAAGATAAAGCCCTAATTTCCACTATAATCCAATTTTTCGCATCGTCTTTCAAGTTAAAATTTAAAAATGAAAAATTAAAACGAGGGTCTAATATGGTCGCAATTTTCAGCTTATTTGACTTCAGGCATTCAAATCTCAATTGTAATAATTTACGTAATTATTTCACAGTTACCGTCCCGTCGTTATTTTGTTTTTTTTTTCCGAAAAAGCGTTTCAGTGCTGCCAAATTGGGAATTATCATCGATATAAGAGCCTTTTTAGAGCTCGTTTCAACTGCGACATTAACAAATTGTTATAATAAAATTACATCGTTTTCCATTAATTTTAAATTGGCTGTACTCAAATGAGGTAATCTATGATCAGTTTAATATAATATGATTGCCCGTTTCTGTACCAGTATTCTCTTCATCGTAAGATACGTGGAATTCCAACGTGTGGTGACGCCTTGAATGAGTTTGTGTTTCGCAAGAGAAAGGCTTTCTTGCAATTCCTTTAGGTTTGTGCAAGCAACTTGAGAGTGATTGAAATGCGTTACGATATTGCTGCACTTGGATATTACATCTGAAACAGATTTTTGTGAAAATACACAATCACTAAGCAGCAATGTTCGCCCCACTAATTATATTATGGTGCGATGTCTCGTTGAAGTAGATGAATATAGTTTTCGATATTTAGGTCTTACGATTTCAACTGGCCATCAAAGCAATCCCTAATGGCAATACCAGTATGACTTCCGGGGAAATGACGAGCGTTTAACACTACACACACTTTGTCTCATTTGTTAGTCAACCAGTGACCATACTGAGACTTAAAAAACTTTCATGCTTCAAACAGGTCCATATGACAGATGCCAAAAAATATAATTAAACTGCAATTTTTCAATGTCAATAAAATTTTTTGATTTTTAGCATTTCTCATAAATATCAGGAATAATTAGTTTTTTAGTAATAAATCACCTTGATGGAAATTCATATCGAGGTTCTAATATTTTAATCTGTTACCCGGCATATTACCCGGTTCATTACCCGATTTACTACTCGATCCGGTTCGGTTCAGCTTTTACCGGTTCAGGTAATCATTAAATCTAAATTGGTTACCTGGTATCCGGTTTTTCAAGTACGCCAGGCCTAACGATTCGGACGTATGTTACTTGTTGAGTCGTCGCAAAAAAAGTTGTTTCGAACTGCTGGAATATTAAATTTTTTTGATTTGATCTAAACGCCAACAGTACCTTTTCAAGCAGTGATTCTAGTTCCCTACTGTTTTTGACGCTTTCGTTACGTGATAAGAGAGTATATAGTAACATTCTCTGCTACTTTTTGGTATCAAATATCGATTGTAATTTCTCCAACGTAGTCGAATGGCATCGTCTAACGATCATTTGCTCTTTCTAGTTTATATGTGAAGGCAAATGTGTGCGACCTATATAGATGTGGCAACTTGTACCTTACAAAGTCGAAATCGTCGGCATAAAGCTAAAATTCTGCCATTCCATCCGTCCTTGTCAGCAACGTTTTATCAATCTTCTTGCTGCCCTTGCCGGGTCTGGAGTAGTTGAATTGTTTAAATTTAGTGTTGGCGCGATACTTTTTAGTTGCTTGATCTTGGCCAAATTTTTAGATGTTTGAAATGTTGCATGAGCATCGTTAAAGCTGTTATAATATATAAATGTGAATAGAAAATCGAGTTCAGGGCAAACTTCGTAAAGCAAAAGACAACACATCTGCATGGCATTGCAAAGTCTAATTCGAAAAGGCCGAATAATGTCACAATAGCCGTCCTTTTTCTGTCTGTTTCAACGAAAGCCTTTTGCAAATCGATTTAAAAAGATTGATCCTACTCTGCAAATTTTCGGAAAAACCGTTAAAGTATGCTATAACTATGATGGCATCTAAAATCACTACAAAGACGGAATGCTTCATGTTCAAGCTTTATCAGAGATTCGCATTCTTTTTTTGCTTTCTCAAATTTTTCGGAATCCAATCGTTGATGTCGAATTTAAATGGATTGGCTTGTCGTAATAATTTGATATACTATGAGTGGAATAAATTTTACTTCCTGGTTATCGTAAATTCGTATTTTGGTTGTACTCTTCGAGACGGCCAGTATACATCAAATTTAAATAGTATGCCTTAAATTCCGTCATCTTGTGATCTCCACTTTTATAAAATATATGCCCACACATCTCTGAGTTTTTTGGAATCAGCCATAGTGTAGCAAGTAGTTTGAAGAATATTTGATTTTTATGAAATTTACGTTTTAAAACTTGTGTGGAAGCATCCCGTGTGCTATTTACACTTTTAATTGCTAAACTTTTTAGAACTTTTCATTAATTTGTGTAGCTACACTTTTAGCTAAAAAACACATTTTTATTAATCACTTGTTTTTTGTTCCGCAGAATATTTTGAATGTCTTTCAAAAAGTTTAAAAAATCACTCGATCGATTTCGACTTGTTAGGTCATCATCAGGAGTATCTACTGATTTGTATTAGTAAAAATTTTTGTTATATAATAGAAAAAAGCAAAATATAATAAAAGAAGGAGAGAAGAAAAAATAAGCGATAAAAATTAATCTACGGATCGCGCAGGTAGGCGATGAGTCATATGTAGGTTGAGTAACAAAATTCAAGGTATATTATTGCGTACGTGAGAATAGAAAAGGGCGGGGTCTGTAATTGGTGAGAACCGGATTTCTCTTTGTTCGTTAAGGATATTTTGGTTAAGAAATATTGATTTTCGAATTTCGTAAGATTCTAAGGTATCTAAACGTCTGCCTTTGGGTTGTATATGTAATATGTCTAAATTGTTCAAGCTAGCTGTATGATTTTCTGAAGTTAAATGGTTATGGAAAGTTGATTGATTGCAACCAGATAAATGTTCTTTAGCTCTAACTCCAAAATTGCGCCCAGTCTGACCAATATAGGAGAAACTACAATCATTGCAATTGATCCTATAGACACCAGATTTGGAAAGGCGATCAACTCTAGGTTTATTGTTAAAAATCATTTTCTTTATTGTGTTATTATTATAAAAAGCAAAACTAATATTGGTATAATTGGACACGATGTTGCTAATCCGTTGGCTCGTTTTTCCTATATACTCTAAGCGACGCCAATTTTCCCGCGTTGGACTATCCGGTGGATAAATACCCGTTAGAGTTTTACGCTTTAGCTTTTTATTTAATAACTTTAATATAGTCCTAGTTGCATATCCGTTATTCGTTGCTATTTGAAGAATTATGTTAAGCTCAGTGTTATAATTTGAATTTGACAGAGGGATGTTTATTAGTCTATCTATGAGTGAGTGGAAAGCTGACATTTTAATATTATGGGGATGGTTTGAAGAACTAGGGATAACAGCGTCTGTATACGTGGGTTTCCGATAAATTTTGAAGTCTAAAGTAGAATTAATCCTGGTTATTGTTATATCTAGAAAATTAATACATTTATTTTCTTCTTTTTCTAACGTAAAATCAATGGTGGGATACTGAGAATTTAACCAAGTAAGGAAAGAGTCTAACAGTCTATCAGTTCCATTCCATAGACATAATATGTCATCAACATATCTATACCAAAAGATTATATGACGAAAATAAGGATTGTTATTTGATAAGATCATTTGCTCGAAGAAATTCATGAAAATTTCAGCCAACAAAGGTGACAGAGGGGAGCCCATGGGTAGACCATCAGCGAATTTGAAATATGTATTATCAAAACAGAAATAATTTTGTTTAATACAAGTCTCAAAAACTAACTTCAGTTCACGACGTAAGCTTTCATCTACAACATCCCTATCTAAGTAATTACAAACTATTTGGGACAAAGTATTAATTGGAATAGAAGTGAAAAGACTGGCAACGTCAAATGAAACTAGTTTTGAATGTAACGGAATATCAACGTCTTGAATTTTGTTAATCAATTCTACCGAGTTCTTAACCGAATAAGCCGAACAGAAATTAGTATGACAATTGAAAAAATTTATGAAACCCTTACATAGCTTGTAGGCAGGAGCATTGCAATACGCTACTATTGGTCTAATCGGAATGCCTTCCTTATGGATTTTTGGTAAACCATAAAGGATCGGGGCAGATGGATTCATGACAGAGTACTTCCAACCAGTTCCATCAAATAACTTCTGGCATTGGTTGATACACTTACTAACCGAAGTCTTAAAAGACTTAGTTGGATCTCTGCCAAGCTCTATTGCTTTACTTTCTGTAATAAAATCAGAAATTTTATTGCAGTAATCGACTTTTGTGAGCACGGTAATTGTATTGCCTTTATCCGCTTTACACGCTATAAGGTCATGGTCACGTAGTTTTTTCTTTATCGCACCAATCACTTTGAGGTTAGTATTAGAAGCAGCAGAAGAAGAAGAGTTTATCGGAGAAGAAGAGTTATCAATACCTTTCTTTATTTGTAACGCACACACTGATTTTATTTGGGTTATCTGGCCAGATAAGGCTGTTTCGGCATCTACAGCCAGATTTTCGAATGATCGAAGGTCGATTTTGTTTGGCGTAGGGGCATAATTCACTCCGTTGCTAAGCATTTGCACCTCTGTATCACGGAAAACGACTGAGGACAAGTTCTTAAAAGAAAATAAATGTAATAAATGTATTAATTTTCTAGATATAACAATAACCAGGATTAATTCTACTTTGGACTTCAAAATTTATCGGAAACCCACGTATACAGACGCTGTTATCCCTAGTTCTTCAAACCATCCCCATAATATTAAAATGTCAGCTTTCCACTCACTCATAGATAGACTAATAAACATCCCTCTGTCAAATTCAAATTATAACACTGAGCTTAACATAATTCTTCAAATAGCAACGAATAACGGATATGCAACTAGGACTATATTAAAGTTATTAAATAAAAAGCTAAAGCGTAAAACTCTAACGGGTATTTATCCACCGGATAGTCCAACGCGGGAAAATTGGCGTCGCTTAGAGTATATAGGAAAAACGAGCCAACGGATTAGCCACATCGTGTCCAATTATACCAATATTAGTTTTGCTTTTTATAATAATAACACAATAAAGAAAATGATTTTTAACAATAAACCTAGAGTTGATCGCCTTTCCAAATCTGGTGTCTATAGGATCAATTGCAATGATTGTAGTTTCTCCTATATTGGTCAGACTGGGCGCAATTTTGGAGTTAGAGCTAAAGAACATTTATCTGGTTGCAATCAATCAACTTTCCATAACCATTTAACTTCAGAAAATCATACAGCTAGCTTGAACAATTTAGACATATTACATATACAACCCAAAGGCAGACGTTTAGATACCTTAGAATCTTACGAAATTCGAAAATCAATATTTCTTAACCAAAATATCCTTAACGAACAAAGAGAAATCCGGTTCTCACCAATTACAGACCCCGCCCTTTTCTATTCTCACGTACGCAATAATATACCTTGAATTTTGTTACTCAACCTACATATGACTCATCGCCTACCTGCGCGATCCGTAGATTAATTTTTATCGCTTATTTTTTCTTCTCTCCTTCTTTTATTATATTTTGCTTTTTTCTATTATACAGGGTGGCGCACGAATCGTGCTACAAAAACAAAACGTAATAACTATTTTTCTGTGTGACTAATCTGTTTTTTATTTTTTTTATTTTGCAGATTATTATTTAAATTTACTAAAATGGATGCTTGGAATACCGAAACGAGGATTTGGATAGTGCAGCGCTACCATGCTTTGCAGTCCATCATTTCCGTCCAGAGGGAATTTAGGCGGGAGTTTGGCGGCACTCCCCCGAGTAGATGGACCATTATGAGGTTGGTACGCATGTTTGCTGAATCTGGAAGCATCGCACGTAGACCGTACAATCGAGATCCCTATGTTCGGGTCGAAGCCACAATCGCAGCTGTAGCATCATCAATTCAGGCAAATCCAAGTGTTTCGACTCGAGAGTTATCGGCGCAAATTGGAGTTAGCAGACGGTCATTACAACGGATAATTCATGATGACTTAAACTTGTTTCCGTACAAAATCCAAATTACAAGCAAATTAAAACCTCTGGATTTGCCTATTCGCCTGGAATTTTGCCGGAAAATTATTGAAATGGCCGAAGAAGACAACAACTTCATAAATTGCTTGTTTATGTCTGATGAGGTCCATTTTGATCTAAACGGCAATGTAAACAAGCAAAATTGCCGTATATGGAGTGAAACTAATCCAGAAATACTCCATGAGACGGAACTGCACCCAGTTCAGTGCGCAATGAATAATTTTCTGATCAGGTGTCGCACATGCGTGAATGAGCATGGAGGTCATTTACGGTCTATCATTTTCAAAACTAATTAGTTAAATAAAAATAAAATTGAATTATCTATACAATAAAAAAAAATAAAGCCGATTAGTCACACAGAAAAAAAGTTATTACGTTTTGTTTTTGTAGCACGATTCGTGCGCCACCCTGTATAACAAAAATTTTTACTAATACAAATCAGTAGATACTCCTGATGATGACCTAACAAGTCGAAATCGATCGAGTGATTTTTTAAACTTTTTGAAAGACATTCAAAATATTCTGCGGAACAAAAAATAAGTGATTAATAAAAATGTGTTTATTAAGTATAAGTGTGTTTCGCCAAGTGCCTACGGCAAATAGCGTTAAAAGTATTTAGCTAAAAACTTCACATCGGCAACGATCACTGAGTTAGCAGAAGATGATGATCTAGAACACAATGAAATCGAGGAACAGGTTAAATCCAGAGATACCACTGTGAAAGAACGACGAGGTATTTGGAGAAATTCAATCTTTACTGGGGTTCCTATTCATGAAGAAGAGAATATTGTTATGTTTTTTTTAACAATATTCAGGTTCTCCAATATCGTATTTTAATAAATATTTTACATATGAATACTCAAATCGGCTGCAGTTTACTTGCTTTAATGTATGCTCTGGAGAAATCGATTTCGCATCGAACTTTTAACGTCAGTCTTCCCTAGAGACTGTTTCATGGTTCCTTCATGTTCAGAAACTGCATACATTATCAAAATGCTGCTCTCCCAAACGACGTATAAAATAGATTATTAATGTCATAAGAAAACATTGCAGAGCTATAAAAAAAATTGTGGGTCTGTATTCGATTGACGAGCAAATGGAATTGGATTTCCTTTACGAAGAGAGCTATATGACACGGTCTCGAAGCTCAACACGTGTATTCGTAGCAAAGCAATGGTGGCCGGAAATACATCACCATAATGAAATTAAGTTGCCAAAGATTAATATACCCTCATTTTCGGGAGACTACACGGAATAGCAATCGTTCTACGATTTCTTCTCCAGCACGATACACGAATCTACGTCGCTGAGCCCAGTTCAAAAATTTCAGTATCTGAAAGGATAATACCATCGAAGTACTACTAATATCATCAAAGCGAAATACATCGGAGCATTAAACAAGCTCAAACAACGGTATGATCGAAAGCGTCACATCATAAATGCCGTTATTTTTTTATTTATTGAACAACAATAAATTTCCATCGCATACACCCATGAATGTCAAGAAACTGATAGACACATCGGACGAGGTCATGCGAGGATTAAAAGCATTAGGCAACAGCGTGGAGACAAGATCCTCGGTTGTTCTTTCTTTTAGTGCAAAAGCTGGACGAGAAATCAAGAGCATTATGGGCTGAAGCGACTGCTGATATTGAAAATCCAGTTTTTTACGAATTTTCTTGATTTTTTAGCGCAACGAATATACACATTGGAGACCAAAACAAGCAATTCAATCAAAAAGCAGGCACATAAGCCGACTGTAAAAAGTTATGTTGTTACTGAGGAGTTGCAATATACTTATGCCATATGTCATGAAAAGCCATTCCTTATTTGACTGCAAAGAATTCAACGGAGTGAATGTAGCACAACGAAGAGAATGGGCATAATCGAGTAACAGGTGCTTCACTTGTTTCAGCAAACGATATTCAGCATACACAAATGTACTTCAAACCGCAATTGTCAACGATGTAGTAAAAGACATCATTCACTGCTGGACGATTCGATCCTACCCACAGCACTAATTAAAATCAGGGATGCTGCTAGAAACGTAACTCATTACCGTGCAATGCTGGACTCAGGCGCCTAGTGCAGTTTTATCACAGAAAAATGTGTTAAAAAATTGTACAAAAAGGATGGATTAGGTAGTTCCATCGCTTGAGTTACCAAGGGACTAGTTGACATTACCGTAATACCAAATTATTATCCAGAATTCGCAATAGAAGCCCACATATTGCCAAAGATTACATCACATTTGCCTCTTCAAACTATCGATGGCTTGAAATTCAGATGTTTGCAGAACCTACAGTTGGCTGATGCACGTTCCTTCAAATCGGCAAGTTAAAATGAACGCAAAGGATCCAATTGTCCATAAAATATTATAGGCTGGGTTGTATCTGGGGAGTTCAATAAAGATGCATTAGGAGACCATCTTTTATCTATATCAACTACTGAGAGCATGAACCTCAATTTAGATAAAATATTATGTAGTTTCTGGGAACTAGAATTAATTCCAGATTCCACAACTATTATATCCCCAGAAGAAGCGTTTTGTGAGAAATACTTCGCTGAGCATGTGAGAACTTCTAATGGTATGTGCTTTATTGATCGTTTGCCCTTCAAAAAATCACTTCTAACTTGGGTAAATCATTAAATATCGCAATCCAGAGATTGAGAGGTATCGAACGCCGGTTAACATGGGATCCACAGTTTAAAAAGATGTATCAAGGCTTTATGATCGAATACGAGAACCTCAACCATATGAAAGAAGTGATGCATAACGATACACAAAACACCGGAAACAATTTACCTCATCACGGAGTCTTGAATGAGTCCAGTTCAACCACAAAATTAAGGGTTCCCTTTGATGGATCTGCCAGGACAACATCTAGTTTTTCACTAAATATTTGCTAAGCGATTGGTCCTACAGATCAAGCGACATTATACTCGATCATTTTGAGTTTCAGAGAACACCGATGCGTTATCACAGCAGACGTGGAGAAGATGTATCGACAAGCGCGAATAGCGGAAGAAGATACTAGATCTGGCATTATCGTTTTACTACAACCACTATGCAGCCGCATAATTTCTAACTACAAGGGTACTTAAAAAAAATTCTTAGGAAACAAACTAATATTCCCAGTTGCAGCCAACGCCATCTCCGATGGTATTTATGTGAACAAAACCTTTGGAACTGAACGTCGAATTCGAAAGTCATTGTGGACTTAAGTATCAGAGATGTTAATACAGATCCTGCTGACATAAAATCATTAAAAATCAACAATGATGAACATGAAAACTCGGTAAAAGTACTGGGTATCAATTGTAATCCGTCAACAGACAATTTTACGTTCATTTCTGAATTGTCGAACCGGGATTATTTTACCAAACGAATGGTAGTATCCGAAGCCAGTCGGCTATTTGATCCTTTTGGTTGGATAGCTCCATAGTCAAGTTTAAAATATTCATCCAAAAAATATGGGCCATCAATTTGTGTTGGGAAGAACCCTTGCCTGAACAAGTGTTAAATCAATTAAAGTGAATGCGAAACCAATTACAGTTTGTCAGACTAACAAAATTATCAAAAAATATAAATTTAAAATCCAACCCAAATTTAGTTTCAAAAAAGTGTTTAAGTCCAGCGCACTATACAGTCAAATTTTTTTTAGAGGACTCACACCAAAATTCTATTCTATTGGGAAGTTGCTGAAATATTGGTGGAGACGATAAAAATGCAACTTGAAAGTATCATTTGCTCTTTCAGTTGGATTCAGCACTTTGTTGCTCAAAAATTTAGTACTCTTTATTTCCTGCCAATATCATCGCTGACGTACATCATTACCTTATAAAAAGGTCAAATTTGCGGATTGCCAACAGAAACAATTTTTTTCAAGAATTTCGAAATATTTACTACATTCTTTACATTTTCGACGCCATTTTTTTAATTCTCTACATACACTGCCTACATTGTAAACCCACTTTATGATTTTTTTATTAAAGTAAAAAATATTCATCTTAACAACCTAGTTTGCTTTGCGTTTTATTATGCTTTTCCACATACACAACAACACACATGCTTTTCCATAAACCAAAGTGTAAATTATGCTAACTATTGAAATTCTGATCGTTTCACCCATATCATTATTTTAAGCTTTAAACACAAAGCACACCAGCAAACTTTTTTATTGTTTTCTATACAGATGGAACGAAAAGAAAAGTTGTAACTAATTTAACTTTTATTAGATAATTTCTAAATTTCATTTTTAAAATTGGTCCCAAGTGCATTTTGAGAAGAACAAAAAACTGAAAAAAGGATGAACAAGTGGAAATTGGATGAAAATTTCAATCGAATGCTTTTATATTTTTATTACTGTTATATACATACACATACACACAAAATAGCTTTTAAAGGAATTGAGATCAATTTGATGATGTGTTTTTCGGAAATGTACACCGTCTTAAGGAGGTATTCTGTTATATTAATACCTTAATTTCCCATCAATCCCAATACTCGCAGTTTAAAATCCGTCTCCATGTGCAAACGTAAAAAAAACATACGATAATTATCCGTCATAAAATTTATATTCTAATTATTAATGATTCACTGACATTGACAAAATAAATTCTTTTTATTATTTTTAGAACTAAACGTAATATATTTAAAATCGTATTCGTAATTTTTTGTACAAATTCATTTTTAGAAAATCCATTTGGATTTTAATGTGCAACCTTATAATTTTATTAGATCGTAATGTGCGGATTAGAATATTCCGTATATAATCAAGATTTACACTAAAATATCATAGACTAGTTAAAAACTATTATTTTGTCATAAAAATATCTAATCAGATCTAAAGATAATATGTAAATCCTGGGCAAAAAGGATTTAGCACATATTTAATACAATAACAAAAAAAAGGTTAACGACGTAAATTTAGCCTCCCTATTAAAAAAAAAATTGTTTTTTGTTTATGTAATTTAGTAATTTATATAATAACAGATAACTATATGGGTGTAACTGTATACAGCAAACTTTGTATTAATCAATTAAATTGGGTCATTATGTATTATTATTATTATTATTATTTTTAATTAATTTATTAACAAATAACATAAATTTTATGATAAATTTGTTTTGTATTTAATTGCTTGTGGTAGGGTGGTAAATATGCTAATTATTTTATTATTATTATTATACCATCACACTCGCCGCATCCGCATCATCCTTTTATTAGTAATTTGAAAATTATATTTATATGTGGGGATTATTATTTATGGGATTTTGGATTTTCTAAATTCCCACGTGGAACATGTAAATAGCTAAATGTACCAAGTTATAATTATTTTAGATTATGCTTTTCCAGCGATATCATAAATGTCTGCAATATTTTTATTGCGTAAACTTTCAGGACGTTAATAATCTCCAAGCAAATTTAACTCTGCTTTTCTGACCCATTATTAAAATGAATGGTAGTTGTTCGGTTTTTATAATCCCCCAACACATTTATGTTGAAATAAATACTGCCAAATGGCATCACGGAAATATGGAGGCAGCAGTATGCTGTGGGCTTAGCCTAAACTTAATTACATATATTCAACAGTATTAAGTACGCTGGAATGGCTGGAAGTGGTGACTGCATTTGGCTGCCGTTCATCTTATGCCCAATATTAATTAAATTCGATTGAATGTTACTGTTTGGGAGGAGCATGGCCAAAAGAGAATAAACCGCATGTTTATCTAACGAGTAAAAATAGTATTCATGTTATAGATAAAGCACTCGCCGTCGCTCAAACATACTTCTAATCTATTGAGTAACTTCATCAAACGTTTCATTCAATGAGCAACATAAGAAAAAATATAATATCAAATTAGGTCTCAACCTACGTTAATTAATTATATTTATATTAAAAATAAAATGATTAAATTACGGGTCTATTCCACTATAACAGCGTTTTATTTTGCAGAAAACTAGAACGAGATAAAAATATAGATTCTCTGTGTGTGACCCGACCCGCACATCTGATTTTTTTTTTTTTTTTAAATTTTTTTGGTTGCCATAATTATAAATGAAAAATATCAAACCTAATGCGTGGGTTCCACAGTGAAACAAATTTTTTCAGTAAAAAATACCAGGAAACAGAAAAGCGAAGAGACAGATTAAAGCGAAAAGTTAGAGCGACAAAGAAAGCAACTTTTGTTTGTTTTTTGTAGCAAAATTTATAGTCAAAAAAGTGACAGATTGGGGCAACATAACTTAAAGAAATTAGAAAATAAACCATTCCACAATGAAATATATTTTTCAGTAAAAAAAAAGCGAGTTAAAAATATAATTTTGCCACATACAAAAACGAAACAAGAAATAAACTCAGTAAAACTCGTTACTGATAAAATCATTTTATATGTAGTGGTGTGTCGCCATAATAAAATGGAAAAATACTAACCAGAGTATTTTTATAGCAACATTCTAAGCCAATGGCATAAAAAGTATATATGACGAGAAATATTATGACGAGAAATATTTCTCGCACACTAAGATTGTTTTATGGTTGAGAAAATATTATGGTAAACCAACATTTCGCCAAAAATAATAATTATAATGCGATTTCTTCGCGAGTGAAAATTTATTTAATATTTTTTATTTGATATTGATGAATTGTTATACTAATCAAACTTAAATTCCTGTAACAAAATTAAATTGCCTAAGTAAATATATTTTGTGAAATTTTGTTGGTTATGTTTCTTCAAGATGTCAAAATTTAACTATAAAATGTTTCCATACATTTTGTTTTTATTTCTGTCACTCTAATATAATTTATTGATTAGCTTTCTCTTTTTGTTTCTCCAGTATATTTTACTGAATAAATAATTTTTCATTGTGGAATAAATGCTTTAACGAAACACAAAATTTTCAAAAATTTATTTTACCCTACAATGAACGTGTTCATTTCTTCACATTTCACTATAATATTTTTTCAACCATAAAATGGTCGTAGTGTGCGAGAAATATTTCTCATCACATACTATTTTTTGAAGGTGTGTTAAAAATGTTGCCATAAAATTATTGAGTTTCATACTATTATTTTGCCAGTAAAATTTACTGACTTTTTTTTTGTTTCTCTCTAACAAGTAAAGGTTTTATATTTTTTTCTCGTGTTCATTTTACAGAAAAAATTTGCTGGACTGTGGAATTCACGCAATTTTTTTTTTTTATAGCAACCAAACTGAAAAAACTTCGCCCACTCTCAACAAACTTTTATTTTTTTACATTTTATGGCAGTTTTATACTTTTTTTGGGCTCTGTTGACGCACCACTTTTGATGATACGATGACACAATTTTCTAAACTTGGACCAAAACTCTCCAAAAATTTAAGAAATATGCGTGCTAATCAAGGGTTGATGATTTGGGTTGTGATAAATGTTTTGTAAAGACAGTGAAAAAGTCATCTACAGCACGTTTTAATGGCACTGATGCTTTCGAGTCAACAAAGGATACAACCACTCATTCGGCCATTCAACGATTATGCAAAAATGGATTATCACCAGCTCACCTAATCGAGACTGGTGTTCTAATGGATGCCCTAATCACGAACGATCGAGAAACTAGTAGTACCGGTTTCATTTTATAAAAATAATGCTAAGCATATTATGAAAACATCAAAAATCCTATTACATGAATACGATGGTGATATCTCGGATACAATTACCAATCTCGCAAAATTACCTGGAGTTGGTCCGAAAATGGCACACATTTGTATGAAAGTGGCAAGAATCAAATTACGAGGATTGGAATTGATGCACATCGAATTGCAAATCGTTTGAAGTGGGTGTAGAAGGCCACAAAAGAACCTGATGAGACGAGGGTATCACTAGAAAAATGGTTACCTTTTGAATTATGTAATAAAATTAATTGAAATAATGATACTTGCCCATCCAGGGAGTACAAAACAAAATGACCAAAGAAAAAATAAGTTCTAGTTCTTCCAGTGTATTTTTTTTAATAAATGTCTTAAACTTTATAAGAAATACAAAAGTTTTAAAATATTTTACTTCTCGAGGAGCCATTCTTCATTCGAATTATCTTGATTGCCATCATCCTGTTCGTCAAATAAGTCATCTTCGTTGTTCTCGTCATCGTCTGGCAACTAGCCTGGGATGAAATTTCATCACCTTGTATGTATAATCGTGGACCTCGTCGCCCTCTTTTTAAATGTAATTGGTTTATCTTGTGGTAAATTTAATCCTTTTACCGCCCAATGATTTTCGGCGCGATCGTAAATAAAACCGCGCTACAAATCCCGCGTGTGCAATCAGAAATAATTCATCAAGAGTGAGTGGCATTATTTTACGTTTTTTTCTTTTCAAAATTCACCATCGTGTGGCGTTCATGTGAGGCGGTGGAATAGGGCACAGAATGTTAACAAGATTGGTATAACTTGATCGATATTTACTGGCGGCGCAAAATAATTTTATTAATAAATTTTTTCGACCATAAACTAATTTTACTTACAAATTGCTAATCCTTTGGACATCATCTAGATTGCGGAGATGAAAATTCATTTTGGCCAAAATGAGTGAGATTAAATCACAATGTTTTGATGATAGTTGGCTTGAAGGCCAAGATATATAGTAAAACAAAAATGTTGTTTGTTAAAAACTTTACGATTTTTTTTATTGAGACTTGTATTCATAAACCGCCATTCTATCGTGTCATCAAATCATGACAAATCCTATCGAGGAAATGCATGGAATTTGGATCAAATAGGAATTGATCGGTATAGTCACAGAATATATTCTGAGGTATAGTTGAGCACAAATTGTAAACGATCGACGTTATTCAACATTTTCAAAATTTTAATTATAGTTATCCGCTCGATAGCATTCAAATTGTTTTGTTTTGAATCCGAATCATCCTGTTCCATATATCAGTGCTCTTATTGATTCAATGATCGATTTAAAGTTTTTGGTATTTTTGATGTTTCGATTCATTGCCGATACAACTTTTATATAATTCGTCACAAGTTGTGAATTTTTAGTGGCTGCACTCACGAGGAATTTGTCATCCATTTTCAGCAACGAGTACATAATAAGTAGGTTGTAAATATTTGACTGAACTGTCAACAAATGATTTCAACAACTGGTTTTTGGATTTTTTTAGGTTAAAAAATCTGACAGCTTCGATTTGTTTAAATTTGTCAATTTTTTCGCCTGCTGAATTTCACAGTGAAAACAATTTTTCAGTAAAATTAACACGAGATAAAAATATAAATCCTTTACTTGTTAGAGAGAAACAAAAAAAACATTCAGTAAAATTTACTAGCAGTATGCGGGGAAAATGTTGCCATAAAAAGTATGAAACTTAATACTTTTTATGGTTGCAACATTTGTTTGTCTTTATCACTCTAACGTAATTTTAATATTTATATACTCTCCTCTTTTCGCTTTTCCAGTACTTTTTACTGAACATAATTGGTTCATTGTGGAGTTCAGCGTGGACTTCACAGTGAAGCAATTTTTTCAGTAAAAAATACTGGGAAACCGAAAAGTGGAGAGTATACATATTAAAATTACGTTTGAGTGATAAAGCCAAACAAATGTTGCCATAAAAAGTATCGAGTTTCATACTTTTTATGGCAACATTTTCCCCGCTTACTGCCAGTAAATTTTACTGAGATTTTTTTGGTTTCTCTCTAACAAGTAAAGGATTTATATTTTCATCTCGTGGTAATTTTACTGAAAATATTTGTTTCACTGTGGAATTCATGCATTAAGCCTTTATTCCACAATGTTTTTTCAGTAAAAACAAATCGAGATAAAAATATAATTTCGCCACGTACCAAAACGAAACAAGCAAAAATTTCAGTAAAATATACTGGGGAAAATGTTGCCATAAAAAGTATGAAAATCAATACTTTTTATGGCAACATTTGTTGTCTTTGTCACTCTAACGTAATTTTAATATGTATACTCTCTTCTTTTCGGTTTCTCAGTATTTTATTACTGAAAAAAATTGTTTCACCGTGGAATCCACGCATTAATCACACAGCATATTTTTTTTAATCGCAAAAATAATATTAATTTTTTTTAGTAATTTTGAGAATATAAAACTATTGTCAAACATTACAATAAAAATAAAGATTTTTCATATTTTTTTAATTAATTTTTAGGTTAGTTTTTGTTCATATCAAAATTTCCCTAACTTTTTATATCATAAAATACAAATGTTGTATCTCAGTCGCTCTAATGTATATTTTAGTTCTTGTCTTTGTCACGTTTTCAGCAAAATTGTTGTAAACATAACAAAAAATATGTAAAAAAACGTGAAAACTGTGAAAAATAACGGAAAATTTGTAAAGGGTGTCCTATTAAGACCACCTACTTCGATTTTTTTTGTGTCGGTAATACAGCGTTTTTTTGCCAGTTGACCCAACATTTGAAGTTAGTAGACCATACCAGCGTCGTACGTTCACAGAATGAATCCTAAACCAACAACAAGTGAATCACCATCCACTTTTGGAAGAAAGTTATCGTCTCCGATGAGAAGCATTTCTAGTTCAATATCTATGTTTGCAAACATAATTGTCGCATTTGAGAGCTGAGAATCCAATAGTGATCTTTCAACGACCCATGCATTCACATCCGTTCGTAATTCCGTGAGTTATAAACATCTTATTCTGGCCTCATATTACTTATGTGGGTCTCGAAGACATGTGCTTTCAACAGGACTTGTTCCACAGTGAACGAAACAATTTCAAAATAGGCGGTCTTAAAGGGTCACCCCTTGCAGATAGTCTCTTTGCTATCTCAGCCGAATAAGTAATTTGTAATGTCAAATATTAATATGCTTCAGTCGATATTTTTTTTCAGCCGACATATCTCAGTCGACATTTCACAACCGACATTTTTCAGCCGAAAGTATTTTTTTATAACAAAAATTTTTATTTTCTACAAAAAAAAAAATAAAAAAATTGTACTGAAACCTTTCAAAATAACACACTAAATTATATTTTTGGATTATTAATTGTTCGGAAAAATTGATTTTCCTATTGGGAAACTTGTATATAAATATATATACTATGCATACAAAATTTGAAAATTACTAAAAATTCAACGTTTAAAGTGTCATGATTGGAAAGTAGATATATTGAAAGGATTTAGTAAAGATTATCCATGGAAAAAATGTCAGTGCAATTTTCATATGAGAAGCCTGGGAAAACTCGTTTGAATATATCGTATATACAAAATATGAAAATTTCTAAAAATTGACCGTTAATGCCATAACTAACAGTAGATACAAATGAAAAGTCTTAATGGTGTTTACACCTGGAAAAATTTGCAGGTACATTTTCATGTGGGGAGCCCGGGAAACCCCGATTGAATATGTCGCAAACACAAAATTTGAAAATTTTTAAAATTTGACCGATTAAAATGTCATGGCTGGAAGTAGATTCAAATGAAAGGTCTTAATGATGCTCATACCAGGAAAATTTTCAGGTTAATTTTCTTTGGGGGAGTTCAGGAAAACCCGAACACACAAAATTTCTAAATATTGACCATTTAATGTGGCATGGCTTCAAAGTCATAGATTCAAATGAAAAATCTTATTGATGCTCACACTTGGAAAACGTTTCAGATCAAATTTAACAAGTGAGTAGTCCGGGAAAACTCGATTGAATATATCGTACACACAAAATTTGTAAAAATTATCCGTATCTTAAAATTTATACTGCGGTTTGTAGTGTTACGAATTCTACATACATATAAAACTCGGTGGACAAGAGGTTAAAGCATAAACCACAAAGTGTTACCAACCCAAAGGTCGCGAGTTCCAACCAGAGTTCATAATTTTATTAAGGCGATTATTATTCATTAACATCATCGATGGTGTCATCAGATCATGTACTCGTATTGCTCTAATACTGATTGAGATTTTGGAATGTGAAGATAAAGAAGGCAATTGTAAACGGTGGCGATAATCATCATCGAAAATACGCCAATGGAATAAATGTTCATGATAATGAAGAACTAATGTGAAGTTTTGTCGAAATTTATCTCAATGGCACGGAATTTTTTGATCTGAGATCAATTTTTTGATAAAAACTAGATAAAATAGAAAATAAAACAACTGTATAGTTTTCCGCAAGTATCATTTTCACTAATTGAATTGAAAAGTCAACTTCGTTCAAACTGCTAAATGTCAAAACTAATTAATTGTCGTGAACAAAGTATAGTTTTTATTTACATGTAATGGTTGTTGCTCGTTCGGATGATTTAGGTTATTCGTCTAACTGCTCGTGTCGTAAACTTCATCCTCGTTAATAACAGCCATCATTATATGCTCATTGAATAATACATATATATTATTAGTGCATTTTGTTTTACGCCGTCTATTAAATATTGGTGCGATAGTTTATTCAGTATTTTAGTCGAATTAAATAGTATCATAAGTAAAATTCACAGTGCCCTTTCTATAAAAATGATAAAAAAACCGAACTAACAAATATTTCTGTCGTGCATAAATTGATTTAAAAGTTAATTGCCAAAAGATTCGCAGGAAAAAATTATGCCCGACATCGGGCATGTCGGCCAGCAGAAAAATATTTGAATTGATTTTTTTCGTTTTTCAAGACGGTAATTGATTTTTATTTGTGGTTAACTTAAAATGTGTTCATTCTGTACAATGATAATTAAGTCATAAAATTAAATTGCGTAATCAACCTCGTCCATTTATCTCGTTCTGAAGTTAGGATAAAACTTTTATCCAAGAGCAATACCTTTATCCGAACTTGTACTCTGAAAATTATAATTTTCATCAACAGTTATTAACTATATTTTCTCTTATTTTCAGGTACGTAACACGACAATTCAGTCCAAAATTGTACAAGTAAGTTATAATAAAATAAATGTATTGATAATTTTTCTCTTGCAACTAACTCTGATAATAGTCCGTGAGCTGATTTACATGTCTTACCGAATTACCATTTTCGGCCACTTACTTTTGATGCTCGTGGGAAGGCTACACATTGAAAACTTAGAAGAATTTTACAATCTTAGATTGCCGTGAGAATCTAGGTGAATTATAATACTGAAACATTGTAAATAGAATATTTTGTCCAAAACCTGAGTATAATGGCGTAATCAATCGTATGTTAAAGAACCGGTAACATTTGGTTCATATTTCAAATACTGTTCAAATTTCATTTAAACTTTAATTTATATAAACACACTGTATTTTGATATAACATTTCATGAAATCGAATTATTCTTAGAATTTTCAATTTAACTTGGAACTTTTATATATTTGACATTATTATAAAATACTTAGAACTTGTTCAAGTGTAGAATTTATTTAAAAATTGTTATCGAATTTTACTGAGAATTTGATTATACTAGATCTAAATTTTGACGACCTGATAATAATTTGACTTGAATTTTTCGTAGAATATCGAATCAAAAGCATTCGTTAGAGAAATTGGCTAAAATATCATTATATTGTTTTCACGGAAACCTATATCGAAGAGGAGGCATGACGTCATTTCCTATGAACCTGTTTTTATAGAACTCAGCAGCAGCGTTGTGCATTTAAGCGTATTTTTAAATTATTTATATGTTGGTGTAGATAATTGGATATTGCGTAGTGAATATCGATAATTCGTAGAAAATCAAATATTATTTTTTTTTGTTTTTCCCATTGTTTTTTTTTCAACACTAGATTGTCTTCTTGTAGATTTCTAGTTTAAATTTGTGTTTTCCAACATTTTGGAAGTTAATATTAAGTTTTTTTTTAAACAAATGGGTGCGATTAGTACGTTTAAAATATACCAAGGCATTACAAATATTTTCAAATTTTTTATTCGCAATGCCATCTGTTGTAGTCATTACTAAACTCTATATTACACAGTATTGAAGGGAAATGAATAATTTCGTCTCTTAGGCTGCGGTCCAATTCGTGACTTATTTTGTTGTGACTGACTTTTTTGAAAGTCTACAATTAGTCTACTGCCGAATAGACTTATTGAAAACTTGCTAGAATAATTTTGATAAGGTACCAGTTTGAGGGCAAGCTTCGCATAAAAGTGAAATGAGTTTACAACAAGTCTAGCTGTCAGGAGACTTATCGTAGACTTTCAAATAAGTCAGTCTCCACAAAATAAGTCACGAATTGGACCTTGGTCTTAATATAGAAATTACATTTTCGTCAATTTTTGATTATTTATTTCCGAAAATACAGGGTGGGCCATCTGTTGGTCTTTTTTCAATCGATGAATTTTAGTTCTTAGGCTGCGTACCAATAGTCAAATAAAATTCAATTTTAAGTAAATTTTTCGGTAAATTTATTTATTTTTCAAAAATTGTATGGCAAATTGATGTGTGGTTAACTGCAGCAGGAGAACTTTCGAATTTCCAAATGAAACTTTGCATACCGATTAAGCCCAATTTGTGTTAATTAGTGCTCACGGGAAAAAATTAGTGCTAGTCCAGGAGCCGGGAAAACCGGAAAAGAAAATTTCAAATTTCGCCTGAAAGACGAAAAAAATAAAACCCAATTTCTAGAAAAAAACAGAAATAATTTAAGCCAAATTTTAAAACTTCACGAAATTTGTGCTTATCATAGAAATATGATTTTCATAAATTTTCATTTATAAATAGAGAAAAACAAACTAGCCCCTAAACGATACTATATTGAACATAGAAAATACAGAGGTATACTGTTCAATAATATTTTTGTTGAACAACAAATTAAAAAATCGAAATACCTTATTGTAAAACCAAAGACTGAGCAATTCAGATTGCATATCCTTGTCACGCATATTTATTGCCATCCGAAAAATATAGTGGCTGAATTTGTGCTAATCCAGAATTGGCCCAATTCCGTTGAACAACAAAGACCGCTGAATTAACGATTTTCTGACAAAAAGTGTTCTACAAACCAATGAAGTTGGCACTTCTGATTGCATATTATTATCAGGTACGTTTATTGCCATCCGAAAAATGTGGTGGCTGAATTTGTGCTAATCCAGAATTGGCCCAATTCCATTGAACAACAAAGACCGTTGAATGAACAATTTTCTGACAAAAAGTGTTATACAAACCAATGAAGTTGGCACTTCTGATTGCACATTACTATCAGGTATGTTCATTGCCTTCCGAAAAACATAGTGGCTGAATTTGTGGTAATCCAGAATTGGCCCAATTCCGTTGAACAACGATGACCGTTGAATGAACAGTTTTCTGACAAAAAGTGTTCTACAAACCAATGAAGTTGGCACTTCTGATTGCATATTCCTATTAGGTATGTTCATTGCCATCCAAAAAATATTGTGCCTTAATTTGTGCTGGATTAGGAACTGGATTAACACAAATTCAGGCACTATATTTTTCGGATTGCAATGAACATACCTGATATTAATATGCAATCAGAATTGTGAACTTCATTGGTTTGTGGAACACTTTTTGCCAGTGAATTGTTCATTCAACGGTCGTTGTTGTTCAACGGAATTTGGCCAATTCTGGATTAGCACAAACTCAGCCACTATATGTTTCAGATGGCAATGAGCATACTTGGTAGGAATATGCAATCAGAAGTGCCAACTTCATTGGTTTGTAGAACACTTTTAGTCAGAAAACTGTTCATTCAACGGTCCTTGCTGTTCAACTCAATTTGGGGAATTCATGATTAGCACAAATCCAGCCACTATATTTTTCGGATGGCAATGAACATGCATGACAAGAGTATGCTATCTGAATTGCTCAGCCTGGTTTTACAATAAGTTATTTCTATTTTTTAATTTGTTGTTCAAAAAATATTATTGAACAGTATACCTCTGTATTTTCTATGTTCAATATAGTATCGTTTAGGGGCTAGCTTGTTCTTCCTGTATTTATGAATGGAAATGTATGAAAATCACATTTCTATGATAAGCACAAATTTCGTTTTCAAATTTGGCTTAAACTATTTCTGCTTTTTCTAGAAATTGGGTTTTATTTTTTTCGT
Organism: Nephrotoma flavescens; assembly: GCA_932526605.1. Lineage (NCBI taxonomy): Eukaryota > Metazoa > Arthropoda > Insecta > Diptera > Tipulidae > Nephrotoma > Nephrotoma flavescens. The sequence continues at coordinate 285,081,838 of OW052221.1, read as the reverse complement.
CTTTCCGGCGAAATTTGAAATTTTCTTTCCCAGTTTTCCCAGCTCCTGGACTAGCACTAATTTTTTCCCTTGAGCACTAGTTAGTACAAATTGGGCTCAATCGGTATGCAAAGTTTCATTTGGAAATTCTAAAGTTTCCCTGCTGCAGTTACCCACACCAAATTGATCGCAAAATCTAATAAAATCGATTTTTACGTTAGTAATTAATTTACCCGGGTATTGTGGTACGCGGCCTTAATGTTATCGGTTCTAAGGAAAAATTGACATATAAAAAGACAAAAATATGCCATTTAGCATCATGGAGTCGCTGACAACACAACAACGCATTTCGATTGTCCAAATTTATTATGAAAATAATCGTTCAAAAACAACAACATTTCGTAATTACATGAGAGTTTTGGTCGACATAGACGTCCCACTGAGTGTGCAATTGGCAAAATTATTGATTGTTTTGAAGAAACTGGTTCAGTGGAAAGTCGTAGACCGTATCAACATGCTCATCCGTTCGTACTCCTGATGCACTGGCAGCTGTTACTAAAAGTAGTGCTCGTAATGAACCAAGCACCAGGCATCGTTCACAAGAACTAACCATTTCATGAACCACATTCCGACACATTTTTATGCGAAGATCAACTTAATTTGCATCCATTGTGCATATCCGCTCTAGAGTAACTTGTATCCGGTAACTTCTTCGTTTCTTTCTCCTTGCCTAAAGACAAGAAAAAACGAAGAAGTTACTGCGGATTACTGGATTCAAGTTACCGTAGTATGGATATGCACATTTATAATTCAACTAAATCAAAAATTGAAGCTACCAGACCATTTAAATCGTCGTCGTTTTTTTAATGGGATGTTCCAACGAATTGAAGCAGAAGTTCATCATCCACCAGTCATTGTTTGGTGTGATTTATGGTCTGGTGGCATCTTTGAGCCGTTTTTCTTTAAAGATGAACAGGAAATTACCTTACAGTGAATTGTTACGTTATACGAACATGTTAACTGATTTTTTGTGGCCCAATTTGAATGAATTGCTTTGTCTTTTGTTTCAAGCCTTGCAACAATTAATTATTGCCAACTAATTTGCTGATCGCATAATTTCAAGAAACTGTGAAGTTCCTTGAGCACCAAGAAGCCCGGATTTAACACCATTTGATCATTTTTGCGAAGTTATTTGAAGGGTAAGGTATGATAATCATCCAGAAACAATTTAACAACTTAGAAACAACATTCGAGCTTTTATTGGAAAACGTCATCGAAAATTTCAATGTTCAGATGCAGGCCTGTAGACAAAGCCGTGGTAGGCATATGCACGATTTTGTTTTTCATACATAAAAGGCCCATTGGTGAAATGCTCATTTGGCGTATCGTGTATATGTATATATGATTTGCTGATAATTTTTCCTAACTCCATAAAAGCCTTTACTAAATACTAAGCGCACATTGAGGTTGTTCTGGATTAAAGCTACCAGATAAGCATCATTCCTTTGAAAAATCTTGATACCTTGGAAGATAAGTATATAAAACTGGTAAAGAGATCTATTTGCGTATCGCATATATTTTTCAAGCATTTAGCCTGAGTCCCGATAAACCGCTACTAAATACTAAGCGCCCTTTTGAATTGTTCTGATCAAAACTAAAATATAAACACATTGAATGGTGGATTAAAACTAATAATTAAACACCAATCTATTGAAAAGCTATAGACTAGTTTCCCGGAATTAAGAGAAATATTTGGAATAAACTTGCGATATGAAAATTGAACTCAACCAATTTTATATAATAAAATACTCAGCATTCCTAATCTTTAGTAGTCGCAAAACATATAATTTAGTACTGTAGTAGTAGTTTGTGCCGTTTAGAATTTGATCGACATTTTAATGTAAGCGTGATATTTACTAATATATTTTTGAGACTGTTGAAAATCTGTGGCAATAGTTATCCCAAAATTTCCAACATTTTTGTAGTAGTTTGGGTTTCAAATTTTTTTGAATGTGATATTTTTTTCAAAACGTGTTCGTAAATATAATGCACTACATATTTATTATAGTCAACTGAAATAATAGACCTAGCGAAAAAGAACTGTCTTCTAAAAAATGAAGACTAACTTTACATTTTCCAATGTAATTTCTTCTATTCAGATGGTATCAAAATATGAGAAATAGTATGGCTATATGGAAAATTCGAATGTTCTGGCTAGTACTAAACCACTCAGGAGTAGCATTGCATTGTTCTTCATTGCCACCATGTTCTATCCCAAAGTGGTTTTGTATTAAATTGAAGTTACGAATTTCCCATATAAGGTGCAAGAATTACGTTTTCTCACATTTCGATACCATGGCAAAATTCTATATGTTTTCTTTGCTAATGGAACTATTTCAAAGTGGAGAGCTTCATTCTTACTCCATATTTGAGAACCTTTAGCTTTTTTAGGACGATTTCGATAAAAATAAACATTGCTAGTAAGTTTTAAACTTTGGTAGTAAGTTTTATTCACTAACTCGGTAGTAATTACTTGAAAAAAGTATTTACTTTTTTTTATTCACTTCATCCAATGTGTTGTGTTACATTGTGCGCGTTGTCCTTATATCTCACGCCTAAGTTGTCGGCTTTTCTCCATAAATATTTAAATGAACATCGAAATTAAAAAATGTTAAACACACAAACAAATTTTTCAGACATTTTTGGCAATATACTAAAACAGGGATAATGAATCTCATCGGCCAAATGTAAATCTCAGTACGCCAGAAAAAATCCAATATTTCATCAATATTAAAAATTATTCTCTCTGTATTACCCTATCAAACAATACTAAATTTTATACTGGCAAAACCACACAAATAGTCCTAAATTTTGAGGAATTGGTTGAAGACAGCCTCAATGTTAATATAGTTTTCGTGTGGAAGATGCAAAATCGTTGTTTGTTTGTTAAAAGATGTAACTCGATTCTCACCAGAATATAAATAATATATCAGGAAAGATTATCAGATACCACTCAGATAAATCATTCTACCGGCGTGCGCTGATAGCGTAGAAATAAATTTTGATCTGTCTCCACCCAAATATTTCCGAAGCAAAAATATTGGAAAATGGTTTATGTTAATGAACTATCTCTTACGCCATGTCTAATGAAACTGATAGCCAATTCTTAACCAATAATTGTCAAATCTGATTTGCAGAATAGGATTAGAATTCTGTTAGCAGCTATTTTATTTCCACTTGAATTATGAATTAAGTTTAGAAACGGAACAGTTCACTTATCCTCAGAAAGATTCTAACCAACTTAAATTGCAAAACCACATTTTACAAAACAATTAAACTTTTATTTTACAAATTATCAGAACATAAAAATAAAAATTCAAAATTCCAATAGCGTACATTCCAAAAATCTTTTATTTTAGAAGAAATTCCTATTTACAAAATTCCATCATATCTTTAGTAAATTAAAAATAAATTCCAATTTATGCCCATGGAAATATGGAAGACCTTTCATGTATTTTGAAATTTTATACAGGGTGCCACAACAGTAGCTAGCGAATGGTACCGTTGGATTCCTTGATAAAAACGAATGTGAGGTTACTTGTATCGCTTCGCTTAAAGAGCAGGCTTATCATACCACCTTGTATTAAAGAAACTTCAATATCTTGAGAAACAACAATTTTTATAGAAAGGTGATAAAATTTTAGTGTTTCACAATAAAAATTTGGTATTTTCTTTGATAGACACAAATGTTGCTGCCGATATGTATTAGACTTAAAAAATATTATTTACAAAATACAAAGAAATACAAAATTTTTGTCGTGAACTGTTATTTTTTTTAGAAAACATAATATAGTCAAATATGACAAATAGTTAGCTTTTCTGAAAGCTAAGAGTCTAAACTATGTTTCTGTCAAAAAATATTTACTGACGTAGAGTTATTGTTCTGAAACAAAAAATTTTCTTAAATTCTAAAAGTTTTGTCTAAATTTGAAATACTTTTTAACTAAACAGTCATAATTATTATATCTTATTTAAAAGAAAATTTTAATAGCTTTTTAATGAAATTAGTATGTACTTGAAAATAAAAATGGTTGTTTCTCAAGATATTGAAGTTTCTTTAATACAAGGTGGTATGATTGAAGGCTCCTCTTTAAACGTCTATAAATTGATAGGGGGATTTAACGTGCGAAATGTTACAAGTAACCTCACATTCGGTTTCATCAAAGAATCCAACTGTATCATTCATGTTAGCCACTTTCAGGTCACCCTGTATAATGGAATTTGATATTTCTTGTAGAGGAATTTTCCTGCTTCTGCAATTATGTTTTTAAGATTTTTATTTTGGAATTCTGGATTTGTTGCACCATACTCAGCCCGTTCTGCCATATGGCGATGCTGAAGCAGCTGAACTAGGCCATTTCTTAACAAATTATGGTTAAATTTGGTATATAGAACGTAAAATGTAAATTTTGAATGAAGTTCTGGCATTCACCATTATGTACGAAATTTTGCCAACTCTTAAATAATTATTGCCAAATTTGATATTCATAAGCGGATTTGAATTCTAAAACGAATTTTTAATTTAGTTCTAAAATTCGGCAATGAACAAGATTGTAAATCGAACAGCAATTTTGAACAAAGTTCTAAATTTTAGCCAATTTGAAACTAATTAGTGCGACACGATAGATTTTTATCCGAAAATCATGTATGTACAAATTTTACTACAGCTTTACAAATCTGAAAACTATCGGTTGACAATTGGCTTAGTTTCATTCTCTATAACTGTTTACTTCGACCAAAATCCAAAATTTCTTCAAACGTTCATGTTAGAATTCCAATTCACCTTGTTTCGGACGATCAATTATTTTAGCATTTTCTGCAGTGTATACTGTCATGAAACAAATGCTTTCTATTTTCGAAATTGGGATTTTGAAAAGTTGGATTTTGAAAGGCGGGATTTTGAAAAGCGGGCAAACGACCCCAACCCAGTATAAATGTACTGAAGAAATTGTTACGATTGGTGTAAACGGATATCGCTCGATAATTTTAATCACGCCCACAACAAATTTTAGTACACAGTGAAAAATTTCAATGAATTTTTTGTTCAGGATCGCGTATATGTGTTCGATTTCGAAAGTAAATATTAGTCCTGGAAGTTGCATCGAATTATTGCAACCAAAACATTTTGGATGATCGAATAAATAATAATTTATGGGCTCAAGCTGGGCTATTTTACAAACGCTAGTTTTAATTTGAATAGCTGGAGCTAATGTTATTTATCTGCCGGTATTTTTGTCCATTTGTTTTGTAAAAAAATCAGTCAACGTAAAATGAAGTAAAGTTACTGAGAAAATTTACTTTATATTATTTAGTTGTCTATATTGTCGACGTCAGGGGCACAAAAAGCGGTATGCAATCTGCATAATCAACTGGCCTAAACTTAATAAATAACATGGATAAAAAAATCTTCACGTTCAAAGTTTCATTTCAATTTCAACAATAGTGTTTTTCTCATAAAAGCTCTCGAGAATGGACAATGCAAATGAGAATAGTATAAATTATACACAACTGGAAAAATTTAATTAATTAAAATTGGCAACGACCGTATATACCCGAAACAAAAACCAGAACATGTACCAAACAATTGTGTTGATTAAATAAAATATAAAAACGTTTTTGAACTCTAAAAGCTGTACAGAAGTAAAACACACAGCAGCTACATCTAGCATCCCATTTATGTTTAAAGTTCTGCACGAGTTCATTCAGTAATAATGCAAACAAACATAAGCTAAACTATAAATATAATATTTACTTGAACAAAAAGCAGTTATTATTTTATGCTAACTACCATGTTTGTTTGTATTTGCAAACTATGCAGATACATAATGTATGTTCGTTCAGTATATAAATTAGGATTTTCTTTTCTTTAAATGAATAATTCTTGAAAATTGTATATATGTGCTTGGAATTAGATCAAAAGGTTAAAAACGTCAATAGTGATAGCGACATATTTGATTGTCTATTGCTTTTTTCGATACATAGTAGATTTCTCATCTTATCCAGATGTTCCTTGATTTGTAGAGTATCACTACTCGATTGCTAATAAAATATTCTGCTCCAAACTCTAATGATCCAAAAAAAGAAGAAAATATACGACAACAGCAAATCTGCCCAATCATTATATTAATACCAAGGATCTAATAATTTTTCCTTTATTTTTCAAGAATTCAAGAACTGACCCCACTTTTATCCTTCATATCATTAACAAAGGATATAATATGTGTGTATGTCTGTGCGTGTATGGATTGATATATGAATATGGAGAGGAAAAGCTATACAAGTAGAAAAAAGGAAAGCAAGGCAACGCAAATAGCATAACATAAAAAATCTAAATTAGATGTCCTTGTTGATGATAAAAATAAAATAAAGAATATTATCCTTTTTTGCGTGTGTATCTGTATAAATATTGTTATATTTTGTAGCTCTGTCTCTCAGATGAATAAATTTAAATTACAGATTTTTATGTTTTTCCATATGATATATGTGCCTTTGAGTGAAAAAAAAAATGGGAAATAAAAAAAATAAAAATACTCGGGGAAAATTTCTAAATATAAACATAAAATACATACGAGTGTATCCATTATCCTTATATGTATGTAGTATTACATTTTATATAAATTTCAACCATCCAATTTATGATATCCTGTTTTACTCACTGTGCTTTGTGTGTATTATACGTATTCTCATATTTGTGTATACGGAGGTATCGACTTATGGAATTTTTTATAACACCGATTAATTTATAGGAATGGCCATAATTTTAGTAAATTTGCGAAGGTGATTATAGAGGACGATGCCGAAGGAGGTACATATAATTTTATGTACGCGCAATGATGCGAGGCCGCACACATAATAATCATCATCATCATCATAATCATCATTAACGTTCGTTTTAACGCACCATTTTATTTAGTTCATTATTATGATGATCATTATCCTTTTTTACTCCTTTAATTGACTTTCGAAATCTATGTACATAAACCGCGTAGTTTCTTTTTTTATTTTATTTCTTGTAATGTCTCCTCATCAATTGTTTGTGATAAAGGAAAATTATATAGGGGGAATACTGTGTTATCCTTAATTTTTTCCCTTTGCTGTAATCATAAGATGGGTTTTTGAGTTTCTTAATTAAAAGAATAAATAAAGCAGCGTACGACAGAAAATATACATCACAACCTTCTTACTTATATAAAGCAAAATAAAATTTCGTATGATTTTCGTTATTATAATTTGCATAATGAAAATGTCTAAAATCAAAAATGGAAGTGAAAAAGGATTTACGAATTTCATTCTTGGTTTTTATAATTTTAATGAGTGGTGTTTTATTGGAGTTGTATTGGGGGTAGGGTGCAAAACGGGCTAGGAATAGAAATATTTTATAAAGGTGTATACATTTTTCCAGCTAACTTCACTCTTTATACATAATAAGTGAGTATATTACGTAAAAAAAAATATTTTATTTTGTGTATAAAAAATGTGTGGTTTCTGGGTATGACATCCCCAACAATTTCTGGATTAAATGCTATAATTTTCACCCTCTTGCAATACAATAAACTTTCGAAAATGTAATAAATTTCTTATGATTATTTGTGTTGTTTCTTTGTTTGACATGAAATTAAATTAAATTGCCAAGAAAATTGGTAGTTAATGAAAATTGAACTTTTTTATTGCACTTTTCTTTTATGATGGCATATTTATGACATACAAATTGGATGTATAATAAAATAAATGAAAGGCACGAATTTACTAAAGAAATTATTGGCAAGCCACATGAGGCCAAAATAGGTGATTATAAACTTGTAAGGTTTACGTTATTAAAAGTAGATTCAGGACATTTTTATAATTACGTCTTCTCTCTTGTATTATAAAACAGAGTGGTGTACCTTCACTATCACATTTCACTTTCGGTGTTTATAAACGACAACCAAAGAGAACTGGATGGGTAAAAATCTTAATTTTTAGTTTATTCATCTTGTGACAATCTGCTTTTCCGCCTTGTTCTTTCTAGTTGTTACCAAACTGGAAAGTGAACGTACTTGATAAAAATCTGGGATGTGGACGTGAATGAATTTCACGTTCAAAATTTCATTTTGTTTGAACTCAAACTGTGTTCTTTGACTAGTCGTGATGTTGAGTGGGACGCCGAATTGTGATGCATAATTGTTGACAAAAGTGGTGGCAATGGTTTGTGTCAAAATATTTGACATGCAGTAAGCTATGGGCCGCCATGTTAATCGATCGACACAGGTTAAAAGATGAGAGTACCCCTTGGAAGGTGGCAGAGGACCAACTATATCCAAATGGATATGTTCGAACAGACCATATAAAATTCCGAATTGGCCCAAAGGTGTTTGAATTTTAGTTCTCTTGTGTCCATTCGACGACATCCTTGTTTATACTGGGCCAGAAGTAGTGAACCATAATCAACTTACGAGTAGCACGGATACCAGAATGTGAAACATTGTATAATGAATCGTAAATTTTTCGTCGAAGTGGCTCTGCGATGTCTGAGCGAATTGTACCAGCCAATGTTTCGCAGTATATTTAACCGAAAAATTTAAAATGTTCTAGTTTCATGTTGGAACTGTCGTGGCATATAGAACCAGAAAGAAAATTTTGAAATTCCTAGTCTGCTTTCTGTGCGGTTATACTCGTGTCGAAATCGAAGCGTGTCTCGACAATTCTTATTTCAGTATCGGTCGTGCGGTATAATGCATCCACGTTTTTTTACGGCGGTAAATTTGCTAATATAAGCAAACCGAATTTGACAATATTTTGAAGAAAATCCCAATAGTTTCCAACATGCGATATTGTACTGTTAAATGCATCAGTCATCACACTGTATTTTGCGTCGTTCAGGGGGTGATCTTTCATCGTTATATTAGATAATTCACTTCTAACTTCCTTTGCGAGTCCTTGGGCGTCTTTGGAAGAGCGGCTAGTTTCGGAATAAATGGTTGATGTAAATTTTCATGGCTTAATTGCTGTTGCGTTTGTTGGTTGTATAGGCCGGAAATTCCGTAATGGGATCAATTCGTTCCTAAGAAGGAGAAATGAATACCTTTAGATGTTATCTTGAGAAAACTTAGACCGCCAAAAATACATTTCGAAAACTGTTCACTTTTGGGTTCCTAATGGAAATTGTGAATGGTAATTATAATCAATAAAAACTCAAATTCCAGTATTAGAGTTTTTATAAATAAATTTCTTTGTGTGACATGGTGTCCTTCTAGGTGGGTTGCTTGGTTCATTCACATCCCAAGCACCTTCATGCATCTTCTGTACTATGGAATTGTTTTAATTTAATCTGTTCAATTCACAAAGCAGAGCACATTTGATATAATTGCTAAATTAGAAACCGTATTTCCCAGAACCAGGGACTCATCAGACTCTAGAAATGTTCAACCCTTTTATTTTGTAAACCCAGAAAAATTCGTAATTTTTTTCTTAAAATTTTTTAAAAAAATAAAGAACTACACCGTTAACAATTATCTTGAAAAATTATTTAGATTTTTTTAATTTAGAGAGTATTTGAGGAGGGAACTACTAAAATTACTACTATTACTACTATTTAACTATTCCAATAATATCAAGCTAGTTTTACAACTACAAAGTGATGTGTGTGGAGCTAGAGGAAGCAGAGGCTAATACTATTTTAAATTCAACTGTCGAGTACTAGAAGGTTATGTGTTGTGTTTCACGTCCTATAACTGGTAAAACTTAAGACTCATAAACTCTTTATATAATAATATGAAAACATACTAAATGAATTTCCGGAAATATCCTAAAATCTCCATGATTTTATTGTCACTAAAAATATACAGCACATTCTTGGAAAACATAAAATAATTACACCGGAAAATATGTTATCCAAATAAAAATCATCTTACAAAAATATAAAAAAAAATTGTAGCAAAACAGAAAAACTTAAGACAGTAAAGCTCCACAGAATAATTACACTTTTCCGTCCGTTGCATAACCAACAACAAACGAACGCCTGGGACACAGTAAAAACAAAAGACAATGAGGAAAATCTACTTTGCTTAATGATGTAAATCAACGTAAAGTACTACTATTCACTCTACTTATATTATAATTTTTTGTTTAGTTTTCCTACACAAAAATACGAGCTTACGAAGCTTTTCGGAAAACTTATATAAATATTTTTCAAAACGGGAAAAAAAAAATTTGAAATACATTTTTAATGTAATTTTCATGTACCGAACATATTCAAATTTTCTACCGCAAAAAAATATTTCTTTTTCTTCGGAAAAAGCATAATGTAAGCATATACATTTCATTTATGGTGTGGTTATGTAGTTTTTGATTATTTTTAAGTGCATATAAATCAAAATAACTGGAAAATGTTATACATTTTCATACAAGTAGTTTTTCGATTATGTATACATATTTTTCGCTTAACTATATATATTTAAGAGTATATGGCCATCCTCAGTGCATTTCAATTTTGAGTTAAATAATCCTCTAAAGCTTCTTAGGTTTTCGGGATCGCTGAGTCTCAGATCTGAATGTGACAATTAGCCCAAGATGGCCGGCATAATAAAGGATCAATTTTCATTAAAAGTCGACTGTAAAAACGGTCTTAATCGATATTGACATCCTCGAACAAGAACCGTCCAAAGATGGATTCGGGAATGAACGATTATCGCCGATCCTATAAACAGTTTTATTCAATATTCAAGTTTTTTGAGTTCATTCCCGTTTCCTGATACGGCTGTTTTTGGGACTTGCCGCTTGTTTCTGGACAATAAATTTAAAAAATAACACTTTTATTGGACTTCTTGTTACTTGTATGATACGATTTTTAAATTTCAACTGCAAATTGATGATCAGCGTTCTTGAAAACCGCCTAGATCATGTTTTCATCTATATTCATGAACGTCTGTATTTTAACCTGCGGCGGCCACCTTTGAGTTTTGATGTTCTGACCTTAAATTTATGATCAGCGATCCCGAGAATATCTTAGATCATGTTTTTATTGGTTTTTATGGACGTCACGAAAAATAGCGTTTTCCGACCATTAACGATTCGTTATCATGGGATGGGTGTGTCATTTTGAATTTCGCAAATTCTAACTTCAGATTCATGATCAACGGCACTGTATTCCATCAGTTTTGGCAGACATTTTCAATGTGCCATCTTGGACTTTTTAAGTAAAAAACCTAATCTACAGTAAATAAACTAATAATAAAACATTTGTAATCTGGACATTCAAATCACTTTTAAGGACATTACCAGAGATAAAAATGTTTTGGCAGATATTTTCTTTGTTGTTAGACATTGTTGGGCCGCCATAATATTTTTTTTTACATTTCAACCCGGTAGGTGGCACTGCCCGAAAGCAGTTTTTTTTGTTTTGTGACGATGTATTTTTTCTATTTTTCACATATCAGAACATATTACCCAAAAATTTCACCACCGCCACCACCCCCCAATCTTTATAGATATAATTCTTATGTACGATTTTTTGTGATTGTACTGTACTCCTCCTGAACAGCTGAATCAATTGTAATGAAATTTTGGGTGTGTGTTTGAGTGGGTTCCTGGATGGTTTAGATTCACAATTGGACCCGGTAGGTGGCACTGTAATCGGGTTCTAGGAATTTTTGTTTTGTTTTTTGATGAAATATTTTTTTTTATTTGTATCTTTCACATATCAGAACATATAACCCCAAAATTTCACCACCCCAAAATTTTCTGTACATGTGTACTCGTATGTGACTGGACTCCTCCTAAGCGGCTGGACCGATTTTAATGAAATTTTGTGTGTTTATTTAATTGGGTCAATGGATGGTTCAGATTTACAATTGGGCCCGGTAGGTGGCACTGCATTCTGGTTCTAATAAAATTTTATTTTGTTTTTTGACAAACTTTGTTTTTTATTTTGTTTAGATTTCTCTTATATCTAAACGTATAACCCCAAAATTGCACCACACTCCCACTACCCTCAATCTTTATATATATATAATTCTTCTGTACGCGTTTATCTAATTAAACTCCTCCTAAACGACTGGACTGATTTTAATAAAATTTCGTGTGTGTGTGTTTGAGTGGGGTCCTGGATGGTTAAGATTCACAATTCGACCCGTTAGGATGCACTGCGATCGGGTTCTACATTACATTACGCCTTAACATTACGCCTTAATATAAATATGCGTGTTCAACTGCAAAATGATCCATTAGCGCTGTTATTCTCGGAACAATTGCTTAACATTGGCAATGGAAAAATCGATTGCATGGAAATACACAATACATCAAATAGCCAGACAATTTTTGCAACATGGTAGCCTAGCCACGAAAGATGCTTTGATTGAAAGCATATTCCCAGATTTGCGCGATAATTACATTAACCATGCGTGGCTGCGTGAACGAGCTATTTTGGCGGCAAAAAATATCGATGTTAGCGCTATTTATTTTAGAATGCAACAGATGTCGTTCAAATCTATCGACACTGTTGCCGATCCTGACGCAGCAGTCAACTACCCTCTTGAATTCATTGGATTTACTGGGAATGCCACCACATAACTTGCGATTAAAAATTGGTTCGCCAATTATTTTGCTTCGGAATTTAAATGCACCAAAGCTAACCAATGGAACGCGATTGGTCATAAAAAATCATGGGCAATGTTCTTATGAAGCTACTTTTTTGAACGGCAAGTTTCAAAATGAAGTGACTCGCCTATTCCATTCAGGCGCCTGCAATTTCCAATTCGCTTGGCATTCGCAATGACTATTAATAAGTCACAAGGCCAAACATTGTCCATGTCACTTAGTATACAGTTTACGAAAAATTACGCTACGTTCAGGCAGGACAAAGTCTATCGGGTCCGCTAGTATATATATATATATATATATATATATATATATATATATATATATATATATATATATATATATATATATATATATATATATATATATATATATATATATATATATATATATATATATATATATATATATATATATATATATATATATATATATATATATATATATATATATATATATATATATATATATATATATATATATATATATATATATATATATATATATATATATATATATATATATATATATATATATATATATATATATATATATATATATATATATATATATATATATCGTATTGAATATTACTATATTTGGTATTAGGTATACCAACCTAATGTGGAGTTGAGAAATTTGCGTGGTGTAATTTGCAGAGATGATTTTTCAATATTTTCTTGTTGGTTGAATTTTGTATCATTCTGTTCGGATTAGAATATTAACCTATATTTTATTTGTTTAAGCTGTATTAGCTGTATAGGCATAAATATATTCGAGACGGGCCCGTGAACTTAATTAATGGGTGGTGAATAGAGGTGGAATATATTTTTATAATAAATATTTTTGTTATCGTACGAAAATCGATTAAATATATGGAATACTGATTTTCTCTTTTTTTTCTATTTTCAGGTATGTAACGTGCAACTGATGATCTTTTCGATTATTTTTTGTGCTGAATTTTGATTACATTTTTTGAGGTGGAAAACAACAGGTAATTTGTTCTTTGTATTTACTCGTACTATCTAATTTGGAGAAATGGGAAATTATATTTTCCTTTTGTTTTATTTTAATAAATCGATTAACTCGCTAAATTTCTATATAGGAATATAATTTGTTGCGGTGCGATCATCCGATTTTTCGGTGGTATCTCGTTTTCAGGTTGATTAATTATGTTAATATATTTATATGAAAGAGCGTAAAAAATAAATCGATACAAATTTAAGTAAAGAATACAATTTTGCAAATCAGCCACTAATATTAATAATCATTACTCGAGAAAACCTAATGACTAATCAGTTATTATTTAGTTTGTAATTATAGGTTTATGCTCATGAGCAATTAGTAAGTTTTCTAACGAAACCGACCAATATATGTAGTTTGAGTGGATAATATTTGTTTACTTGTTGGAATAATGGTCACAATTATTAAGGCGGGCAACTAGAAGTACTCAAATTTTAGAAAACTTACAAACTCAACTTATCATCTCCAATAAAACAAAACTTTTAAATCTACTTAGGCAGGAACGTATTACTTGTTTAGAAAACAATTTAAGTTAAAGTTGCAAGTTTGGTTTTCTTAGCTGGCTCTCACCTCTCGGCAAGGATGGTAGAAGTAGTTTCAATTAGCTTGATTGATCCCCGTGTGAACATGAATCTATAGGAATATTATGATTCGAGAGACTTATTTTTTCTCAAACAACAAATTTTTCAGGTGATGGTTGTTAAGAGAGGGTTCCTTCTTCATGTTAATTTAACACTACTTTGGTCATCTCTTAACTCACAGTTAAGGCGAAGAGCCAAGTTACGAATTTACAATTATTATTATTAATATATAATAAAATTCTAAGAGATTGCCAATTATGTGAGTTAACAATTATGTGGTTTACATTCAAAATACTGAATTTCTAAACCTAGAAAAATACATATCCTCGGAAACCGAAATAACAGAAATTAAAATCCCGAAAATTGGCATCTCCGAAATTTAAATAAAATAACTATCACAAAATTTACCCGAAATATTAATCACAAAAATAAAATTCAGATAGCAGAATCTCAAAAGAAAAAATTCTCAAATTGTGGAATGCTAAAATTAGTTTTTCCAAAATAAAAATATCCAGTTTTTCCAGAGGCTGGATGCAAAGCGAATATGCGTCATCAATTACGATAGGTGATGTTAATAAACACAAGACCTTCTGTTGAAGTGAAGAATTCAGCGCGGACCCACCGTCTATGTCAGTGTACAAGTTGTCATAGAGCTTGCAATGCACAGGTGGTATACTGTAATTGTGTGAATGGGGGGGAGGGTGAATGACAAGGGGAATTAATTGAAATTCGGCCATTTCTTAACCAACCTAATTATAATTATTTCGTCAACTGACGATTGTCCAAACAGTTACCGTTAATAATTATTCGCTTGTAAATTCTAGCCAATCACACCCACGAAACGAACAATGAGCACTCATTGTGAGCACTCAACTCGATGAGCACCCTCAGCCAATAACCCTTCAGTCATTTTATCCAAGGGGGATTTCTGACAGATTAGGAACAAATCCGGTTTTGTAGGATAAGATTGGGATTCTAAGTAAATGTTGCTCGAAGATTACTCGGCCCTTGTTTAATATGCTTCTTATGCGAAGTTCTTAATGGAAATAAACTGAACGAAGAATAAATGGATATGATCAATTGCGGTTTGAAAAACTGTACTTGGATACTAAAAAAAAATTCTGTTATGCTAGACGGTACTCAGCCATTCATAGCTAGGACCAAATTCGGCTAAAGTAAGATGAAATAACGATTACAATCAAACATTTTGTGGTGTTTTTCAAGTTTGTCATATGTAAGGAACTGCTCAAATTTTGAACGCAAATTATGTTCATATTAATTTTTTTGAAAAGAAAATTTAATTTTTATGGAGATTGTATTCTAACAAGCAATTTAAGTTTAAGTTCTTTAATCAGACTAACCTGAATCGAATAATCGATCTTCGCGTTTTCCAACAATTGTGATCAAATTCGCGTGATTGGGACTTTTTAGAATTCAACTAGATTGTTTACAATCTAAATCTTAACCAACACACCGAATTTGATCATAGTTTGGTAATATAGCTCGCCCACAATTAATTTCAAAATCCTTATTCCACTCCACAAACTTCATTTTCAGCATAAGAGGAAATTATATGGAAATAACCTAGTTCTACACTAAATACTAAATACTATCAAAACTCCCTCCAGATTTTGGTCTTAATCGATCAAGTAACATCCATGGTTGACTTCTATTCAGTAACATCAAATTCCAAATGTTCGGTTTACAAATTCAATTTCAGCCATTCAGTTCCAGAAATTTCCGCAAAATTAACTTTTATATTTTAATTTAATTTTAGAAATTAAATTTAAGAGAAATCGTTCAAAAAGCAATCAAACTCCATACAGATTGAACAATCGCTTTCCATGATCCACCTACCGGTAACAGGTTCGATGGGAGTGCCACATACAGTGATTTTTTCGTTAATTTCGAAATTCTGTAATGAAGATGTTCTTCACTAGTATGTTTTAAAAAATCAGGAAAATTTAATGGCATTTCCCAAAATAAGTCTAAATTAATTTTTAATAAATGTCAAATTATATCATAAATCATATGAAATCATATCAAATCGTATCATAAATCATATCAAATCATATCAAATCATATCTAATCATGTCACATTATATCAAATCATACTAAATCATACTAAACCATATAAAATCTTATCAAATCATATAAAATCACTTAAAATCATATCAAATAATATCATCCTATCAAATCGAATCAAATCATATCAAACCATATCAAATCATACCAAATCGAATCAAAGCATATCAAATCATATCAAATCACATCAAATGATATCAAATCATATAAAATCATATCATATCATATCAAATCATATCAAATCATATCAAATCATATCAAATCATATCAAATCATATCAAATCATATCAAATCATATCAAATCATATAAAATCATATCAAATCATATCAAATCTTATCAAATCGAATCAACGCCTATCAAATCATATCAAATCACATCAAATGATATCAAATCATATAAAATCATATCATATCATATCAAATCATATCAAATATTAAATCATAAAATCATACCAAATCATATCAAATCATATCATAAATCGTATCAAATCATATCAAATCATATTTAATCATATGTTATCGTATTAAATCATGTCAAATTATATCAAATCATAACAAATCATATAAAATCATATCAAATCATATAAAATCATATCAAATCATACCAAATCATATTAAATCACATTAAATCATATCAAGTCCTATAATCGGTGCTATCAAATCATATTAAATCTTATCTAATCATATCATGTAATATCAAATCAAATCAAATGGTATCAAATCATATCAAATCAAATCATATCAAACCATATTAAATAATATCAAATCATACTAAATCATATCAAATCATATCAAAACACATCAAATCATATCAAATCAGATAACACCACATAAAATCATCATATCATATCAAATGGTATCAAATTATATTAAATCATATCAAATCATATCAAATCGTATCAAATCGTATCAAATCGAATCAAAGCATATTAAATCATGAGAAATCATATCAAATCACATTAAATCAAATCAAATCATCTAAAATCATAAGATATATCATATCAAATCATATCAAATATTATATCATATAACATCATATAAAATCATACCTAATCATATCAAATCATATCAAATCATATTAAATCATATCAAATCATATAAAATCATATCAAATCATATTGGATCATATACAATCATATCATAAATCATAACAAATGATATCAAATCGTATCAAATCATATCAAATCGACCAACACCTAGGACAAGAGAGCAACGGAGTCGCAGACGATTCATTGGAACACTTTTCTGTCTATAGTAAAATAAAAGTATAGGACGTGCATGAACCGGCGAAAAATTTCTGACAAAATACAGAAAGTGTAAATACAAAAATTTCCCAAACCCAGAATGAAACACTTATTTTGATATTTACTACTTTTACACTTTTTGAGTTTCAAACACTTCACACCGGTTTTTCACGAGCAGTTGTTCAAGAATTCATAATTAAGCTACGGCCATGACCTTGGGTTCGTCTAATCTAAATCTAAAATTATAAACGTTGCTATTATCAACATTACATAAAGTAGAATGAGCTAAGTAGCTGAAATTTGAAATAGAAAGATATATAATACCAAGATTTTCCTTTATCCGATTTTCAATTGGTGTTAAATTTCAAAAAAACTTGAGTACAAAAACGTTAAAATCCAATTTGTTTATAAAATCCAACAATTAAAAGCATCCTTAAATTGTGTTACCCTTATCCTCTTAATATATAATATTTTCCCGCGCATTATACTCGTGTACATCGCATTAAGAGGGGAAAATTAATGATGGCATTGAAAACATTATCCTCAACATTTTTTTACAAAATGCTTTTTGTATTTTCAATAGCAAGTCAAAAAGGATATATTCTCAAAGTCGAATCCATGCTGTTGTTTGATCCTTTTTTACAAAGAGTTTTTTTTATTAATCATTTTTATCATTGTAATAATAATCAGGACGATTACAAATCTTCAGCCCACACCCATCCGCACTCCTTGATTTGTCCTCGAAATCTCGAAAAAATAATAATAATAATAATCATTATAAGTAAAAAAAGGGATAATTTTCATTTTATTGTTTCCAGCTTTCACTCGCTCGTTGCTTGTACATAAAATATAATCACAACCTTGAAAGAGAATAAAAAAGATAAAAGGTGTTTTGTATTCCGATGCGAGCGTGGAGTGATTTAAGGACATTCGAAACATAAAAAATATAAGGATTAAGTTGAAGACGATACACAGTTGTGTATTGTGTTTCCCTAGTGAAAATCGATTAAATATATGTAGTTGCGCCACCCTCTGCAATATAAAATCGTCCTTCCACATTTTTTTTTGTGTTCAACATTAAATTATGATTCAGGAAAATTGAACAAAATTTTGAAACATATTTTTCGGATATATAGGAACGGCTTTTTTTTTAGTATTATTGCCGTATAGATTTTCCCGCATTGACTATTTATAATCTAGGATAGTATCAATCGACATAAAATAAAAATGAAAATCGAAATTAAATTAAGTGAAAATCCATAAAATAAGAAAATTATATTTCCTCGTTCATATAGATTGAAGCCAATTTCGTACTGGCAATCAAATTATGATCTAGAATTTTTATTTTCATTTTACCAATGTCTATTAAATTTTATAGTGATTGTGCATCAAAGTTTATGGCCATGCAATCAAATTCCGAAATGGTGGGCTGTTTATATATAATTGAATATTGACATTAAATATTTTTGTAATGTTCTGTATAAAATCCAAGTATTTTCGAAATTTTTTACAATGTAACCAAAAATAAATGGAGATAAAAGTTTTACCGATTCAACAGGATTTAACTTTGTTCCCTATATTATTGTAAAATCATTATGCCATCTCCTGTCGTACCCTGTTACTTTTATGTATATACACGAAGGAGACCGACCATTCGAAATGTATTGTAGCACACAAAAATCTACCAATAAATTTTTCATTTTAAAATTCTGTCAAATACATGAAAGATTTATATTAGTTTTTTATTCTTCATTATCCTTTTTTTCTATATGCTTGTCTGCCTGGGTTATTTCGATGCGCAACCTTCACCCACATCCACCCGACGATATTCAAGTGGAAAGTATATCAGTTTAAAATATTCCATATCTCGTGGGACTCAAATCATGCTATACCTAATAACTTATGTATAAAGCTTGGTATGGAAACAAAAAAAGCTTTTATATAAAGCAATTTCAAAGTCAATTTGAAGGGAGCACAACAACAAGTTTAACTGGAAAGGATAATTTTGATTTAAGTTTTTTAGTTGATTCGTTGCGGGCGACTTGGAAATTTGTTGTTTTAAAACATTCAAGGACAATTGGTTGTAATAACAAAGATTTGTTACCAAACTACAGAAAATATCCTTTTTTTGTGTAAATTCTAATTTTTCAAGAATTCGCTTTCCAAGAATCATAAATAGCACATAAGTTGACTTATCACATTTTATATATTTGGTTTCTTGTGCTGTGTATCTGACGCCAATTGACTAAATTTCAGACTAATTAAATTAATAATTAGTACTGTTATTGAAAGATGTCTCAAACTGAATCTGATATTTATGTTGTGTGCTTCAGGTCGATTTTTTCGGCTAAATTATGAACTAAACTTTTTTATGTTACGTTACGCTATTCATCACAATGGTACAAAAAAAAATCTCCTCGCGAGGTAACTTTTCAATTTAGTTGTCAAATGTCATTATTTGGTATTTAATGCAAATGTGTTGTTGTGTACAAATTTTTACGTGACAATTTTTTTTTTAAACATTTCGTAATTTATAATAACATTTGCAAATAATGCTACTTCCATATTGTCATCTTTCATTATTTTAATTTAATTTAATATTTTCTTTATCCACGAAAAGTAGACAATTTGGTATGTATTTCGAATAGTCAGGCACAACTTGTTTTGTTGATGTTGCTGCCACCTATGAATGTTTCATTGTGAATTACTGAACAATTTAGTTTACTTCATAATTTAGTCGAAAAAATCGACCCGAGGCACACAACATTTATTGAGCTTGATAAATTTTAATTAAGTTAGCAAATTTTAATTAAAAATCAGACGCATTTTGTTTTGTACCATTTACGAAAAACGGTATAAAATTATCGATCAATTGTGCTTGGATGCCGTTTCATCCAAAAAAAAACGTGATAACCTCATGCCAGATGCTTTGTCCAGTAATACATTGAAGGTGTTGTGTAAAGGTAGCGAAAATAAATTCGTTTGTCAATTATTAGGACGGATCTGATTTATTCCATATTTTCCATATGTTTTATGATTGTATGAGTATTACACTGTTACAGTAGTATTAAATAGGAAAAATTAATTCTTATTTAAAATTTTAGTGCAATCTTATAACTTTGGTTTTTTTATTAGAAGATTACTTAACCCTTTCGAACGCCTTGTACAATGTATTGTACATGTACTTGAAACGCACCTAGCAGGCGTAATATAAATTTTTTGCTTCAGAAATGTGTGTAAAATCTTTTGTTTTAAATATATTCTCTCTATTGTTTTAGTATTGAGAATTTTAGAACAATCATAAAAATTGGATTAGGATTTAGTTTTGGATTTATAATTTTCCAAATAAACAGACATTTTCGGATTTAGTTTTTCGCTCCAAAGCTTGTAAGTAAAAATGTTTTTTTCTAAGTATATTTGCATATTTCGTAATTTTATTAATATTTTAGTTTTATTTTGAAAACATTATAATAGCTATTTATGTCGATTTTGTAGTTAGAAATATCAGTTTTAATATTTTAGTACAAACCGTTAGTACTAAAAATTGGATTGGATTTACGTAAATCCAAAATGTTTGTTGTACATGACCAATCCAATACGCTATTTATGACAGTTTTAATCGTATAAGGTTGTGTGATTTGCCTGGTTTTAAGTTATGAGATTAATATTTAGCTATTATTTCTGTAAATATTAGAATTTATTTATGTCATTTGGGTTATTGATATTTAATTTATAATATCACCAACTTTGAATTTGGAATTTTTTATTAAAAATATGTTCAGCAAGCGGTTTTTTCAACTACGGCAAAATTTACATGCCGCTGATAATGTAGAACGTCAGAAAAACTGCTTGCATATGTTTTACAATACTAGCGATTTGATCGATGCAGTCCGGGCGCATTGTTTGCTGGTGAACATATCTGCCTCGATGAACAAATAATTTCTTTTAAAGGGTGATTGTCTGTAAAATAATATATGAAGGGGAAGCCAAACCCGTGTGGCATTCACGGTTTATGTTTTATGTTGCAAAGGCGGAGCTTCGTACGGCTTCTTCATATATTAAGGATCAAATACAGGCATTCCAGCTATATACGTCATCTGCTTCGGATTCGGTGCCAGCGGAGCAGAGAGACAGAAAAACAAGGGTACAACCCTTGTGAAATTTTTTTCAGCTCTTAAAATCTATTTGAAATTTTGAGAAGCTAAGGAATTAATGTAGCTATAGCAAGGTACGCTTTAACCGATTCGCTAACCAACCAATAACGTCCGATAAGGACATTATGGAAAAAACGAGGTTTTTCTAATTCGGTGACATGTCGTGATGGAAAAATTACCCTGGTTAAATGGCGAGAAGTTAGCTTCACCGGTACGGCTCAAAGATGGGAAAAATTATAAAATAAATTCATTTCTGTAAGTACGCCAGCACATAATTGACCTGAAATCGTTCGGTTATACAACATAATTGAATTTTTTATTCACCACTCTCATGATGGAAATGGGATTCTTAAATGATTTTTGAAAGAACTTCAAAAATATGGCCAACTGGAACGGAACTCAGCCATTTACTAACCGACATTGATGGGAATTTTAATGTTGGATAAAAATGGGATTCTTAAATGTTTTTGCAAGAACTTCTGGAATATGGCCACCTGGAGCGGAGCTCGGTAATTTTTTAACCGATTATGTTGGGATTGAATATGTTGGATGGAAATGGTGGTTTTAAATGATTTTGTGGCAGAAGTTCTGAAATTAGACCATCTGGGTCGGAAGTCGACTATTTCTTGACGAATTTTGATGGGGTTGGGTATGCTGGATGAAACTTGGATTCTTGAATGATATTTGTATGAAATTCTAGAATATGGCCACATGGGAGGGGACTTAATCAGAGAGAACTCGCCATATTTCAGAACTTTGTCATAAATCATTTAAGAATCCCATTTTCATCCAACATACAAAATCTCGTAATTATTAATTAAGAGATGGCCGAGCTCCATTCAGAACTTCTTCCAAAAATTATTTGAGAACCCTATTTCCATCCAACAGACCCAATCCCATCATAATCGGTTAGGAAATGGCGTAGTTCCGCCCCAGATGGTCTTATTTTAGATGTTGTTTCAAAAATCATTTAAGTATCCTATTTCCATTCATCGTCCGAGTTCCGCCTCAGATGACCATATTCCAGAAAGTTTTCCAAAAATAAATTAGAAATCCCATTTCTATTCAATATACCCAATCCCTTCATAATCGGTTTAGAAATAGCCGAGTTCCGTCCCAGGCGGCCATTTTCCAGAACTTCTTCCAAAAATCATTTAGGAATCTCATTTCCGACGAACACAACCAATCCCATCATAGTCAGTTAAGAAATTACCGAGTTCCGCTCCAGGTGGCCATATCCCCCAAAAATCATTTAACAATCTCATTTCCGTCTAGCATACCCAATCACATCATAATTGTTATAGAAATTACCGAGTTCCACCTCAGCAGGTCGATTCTGGTTTTTCCTATAGGAAAAGGAATTAGGAAAAATATTTTCATAGTATTTTTGTCAAAAATATCGTTTTCTGGCCTACTGAGAAATCATGTTTGATCTAAAATTGTATAATTTAGGAATTATTTTTTCCGTATCGAAATTGGATAGGAAAAATATTCCCAATTTAATTTTGTTTTTGAAAAAATGTACACTAACTATTTACCATAGTATGTCAGAAAAAAAATTTTGTGACCAAAATACTATGAAAATATTTTTCCTAATTCCTTTTTCTATAGGAAAAACCAGAATCGAGCTACATATTCCAGAACTTCTTTCAAATTCATTTAAGAATCCCATTTTCATCCAACATTCAAATTCCCATCAATCTCGGTTAATAAATGACCGAGTTCCGTTCCAGTTGGCCATATTTCCGAACTTCTTCCAAAAATCATTTAAGAATCCCATTTTCATCCAACATATTCCATCCCATCATAATCGGTTAAGAATTGGGAGCGCTAAAAATATTTGAATTTACTTTGCATTTAATTGAAGTTACTTTGAAAAACACGAATTTGCTTTGCCAAAAATTGAGGTTGATTTAAAAAAAATTGACAATGAAGTATAAAAAATTGTGGTTGAATTGTAAAAAGTCGAGAATGAACTCAAAAAATTGAATATCATTTGCAAAATAGTGAATTTGAAGTGCAAAACTATATTGCATGCGAAGTATGCGAAAACATTTCAAAAGTGATTTTTTGTCAATTTTGTTACACATACATAGACATTATCTATTACGACTTAGTCTGAAGCCACGCTGAAGCCGTGTTGGCCGATCTCCACTTGCATATTTTTCTCGTGACAGAAAAAAAATCTAGTCCATTTTATTTCTTGTGACATTTTTTAGTACATTTTCCAAAATACATACGCAAAACAGGTTTTGAGCGTGCGCATTGAAATTTTTTCAAGAGAGGAAAAGATCAAAATGTTTAATATTTTTATCATGATTTTGTGCCAATTGAGGATAATTTGTGTTTTTATGCTCAATTTTGAGCGCACATTATATTATTTTGACATTTTTAATTAAAAAATCGTGAATGTTTTTGTTTGTTAGAATCACAGCACAGCACACTATCTAAAATGACAAAGCAAATCATTTTTTTCGACGTAATCAAAACAGAGAAAATATGTCGAATTTTAAAGAGTGTATAGTAGTAAGTAAACTACAATAATGTCAAGAGCCGAAGCCATTTATTTTTTGTCACGAGAAAAATGTGCAAGTGGAGACCAGCCATGTGTGGCTTGGCCCAATCAATTATTTTTTCAAAACAATTTTTGTGACAGACAAACGTATGCGAAAATGAAACTCGCCGATTTTATACCATTATCGAAAATTTCCGTCTACTTTTTATTCAAAAATTTTCGCATACAAATTTCACGAATACAATAATTTAAATTTTCGCATGGAATGATGTATTTTGACAGAAAGTATACGATTTTTTTCGTACGAATTTCAAGAATAGCGCCCTAGAAAAAGGATGGCGTAGATCTGATCAACCAGCTTGTTAGCTATTACCGTGTGTTCATTCAATCAAGAAAGTGGCCATTGCGCATCACAACACATTTCATTAGTTTCGTAATTTGTTCAAGCTTGCTTGAGTATAAGCGAGATAGCGAATTACGAAACATACCAACAAATACTAAAGATCTTTCAGAATTTCGTCTTGAACTGGACCACTACTTTTATACAAGCGGGGAACTCGATGAACCCCCAAAAACGGGGGCGTCAAAGTTCTTCTAGGAAAACATACTGACCTTAATTTGAGACAAGGTCATTCGAAGATGTTTGCTACGATGATATTGGTCATATTGCCGCACATGACCAAAAATTGGAACTCACTCGCAGCAAACTTCTAAGCTGAACAAAACAGAAGAATATTCTTTTTATGTAAACAATGTATAGTTCACGTTTGCATAAATAAAGTACAAAATTGTTTTGAACAATTTCATACAAAAATCTAATTGTGGTCAACAATGTAAAGCTTATTGTCTCGACTGAATAATTTTTATTGTAATTTAATGAAAATTATGATGAAATTAAATTTATTTTATTTGATAATTTTATTTTTTATAATTTATTATTTTATAAATTGACAGAGTACCTGCTATAAAATGTGCAATAAAGAATTCCTTTTTACACCAAATAAAGACTGGTTGAAACTCCTTGTACGATATATTGTACATTTTCAGGGGCCTAGGAAAAGGGATTAGGCCGTCAAAAAATTAATGAAATTCTTAAAGAATGTTTCAAAATTAACCAAATACTCCAAAAAAAAGCATAATAAGTTGTTTGCTATATTTTTTAAAAATGACGTTCGAAAGGGTTAAATATCAATTACATAAAAAATTTATAATATTTTATTAAATACAAATTTATAATGAAACTCAACCATGTGTTGTGTAAAAATAAGGAGATTTTTATTTAAACAGGTGAGAACTTTAAAACATTGTTACAAAAAACATTTACTATAAGACACTTCACATGCAGTAAGACGATTGTAGAAAACAAAACCAATTGATTTAATGGATTAAGGCGGAATTACTGCGGTTTTTTTGTATGCAGGAGACCAGAAAGATTTATATCACACTCCACATATAAAATGTATGAGCCAAGTGCTCAGCATAAAAATATTTCTAAAATAAAATACTAACTAAAAATTCTAACTAAAATTCGCTGAGAGTGGGGGGTATTTTTAATTTTGTTAGCCATAAAAAATACTTCGTTTTGTATTTTTTTATTTATATTAATGGCAACCAAATCGCAACATCAACAAAAATTATAAATAAAAAAAAATTTACTGTTGCGCCGCTCACACAAATAGGAATTTTTGAGTTTATCTCTTTCTTGTTTTCTGCACATAAAAAAGCCGCATTAATGGAATTCCTTCTTTAAGGATACCAGTGAAAAAACTACATCAGTAAATAACCTATAAATGGAGCTCGTCTTGCTGGAAAAGTTTGGGCTGACCTGTTTGGCTGGAATCTAATCGAATAAAGATCCATGTTTTTGTTTTACGCAAACCGTAAAAACGGTGGCTAATACAATTGTAGTTAAAGTCAGTCCAGGTTATTGAATTAAACAAGCAAGCCATTCAAATTTAACAAACCCGACCCGCACGTTATTTAATGAAATCAAATCAAAGTAGCCGAAAAGTGGCTAGAGAAAAAATTTCTGTATAATTTATAATTAAAATTCATTCCTAGCTATTTAAAGTTTAATTTATTTTGTTGTAATTTCTTGTGAACATACGGAGTTTGATTAAAATAAAACATGTTCATTTTGTTTTTTTTCTTTTTCATGAAGAATTTTAACTTGCTTCTATCCTTAAATCAGATCGATGACCACCAGCTTATCTGAATGGACACGCTTCCATTTCTTCCAACCAAGCATGATTCGATAAGATCACCATTTGCGACAGCATCATCCGACCACCTGCATTATTATTTCGATCTGACACTGGATCAAGATTGATCAAGATTTGTTCTCAAGTTTTCAACGTCGCTAAGCGTTTGGAATCTGACTTAAAATGATAAAAAAACTGGAAAACAAATCTGAAAATTTAGATTCAAAGAAAAAATCGGAAATTGCAGAGGCCTCCATTGATACTTAAAGCATTTTGCTAATATAACGTAGGAAGTAATTTCGAGCCAAGCTAAAGAAAATTATGGCTGTTCTAAATGTCCTTAAAGTTTTTATAGCTATAGCTAAAAATAATTAATGATCCTATAATTATTTTTTTTTTCAAGAGACTTGAACAGGAACTACAATAGAAAACCAGTGTATCAATTTTGTACGCAAAACGACAGCGCGAGTTGGCGAGGTGAACAAAATTTTTGTGTACATATACAGTGTATAATACACAATTTTATATTTGTATTGTGTGTTTTGCTCTCTTGTATATGTGCGTTCTATTTGTCATTTTTGCGATGGTAGGTATCAAAATAAATGGTTCCGGTTGAATCGGTTTATTTTTTTTGATACTGACGTCTACTCACCTCTTCTATTCGTTTGCTTTTGAGCGGTGAAATGAAGTAATATTTTATGTTTTAGGATTTTTAATATTCAAATGTGTGAATTATGTTCAATTTAATTCAGAATTATGAGGATAATTCGAATTAGTTCTAAAATTGCGAAATGTTTTCGTATAGAAACTTCAATCCAAAAAAAATCAAAACAAGATCATGCGCATGCGTCTCGCCTTCTAATACAAACAAGATGCTCAATACTATATTTTTCCGGTTTGCTCACCTCGCGCTTGTTGCTTTTCGTACAAAATTGACACACAGTATTAATATATTAAAATCGGTTACGAATTGATTTATTTTCATTCATTTTCCCAAGCTTCTAAAATACAGGTTTCTTATCCTCTCAATTCCACAATTCAGTCCAAATTTTATAAATCATTCAGGATAACCATCAGAGGTTTCGCTCACATTTGGATTAGATCCAATCATATG
Organism: Nephrotoma flavescens; assembly: GCA_932526605.1. Taxonomy (NCBI): domain Eukaryota; kingdom Metazoa; phylum Arthropoda; class Insecta; order Diptera; family Tipulidae; genus Nephrotoma; species Nephrotoma flavescens. Next base: position 285,054,309 of record OW052221.1, on the reverse strand, counting down.
AATTGGGGTTGAATTCATCATAATTTGACTTAGAATTTCAATTTCACCTTCCGAATTTCTACAGAGCAGTTGTAAAAATATATAAAACAGCCTACAATTATAGCCAAAATGTGTGTCTAACTTTCATGAGTATTTCAACTTTATTAAGATATAGCCTGGGTATATTCAGAAAGGCCACATTTTAGAATTTTAATATGGTTTTCATCATAATCGATTAAAAAATAGTCGAGAATAGTCGATACGAGTGATTTTAAAAATGTTGTTACATTTTTTTTGCATTTATTTTTTCGGCCATATTTGCGAACATCTTACCAATTTAAACCCAGTTTAAAGCTCGAGGATAGGCAAAAATATTCCACACACATTTCTCATTTCACACATTAGTTGTTTAGTTGAGAAATTTAAAGATGGTACAACTTACATCAACAATCTACCATAAGCTTGTCATTGAATGAGAAGCTGAAAGTATAATGTACCGGCATGAATCGTTCATGACCAACAGAAAGGATCAAAAAACCATGAAACGCTCTCCTCATCTTCAAGGTGGGAACTGTTAATCTGTTTATACGTTCATACCCATGCTCCATAAATTTGAAAATTGTGCTCCATGAATTTATCACAAATTATTATCCACTAAACAAGTTCTAAGCCAAACAACCTTGAATAAATTATGTATAAAAGTATATATAAGAAGGATTACGTTTTTGGTAAGCCAATAATCTCCGTTTGAAAACTTTACCATAAATCATAAGACAACTTAGAAAGTATAAACACGCACACAACTATAAATAAAACAACAACTATTTTACTATCCTCAACTACTGTATACACAAAGAATCCTTCCCCTCGCGTACATTTAAATGTCAATTTTAAGTTTGAAAAATAAATAAAATTTTCCTATCACGATTTTCCAGAGAGATCAAAAATGGTATATAATAAAGGACCCAAACTCTCATCGATATTTGTCTGTACTTCATTTTTATCATCTTGCAATCATGGTTGGTTGAGCTTGATATATTCGTCGTTGTCGTAGTTCTCAAGCAATAACAAAAAAATAAAGGAAAAGGACAACAGTGATAAAAATGATTTTCCAACCAGATTTTTTGTTCGGTTTTTTAAGAATTCATCCTATTTTTACTTTTTGTGCCTCGTAACATTTGGGTAAAAACACATATACCTAAGGCTTTTCCGTGTACATATTCTGGGTTTGTTTCTTTATTATCATATTCTTCTTATAGTATTTCCTTATCTATATTTTAAGAAAAGAATTTTTGTATTGAGGGGGGTACAACGACTGGAAAATTTATTCAAGGTTTATATTTTTTTTTTTTGCTGAATTTTTCTTGATAAATAAAAATTATTGTTTTACATTTTTTGGTTTTTTGGTTGTTGTTTTTGTTATTTTTATACATACACATAACATACATATATACATATAAATACAAGGTTGGGCTTTCTTCCGAAAAAAGGAAAATGCTTGTAATTTTAAATTTTATATCTCACATGTAGTAAGTAAGTTCGAGTTGATTTGTGGGTTAAACGGGACCTGCACAAAAAAATTTGGTTTGTGTTCTTTTATTCGAAATTCGAAATTTACTTCAACAAAACTGTAAAACGGAGTAAAACAGGTAGGTAACCAATTTTTTAAGAAAGAAAATCCATTTCGTTTTTTAGTCAGTTCGTTTACTTTTTTAACAAAATATAAAATGGATGTCATAACATTAAATATTTTATTTTTTGGTACTGTTTGCTGTTTCTTGGAAAAACATACACAATAAAACAGGTAGCAATATATTCGGGTATATATCAGCAACAGTAACAAATTTTCAAGCTTGAATCTAACTTTGGACTATAAACGGATAAATAATTGAACTAAAAGGATTATAAATATTTGATGAAAAAATGTTAAAAGATTAACCTGCACTGAATAATTTAGCGGTAAAGCCAAGCTGCGCTAAGTAATGAAAACCACAAATCGAAAATATTACCAACTCTATTAAAATACATACAAATACAAAATTTATTTATTCGTAAATAAACTTTACTCGGGTGTGTATTTCAAAATCCGGCGGAATAAACTTTTAAAAAATATAAATTGTTCCTCCACATAATGCATCAGTACATCCATCCTCCATCATAATGTATGCCTGGTTCGAATACATAAAAATAATGTTAAGAAATACTTAAAACGAACATAAAAATAAATATTGGATTTTCCTTTTTTACTCATCCTCTTTTCGTGTTATTCGATGATATCCTTGATTATTAAGTTGTGAGGTGCTTTGTTCGAGAGCAACCGCCAACAAAAAAAAAAAATATGAAAAACGGATGGAAAATTCCGATCTTTCGTTTTTGCTGCTGTTTTGTATGCGAATGTTAATACGTTGGAAGGAATTTTTATATAAACCATCATCGTTCATGTGTGCATCTGAAAATATATATACATACATACATACATATATGCTTGTAGGATACGGCAAAGAAAAACATGGGATACATTTTGTAAAATTTATGAGATTTTCAATCGTACATATATACGAAACATGATGGCAATTAAAAAAATGTTTTTTGTGGCCGATTGTTTAAGAACTGCGGTAAAATTGCGTCTGGCAAATTCTTTGCGCGCTTACCCTTAAAAAAAACGATATCCTGCTTTTAGTGCCTTTATAATAATCGTTAACATCCTTCGACAGATAAAAAGAAAAAAAGTAAACCAAATTATTTTACGTGCCGCATTATATGCCGATTGCATTTTGGAATTACAATTACGTGACTAATTAATTTTATTAAAATAAGTACCGTGCTGTAAAATATTTACATCCGCCATTTTATATTATTTAGAGACATGCGGCATAAAAATGGCACGTGACGTTTTTATGTAATTATTCAAATTGATATTAAATAATAAGGATGTTGATATAAAAATTGATGTTCTTCGTTGCGGAATTCACTTTGAATAATCAAGGTGGATGGGTATCTACAGGAAAATAGCCCATTAATTAAATCAATTCCAATTTCCTTTGTTATATATGTATTATATTGAGAAATTGATAATTTTTTGTAATATACCCAATTTATCTCATCACCAGACAACAATATATAGGTATAGAGTTGCCAGGTGATCATCGATTATTCTGTTTCGACCTACGTTGATTTTGATTTACATTATTTATAAAGCGAACCCAGTTTTTAATTAAGACAAAATTGCCAATTTAATTAAATGTTTGACAGTTTGGCATTTAATTAATGTCTCTATCTAGGTAGATTAAAAATAATTTGTGTGCCTCTCTCGTCCTCAATGACACTAATAGATGGCACAGTGAAGCATAAAAGTAAAGTCCGACTTATACTAAAACTACGTTTTTGAGTTTAGTTTTAGTAATTTTTTTTTTTTGCTATTTCTGGGCAAAATGCTAATACTGAAAGGGTGTTTTCAATGATCTGCGGAATAGGTTGATACCATCTATCAACGGAATTATTACTATTTTTTATAACTGTAAAGAATTAAGCTGTTACGAATTTTTTAAAATGATAAAAGATGACAAAAATTTATTGAAGCAAATTCGAAGCTCGTTGAAGTACGATTAAAACCTGGTTATGGGGGTATGACTATAAAATATTTTTTTTTTAATTAATATTGATTAATATCTTTATAATATAATGCAACTGAAATGTGATTTAATTTTTTGTGATTTATATGATGAACTGAAGTTTGTAGTATTTTAATATTGATATATTAATTAAGAAATATATTTGTTTCAGCAGTTAATATTTTATGCATAATTTTCCGCTCTGCTCGCTTTAATAAAAATGAAACCACAAATATTTTTGGCCTTAAAATTTTTTTTATAATCTTTATTTTAGCATTTATTAATCATGGATTAATGAATCATTTGAGCTAAAAATTTTTTTTTTTTTAAATTGGGGCTGAAAATTGTGACCTATTTCCGAAGAGTTTTTTAAAATTTAAGACCCCCTTCTCCATATGTCCTCTTTTTCTATCTCACCAATATGGTAACCCCTAGTACTGTACTAATTAGCAGACGTTTGTTTGATTAAAATGTCTTCTAAAAAACAAACATCAATAACACTGCAAAGGAAATTGAAAATTTTAGCAGAAGTGACAAAAAATACAAAAAGTTTTTCAGAAATTGGTGAGTTATTTGGATTATCTAAAATACAGTGCTAACCATTGTACAAAATCGAGAAAAAATTGAGTAGGCATCTTACTTCTCAAAGCGAAACAAAATTAAAACTGCGGGAAATTTCAAAACGTTGAAGACAATATCGCTTTCAGTCTGTTAGTTAAAGGAAAAAGCGAAATAATTTATTCTCGTGCAGTTTGTCCTAACTTGTCCTAAACCCAACAACAATGTTAAGACAAGTTTAGGAAAAAATTCACTCAACTATGGGCCTATTTTTTAATTCATCCCGAGCAGGCAGTGCAGTGTCAAAAAATACTTCGTATTTGTTTATTCAACCTGTGTAATTTTACTCTGCACACTGCGTTTTTATTTGTGAACTGTGCTTACACAGTGCAGGTTCATTAAATTTTACTCTGAAATTAATGTCAGTGTACGAAGAGTGTGCAAAATAAAAAACAATTTATTACTCTATGCACACATGCACACCGGATAATTTTAACCAGTACAAAGTTTGCTCGGTGTACACTACCCGGGGTAAGCCTGCTTGCTCGGGTTGAATTAAAAAATAGACCCTATATTGAAAACTACGGCAAAAAAAAATTGAACTTGCTGGGTATATTTTTGTATGTTAATTTTTATTTTCATACAGTATGCCGTTAAAATTTCATGGAAAAAACACTCAATGAGCTTTTTTAATGCACTAGGTGCCACATTCCCAACTTTACCAGTCGTCAATAGTAACGTAAATTTTGTCTTATAGCCTATTTTTTATTGTGTCTGAGGTATCAGATAAATCAGGGAGATAATTTATCTGACAAATCTGATAATATTTTATATGAAAAGGCTTATTATCGATTTTTATACACTGTACTGAAATTAGGTAAAGACCACTGAACGTTAGACAATCGACTGACATTTCAGCCGAAGTTATGACTTGTGAAACGTCAAAATAATTAAAACAAATTATACGAGTAATATTTAAAAGTACAAATTATACTAAATATGGAGTAAAGTATGTTAGTATTGACAGAAATAGTTAAAAACACATGCAATATTATACCATTTTGAAGATTATTGAACTCCGCTTTTATTTCATTTAATAAAAATAATATATTTGTTGTTGTCCATTTAATTTGCGTGTCTTCCACGAACAAATAATAAATCAGCGTATTATTAATTTTACAATTAATTTATTTTTAATTACAAATTAATTTATTAATTACCATTTTCCATAACGTCCGCCATATTTTCTGTTTAAATCTTTCAAATACGTTTTTTTCTCTGAACTGTCTGAAAACAAATTCAGATAGAAAAATGACCATCTGAGATTGATCGGAGAAAATAAAAAAACGGGGAAAAAATTATCCGATTGGTCCGATAAAATAAAAAAACGGAAAAGGCTTTCCTTTTATCTCTCTGATCACTCCGATGTAATAAAAAAAAACAGGCCATTAGACGTTTCTAATTTTAACAGTGTAAACTATATCATATTTGTTATATAAACACTATTGGTAATTTAAAATATTTCAATTAATTATCAATTTATAATATTATATTTTAGTAAATTAACAATCTAGAATAATATAATTAATTGGAAAAGTACCAATTTATTAAGTAACTTGAGTTTAGAATTCGAAAGACTTAGTGGAAAATATCAAAGTAAAAATCCTTTGTCCTAAGATACTTCTTAAAAATAACAACTCTTGGGATAGGTGTTTTCACTTTGAACTAGACCCAATCCAACTAGAAAACACTAGTTTTCCGGAAAAACTAGGGGAAGACTGGGTCTAATATTCAAAAGTTTTAGATGTAAAAAATCGAAGTGAAAACCCTTTGTCCTAAAATACTTCTAAGAGGTTACAAGTTACAACTTTGAGAGTGGGTATTTTCACTTTGTACTAGACCTAATCCAACTAGAAAGCATGAGTTTCCGGAAAAAAATAGGGGAAACTGGGCTTAATATTAAAAAGTTGTAGAGGTAAAAGTCGAAGTAAAAACCCTCGTAACTCGTGTTTTCTAGTTCGATTGGGTCTAGTACAAAGTGAAAACACCTACTGTCAAAGTTGTAACCTCTTAGGAGGATCTTAGGACAGAGGGTTTTTTGCTTCGTTTTTACCTCTAAAACTTTGGAATATTAGACGTAGAATTTCCCTAATTTTTCCGGAAAATTTTTTTGCACTGTTAAATTTCGTTATTAATCGGAAACGTTGTTGTTGGATTTAGGAAAAGTTAGGACAAACTTCAAGTCCGTAAATAATTTGCAAAATTATTGAAAGTTCCAGAATATTAATGTTACAAATGGATGCGGATAGATCGGTTTAAATATCGTGTTATTTAAGAATATTGTTGGTGAAAGGGCGCTCTAGTACACATATGTGAGGATTGGATCAAACATCGGCTACAACTTATGTTAGAGATGATTTACAAAATGTTTTTATTCTCGATCAAACGAGACTTTTCTTTAAGTTGTTTCCAAATAAAACTCTTGCTATTATAAATAATTCGTGTGCAAGCATAGTAAAGAAAAGAGAGACAATATACTAGTTGGAGGAAATGCAGTAGGGTCTGAAAAGTTGCTACTGTGGTTGATTGGAAAATTTCATTCGCCAAGATATTTTAAAAACAAAAGCGTTGCCTATAATATATAAAGCTAATTCTAAATCCTGGATGACGTCTACAACATGGTAGAAGTATATTTCAGCTATGGATAGCAAATTCTTTAAGAAGAGGAAAGTGGTTTTTATCACTGACAACTGCTCATTCAAATGTAGATAATTTACGAGCAATAAAGTTTAGTTTTATGCCGCCGAGCATACCAGCACTTTGTCAGCCGATGGACGAAGGGGTAATAAAAAATTTTAAAGATTTTTATAAAAGTTATGTATTAAAAAAAATATAAATGACGTGTAAGGATATTAAAATAGATCTTCTGGGTGTTCTAAATTTTTTATTTAAAGCCTAGGAAAAAGTAAAGGAGAATACAATATGCAACTGCTTTAAATAGGCATGGGTTTGAGACAGTTTGTGGAAACGAGTTAGCCTTAAACATAAGCAAAGGCTGACTAGGTTTCAAAGAAATTAACACTATTCATTTTGGCATCCCTTACGGCATTTATTTCCGCAGTTCAGTCTTATAGAGGAAATATGGCATGGGCATTGGAGTGCATGGATAGCGGACAAAATCTTTCCACTTTCGGAGACCTGACGCAAACTTTTTAGTAACCAATTTTCACTATTGTACCAAGGAACTTGTTATATATTTTCAATTTTATTTTAACGACCTCTTCATACACCGCTCAGTGGAAGCTGAGTAAAATTAGTATGTCTTTTTATTTTTAACCTTCTCAGAACTAAACATCCTCCATATTTATTTAATATAGGTCATTGTTCAGTAGGTTCCATCTTCAAATTTACGTTTATTAGTCCCGCAAATCTGTGCAGATCTTTAAATACTTCCTTTCCTATTACAGTGGCACTATTCTGGTAATTCCATGGGATAAGGGAATTGGGGAAAGAATTTATATGTAATTTCAGTTCAAATATTTTTTTTCCGGCCTACTGAGGAAAAAAGTTTGATATAATTATTTATAAATTGGGAAAAATTTTTCCATATCTAAATAGGCAGGGAAAATCATTCCCGATTTAACTTTGTTTTCAAAAAATTTACCACTAGCTTTTTACCTCAGTATGCCAGAATTTTTTCCAGAATAGAAATTATATATAAAATCTTTTCCCAATTCCCTATTCCCAGGGAATTACCAGAATAGTGCAACAGGTATATCTCGTTTGAATCCCGTTTCAAAGTGGGTTATTCGGCGTGGCGCGCTTGAATTTCAATACAACATGCAGTATTATTTTTTTCATGTAGTCATGTAGAATACTTACATGACTTCACTGTTTTTATGACTAATAGAAGTATTCCTGATTTTTGTTGTTGTTGCTTTTCCTCTACCAATATTGTTTTGTCGATCAATAAATACAAAAATTAATAAATAATTAAATTTAGCTCGCCATATACAATGGTGCAAAATTTAAAGTATATAAAGTTAGCACGTACAATAATGCCAAAACCAAAACCACGATTTACCTCCTGGGCAACTTTTCGAGCTGTAGTTTAAAAAAACTGACATGATTTTGAATCATGTCAGAAACTTTTAACTATTTTTAATTCCACATCGACAGCTTGATCTACTCGAACCATTTTGTACGAAAATTACACATCATACAGTGACAGTAATATGATAATAACTATTAGTAACAACTGATAGGCCTGTGGCACTATTCTGGTAACTCCTCGGAAATAGGAAACGGGGGAAAAATCTATATGAAAGTTCTGTTCAAATATTTTGTTCCGGCATACTGAGGTAAAACGCTAGTGTTAAATTTTTTGAAAACAAAATAAAATTGGGAATCATTTTCCCTGCCAATTTAGATATGGAAAAGTTATTCTGTTACGGACCACTCACGAGACGCGCACGTTTTTCTTCTAGGGTAGCTACAGCGGCTGGGAGGGTATTCTGTCTCGGAGCCCATTTCGGTCCAACAAATCACACGTGCGCACATCAACTTAATTGAAGGGAGTACCGAGTAAATAGTTATAGGGCCAGCTTAATCTTATGTCATCAAAAAAAATAAACAAGCTTTTATTCCATTTTGAATTTGTATTATCTTCGTATTAAATATTAAAGAAAACTAAAAACATTATACCAAAAAAATTCCAATAATGAAAATTTCTAAGACAAGAAATTTTAATGAATTCATATATACTGGGCAAGTTTTCCTTTAAGAGCAATCTGGTTGGTAATCATGCAAAAACAAATTTTATATATGCAAAAAAAAAACACAAAAAAATATCGCTTACCACTTGTACTTTGATGATCCGAAGAGCGCTCCCAGGATGGTTTTTGGTTAGCTGAAATTAGTTATTCGTAAATCACAACCCTCGTTCTTTTTGCTCTTGCCGGAATTATTTGCACTAACAAAATTTCAATTTCCCTGCACCTTAACTTCAACAGAAACCAAAAAAAAATCTTAATCACTAGGTTTAAATCTAACCACTAAAATCAAAAACTGAAATTTCTTATTTGAACCACAGTTTCACTAATTAATATTCAAATAAGAAAATATAGATACTAATTATTACTATATATTTTTTTTTGTTTTTTTTCTATTTAGCTAATCGCCAAGTATCATCACACAACACTAACGGGTTTTGCACAGTCGAGGCCGATCAGTCAAGGCCGTGAACAAAACTCCGTACGGTCACACGACACAAGTCCACCCGCACTATTACGCGTGGCCACGTTGTATCCTCCTTTTTCCAATTTTACCGGGTCGCTTATCGGACATAGGCTTTTAATCCCAACTACGCAATCTATGGTGCTTTGTTTTTTCTTACAACAAAAAAAAACACCAAAAAAACACATGCGAGACCCTATGGGTAATGAAATAAAATGGATATAAGGTATAGACAACCAATTGAAACCAAATTTTTCATTTAGGTTTATTAACTTACCGCTCGCGTATTCCTATCAGTCCCCGCGGAACCCTCCGTTTTACTTTTGATATACAGGATATTTTAGCCCCTCACTGAGATAACTATAGCAGCTAGATGTATAAAGTATACTACGGAAAATACTCATTTAACACAAAAAAAAAGTTTGGCAAATACAAAACATGTTCTTACCATTTATGATAGTCACTAAAAAAAACGAATTATGTTTGGTATTTAGAACAGAAGGATTTTTAAGTCCAAGTACAAAATGTACTGCAGAAAACACACCGTACACCCGACTGAAATTACTATATCAGTTACGTCTAAACACTTATAATAGTCACAAAAAAAAATTCGAACTATGTTTGGTATTTAAATAGAACTATTTTTAAATCCAAGGTACTGTACAAAATACACTCTATAGCACACTGGATGGTATGTACCTAGAGAAAAGGTCGCTAAAATACTAAAGTTGTAACAAAACGATAAGCTATAGGGTAAGCAAATGATTGATACGAGCTGAGTATAATATTGCCTCTCACTTAATCATGATTACCCCTATGTTGATAAAAACAATTAGTGTATCAATCACATATGTACTTGTATAGGATTTTACAATCTCGGTCAATCACTAGAAATGTTACATTCGGATACACCTAGCATGTTTGTCATAGTAAACAATTGATGGAGAAGCATAATACAAGTATGATGCTTAAGCTCATTGTGTACTAACAATGATAAATAAGAGCACATTAACAGCATCACCCATACATTTCTAAAAATAAAATTAGATCAGTTATACGCAAACTTCTTTAAAAATATGTCACCCGTAACAATTCTCAATTTATAAATATTTACATCAAACTTTTCTCCTCAGTAGGCCGGAAAAAAAATGTGGTGTCCTATAAATTTTAAAAAAATTCCAAATAATAAAATCATTTTAAAAATTTGCCTACTCTGTACACTGAAAAAAAGATATGCTGTTTTTAACATAAATATTAAGCTAACTTTACAGAAAAAATAGTTAAAACACAACGTAAATAGCGCTTCGTAAATATTACAAAAATCGAATTGTAAATTTAGTTAAACTGTAAACAATGTTCAAATTTTTTATTGAAAATTTATGTGTAATTGACATCCCTGATAAGTCAGTTGAACATACTCATTTGTAAAATTTACCAATACACTAAGTAATAGTTAACTTAAATTTTATGTAAAAAACTAACGTAGCGTATTGTTACATACAACATAAATTAGAATGTGAAATTAGCTTAGTGCGATGTGAAAATTAATAAGTTTACAAAAATTAGCGAAACAGGCAGCTTAGGTGTATTGTACAGGTAGCATAGTGACACTCTAAATGTTTATTATGATATTTAATACGGGGCGAATTTCTCAAAATTTTTATTAAATAATAACTAAAAAAAATTCAAAATACAGTATGTCAACAAGAGCGTGTACGGCAAAAACCTAAGTAAAAATAAAACTACGATTTTTTTTTGTTTGTATTATGGAAGTTTGTTGTATTTTCTAGGGCGATATTAACTAAAACATAGTAAAGTCACCATTACTGTTATAATTGTCTGGCTCCTTATGTCCATACTATCAACCAATTTTTCTGCATACTGTGGTGATATATTTTTTCATATATTCCGGACCACTCGCACTAGAGCGCTCAAATTTTTTATGTGGTACATTTTCAGCTTAACCTTCATGAGTGCTCATAAATTTTGATCGGATTAGAATTAGGTGCCTGAGATGGCAAAATCCAATGTTGTGATGTACTTTTTTAGTTTAAATTTCGAACAGAATACGATATGGTGTTTTGGATCGTTGTCTTCTTGCAAGATCCAATTAGAGTTCCCCACTCCAAACCATTTCAGGGTCGAGAATAAATTTTAGTTATGAAAAACGTGTTTAGGTTCCGTGTGGAAACGATTAATTTACCAAAACCTTGCTTGGTGAAGCATCCCCATACATGGAACTAGGGCGGGTGCTCCACAGTTCGGAGAGTCCTTTTTTTTGCTTAGTTCGCCAAACACTTTTAACATTAAAACCCCAAAAGGATGACTCATCGGTAAACACAATATTCGTAAAATCTTTGTTTGTATGTTCAATCGCCCACTGCAGTCGCGTTTTTATGTATTTTTGTGTTGCCAGTAGTTTGACCAAAGTATTTTCATATGCGTTGCCTTGTTCTTTCGTATGGTTGTTTTTTGTAAAATAGTATTCTTTTTCGCCAATTTTGACACAGCTGCTTCCAGCGTAAGTAAAGAATTTTCATCGAATAACTATATGATGCCATCATCCTCCTTTTTGTAGTGGTTCGGATTTTGCCTGTATCTGGCAAATCGTCAACATTTTTATACATTGAATAATGTGTAATCCTCTTTTGTACAAATGTCTTTGACTGTTTTATATAATTAGCTGCACTGGCAATCCACACTTTTGGTCCTTTCGGATGTTGACTTAAAAACACCGCTTTAAACGTTTTTTATAAAACACACTCATTTCTTTCATATATGTTATCCGCTAAACAGTTGCAGTTAAACTAATGTTTGTTTTAGAGCGACCAAAAGGGATGAATAGAGAACCGATTTAAGCCCCGCCCATATTTGTTCCTATAATTTTAAGTACAGTTATGCCGTACACTCTCTTGTTGAACATACTGTAGTTGTTATTTATTTTTTAATTAAAAAATTTCATTTACAATTTCCGTTAATGCAATAACTTAAAAGTACTCATATCCATTTTGAGGTATAAATTAAGTTAAAATTTAATTTGAATTATAGATGGAAGATTTGTAAGAATCGCAACAATCAGTTTCGAACTTAATGAGATTATTGATTAGAAAAAATCAGTCATCTCATGCGGGGACTGACGTTGATATTTTACATAGGAATATTGTCTATATATAGAACAATACCATGTATATGTAGCACTAGCGAATTACTTCCTAGTCTACGGAATTCGATTCTTTCATATTCTCCATCTATACTTCATTTTTACCAATTAACTTTTCGTTGTGTACGAATTACTTTTATATAGACCAATGTACGGAAGATCTGCTGGCCGCTCTTGGTCCTTATGCTTCTTAATGCTCTTAGTTTTAGATTCTCTTGAATTACTTAGTCCTCTCGATACTTTAGATTTTCTTAGTTTTCTAATAGCATTTCTCCTAATTCTCTTGATGCACTATTAGAGTTTTGATGATTCTTAAATTCTCTCGATTATTTTGATTTTGTTGGTTTTATTGATTTTCTTGGATCCTTTGTGTTCTTTTAATCTACTATTTCCTTCAAATTACCCCTTAGTTGAAATTTTGAATGTTTACTTTGGTGTAGATACAAAATAAATTTTACAGTTATTTATATGATATGCGCAAAACGAGAAAATAATCCAAGCATTTACCATGTTATTCAATCCTTGTTGCTTTTCAATAATTTATTCTACATATGTACTGACATTCAGTATCTGCATTTTCCAATAAATTGGTTCAGTGTTAGTAATGTATAATTTACATAGAATAGAAAAATAATCTGACATGAATACGTACATACTAAGTGACCTAGTTATCTGCCGACAATAAAGTTAAGTCAATAACCATTACCACACAGAAGAAAAATGGAAAAACAAATGAAAATTTGTGGTATTATATGGTATGGATTTTAACAATGTATTTCAACTCGAAGATTTTTCTTCGAATTTTATTCGACTATGAATAGAAAACGACAGTCATAATCACTAGAGAAACTGAAAATAATAGTTTTTCCGATTTTGTGTATTATATTTTCCCTTTGAATGTCTATTCTTGTAACAATTCATGAGATGGCAAATTTATTAATACTGTTGTCTTCCGTGTTTTTAGCTTTTCTTACAATGTTTTCTTTTCCGTTTACGATTTTTTCTTATATAAGAAGAAAATAACTAAAACAATTTTTTTTTTATGTTAGATAATCTTTATGTAGGTCGGAAAAACATGGGAAAAATCCGAATCACAAAATATAATTAAAATTATGTCAAAATCATTTGTGTTAGATAATTTTTCGTTCGGTTGGAAGTTTTTTTTTTTCGTTGTCGGCGTCGTCATTGTTGGGTCTGTAAAGGTAAATTTGTTAAGGATCGTAAATCATTATGGAAATTGGGTTAAAGTTTATAACGTGTCAAAGAAGGATTTACGTTTTGGTTTTTCCATTTATTTTATATTTGGTTCCGGAATTTGATTTAGGGTTGAAATTAACATATACACTGTCGTACTCATCTATTTATTTATGAAAATAAATGTATAGAACAGAATCAGAATGTTCAGCAATATTATACCCAAGATTGAAAATTAGATCATGTCACACAACTTAAATAATCCTAGCTACGTATACATGTATAAATGAAAATTGCGAGAAAAGCGCTAAGCAAACAGCAAATAAATCAAGCACATCTTTGTCTCTACCGAAAGTCACACACACACACACAGTGTACGTCTATTACAATATATAAAATAACACAAAGTTATTTCCATAAAATGTATACACGCAAAATAAAAATGTTCATCCAATTAAAATGAAAAATATGAAAACGGTTTTACATTTTGCAGAAAGCCTCCGTTCGCTGGAAAATATAAGAAATTATCTCGATTACGTTACATTTTTATTGTTTCGCTTGTGAAGCGCCTGTCGTACAAAATCTACTGTATACAACAGCAAACTGTCCTCATTTTTCCCGACCTTTTTTTATGTTTAGCGGAAAATATTTATTTCTCTGTTGTTTTTGGCGACGAAAATAAAAGCTCATTCATCTTACTATATGTTACTTTATGTGCTGTGCTGCACATACACACACATACTCAAACAAAATAAAACTTTTGTTAATTTTCTGCCTAATGATACTGTTACCGTAAACAAATAGAGAAGAATACGAATGATGCCAGGAAGGGAAAAATAAAATAGAATGGAGTCGTAAAAAATTTGAATTAACTGCGAGAAGCTGCGGGAAAATTTATATGCTGCTTGCCTCAAATTTTTGTTTTTTGGTTTGTATGGTGGGAAATAACAAATATTTTTGATGTTGTGAATGAAATTGAATGAGGACATGGTTCATGTACTTAAGGGTAAGTTTGAAACTTTAATCTATACTAGAAGCGTTATATGTTGTGTAAACATTTACATAATTAAACATTTACATTATTATGTATATACTTGGGCTTTGTTGCTCTAGCGCCCATATACTTTGTAAACCAACTGGGACTTTCAATAGATCGATCTGGCTGTGTCTTTCGTCTCCATTTGATATGCTAGATTTTATTAAGTACCAGTATTTGAAGGCCAATAATTATGAATATCCGTGTTGAGGAACAATTTAATACGGAAAATGTGCTCTCGATGAACCTATACAAGGATTGTTCAGATGTGCAAACAAATCAAAATGATGTACAAAATTAGTACACCTAACAAATTCTTATTTTTCTTAAGACCATGGTGTCTAAGTTTTGATCGCATTCAATCAATAAAAACTCTTTCAACATTCTGCTACTATTGTTTTAATTTTTTTTTTTTAAATTAATCCGCGGATCAATTATGCGCGGTGCAACATGTCACTAGGGAATTGGTTAAAATGGTTCGATTATTCCTTATTCGATCAAAACATTTTATTGTATAAGAAATATGTATGAATCAAAAATTTGAAAAAAGGGGTAGAGTACTTGCAACTAACTAATACGAATGAAATGATTCAATTCTTAGATCTAAGCAAATGGGTCTTTAGAGAGAAGCATTCCAACACTTATCTTTCAGAAAAGCAACCTTTTTATTATATGAGAGCAACCTTTTTATTATAGATACTCCTGATGATGACCTAACAAGTCGAAATCGATCGAGTGATTTTTTAAACTTTTTGAAAAATATTCTGCGAAACAAAAACAAGTGATTAATAAAAATGTGTTTATTAAGTATAAGTGTGTTTCGCCAAGTGCCTACGGCAAATAGCGTAAAAAGTGAGAAATTGTATGGGACCATCTAGACCCAAAGGCCCGGTCCCTCCAAAAATATTACTAAAACCTACTCATTTCGGTATAAAATCCGTATACAAAATTGGAATCCGGTTGAATGGATTATGTGGTAACTTGTAAAAAGAATTCCATGATCCAGGGGACTGACCCCTCGGCTTGAAGCACGTAACTAATTTCATATAACCCCTTTCCTAAATCCATTCCCGTTATAATATTCAAAAAAATGTAACTTATAAAAATTGTACTGTGATCTCTTAACCCCGGGGTCCAACCCCTTGAGGAATATCATAAGATTTGTTCTGGATTCGCAACTTATACATGGTAACAATATAATGATGATCGCTTGAGCGGCTGAAACGCCCTTTCGGAGCAAACAGATATTTTTTGTAAAAAGTAGTATGGGAACACCTAGACCAGGGGGCAACCCCACAAACATTTTAAGTAGATTTGCTCATTTTTATATAAAATACCTATGCAAAATTAGAATCCGATTGGATGAATGGCGTAGAAACTTATAAGGAGGGTCCCCATGATCCATGGGATGAACCTTTTATTTTCAAGCTTATCACTACTTTTATATAATCACTACCTTAAACTCATTCCCGTGGACAAATTTAAATTTTAGAAAAAAGTGTGCCGGTTGTACCAACTCAGAAAGCTTCTCGGGCGTGCATACAAGAACTCACCAAAGTTTCAGTGCAATCGAATGTATGGTATAAGAACGCAAATGGGACCACACATAACATAGAAACATTCATTTTTATAAAAAAATTAGACTGAACCAAAAACTAGGCAGAACTGAAAACTAAATACAGTAAAATCTCGATTTAACGGACCCCGATTTAACGGACGCTCGATTTAACGGACCATTTTTTTATTTCCCATTTTTCGGTTATCGATTATGATGGGATTGGGTGTTTTGGATGGAAATGGGATTCTTAAATGATTTTTGGACGCAATTCTGGAATATGATAATCTGGGACGGAACTAAATCAATTCTTATCGGATTATGATGGGATTGGGTATGTTGGATGGAAATGGGATTATTAAATGATTTTTGGAAAAAGTTCTGGAATATGGCCACCTGGGAAGGAACTCGTTCAATTCTTAACGGATTATGATGGGATTGGGTATGTTGGATGAACATGGGATTCTTAAACGATTTTTGGCCATATTCCAGAGATTTTTCTAAAAATCATTTAATAATCTCATTTCCATCCAACATACCCAATCCCATCATAATCAATTAAGAATTGAACGAGTTCTGTCCCAGGTGGCCATATTCCAGAACTTCTTCCAAAAATCATTTAATAATACCATTTCCATCCAGCATACCCAATCCCGTCATAATCGGTAAAGAATTGAACGAATTCCGTCCTAGGTGGCCATATTCAAGAACTTCTTCGAAGAATTATTTAAGAATCCCATTTCAATCCAACATACCCAATCCCATCATAATCGGTTAAGAATAGAACGAGTTCCGCCACAGATGGCCATGTTCTAGAACTTGTTCCAAAAACTATTTATGAATCCCATTTCCATCCAACAAACAAAATTTCTTCATAATCGGTTAAGAGATAAACGAGTTCTGTCCTAGGTGGCCATTTTCCAGAACAAGTGCAAAATCTGTAGTCGATTAAATTTAAAAACATTCGGATTTAACGGACATTCGGATTTAACGGGCTCCCCAAATAGTCCGAAAAATCGAGCTTTTACTGAATTCGATATTTTATAATGAAATTTGCAAATAATGAATGAGTTAACTAAAACCAAAAATAAAGTGATAGGGGCTGAAACCTCGCGGGAACATCGTTAATGTCCGCTAAGATCACAATACGACTCAGGAAAATGCACTGAACATGATTTTGTAAAAAAATATTTTTCGTGATTGTGAAAATCGGTTTTAATATCTTTTTTTTTAATATTTACCGAAATTTTCATGAAAATACTTGAGTAAATCGAGAATTTTTTTTACACAAAAATCGTCACAAAACCACTCAGAGAAATTTGCTGACTGTCTTTCATTTATTTTGTAAAATAATATTTGTTTTTTAACATCCGCTTTGATCCGCATTTCCCCAAGGGTTTCCGGGTTGGTATTAAAGGAAATATGTATCTTTAAACCCAAGTAGTGGTATCACTGATCAAAGGGCGCTTTTTTCTGTAAAAAGAGATAAGGAGTGTGAAAATGAGATGGGGAGTAAAATAACAATTACAATTTGGTATTTTTTATCAGTGGTTCAATGATTCGATCATTTTTGGATAGAATCAGGAACGCATTTTTAAATGGTGGTGATAAACATTTAGTTAAAAATAATAATTATAATTTGTGAATGATATTTTTCTTAAAATCAATACTTTGTATTGTAATATTGGAGAATGCTGTAGCTGCTGTTTGGATACATTTTTGAACAAATTTTGATAAGTGTCCTGTTAACTGGAAATCACGCACTGCACACCGTACCAAATAAAAGATACGTATAAGAAGACGATACTGATATACATTGGTTCATTTGGATGATTTGAAATTAAAAACTCACGACATGAACAAACTCACGAAACCTGTAAATACTAAGCTCGGGCTTTAACTATAATTCATTTTCCTGCATGGGGCAAAACCATTAACATCCATTATACATGAAAAGCACGAAAGTGGATATATGTATGTTGACGAAAATCTTTTATCGTGTATAATTTAGAAATTTCAATACCGTAATAAGTTTGATGCCATAACAAGTTCGAATTTTTTGAGAATTATCTTAAAGATGCTTAAAGTGATATGGCATGTATATATTCCCTGCTTAAACCAATAATTTGCCATTGTAGCTAAAACGGTAGTTTTTTGAACAAAAGTGCTAGTAACAAAATTATTCCGTGAATATTGGAATATGAAAATTAATAAAAATGGGTCTCCTTCCCGCACTATAGCGGTACTTTTGAGTACTAAGGTGCAGGAATTTCGTTTTGTAAACTAAATTATTGATATTTTTTTGTTTTGTCGATAGATAAGCCACCTGAATAGAATATATAGAATAAAAAAAAGGAATTTTGTTGTGCCCAATAACGGTGGAATTGAGTACTAGGGTAATAAAGCTAAATTTATTACATTATTCATTAACTTTTCATTGATAAGCTACACTTAGAAGATAAGATCATGAACCAAAGAAGTTTTTAAAACCGTACAAGTAGTGCAGTGGTTAAAGCTTCGGCACTTGGACCGGGAGTGCTGGGTTCGAATCCCACTTGAGGCAGGATGTAAAGCAAATTTTCTTTATCGATTACGATCGGTGATGATAATAAACACAACTCAGACCCTCTGTTGGAGTGCAGAATTCGGCGCCGACCCATCGTCCGTGTCAGTGTGCAGGTTGACATGGAGCTTGCAACGTGCAGGTGGTATACTGTTATTGTGTGAGTAGGTGAATGGTTGGGTGTGTGCGTGAATGAAAAGGGGAGTATTAATTGACCTTAAAAGGACATTAAATCTACTGGATGATTAATACTTTCGTTTTTACACACTACTAAAAAAAATTTAAATAAAAAAAATAAAAAGAAAAAAATGTTTAAAAATTTCTAAAAACTGCAGGCTGATAATTTCTTAACCCATGATAACTTTTGCCTCGATAACTCTCGGAAACTCTTTTGAAAAGTTTTAAAAAGTGTAGAAAACATTCAAATTTTTTAAAAGTTTTCAGAATTTCTCGAAAACACTTGATAACTCTCGAAAAGCATTGGGAACTTTCGAAACTTATCAAAATTTTGAAAATCCTTTCATGATTTTTTAATAGTTTTCGAGATCTATCCAGAATTATCGAGTTTTCGAGACATCAAGTTCTCCTAAAAATTTCGAAAATTGTCGAGAGTTTCCAAGAGCTTTTAACGAGTTTCTACAGTTACAGACAGTTTTATAGAATCTTCAAGGGTTTTCGAGTACTTTTCAAAAATTTTAAATATTTATCAAAGCTTTCCGTGTATCTCGAGACTTTTTAAGAGATTTCAGGAAATGTCGAGGGTTGTTAAGATTTTTCAGTCTTCCATTAGTTTTAAACTTTAAAACTTTTCGTAAATTTTTAAGTTTTTTTTTAACATTTTAAAAATTTTTAATCTAATTAAATTGTTTAAAATTTCTTAAAGTTTTACATGTTTTTCATCATTTTCATGTTTTCGAAAGTTTTCTAGTTATAGGGAAATTTTGAACCTTGAGTACCTTTAAACATTTTAACAAGTTTTTAAAATTTTCAAAACATTTTATAACTATAATACTTTACAAAATTTCTCAAATTTGTTTCTAACTTTTTGAAACATGTTAACACTTTACAACTTTTCGTTTTTATTTCAAAAGTTTCAAATTTTTTATATAATTTTACAATTTTTAAAAGTTTCTGAGTGTCTTAATACGTGAGTGTTTGAATGTTTCAAAACGTTTCCAAATTTTGTAAAATGCTTTAAAAATTGTCACAACTTTTAAAAGTTTTCTAAATTTTCCAAGATATTTTATTTTTATTTTTTTAAACTCTAAAAGTTTTCGAAAATTTCTGAGAGTTATCGAGTGTTTCATAGTCTGCAAGAAAAAAATATTAAACAATTTTTAACACTTTTCAAAAAGTTTTAAATCTTTTTAAAACTTTTAATAACTTTTTAAAACTTTGAAACTTTTTGAGAGATTTCAAATGTATTTAAGTACTTTTAACAAGTTTTCAAAATTATTCAAAACTTCCCATAATTTTTAAAAACTTTTTAGAACTGTTCGAAGGTTTTTACGAGTATGTGGCAGTTTTCGAGTCGAGATTTTTCGAATATTATAATAGAGCCTTCGAGTACGCTTCAACATAAAGTTCCAAATTTTTTAAACAAGTTAAAAGTACGCGGAAGTTAACTACTTTTAGAAACTTTACAAGTTTTAACGTGATATAATAACGTTTTGTAACTAGGCAATTGCAGAAAGTTTAATAAAATGCGAACAATTTTTTTTCGAAAAATTATTCAATAAGTAGAAGGCATTACTTTATTTAAAATGCATGTTTGCGGATAGCCAACTAATTTGACCTCTGACATAACAAACATTAACCAAGCTTTACTAGCGAAAATGAAAACGAAGCAATGACCGTTTCAAAGTAACGTTTGCTGGAAACGAATACAAGTTCGAGCATGCCATTCTTGAAGCTAAAGCGGGCTCGTTTACCCAAATAACCGTACGCCCCTTTTATGGAACATGAATCGCAATTTGCGTCCGAGTTAGTGGAGTTAAAAAGAAAATGGTAAATTACTACTTATTTCCCCGTGGCGAGCTGCAGCTATCGGGGGGCCACAGGTGCTGGATAGTGAACGGCCTATCGATGTTTAGGTTAGCGGTGAATTAAATAAGCCGTCCTCAACCGCAGCTCTGCTGGGAGGAGAGTCTCAGAGAACGGAGGAGTGGTTAACCTCTGTTCACCAAATTCTGAGTGCCTAGGATACCCAGTAGGGAAAGGCGAACTGATGGTGCCATAAAACCATCGACCAACACCACAGTGAATTGAGTGTCACGTTTCACTGCGCTCCTGAACCTCTAAGTAGTGAGTGGGGAACCCTATGAACGGTAATCCCATGAATAAAATGGGTCCCATTTGTTTGGGATATCCATATGAATAGGTGAATGAGTGAGTGAATGTGGGAGGAGGACGGGGACGTGAGAGGCGGAGTGCTCCGTGAGCCAATGGACTGGGTTAAGGGTTTACGCGACCTGTGCTGATGATCGGCTAGACTGGGGGCCCATTTAACAAAGCCCAGTCATGAACGGAGCCCTTCAGATACCTGGCGACCTCCAGTTGTATTTAGCCTTGCCTGCGTACAAGGATCTCTGCGCAGGTCTACCTATATTTCTCCGATACTCGTGGGGGAAACATGCAAAAAAAATATAATAATAAAGGGGCCGGCACCCTTCAAAAACCGGAAGAAGGTAGCATCTCTAACCGAGAATGTGGAGCTCCATCATCAGGGACAAGGTTAAGTGACACCTTGGCGCCAAAGCCAGGTGGAAGCGGAACCGCCAAAGGAAATAGGGGGGATTGAGGGAGATCCCTCCGGCGAAGCGTCGATACAGGGAGAGACGGTCCGCGTTCAAAATCCTAGAAAAACTGGCTGCGACACCTGAGGGGTAGCTTACAGTAGAACAGCGAGAATCTGTGGCATCTGTCGGCTGTGAATCTGTCGGCTGTGATAGCTTGGAAAGGGCCCTTGTGTATAAAAGACAGAGGTCCCAAGATGAGCTGGAAATGGGCGACATCAAGCGAGCCAAGGTGCAAGCAGACAAGACGTCGGGTGCTCCTAGGGATCAAAAACTGAAGCTATTCAGTGAGATCCTAAAGGAGCACGTGTTGATGCTAGCCGTTATTGACAGAAGTCAGGAAGATGGGAGCATCACGTCAGAGAAGTGGAGGGTAGTGTATAATGCACTAAACTCCATTTTTCTGCGGATCCTGAGAGAAAATCCGGGATCCCCCCGTCCTGCAGAGATGCGGGATGGTACCAGGGCCGCGTAAAGTTTGCGACTTTTGAAAGAATGAATTCGACTCTCGAAAAGAAATGAAAAAATTAAATAACATTTAATAATTCATTTAAATTATTTTGTGCTCTTAATTGAAAATATCGAGTTCGATTATGTTGGCTCTATTAACAAGAAATTATTAGAATTTGACTCCACGTGTCGTGAAGCACGTGAAGCTTGGCCATGTGTGGACTATACTAATAGATAGCAGTAAATTGTATGTGTAGCTGTTGCACTTTTTTTGAAAAATAATCTAAGCGTCAATTTTCAGCATGAAATGTCTGGTAAATACCGTACAAGTGGTGAAGTGGTTAAAGCTTCGGCACTTGGACCGGGAGGTACTGAGTTCGAACCCCACAGAGGCAGGGTATGTAAAGCGAATTTTCTTCATCGGATAATCTAATAACTATTTAAATATAAAAATTGACTGTGTAACGTTGAAAATAAATAAAGCAAAGAAAAACTAATATGTCAAAAATTTGAGGTTATAAGATAAGCTTTCTTTTGTTACATAACATCGTTTTGATCAAGTAACTATTAGCATTGGTAATATGTATCTGTATTTTAAATTTTATACATTCTAGATTATTTTATTCTTACCAACAGTCGCCATAGATGCACGGTAAAGTGATGGATGATATAATTAACACTCTCGATGAGCAACCAAATAATCCAAAATAAAAATGCCTGATCCACATAATTTTTATCTACAACTGACTCGTCTTGTGGTTGATTATAAATTGTAAGTTTACTGAGTTGCACCATAGCTTCGGTCTGTTGCTGGCTATCATCATTGCCGTGTTCAATGGGAACTAAAAATAATGTTAGTTAGCACATTAGATAAGAAAATCGACCTAAAAAATATTTACAAATAGCTGCAATCGGAGTATATGGTTGTTGTTGTACGACCGGTGGTTTATTTACTAATATTTCACCTTGTACAAGGGCAACTGCAATTTCCTGTAAAATTTGCAAAATATCTCCAACAAAATTATTGGCCCGTTTTGAATTTGGACCTGGAACTTCTTATAGAGGGCATTCCAGCCCAGCCTTAAACAACACATCAATCTCCACAACATATAGTTGTTCCTCCTTGTGCGCATAAGCAGAAAATCTGACTGAAAAATTTGATGCGGATGTGCTCGATACATGTTATTTTCACCAGCCTGTATATTGTCCAGGACGAGGTATTTCCAAAAAGGTGCTTATGTGAACAGACGCAAATTCACCATATTTAAACTCTGGAGGACCCAAACCATTTCCCGGTTTTCGTTTATAATAATTTTTAATTTTCGAACACATTCCTGCTTGGTTCATTAAAGGGAATGTTCTTGGGGATGACAAAACGCAACCAAAATTATTTCACAATCCCGACCAGTCAGATCTCATAAAAAACACATCTGCACCACCAGGCGCAATTCTTTCCAACTTTCGTGGTTTTTCATCTTTTGAATGTGTTTTAACAGCGGCAATACAGGATGAGGTTGAATTGAGTGAATGTCAATGCTAATAATTTCTTCATTGGTGGGCGATTTAATGCTTTCAATTTCATGGGTGTTGGAATAAACGGAACTCGTTTTTCAACTACCGGAGTTGAATGTTGAAATAAATTTCCTCGTCCTACTTTGAGTCTCATGGTGGTTTCTGATGGTTTCGGTATATAATGAAATTTATTCGACATATTAAATGGCTTACGGTATGGTCATTTTGGTAGTGGTTTCATATTTTCATGTTGATGATGTTTACTCGACTGTTTGACAATTACAATTAAAATGCTACAATTTGATAATAGATGGCACGTATTACACTATAAAAATTATTATTTTTCTCATGTAGCTAAACTAAACTTATAAATGTCAGTAGTCGTTTTTAGAGCTTTTTTAAGACAAACACAGATGGCAGTGTAGATATATAAATGAATTTCTTCATTGTAGATAACTGTAATTGTGGATAACTAAAAGTCTAAAATAATTATGATTGACCTTCTAAATCCACTGTTTTATTGATATTTATGATGCCTAACCCTTATAAACAAACATTTGTTACATTTATGCACTATTTTCAGTTGTTTTTCAGAGTTTTCACTTTTTTTTACATATTTTATGTAAATTGCCCAAATTTTTATGTAATTTACATAATTTATATAAAAATGTAGATAAAGTTTTTTTACACGTAAAATGCCCATCACTGGTTAAAAACACAAGACGAATGCAGTTGAAAAATTAATATGTTTACAGTGTACGCTTAGGAAGTCTTAGGAGTTTCAAGTAAATGAGCTTTGCTAAATTTAAACTTAAACCAGAGTTTTTTTAATTTACTCAAAATCTAGATAGTACCCAGATTATTCAAATACATTTTATGTAACTAATTTGATTTAGTTAAGATCAATTCCCTCAGTATGCACATTCCGCCTTCAATCTGATCCACATTTTAATTTGTGTGTTCCGTGTCTTGTGTCGTGTACGCGTATCATCATATCTCACTCATAATAAACAACAAACAACAACTTTTTTAATGTTAGATATTATATTATTATTTCCATTTTGGGTTCTGAATTCCCTACCATTATAACACAACATAATCTCGAACAAAGAGAAAAACATAAATAAATTTAAAATTTATCTTTTTTACGAGCTAAGCACTAATGTACGAGCGGAAATTTTCCTCATTTTCTTCACACACACACACGCATACTACATAACAACAAATTTTTCAACAGTCGTTAAATAAATTCCATGTTCCTTTGTTTGTTACACCCAACAAAAATCGATAAGCTAGCTAGGCTAAAGCTATATTAATGGTAAATCCGTAAACGAAAATTTTTAATTTACCAAATAAAAACAAAACACACAAAGAACGTTTTTAACCCCTAAGGAAACTGTTAACGGATTTTAGGAATATTTTTTCTGGGTTTTGTCTAGATTTCATAAGGTATTCATAAAATTTCTGACTAATTATGTTTCGGATATGTATATATCTTTCCGAGGCCATACATTAAATAGTACCTAACAAGACCGTAGACCGCACTCATACACCATAAATATATTAAAATACACAAAACTCTCATTTACAAATCCTAATCCAAAATAAAATAAATATAAAATTGGGTTAAGTTCGAGCTTGCTAAATGTAACCCCAAAACAACAACAACAACTACAATAATCTAAAACTTAGAACTATAATAGTATTTTATCCTCTTCACTATATGTGAATCGTTCTGTATATCAATTATAAAGTACCTCCAACCCTTGCGCGCCCATCTCATTACACTGGGGTATCATGTTACGTGATGTACTGTCAAAATTGTATGTTATTGTGACGAGCAACCAAAAACACGATTCAAGACGAAATTCGGATTTGAATATTTTATAGTTTTGTTGCGTAAGAAAACGAGAGAGAATAAAAATTTAATCGTAAATTGAAAAGTTCTTTATTCCCTGATTTATCACTCAAACCTGTTGCCCCCATCCTTCATTTTAGATCTTATATCCGTTAAAACTCGTTCAGCTATATGAAATGAATATACGAAAAGTTTGGTTTTTTTTTTTTGATAATTATATTTACAGTTATCTTATTTAAAAAACTTTTTTGTTGTGTGTTGTTAATTGAATATTTAATTTGAAAAAGGTTTGTGTGTGAATATGTGTATGAGTGTATGGGGAAATTTACTATACACGTGCCTTAATCATATTATATGGATAAGGGTATATGGTACGTGAGTGTGACGCATATAAAGTTTGCTCAGAATTAGCAAATATTAACAGTGTCTGAAATTCGATTTCGATTAACCAGTGATATGCGACGTGTAGTCTACCTAGAGAAATAATACGGTTTTTCAATGCGTAAAATTTATATGAACAAGAATAGAAATTTTGCGTCGATAATGTAGATTACGTTATAGAAAATTGTGATAACATTCTTTAAAACTACTTTGGCAAGACTGTTTTGTAAGTATTGGGACGAATTTCGGGCGTCTTAAGGATTCGTATAAGGCTTTTACCTTTCTATAAGGAATTTCCTTTCAATACTGTCAAAATAATAGATTGTGCTTGTGTACCTAACTTTTACCTGAGTAAGACGGAAAACGGCCAAAGCTTACGTGTTTCTTGGATGTAGTTATTCAATCATTATACCTTTTGAAACTAGCTAGATAGCAACAAACCTCTTTATTTTGACTAGTTATCTAAGAATACAATTGGAATAGTTCGAAAGGTGCAATAGAATTATTTTATTAGTTCGGGTTCTACCTTTTATTAAAATAATTGTTTGCTAATCTATCAATCTCAGACATTCGTTTTCTCGAAATAATATGAAAAGCTTAGCAATAAAATTATTTTAATAAAAAGTAAAGTACTAATTTAACTTTGGTTTTGTACAAATTGGGTCAATAAATTGCTTTTAGTTTCAGTAACTTGCAAGATTAAGACTTAACATCAAGATTAAGTTAACAATTTCGCAATAAATCGTTAAGTACAAAAGTTATTAGTATACGGATAATATGGTTTCACGACAATTTACTGAAAAATAATTTACCGAAAAAACATTTAACCGAAAACAATAATTCACCAAAAAACGACTATTCGCCGAAAACGGCAATTCACCTAAAAACGATTCACCGAAAAACAATTCACCGAAACGATAATTTACCGAAAATATTTCAAACGCCTCGCAAATTATTAAAGGGTTGTTATTAATTTACAGAAACAAAAAAACCCCGATAAAACAAATTGAAAAACTTTGAAATTCTGAAATTAAAAGGAGTTTCTTCGATGTACACTTGGGGAGAAAAAATCGCATATTGCTCAATTTTCAACAAAAAAATCAAAAATATCGAAAAAATCGAATATTTGTTTAATTTTTTTAATCCAGATTCAAAGTCTATATCAATACCTATCCAGTGGTACATTTTTATTTCTCTACGATTGCCTGTTGCAGCTCCTGGAGATTCGTTGGAGCACCATCTCTGGCTCTAACCCTTTTTTTCAACTCGTCCCATAAATGTTCGAAGGGATTGAGGACCGGGCTTCGAGCTGGCCTCTCCATAACACTCACAGCCACCTCCTGGAGGTACTGGTATACTACACCAGCCGTATACGGTCTCGCATTATGCTGCATAAACAGAAAATGTTCACCAATAAACTCGGCAAAAGGTACCACTTACTCCTTGAGTAGTTCCTCAATATACCGTTGAGAATTCATTCCTCTTAATCGGCAGCCAGTAATGGCTCGTGTGATGAATACAAGATCTGTTTTTGCCTCTAATGATATGCCTCCCCAGAACATGCACGATCCACCGCCCTACGAGACACTTTCTTCAATGTAACATGGTGCATATCACTCTCCTTATCTTTTGTATACTCCTCCGCGTCCATCGGTGCAACATAAACATATCCTGTACTCGTCAGAGTACCGGACTGTTCTCCATTCTTCTTCTGTCTAATTCAAATGCTCTCGAGCGAACTAACGACGAGCTCGGCGGTTGGTTGCGGTCAATTTCGATCCGTTTGCCGGTCTGTGTGTAGTCAGGTTAACTTCTCGAAGTCGCTTTCCGACTGTCCACCGACTGACTTCGACTTCACGAACTTCTTGGAGCCGCCGTCCCAGTTAAACCGCATTCATACGGCGATTTCGCAATGAAGTTGTTACAAGAAAGCGGTATAATCACGCTGTTCTGTAGCACGAGGTCAGCCAGATCGTTGTCGCCGCCTGAAGCCACCAGCAGTTTCCTGATATCTATGCCATGCTCGACGAACGGAGAATCAGTTCAAATTAAGTTGTAGTGCCACTTTACTTTGATGCGGCCCCGCATAAATTAGTACAAACACTTGTGCGGCTACCTCTGGTGTGGTATCTATTTCTTTGCTTCGGTTGAAGAAGTAATAGCGAGATATTTCGTGCGGCTTGCTATTATATTGATCTTGTTGAATTATTTTTAGAATTTAATTCGAAAGCCTGCTATATGCGTTTGACAAAAAATCACTCTGTTGGCATGGTACAAGTTCAAAAAAGGCACCACTGGATATGTATTGAGCAATGTGCGATTTTTTTGAACCCAAGTGTAGAAAATTTTCAGTTTATAGACCAACTAGCTTTTTACATTTTAAAAGCATAGATTCCGAGTTGCAGTCTACAGCCAGGTTTTGTTTGTTATTTTAGATATAAGAAGGCAATGGAGAATAGCGTTTCTAACCGTAAAATTCGACGAGATGTTTTATGACTGCAATGGACCCTGCTCTATTTGCTTTCTCTCATTATGACTTTGAGAATTTTAAGGTCTTTAAGGTTTTTAAAGTGTTTAAGGTCATTAAGGTTTTTAGGGTTTTAATGACTTTACGGTTTTAAGGTTTTTAAGGTGTTTAAGGTCTTTAAAGCTTAATCATTAAAGTCTTTAAGGTTTCTACCTATGTCTTTAAGGTTTAATCTTTAAGGTTTAATCTTTAAGAACCTAAAGATAGAGAAGATAAGAACCTAAAGAAGGTTTAAGTCCTTTAAGGTCTTTAAGGTTTAATGTCTTTAGGTTTAAGGTCTTAACGTTTAAGGTCCATAAGGTTTAAGGTATGTAAGGTTTGAGGTTTTTAAGGTTTAAGGTTCTTAAGGTTTAATTTCTTTAACGTTTAAGGTTTTTAGAGTATTTAAGGTTGTTAAGGTCTTTAAGTGATTATGATGATGGGTAAAGTTTTTAAGGTCGTTTATGTCTTTAAGATTTTTATTTAATGTATTTAATGTGTTTAAGGTTTTATTTAAGTTGTTTAAGGTTTTTCAATCTTTAAGGTCTTTAAAGTTTAATCTTTAAGATTTTTAATGGTTTAAAGGTCTTTACGGAATTTAAGGCCTTTAAGATCTTTAATGTTTTTAAGGTTTTTAATGGCTTTAGGTTTTTAAGCTCTTTAAAATTTTAAAGTCTTTCAGGTTTTAAGGCCTTTAATGTCTTTAAGGTCTTTAAGGTTTAATCTTTAAGGTCTTTAAGTCTTAATCTTTAAGGTCTTTAAGGTTTAATCTTTAAGGTCTTTAAGGTTTCAGGTCTTTAAGGTCTTTAAGGTTTAATGTCTTTAAGATGTTTACGGTTTAAGATCTTTAAAGTTTAAGGCTTTTAATGTCTAAAGATTTTAAGGTCTTTAAGGTTTTGGGGGCATTGGTTTTATACGCAATCCAACTAGCAGATTATGCAAAATTTAGAAAATGGGTTGTAATTCGTAACGGCCATTTCTTTGATTTTATGAATATTCGGTAATATCCAATTAGTTGGTCAAGTAGACCGAGTCCTCCCATCGACGCGTTGTATCTCTTGATCACTTCAGGTTGCAGTACTTCCAAATGTTATTTTTTGTCCCATCGTGTACAAGTTAATAGTGATCTAACTCCAACGAAATTAGAAGCGATGTGTACCGGTTTGTTGTCGAAACACTTCACTCTTGCTTTCTGCTTATTTCTGGAACATAATTCTTCCTAATATCCTGTGTTATTATTTTAAAAGCTTTATCCTCCGAAAATTGTGGATTGTGTCATTGCATATGATACTAAGTCCACCCCATCTCTCGATTCCAAAAGATTTTAAGTTGAGGTATCTTTGTTGCAGCAATGAATAAATGGACTCCCATTAACCGCGCATGATTTCGATTTCATCTGTCGATTTAAAAGCAAAATTGTTTTGCATAGCGTACAAATTGGTATTATATGCCATAATTTTAAAAAGTTCATTGGTAAAATATTTTTGAATATATGAAAGAGGTGAGTATATGAATTTGTAATTTTGGGTCGTAAGGGATTTTCGCCATTATCAGTAAGGCTCATATTTGTGTCGGATTTCGTGGAACCCAGTATTTGTATATCTACGCCATTGTTCATCACGACATCCCCATCATGTCTTGCTAAGGCAACAACAGTTATTCCTTGATCTCTAAAATTTGACATAGGTATTTCAAAGTGCTCCAAATTAGAAGAATTTGGGTTATCGCCAGAACATTCCCCATTTTCTTGACTGCCTAATTCATCCTCCGTTTGTTCTCTTTCCGTTCTGTTAGTGCTGTTCAATTTGGTGTTATGTTCAAGTTCTGTAGAAACCCCTGTTTCATCCATTTCATCCTCATCCGAACTCTCTATCTATTTGGCGTATATTTCATATACGATCAACTTTTTACTTCGAGAAAAGGGAAAGATGTATATAAGTTACATATCATAGCAACAAAGACCTGATGCTCCTCTTCTAGATATTGCCTTAATGTTTTCAGTCTAAAAACCAAACTAGTTCTTCTCATATAATGTGTGTAGTTATTACTGTCAGTAAGGTCTCCTTGATGAAGCTTAGTGCGTTTGGAATATTACCACTGGAAGTGGGATGCTTTGCTGTGGTAAGGCTTTAAATGCAGAAATCTTATCTATTCAGTGTATAGGCTGACGTATAGAGCTTGCAATGCTTGCATTAATATTATATCATTTGGTTCAAAAACTACTACTTTTCTCAAACTTCATAAGTAGCAAACATTCCTTAATAAACTATTATTGAAATTCAAATCATCGAATTGCTAAGTATTAGCGCGAACAAAACAAATATAGATTACAGCAGGATCAACATTCTCATGAACGACACAATATTACGAGTGTTAAAAGCTCTGTTTTGACAATTTCAATTAAAGCACACTGCAACACAAAAGAAACAATCTGTGCGCGTTATGTGAGCCAAACATTAAGAAAATAAAAAATTCACTCACCAATCGCGGGATAAAAATGAAAAGCACAATGAGCACAAAAAAATCATTAAAAATTTAAGTAAAAAAAGGAAAAACGGAAAATCCATATATACTTAAAAAAAATTCTGTTTTTACATTATTATCCTGTCGTATTTTCCTTCCATAAAGATAATAATATAATATGGAAGATGAAGCCCAAGGAAGACGTAAGATAAAAAAAAATATTTTTATTTTATTAGTTATTTGGTGCACGGTTTCATTTCACGTTCTCGTAATTTTCGTATTCCGATTTAGAATTTTCCCATTTTAGTGTTCGTTTGTTTTTAAGACAAAAATAAAAAGGAAATGAGATTTTGTATTTTTTTTTGTTTTGTTGTATATTATTGGGCTTTGTGTATTTGTTGATCCGCGAGAGAGCTTTCCTTTCTTAAATTATATAACAATGAAAGTTTATCTATGTGCTTTTGTTGTTGTTGTAGTTATTACTTATTTTCGATGTTTATGCGTATACATACACACACATACAGTATCAAACAAAATATGAAAGTGAAAAAAATAAATATTTTATTTTGCAAGAAGTTTAATTTTTGATGATTTTAGGTAATTTATTTGTTATTGTTGCTGGTGAATTTCTAAATAATGAAAATTAAGGAAATTATTGATTTGCAATTGTTATTGAATTAGAAAAATTGATGATTTCCAACGAAAATAACATAAATATTTATGCTTAGCTTTGAACTGGTCTTTGGCAAGTAATCAAAATATTTTTATATACTACCCACCACCACCACCACCACCACCACCTCTCTCTTACAAATAATCATTGGTAATAATTTACACCTGTTTTTTACGAAATTTAAAACCATAAATATCATACGCAGGCCAATGAATTTTCCCAATGTCACTGGTGTCACCTCTCATTTTTAGATCAAAAATTTATTTTTAATTTTCTTTTATTGGAAAATAATATTTATTTGTTGCAAAACAGTATATCGTTGTGAACGTTGAGGATGATGACAAAGGAAAAGGCAGGCAGAATGAAGTGATGATGGCAGAACGAAACATAAAAAGACGAAAAACATATTTTTCCTTCCAATTTATTAAATTTTTCCAATCATTGAATATGGAACACATATACATAATACACACATAAGGCGTGCGTACATTTACACAACCATGTTATACTGTATACACACACATACACACCATCATCATAATCATCATCGTTGATTTGGTTCCTATACGAAATTTCCTATTATAAAGTTTTCGTTTTATTCCTCGTCATTCAGCCGGGGTGTGGGTATAGAATCATAATTTTCCTTTTTTTATAATAGCTCAATACATGAAAATGTATTTGTGTACGAGAAAAATTGAAAATAGGCGTTCGTCAATTTTTATTTTTAAAGATTTTCCAATTTTTTATGATTGATTACTATTGATATAGGAAAAATCCACCTATTCGATGTATCCTTAAAAATTTTATGAGAATTATGATTTTCTTGTTAACAAACAATAAATAATAATTTTAGTGATTGTTGTAGTTGTTATTTGGAAAATATACTTGAAAAAACGACTTTCTTGAAAAATGAAAATGTTTCTCCCTAAAGATTTTTGAAAGTTTTGCGTTCGTCGTTTTGTTTGATTGATTGGTTGCAAATTTCTGTCTTGTGTAATGAAACCTTGGGATAGGTCGTTGCTGTGCCTGCAATGCATATAGACAGTGCCGAGGGGAATTGTTCTACTTAATTGAAACTAATGAAAATGTTGGTTGCAGCTTCTGTTAAAGATGGTTCGGATGGGCTCTTAATGAAAAGTTGAGACGAGTCAGAAAAATGTGATGTTCGTCATTCTTGGATTCAGTAAAAATTAGATTTGTATTTTCATGAGATGGTGTAAAACCAGAAGTGTGGACATTTTTTTACTATTTAGCTCAGGGACCTTTAAAAGGCCGAGGAAGGTGAGTTTGGGCCTATCACATTTTTCAGCGATCAATTATATTAGCATGAGCATTTTATTTTAGGATTTTAGACACTCGTGCAATTACTCAGGCTAGATTATGCCACTCACTGTGGGTTGGACTAAGAAATAAGTGTCATTTCCAAACGAATTAGGCCTGTTGCTTAAAGATCACTGTATCCCTTTGTACATTGCAAAATCTAAATAAGTGAAGTCGATCTCGTAAAGCTTAGCTTATCCCGCTCGTATAAATGCTTTATTTAAACTGGAGGGATAGAATCATAGTTTTAAATCGCTGATTCTCTAAAATAGAAGTAAAACGTTTCAATATTGTAATGCACAAATAAGAATGATTCTAAGATTTAACAACAAATTTGGTTTTATTTGAATATTTTAAAACAATCCGTCAAAAAACATAGCTGAAGTGTAGCATGCTGCTTAGAAGCGCTTCATCTTTCTTTTAGCTCAAAAGACGTTATTGTAAATGGCAGAGGTTTACCAGATAAAACATACAATATTATTCAACCGGATAAACTTCCACGCATCGAGTTGCGATTCGACGGGAAACCCAAACGGGCGTTCGAACTGTTCGCTTTATCGTGGTATGTTTGAGGTGGAATCTTTTATATCATTTATTATTTGCAAATTGAATTATTTTAATAAATTTGTTGTGGTTTTTATTCCCCAAAAATGTACTGTTCCAACTTCAGAAAAGTGGAGGACTGTACTCGGTAAAAATTCAATTTGGGTAGGAATCAATTTTTACTTGAGAGATCGTGGTTTGAGTGGAGGAGGCTTGACAGTTACTATCGAGCTATAATATTATAAAAAAAACCAACAATCTTCCAAACTATCAATGGTAGCTACAGAATCAAGATGCCAATCCACCACGAAAATAACAGCCAACAAAAAGTTTAGTTAAAAAATAAAGGGAATTTTGGTCAAAAATTAGAAAGCGTGCCAATCAAATTAATTTTAGGCCGAAATATCATTTCAATAAAACTTTGAACGACAACTTAAAGCCAAAACTTATTTGGGAAAATAAATGTAGTGAAAATTAGTCAATCAAAATATTCATAAAAATGTAAAAAAAAAAATATTTAATAATTACATATAAAATTAAAGTATGTATTTTCGAAACGGCAGTCCAATTTTGTAAACATCAAATCGTTTTGATTGAATCCACTGATCATAGTAATGCTCGTCACACGGAAAGGTGAACTCAAAAATGCAGGTTTTAATTACAAATAAAACTAATTTTGGCCAATATCTCCTAAACTAATGAGTTTCAAGGTCGCCCTTGGCACTGAACAATTTCCGTTATAAGTAACTTTCTAGAATCTGCACCGCTTCCGAGATAAAAACATGACAGTATTAAAAAAAGTCACCTTGTATACGGTGTCCAAACGTTTCTAACCACTTCTTCAAAACTGGTTTATATAGTTTTTGTGGATAGATGACATTAAGATTTCACGTCAGTTGGTTAGATGTAAGAGTTTAGCAGGCACAAAGTAGATCATTCTTTGTTTTGTTTAACAACACGTAGTCACGTTTAAAGTGCATTAAGAGTTTCATAGTTTTGTTTTAAATTGTTTGTAGTTTTTTTTCCTCAGCCGCCTCTTGTATGAATCTGTAGGCGAGTGTTTATAGGGTTCATTCATTCTATGGCAGGTTGTGTGATTAATAATTAGGTATAGCTTTCCCACCTTTATAATATAAGGCAGTTTTAAAATTTCTGGCAGAGAACTATGGAATAATCGTATATACCAAAGACATTCAAATGGTTTAAAAAATAATCTGTGTGTATGTGTGATTCCGTGCAGACTAAATGTATTGAGCTTTTCTAAAGCCCAGGTGGATTGAATGATCGGGATAAAATTTTATACTTAAGTTTTTATCACAAATTGGGAGTTCCCAATAAATTTTGGTTCATTTTCAACGATTCAACGGTTGGCTCAACG
Source organism: Nephrotoma flavescens (assembly GCA_932526605.1). Taxonomy (NCBI): domain Eukaryota; kingdom Metazoa; phylum Arthropoda; class Insecta; order Diptera; family Tipulidae; genus Nephrotoma; species Nephrotoma flavescens. The sequence continues at coordinate 285,019,539 of OW052221.1, read as the reverse complement.
GTTAAAAACCAAAAGATTGTGAAAAACATAATTTGTTCAGAACATTTGTTAAATTTGATCGGAAATTGCGAATTTTAATAAAAATATGGCCGAAACATATTCAATTCTCCAATTTTTAGAATATTTTTAAGTTTTACATAAGACAAGTTTCCGAATCCATGTTGGTGACATGGGAACTGTGGCAATCTGCGACGCAGAGTAGGAATGCGAGGCAGGAATACGAGGGTTGTCCTTTATATTTCGGGGTTAAGAAACAAAAACAAATAGTTTTTATTTCGAGCGTCGAAAAACGTTTTTTTATTTTTATTGTTAACTATGCGATCTGTTTTAAGGCTCACTCTGCTCCTCCGCGGTTATGCTTTTTTCGTCCTTACTTTATGCCTCCCGACCAAATCGAGGACGTACGGCTGAAGGACCGATTTAAGACGATCTGCACATTGCAAGCTCGTACCTGCCGATCTAAACGCCAATGCTTTAACCACTGTGCCATTTGGTCGAAAAAGGTTGAACTCGCAATTTATTTTTGATTTGCGGGAATAAAAATTCGGTTGTTTTTTTTTCGTATTGCGCAGAAGACTGGCAAACAGATAGTTATGTCCCATCTAGAATAGACCGCTCCAATTTTTCTGAAAAAACTGTTGACAGGTTTTAAAACAACGCGATAATATTTTTTGAGGGAAATCGTTACTTTCAACAAATTGACAAGAGTCTTTTTTTGAGCATTTGTCAAATTACGTGGGAACGCGAGCAAATCTTTTTTACGGTCAAATGTGCAAGCAATATTAAATATGTAATGGTCCCACTAATGCCCAAAAATGTATCAATTTCAAGATAAGTCATATGACATTCCTGATGCACAGCATCAATGTTTTCTGGAACAAGAGCCGATTTTGGACGACCTTCAGGAAATTCGTCGTAGAGCGAACTGCGGCCACGTGAATTCTGTAAACCATCGATAAACGCTGGTGCTTGGTGGCATTTCATCACAAAAGTCGAATTAAGTTCATCAATGCACTGTTGTTGAGTTAATTAATTGTGGCATGAAAATATTCACGATTTCGTTTCATTTTTGCGCTGAAATGAAATTTTGAAATCACAATAACAAAAAAAAAATAGCGGCGGTCTGAGTGAATATACCGTCTAAAATGTCAAAGTTTACAATAGAGACGTCAGTTACCAGATGGCAGCACTATGTTTTGCCAATCCCAATTCATAAAAGGTAAACTATTAGGTCGGAAGAGTAGAGAAATAGTTGACAGTAACAAACAAAGTGTATTCTACTATACACAGCTAAAGTTTTGAGAGGAGAAACACGAAACCGGGTAACAAGAATTTAAACCGAAAGTACCAAAAAGATAGTTATATTAAACAAAACTGCAGTCGATTGTTCAGTATGGAATGAGGTGGAACCACATATTTGTGCGGTTTTAGGTTAGGTTAGGTTAGGTTAGAGTGGCTGCTATCGCACACTTAGGCCAGTAGTGGCCCATTGTGATACCACAGGATCCTATCTCCCCTTTACTCCCGTTGAAACCATCCGGAGCTACTTATGTAGCGTAAAATATCTCGCACTCCACAGCCCGCGAGTTCCGAAAGGCTGTCCATGCTGTACACACCTAAGTACTTATGTCTTCTGCCTGATAGTGCCGGACACGAGCATAGGAAGTGATCCAACGTCTCCTCCTCCTCTTCGTCCAAACAGCTTCTACAGAAGTCATTAGTCTGTAGACCCATCCTTCTTGCATGTTCCCCAAAAAGGCAGTGTCCTGTCAGTATCCCTACGACCAATCCTAACTCCCGTTTTCCTAGAGATACTAGTGCCTTGGAGCGCCGCAGGTCCAGTTTTGGCCAAACCTGTTTTGCCACCCTGCACGTGAGAGAGTTGGTCCACCTCTCATTTGTCAAGGCAATTGCCTGCTTACTGAGCGCCAATTTGAGTGCTGCTATAGGCCTCCCCAGACCCGCCCTTCCTGGCTGTATCTGGAGAGTCGTGCCGTACCTAGCTAGTTCGTCCGCCCTGCAGTTTCCCGTGACGTCCGAGTGACCAGGGACCCAGATTATCTGGATGCTGAAATACTCGCTCATCTCGTTAAGAGATGATCGGCAATCCAGCGCCACCCGTGACTTCAGACAAACCGCCTCCAGCGACCTGACCGCCGCTTGACTGTCCACATAAATTGCGATATCCCTCACGGATACCACATTATGCTTCAACCATGTCACGACTTCGCCTATCGCCACCACTTCAGCCTGGTACACGCTGCAGTAGTCAGGGAGACGAACGGAAATATTAACGTTAAGCTTCTCACAGAAGACTCCGGCTCCTACCTTACCGTCTAGCTTAGAGCCGTCCGTGAAAAATTGCAGTGCCTCGTTTTCCAGTATTGACCCGTTCCTCCAAGATTCTCTCGAAGGACAGATGGTCCGGAAACCCTTATCGAAGCACAACGTTGGCTTAATATAATCTAGATTCGCCAGTTCTTCCCTTAGCGATCTAGTTATCGTCGAGTGTCCCGCTTGAAGACACTTCCACTGAGAGACAGCCGAGAGTCTCGTAGCCACATTGGCTGCTATCTGTTTACCAAAAAATTCGATTGGAAGAAGGTGGAACATAACCTCCAAGGCGCGTGTAGGTGTTGACCTAAGTGCCCCGCTTATAAGCATGCAGGCCGTTCTTTGCACCTTTTCCATCATTTTTATAAATGTTGCCTTCTCCAGAGCTGGCCACCACACTCCCACCCCGTACGTGAGCACTGGTCTTACCACTGCCGTATAGAGCCAGTGCACCAGCTCTGGTTTCAGACCCCATTTCTTACCTATGGCGTTCCTACACGAGTAAATGGCTACATTAGCCTTATTCACCCTTTCCACAATGTTAGGCTTCCAGCTGAGCTTACTGTCCAAGATTATGCCCAGAAATCTTGCTCTGTCAGCAAAAGCCAGCCTACTGCCGTTCACGGTAGGAGGGCTAACTACCGGAATTTTATACTTCTTAGTAAATAGTACCAGCTCAGTCTTGGAAGGGTTGATCCCTAATCCACATTTGCTGGCCCATTTCGTAACGATCAGGAGCGCATTCTGGATAACGTCCCTAATCGTACCCAGATATTTGCCAGAGACAGCCAACGCTACATCATCTGCATATGCTACAACCCCTATCCCCTCTCTCTCCAGTTCCAACAGCAAACCATTCATCACCACACTCCAAAGAAAGGGGGACATTACACCTCCTTGAGGGGTTCCTCTAACCACCCGCCTTCTAATGGTGGCCTCCCCCAGTTCCGAAGTAATAATCCTGCTTACCAGCATTTGATTTATCAGCCTTATTATGGGGTAATCCACGTTCAAAGGTAGCAGTCCTTCGATGATCGCCTCCGTTTTTACATTATTAAAGGCACCCTCAATGTCGAGAAATGCTACCATACAGAACTCTTGCGAGTAGATTGACTTCTCAATCATGCGTACCAGATCGTGCAGAGCTGTATCTACCGACCTACCCTTACAGTACGCATGCTGTGACGTTGCCCAATTCCTGGGCTCAATTTTTGATCGAGTACCTACATCTACCAACCTTTCCATGGTTTTCAACAGAAAGGATGATAGAGTTATAGGTCTCAGGTCCTTTGGATAGGCATGTGAGCTTTTTCCCGATTTCGGTATAAAGACCACTCTGACCTCCATCCATTTCCTAGGAATATAAGCTAGTCTCAGACACCCTCTGAAGATGCCCTCCAGCCAGGGGAGGATGACTGCCGAATTCCTTTGGATCTCTGCTGGTATAATCCGATCCGGGCCCGCCGATTTATACGGCTTAAAGCCGTTCAGCGCCCACCGGATTCGCTCCCTGTCCAAGATGCCCTCCATCTCTAATGAAGGTGTTGCTCGATGAGCTCCAGGCTCCATCGAGTCTTCAAAGCTTCCCGGAAAATGGGTCTCGATAAGGAGCTCCAATGATTCCGCACTTGTTGTTGTCCATGACCCGTCTGGTCTAATTAAATAACTAGGACTGGTTGGGTTAGTAGCTAGAATTTTCCTAAGGCGAGAAGTCTCAGAGACCTCCTCCATCCTACAACAGAAGAGTCTCCAGGACCCCCTTTGTGCCTTCTTCAACTCTTTTTTGTACTTTCTTAGGTCCTCCTTATAGGAGTCCCAATCCCTAACCTCCCTTGTGCTCTTAGCTTTGTTAAAAGCTGTCCTACACACTCTCCGATACGTTCCCAATTCTTTGGTCCACCATATCGGTTTCTGCCTGCCCCTAGGCTTTATCAGGGGGCACGCAGCATTAAATGAAAGATTGCACGCTCTTGTGACAATATCCACCATGCAGTCTAATTCTTCTACCGTCGCCGGAGGTCCCGGGACCTCCAGCGGCAATAGTTCCTCCAACACTTCCCTATATTTGTTCCAGTTTGTCCTTCTGGGATTCCTGAAGGCTTTCCGGGCTACAGGTTTAATTTCGAGGTTATATATTACATATCGATGATCAGAAAATGAGTGCTCCTTCGCCACTCTCCACCCTCTGATCATATGAAAAATCGTTTCCGACGCAAAGGTTACATCTAGAACCTCCTGTCGATTTTTAACAATGAATGTCGGTTCTCGTCCAATATTGCAGACTAAAAGGTTGGTATTTAATAAATAATCAAAAAATAACTCACCCCTCTCATTGATGTCTGTGCTTCCCCATATGGTGTGATGTGCGTTTGCATCACATCCGAGTATAACACCTACCCTTCTGTGATCAGCTTCCCGGATTAATTCCCCCAGGTTATCCGGTGGAATCCCCTTTTCCCGATCCATATAGGCTGAGGCCAGCCATAATTTTTCACAGCCGGCCTCAACACTCACTGCCGTAACATCCCCACTACTAAATTGAGGAAGAAGAAAAATATTCAAATTATTTTTCGCTAAAATACAGGATCTGATCTTTTCAGAGTTGCTTGAGTATAGTAATTTATACCCTTTCATTCTGAGGCCACAAATCCTGTTATTGCTAATCCAAGGTTCTTGGATTAACACCAAGTCGTCATCAGACTTAGCCAGTCTGAGCACGAGAGCTGCCGAGGCAGCCTTCGTGTGATGTAGGTTTATTTGTACAATGCTAAACATTGTATTCAACCTTACTCACCTCTACCTGCACCCCCTGCATCGGGATAGTGCCGTCTGGCTCGTTGTTCCGGCCGCTATCCTCCTCTCGTCGAGAGCCCGACAGGATGTCCCCATCAGACTCCAGTGAGAGGAGGCTACCTCCAGTTTCGATTTTTCCTGCTTCCGAAGCACTTTTCCAGCCGTCCTCAGCCCGCTTGACCATCTCCTGCTGAGCCCGTTCACCGTCACTCCCAGGCTGGTCTTTCGTGGTCTCCTCGGCCTCATCTTTTTTATATATTTTTAGGGTGATCGACCCGAACCCGAAGTTGATCACCCCTTTTAGTTTTGCGAGGGAAGCCAGGGACTCTTTATTGATCAGCATGATTGCCAATCTAAAGCCTCCCTTAGCCTCCTCTCGCTTTACAATCCTCCAGTCCTCGGTCTGAAGATCGGGATTGCTGGCCCGGATGATCTCAAGGATCTCTTCCGGCTTATCCGGCTCGGTTGGCAGCCATACACGTGCCCTCGGCCTGCTCGGGATTTCCTCCCTGCAGACTGCCTCAAGCCGCGCACCCTGCCATACCTCGCCTACTTCGGCCACTGCTCTTTTATACAGGTCAGCCGATCTCTGGTCTGAGCACGCAGTCAACTTCACGCGCCCCTGGTACCATCCCGCATCTCTGTAGGATGGAGGGGATCCCGGATTCTCTCTCAGGATCCTTAGAAAAATGGAGTTTAGTGCATTATGCGCTACCCTCCACTTCTCTGACGTGATGCTCCCATCTTCTTGACTTCTGTCAATGACGGCTAGCACCAGCACGTGCTCCTTTAGGATCTCACTGAATAGCTTCAGTTTCCGATCCCTAGGAGCACCCGACGTCTTGTCCGCTTGCACCTTGGCCCGCTTACTGTCACCCGGTTCTAACTCATCCTGGGACCTCTGTCTTTTAGACACAAGGGCCCTTTCCGAGCTAACACGGCCAACAGTTTCTTTAGCCCATGCTACAGACTTACGCTGTTCGACTGTAAGCTGCCCCTCAGGGGTCGCAGCCAGTCTTTCCAAAATTCTGAACGCCGACCGTCTCTCCCTGTATCGACGCTTCGAAGGAGGGATCTCCTTCACTCCCCCCCTATCTCCTTTGACGGATCCGCTTCCACCTGGCTTCGATGCCAAAGTGTCGCTTACCCTTGCTCCTGATGATGTAGCTCCACCTTTGCGGTTAGAGTTACTCTCTTCCTCCGGTTTTTGAAGGGTGCCGGCCCCTTTATTTTGTTTTTTCTTTGTACTTTCCATGTTTTCCCCACGAGTGTCGGAGAAATATAAGTCGACCTGCGCAGAGATCCGTGTACGCAGGCAAGGCTAAATACAACTGGAGGTCGCCAGGTATCCAGAGGGCTCCGTTCACGACTGGGCTTTGTTAAATGGGCCCCCAGTCTAGCCGATTATCAGCACGGGTCGCGTAACACCTTAATCCAGCCCATTGGCTCACCGAGCACCCCATCCCCCGCGCCCCTGTCCTCCTCCCGCATTCACTCCCTCATCCACCATTCAATAGATATCCCAAGCCAATGGGACCCATTTCATTCATGAGATACCCGTTTATGGGGTTCCCCTTTCACTACCTGGAGGCTCGGGACCACAAGGGGACGGACGCCCAGTTCACCGTGGTTGTGGTCGATGGTTTTAAGGCGCCATCAGTTCGCCTTTCCCTACTGGGTATCCTAGGCACTCAGAATTTAGTGAACGGAGGTTAACCACTCCCCCGTTCTCTGAGACTCTCCTCCCAGCAGAGCTGCGGTTGGGGACGGCTTATTTAATTCACCGCTAACCTACCTATCGATAGGCCGTTCACTATCCACCACCTGTGACCCCCCCGATAGCTGCAGCTCGCCACGGGCCTGTGCGGTTTTGGAGAGCGGCAATTTGGTGCATCTAGCGGTGAAATTTGTATATTTCGTACTTTTAAAGTTAATTCTGGAATTTGTGACATGATCACAGCAGAAATATCATAGATCCGTTCAATCCTTCAGGTATATGTTTTATTTTAGGTTAGTTGTGCTAAGCTGTGCATCCCAAAAGCAATTTAGTTCTCTTTTTTTTACTTTGGTTTTTCGATTGTAATGGCGTTTGTGATTGTTCCGTAGTCCTCCAGAATTGGCCAGAATGCTAGAATGCCAATTTCTAACCATTGTAGTACATAGAAAATTTCTTGAAATATACTACTCAAAACAAAATAAACACTTGCTACTAGGGTGTTAACTTTCGTTGTAGATCAATTTTACCCAAACTAATGATGCCATATTTTTCATTAATCATTTGCTTTTTGTGGACCTAAAACCAGATTCGTATCTCATGACAGCAAAACGCAGTAGATCTTCCCGTAAAACAATAACAAAAATAAAGTAGAAACAAATATTATTTATAAAAATAAAATTTTTAACTTTCTTTACAAGAACAATAGAACGGAGTTCAATATCTTGTATGACCTCCTCTGGCCCTAATACACTCGGAACATCGTTAGTTCATGCTCTTTATCAGCCTTTTGATGGTATCTTGGGTTATTTTACACCATTCAAGCTTAACAGCATTAACCAGAGTATTCATATTTTTAGAATATCCTACACTTGCTCGATGGGATTTAGGTCTAACCAATTCGCTGGCTAGTTCATTGCCACAATATTTTCACCTCCAATGAAATTTTTGTAAACGTTAGCATTATGAGGCCTTGCATTATCCTGCATTAAGATAAAGTCAGGACCATACCTATCCGCATAAACCTTGGCGTGGGGTGTGAAAATTGAGTTCACATACCTTTCACCAGAAATTGATCCTCCATCAATGACTACGAGCTCTGTCTTCCACCCCAAACTGATGCCACCAATTATTAACCCTTCACCGAAACGATCAATTTCTTGTATACAGCAGTCAATATATCGCCCTCCAATGCGCATATAGACCTAATTTCACCTATCACTGGTACTCAAACAAATATGCGATTCATCCGTAAAGAGTATTGGCCGCCAATGTCGGAGCTGTGTAACCGTTGGCTCGGATCATTCTGATAACATATGAGGCATACAATATTGGGACAGAAATTAGTAACTTGGGCGGGTTTAACGACTCATACGCTGGATCGGAAGCCTTGGTACAATCAAATATTTCGTCTATATTCTGCCAAAAGGAAACTGCTATAGTTAACTTAGATATCGGTCATAGATACAGAAATTCCATTTTTCCAATTTAAAATATTAAAACATTATTGTATTGGATATAATCTATCACAAGAAACTACTAGAAATACGAAGCAAGGATAAGGCGTGCATAACCTTGAAACCGAAATATTTCGCTATCCGATTAAAGATTTTGAATGCCGTAATCGAAATTAACAACAAAATAAATCTCGTTTACACTATAAGAATATGTATACTAAATATGTATACTTAATTCGAAAAAATGGTGGAAAATTAATTAAATGAATCACCTAAAGCGACTAATTTCGAAACTAAACAAGAAAATATTAATTTACTCGTAAACAAAAATAAATTAATCAAAAGTAATATATTTAACCAAAATAGTTGCCGCCAACAACAGCTGATCAATCAATGATCATATATCTTTCTATCCCCTTTCAATTGCCCATCAAGCATTCACCCATATAATTTGAGCAACTCTAGCTGTCAATAATTAATTACTAACGGCATACTCTAACTATCGGCATACTTTTTTTTTTAATTAATCCGACGAACGATTGATGCTTACTTTGATTTGTTACAACTGCCAACTCTTATGTTCTTGCCAAAATTTCAGTCTTTCTGCACGATGTCGAAATGGGGCGTATGGCTGTCTTGATCTAATCCCTGCTTTTTGAGGCGATTGCGAATAGTTTGATCTGGTATCGGGCGGTTCAATAGCGTACGGAATTCATTTTGAATCGATCTGGCTGTCCTTTTCCTATCTCTTAGAGCTGGCTTCTCTATGCGTCGATCGTCATTTGAAGTTGTGATGCTTTTTCTGCCCGATCCAGGTGTTGTTTCATATGATCCCGTCTCGCGAAAACGTAACCAAACGTTACGTACCGAACAACTCTTGCCACCTCCGTAGCTGTTAGATGAATCCTAATTCGTGCCATTTTGTTGATTTATTGAAAAAATGATTTCTACACAATTTGTATTTGAAACCAAATTAATTTTGATAAAAATTACCCAATTTACGCAAAATTCAGTTTACGAATCAGTGAATTTTTCACAAACAAATGATTTATAAAAAATATGCCATCATTAGTTTGGGTAAAATTGATCTACAACGAAAGCTAACATCCTAGTAGCAAGTATTTCTTATTTTGTTTTGAGAGTACATTGACTTTGTTGAAAATTCCTCGCTGTTTTACAGTCAAATTGTTTAAACTAGATGTATATAACCTGATAAGTGTAGGATTTACTCTGCAACCTACATATCAGCCAAATTTGGCAAAAGAACCCCTCAATTCAAACTGGATCTACTGAACATACTGGCGAAGTTTCATGAGCTTGCCTTGTCTGCATTGGGCAGAATCTTTTTTAGAAAACTCTTATTTCAATCCTAAGTTCAAAATATAATTTTTGAAAAATTTTGTGTATAGGTTATTTCTAGATATCCTAACTTTCATTAATGAAACCACATGACACAAATGAACCTATACTGACCAATTCGCGATTTCTGGAAGTCCCAACTTTTATTAATGAAATAATTTTAGCTGGATGTATTAAACATAAGATGCGCTTGGCCGACCGAAACTCGGTTAGTAGGTTTGGCACATCTATTTTAAGTGATTTGATTAAAAAATGTTGGGATTTCCAGAAATCCTGCATAGAAAGTTTTTCAAATATGTTCTTTTAACGAAACTTAGGGTTACAATAAGGCTTTTCTATGGCTGATTCTAACCTATGTAGAGTACAACTTGTTTAACAGATTTCATTAATAAAATGGGCGATTTCCATAAATGGCCCATATTTGTTTTTTAACTAATGAACATAAAGTTGAATTAAGAGTTGTCTGCGTTATTTTCTAACATAGTCGATCTACTACAACAGATTCTGTACATAATGCAATTAAATGGTTAGATATTGCCATTCTAGGAGCAATTTTGGAAGAGAACTAAATTGCTTTTGGTATGTACAGTAAACTAAAGTAAAACATAAACTTGTAGGTATAAACGTATCTATGGAATTTCTGGTGTGATAATCATGTCAGAAATTCCATATTAGCTCCAAAATTTCGTTATGGCCAAATTTTATCGTTAGAAGCAAAAAGTTACGCGATCAAACTCTACTTGAAAAATAAGAAAACGGTGGGGTTTAAAAAATGTGATTTCTGGCGTGATTGACTTGTAATTTGATTGGCTATGAGTGACATTTAGCAGCCTTAGACGCAATCGGCTGGCTTTTGCGTTTTCTGGTATTTTTTGAGCAAAGCATATGTTTTTTAGGATTTCGATACTGATTTCGGGAAAATTCATTTTTGGTGCTCTCTGGTGAATAGGATCGGGTAATAGGAATCGACTACGGTGAGTTTATATTACGAGATAATTGTTCCAAATCGAACGATTCTTGTGGTTCTTAATGGCGTTGAGTTCTGAATTTTTAAACTTTTTCGAATTGTAAGATTTTAAAAAGTTTGTGTTGTGATGACGTTCTCGAGTGCTAGGAAGCAATTACAAAGTCTCCTGTTTCTACGGAAAATCTATACAGAAAACCTCCAACATAGCTACCACCATCTGTTGGTTGCATTACATGCAAGGGTTAATATATATATACTCTTTGAGGGCCTCGGAGTGCGATCGCGCTCCTCAATACACTAGCCAAAAACGCCAATAGCTCGATCGCGCTTTTGTTCTCGCACGAAATATGACGATCTCTATTTCATACTTGCCGCTTGAATTCGAAATATCACACATATATCACATAAAATTTTTTGTGTCGCTTTTTTGTGTCACACTCGAAAAATAAAATAAAATTTTTTGAAATACTTTTCGTAAATAAAATGCTTGGGAAAATGAAATATATTTTTAAATTTCTATGTTTCTCTATAGCAGCGTAGCACTTTTAGCTAATTCTCTAAAAATCATATTGGTACTGAAAGGGTTACTGGTGATGTTATTGCGCCTTTTCGACATTGTTCATGTGTCATTCGTTGTCTGATTAAAGTTGTATATTTTACAACAAATTGATTTTCAAAAATTGTGTTTTACAAGTGCCAAAAATCAATTTCGGTGAATCCTAATGTTGGAAAAATTCATTTAGAGACTTTAGCTACTTTCCTCACATTTCGGCTCAAACGATTTTATAAAAATTGGTGAGAAGCGGTTTTCGAATATCACGAATTGGTTATAATTTTTTTTTTAGAGAGAGGGGTTTTGAGTGATACGAAGTGACTGGAATTGAGCATGATTTCGGTTATAAGTCTTTTGGGTTGGCCATCATATTACATCATGTTACGGAATAGAACTAAGTTGTTGCTCTACCGATTTGGGTGGAGCTCAGATTGTATGCCAAAAATGAGAATTTAATGGGAATTCTAAGCTTTAAAAATTTCCAATTTAAATTTAGGATTTCAAAATGAGATAAAATGAGTGATTTCGATGGAACTAGACTATATTCTCAAACGATTGAGATAGAACTAGGTTTGTAACTACTAAGGAAATATCCGATCTTTTTAGAAAGAAATTGTAGATCGTTAAGGCTTTTGCAATTTGAACCCCATATTGAAATAAATTCTTATTCTAGTCTATAAGATATTTATAAGGAAACAGGCAACACAGACAAAATACCAAAATCAATTCGATTGAACGTGGACTTTATATTATGAAATACATATTGATTGGTTTGAGTGAACAAAATCTACTAAACAGATTAAACATTTCAACAACAATACCAAATTAGATAAATATTTTGTATTTCCGCTATAAAAACGTGAAAATCACGATATCTGGGTACATCTTATACACACATTTCCATCTAATGATGATTATGCTGGATTTTTTTTTTTTTTTTTTTTGAAAATTATCTATCCAAAATAAACAACAAAGCTTGTCTTTATAAGTTATATTATAGATTTTCCACTCTCGAATTTCCACCATCGATACCAGTATACATATGCTCGCATATATACCAAAAATTATACTTCATTAGTTGCGGTACAGAATGAAAATGAAAATCAATTTATGGATATAAAGTGTGGTGCAATGATGTGTATTTTATGTATAGTGTGTTTTATGTACAGGGTGCGCTTTTTCTAAATTCAGTACCTAAATTAAAAGATAGCAAATGAACACTGTTAGAACCTAGATAAGATTGTTTTGATACAATGCAGGCCCCCATAAAAGTTTGGCATTTATTAAAAAACTCACCCTGTATATTGAAACATGATAGTTTTTATTACCAAATATCTTATAAACTCTTAAACATATACACTAATCGAAAATAATTTTTTTGTGTTATCTCGTTACAGGTGAGCGATCATTGGGTTAGGTTGTCATCTTAATTCGAGCATAATGGACATGAGGTTTTTATTTTTTTTATTCGGGTTTGAATACAATATTTCTGGAGCCAATCTGGGTTTGTATATTTGTACTTGTGACGTAGTCCTAAAAAATTTTTAAATGTGGAAAATTATGTTATGTTGATAATGCCTCTCATACCGCAGTTTTATAGCATTCCATGGTACATCTTTTTCAAATCGTATATGTAATAAAAAAGGGACATGAAATTTTTTTGTTTTATCGTTTTTTATTTTTTGCTCGTGTTTTGGGGTACTATATACATAATATAGTTATCCCCATATACATAAATATTATGTACATTAAATTGAACCCCAAAACACTAAAAGCCTAAACAATATTTTTTTTTTAATTTATTATCATAAAAACTATATTTATGATGCTTTCACAACAACAATAACAAAGACAAAAGCTTTTTTTTTGAGCTTTTAATTTAGTTGTTAGTCTTTTTATTAATACCGAGTCGATCTTTATACGAGTATACGAACGAAGGGAAACTGAAGATGGCTAAAACTATAAATAAAATTTATGAATATTTAAGAATTTTTCTAATTAAAATTTATAAATATTTTAGTTTTAATTAACTCTTAAAAATATTATTATATTTTTAGTATTGGGAAAATATTAAAAACTAAAATTAAATTAAATATTCTGTGTGCGGTATTTTGGTTTTTGTAGAGCGATTTTATGGGGAATATTTTTAGGAGATACAGTTACTGATGGCAGAGATTTTATGTGGTTCTCGTGAATTTTTTAAAATTTTACATTTTTTTCGTGGATTAATAACAGTGGTTTGGGAAAGTTACTTCGTTAATTTTTGCCATCAATAGAAGATTTATTCTATCACATACATTTATTATTCTGCAGTCATTGTAGAAATTTTAATTATTTATTAGATTTTATTATTTTATAAACTGATACTTACCGGAGTTTTCGCAACTATGGTAAATTAGTAAAACGGCAAGCAACTGTCAATTCCTATACAGTATCATAAAGGCTAATAAAACAGAATCCACTGACATTTTATTTTAGCGTGCAACTGATTGTCCTGGAAAATTAATATTTAGTTTTACTTTTGATCAACTATATATGTACTATCAAATATTCCTCACAAATTTCGAAATCAAATTAGTATTTTTGAAATTTATATTATTTTAGTTAACTACCACTAGTTCCCTCTTTATTTACCTATGTTAGAGCCGTTTGTTAATATAAAGAGTGCAACATCTTTTGTTTCATTTTTGAGCTAGCTGTTATTTTGCCGCTCATAGCTATAATGTCAAGTGACAGAAATTCAGTACTATATTCCACAAATATTGAAAACTTATTTCCAAACTAATAAGTCAGTTTTTACCAAAGAATCATCTTTTCAGACCAACCCCATTTTCAGTTCGGCATTTTCACCTCGGCGAAATTGCCGTATTTGAGGTACAGAAAATCCACACGGCCACCGGCATCATAGGGTCATTTTTCAAAAACGAGGAAGGGCCCGCACTAACAGTCAATGGCGAGCGTTATCGTGCCATGTTAACTTACTTTTTGTTCCTTTCAATGGAAGACCACCAGCCAATGCCTTCATTTCCAACGCTCTCTTTCACCAACATCTTGACTGTGGCCTTTTTCACATTTAATACCGATGTCGATCACCCTCCATATGGCAGATATGTTCAGATATCTTCCGCCCCATTATCCATTGCAAAGCAGTGGGTGGTATCCACTCTAGACAGCCCTCCTTTAGAATTACAAATCGCCAATCATCGTTTCCGATTACTCTTGCTGCCTTAGCAGTGATTACTAGTATACCATCCGCATTCGCCACACATTTTAGAAGGTATCTTCTTTAAATAAATTTCTATGTTTTATTCAAAGGATTTCAATCTGATCCTGATATGGACCACTGAGCCTCATTTTGTTTTGGCCGGCATGCATCTGTTTATGTCATGAATCTCTATTCCGTTCACACGTAGCTGCAAATTGCTCTTGCAATAAGAGCGTCAGCGACCAAATCAGGATTGGCCATTTTGCGTTATATTCAATTTAAAAATAAATACATAAATTAGAAGATAAATCTGTGATAGTGATATTTTATTTTAGTGCTGTTTATCAACTTTTAACTTATTTTAATTTGGAAATCACAAACTAACTAATATATATTGGTAAATGTCATTGTAAGACATTTTGCCTTTCCACACACTGCATTTTGCAACAAAACTCAAGCTGCACTTGCCTATGTATGTGTAAAATTATTTTCATTTTATATTGGATGCTGAAACGAAACGGATAAAAAAGAAGAACATTTAAAAATCTAGTAAGCTCAGGCGTTTGTTTTTTACCAAATTTCATTTTCACACTAATCTTGTAAAAACAACAAAATAATCTGACCTTGAATTTATGTTTTGTTTTTCCGTTGGTGTTAGTGAGTACACAACACGAGCTGCACATAAAATTTTACTGCAAACGTGCTGTAAATATCCCCACTTTAAAATTTTATTTCTAATCGAAGAGGTAAGAGACGATGGAAAACGCAGTGTTGCCGCACTGTGTGGGGT
Organism: Nephrotoma flavescens; assembly: GCA_932526605.1. NCBI lineage: Eukaryota > Metazoa > Arthropoda > Insecta > Diptera > Tipulidae > Nephrotoma > Nephrotoma flavescens. The sequence goes on along the minus strand of OW052221.1, from coordinate 285,004,367 downwards.
TGGTGGTGTTTTTTTGTTTGTAAATTCGTACTCCTCTATTCTATCTATTTTCTCTATTTTTTGCTTTTTTAAGATAGCTAGGATATGTGTGATGTCGTTGGGTTCTTATCTGTAAAATGGCCTCACACTACTCTCTTCGTCTAAACCTAGATATTAGCATTAAAATGTTAAAATACTTAGAGTTTACCCCCGCTTACCGCCGAATTAAAATGAAAAATTAAAGTTAAAATTATTTTTTATTATTTCATCAAAGTTTATTTCACAGAAAATATTTAATAATAAATTCAATTTATATAGTAAAGTTTAGTTTGCAGTTTTGTGTCATCTCGAACATGACATTTCAAAAATATTTGGTCCAACTTATATCATGCAAAACGAGATCAAGGTGTATTTCATTTATTTTTTATTAAACATGTCATTGTCATGCATAAGCAAATCCGGAACGTTCTTATTTTTATTACCACGCATATATTAGCTCACTCTGTGTATCTGTTTGTATCGTCAAATTTTGTAATCAATTTTTCAACCATTTGTCTAATTGAGCTGAAATTTTGTATGCAGGCTTAACTCCGATGACAATACCAGATTCTAACATTTTTGGACATTAAAAAATTTCGATGACTAAAAATTAGAAAATAAAATATATTTAAAAAACTTTTTAAAAAACCACGCTTATATTTAAAGGCTCTAAAAAGTAGATAATATAATAAAAGGCTTTGAAAAGTAGAAAATAAAATTTTTCTTCCTTACTCCTATCTATCAAGGTATATTTATAACAAGTAGAAATTTAAAATTAATTTGACTAAAAACATAAGCGTGGGGCGCTCCTTCTGAATGTATATACTCTCAATATATCATTTTTACATTAATACTGCAATGCTCCAGCAAAAAATCTATTCTTAGGATACATCAGAATAGACTGTTTCATTAGTGTTACTAAAAGACTTTACTTCATGTGTCTAGTAGTCTTAAATTACTAATGCCGTAAAGGAGCGCCCCACTCTTATATTTTTAGTCATATTAATTTTAAATTTCCACTTGTTATAAATATACCTTGATAGATAGGAGTAAGGAAGAAAAATTTTATTTTCTACTTTTCAAAGCCTTTTATTATATTACCTACTTTTTAGAGCCTTTAAATATAAGCGTGGTTTTTTAAAAAGTTTTTTTTAAATATATTTTATTAAATTTTACTATGACAAACGTAATAGTTTTGCTGTTTTTATTTAATGTACAAACTAATTACATGATGATATTAACCCATATTAGCCCAAATTAATTTTCTTTGTAAAAAGCGATAAACTACTTAGTAAATATTTCGAATGATGAAGTTGGAAAACCAAAAATTGTTGGTAAAATTAAAAACAACAGTTAGGTAACTGCTACGAAAAATGCAAAAAATTACCAACTTAACCTTCAAAGTCCTTGAAATTGTGTAACAAAATATAATTGTGAATGTGTTCTGTAAAATTATGGTATTTGAATAATTCACCTGTGCACCGCTGCGATTGTACTAAATGTTTTTTCGAAAGGATTTTTATTTAAACAGAACATTGCAGTGAAAATATTCCGTTATAATTTCTCCAATTCTCTTTTTAAGAGATTTTTTGTATTGATTTATAAATAAATCGCTGGGCTAATATGGGTTAAAAATTGATTAGCGTTAAATAAAATTGACAAATAATGTCAAAAAATGCATATCCTTCGTCAACCAATGCCGTATTTTTTTATTATATCCGAGGTATCAGATAAGTCAGAGAGATAATTTATCTGACAAATCGGATGATATTTTATCTGAAAAGGCTTTTTATACAAAAAATATGCAATTTACCCATAATACGAACAAATAATAAATCAGCGTATTATTAATTTTACAATTAATTTAATAAAAATAAGATAAAAATAATTACAATTATTAATTTATTAATTACCATTTTTCATAGCGTCTGGCCTATTTTCCATCAAAATTTTTCAAATATGTTTTTTCTCTGAACTATCTGAAAAAAAAATCAGATGGAAAAATGACGATCTGAGAATGTTCAGAGAAAATAAAAAATTTATCGGCTCGATCCGATAAAATAAAAACAGGAAAAGGCGGTTTTATCTCTCTGATCTCTCCGATACATTGTAAAAAAAAAACAGGCCATAACAATATGCATGCAAAATGATTTAAATAAAAAGGCCTTTTCACGTCATTTGTTGTAAGTATAGGTTGTAATGCTTACATAATTCACCCCTGGTTAAATTTTTTCCATATTTTGACTGTGGCGTGTTTTACCGATATTTTTAGTATGGTCTAATTCCACTCAAGGTTTCTGATAATTGGTAGTTTTTTCAAGACCAACTAGTCGTAGTAGAAAATTTATATGTATGTGTAACAAAATTTACAAAAAAAAAAATAATTATTGAAGTCTCTTCGCATATCTCTTTGCTCTCATCCGTGTATTTTCATAACTCCAATTTTTTTATTTTGTTTTATTCTGCCTTCTCGAAAATAAAATTTAAACTAAAATGTATAAGTCAGCGGTTTCCAAACTTATTTTGTCACGGAACCCATTTCCGATTCTCCAAATTTCATGGAACTCATGGAAAATCCTGTTTCGCATAATTGTGTTGTTTAAGAACGGCAATATAACTCTAACAGCCTTTTTGGCTAAATTTTTATGTTCATCAAATATATTACAGCAGAAAATTGCTAACGGCACCTCTTCGAAGTTAGCGAGTATCCTAACTAATTTCAATTAAATTCTCGTATTCTACTGCTAGTAGTCCCGTTGGCTTTTCATTGCTTTTGAAAGGATTTTTTACCCAATAATTATCGTTATTGTTTAATTTTTGTATGTATGTATGAAATGTAGTGTGTATGTATGTGTGTATGTATGAAATGAAACTTTATGGCACGGATTTTATCTGGTACTAGCTTGTGGAACCCCTAAAAATTGTCATGGATCGCCGGGGTTCCGCGGAACCCACTTTATGAAACGCTGGCATAAGTCAAAAAGGGCCTTGAAATATTTTTTATTTCATTTATGTTTGTGTTAGTGTGGTTGCACCGAAAATTTGTTTAAGTCGCAATTAAAGCCGGTATCATAGGTAAACGAGGAAAGAAACGAAGAAAAATACGGTTTCTGTGATACCCCGTGTGTCACCAGCCTATGAATCGGGTGAAAAAATTTCTCTTCTTTCGTTATATTCCATTGGCACGTTCCACACTGTACTTCTTTGCAGCACTGCTTCACGCTTCAAAATAAGTCGTAAAAGATTTTTTATTGCTAATTTAAAACATTATTTTATAATTAAACACAAGCATTTTTGAAATGTTTTATTTTGCTCTCGCGAAAGTAAAATTTAATCTAAAACCTACATTTTAAAAATGGCCTCAATTTTTTTATATCATTTTTATTTCTGTTGAACCTGCAAACAGAACCGAAAAAAATATTACAACACATTTTTCAACACAAATAGAAATGAAATAAAAAATTTAAAAACCGTTTTTGAGATGTAAATTTTAGTTTAAATTTTATTTTCGAGAGAGCAGAATAAAGCTATAAGGTTTTAAATTATCAATAAAAAAATATATTACGTCTTATTTTAAAGCGTGAAGCAGTGCTTCTTTGAAGCACAGTGTAGAACGGACCATTGTTATATATTTGTTAGTTTCTTATTTTTCTCTTTGTTTAGGGAGTGATCGTAACTTCGCTTTTCGTAGGTGGTTTTGATTAATCTAATATTTTGCAATTATTAACACCGTTAAACTTGGAAATTTGTTTTGTATATTTCTTTTTTGTAGTCAATCTGTTGCATTGGTTTATGCTGTTGATGTGATTGATCATGTGTTCGTAAGCAGATCATTTATGATTTAATGGTTTGTGTATTTTGTGGCTGGTTTGGGTTATTCTTGCCTTTCTGTATGTAAAAATTGTGTTTATTGTTAACATTTTTTATTATGACGTATAAGAAGTGATTTGGTTTTTATTTTCTATTCCCAAGGTGAATTTGATATTAGGCTTTGATATTGTGCATACCATTCATTGTGGAAGATTTTAAGTTGTCTGTTTGTCTTTATAAATAATGTTATTTTTGAAATAGTTTGTCGTGTTGAATATATGTTTGTCTCGAAGTTTGATATGAATATTTCGGCTGGGTCACTAACAAATTCCCACTAGGTAAATTCCATTTTGCACCTTTACTCGGATTTATTTTGATTCACGAGTTATGTTGCTTAGGTTATGTTGCTTAATATCACACATATTTTTTTCTAACGCTTTTTAACTACGTTCAAAATAACGCTTTACCTAAACTTTATTTTTCAAAATATTATGGTAATTTTGCCCGAGAAGATGAAATTCAAAACTCAATTTTTAGTAAACTAAATTATATTTTTACTACTAAGATTTTCTGAATTTTTATGTATAGTGTTAGTCATTTTGATTACTTTTAATCGTTTTGATGAATTAATGTTTGTGAATATTTTATACATAAAAAAAACATTAATTTTTTTTAATACTAAATACTAAGCTTTTAAAACTTTCATTTGCCAATTAGCCCATTTCCCCCGAAAAAAAACTTTTTTCCAACTAGTGATCAACAATTCTCGTTTCTCTTCTTTACTACGCATATATTCACTTTCTCGGAAACGGAATGAAGTACATCCAAATGTTCATTCCAATTAAATAAAAAAGTAATTGTGTTATCTAAAGTTTCTATCGTCCATTTTCCATGGAAAATTGAAAATTATACATTTTCCAAAATTTTACATTAATTCCCGGTATATCTTCCTCTCATATTTAAAACATAATAACCCAACATATTTCTGTATTAAGTCGAGTGAACGAACTGTGTGTTCTTGGAAAGCCGATACAAAGAGATACCAAGTTTATGTATCATTCATCCTTCGTATTTAACCATTACCCTCCCACTTATCCACTTACTTTCACATTACAAGACCACCCATAACTAATGGTGATGATGAAATGGAAAGAAAGTTGTTAGAGAACTTTATCTCCATTTTTTTTGTAGTATTCGACTTTAATATTTGGTTTTATGGAAATTTTAGTTTTTTTTTTGTTTGGAAAGGGGGACTTTTCTTTTTGTTTTGGAAAACAAACTTTTTGTGTTTCTGTGTATGGAGCTTTTTATTTTCTCTGTACTACAGTTTTTTCAATTAATTTCCTTTTTCAGTTCACAACCATGAATATTTCCTTTTGTCATTATTTTTTGTTGTAATATACTAAAGTTGTGTCTGTAGGTTTGTTATAGAGATATAACTTTCATGATTTTTTCATAAAAAGAAAATTTATAAGCTGAATAGGAAAAATCACCTGGGTGTTTAATGGAAATTAATATATCTAGATATGTATTTAACGTGTGTTGGTTTTTCTATTTTAATTTTTATATCGATGGTACGTGCAAAAAATATTTTTGTTTTTTTCCTCCTCCCCTGTGATTTCCCTCGAACTCGTTATATTTTTAACGCCTACCAAATTATTTTGCGAGAACAACATGAACTAATAACACCTAAACTCGGATATTTTTTGCAATCAATTTATCTTCTACAAAAGACAAAAAGTATGATTAGAATATTTCCTGATAGAAATTTGGGTGATTATCAGCTTGACATATAGGTATAGGTTGATGGTCTAGTACATAGAGAAAAATTATTTCATGGAACATTAAATGTTTATAGGGAAGTTACGTGCCTAATTTTAGGGCAGTCTCTAAAGCTAATAAAATTGGTCCTGCAAACAGGGTCTACTTACCTAGATATCTAAAGATTTCCGCAATTTTCTAAATTTTTACCGTAACAATTTTTTATTATTTGCAAGATACATATAAACATGTATTTTTATATCCCAATGGTTATCATTTCATTTTCATGTCTTCCTTTACCAATTTGCCTCATTTTAAATGTATGTTCTGCGTGCTTTTCATGATTTTTCATATTTTATCATCATAACTTTTATTACACACAACATAAGAAGGTCACACGCGCATAAGAAATCAAACAAACATCTAAGCTCGTAGGGAAAAGGATGGAGTGTGTGTGTGTGTATTTAGATGGATATTTGATGTAAAAGTACATAATCTCCTGAAATCAGGTGGGGTCGTGCGTACTTTTACTTTATTGGTATATGTATTATACGAAGAGTCAAAATATTCCTCACTCTTACAGATAACCAAGAAAGTTTGACTTTTACATAAAAGCTTTTTGTGTAATGTTTAACTTTAAGTATATTAGACACATGCAAAACTCAAAATGGAAAATGTATTTTTACCACACCTTCAAAGTTGTGGTACTTGTGAGGCTTAGCATCATATTTATGAGGATTTGTGGGAACATGTTTATCTTCATAAACGGTATTTACACCCTTGTATTTATCTGGGACTCAGATATTTTTGATATATTATATATTTCAACAGGCTTTGAAATGCTTTTAGTGAAATTTTTCTTGTGAGGCAGAGAAATCTTGCCACATTTGTTTGGGATCTAAACGGGAAATCCTTAGTGGAATTGTATGCTTTCAAAAACTAGTCAGCTGGATATACTTGCCGACCTTTCAAAACTGAAAAAGTGGTGCAGCGGTTAAATATACTGAATTTATCACATACATGTGGTTTAAACCAGGCTACACATTTTTTGATGAAGCTAAATTTAAATAATCGATCTAAAGTTTTGCGATGGCTTATCAGCAAGTAGAACGCTTTTGCAAAATTTGAATAAATTACATCAACTTGCTTACGTTTTTCAATTCCCTTGATCGTGCTACTGCAGAACTGGGGGGCTATTTGGGAATTCGATTCGATAACGAGAGTACAAGATTCATATTTGATTTGAATGTGATTCGAACGATTCTTATTTAAAATCCAATATGAATCTTGTACTCTCGTTATCGAATCGAATTCCCAAATAGCCCCCCTGGTTTTTGACATAAACCCATGTTGATTAAATGAGATAAACCGAGAAATCAATATTTTAAAACTTGTGCTTTCTAATAATTCAAACAATCTTTGCGTAATTTTACTCGACGACGGCAGGTTTTAGTTTGGGAATGAAATCAGTGGATTATTTTTCAGAAGAACTAATCGGTGGTCAACATTATGTTGCCGGTTGGCCGACTTGAGGTATTTCATTGATGCTAGTGTACGTGTGTCGCAGAGTTGTTATTAGCCTCTCCGCCACTTGTCTGTTGTTAGGTAAACGATACATCTTTAAATTTAGTTTCAGATGGTGCTACTGTCGTTTTGATTACTTTTGATTTTGGTATGGCCACTATAACCGATATTTGGGGAATTTTCACGGGATTGGGTTTGCTTTCCATATGTTGTTTAACTCTCAGTTAGAGATCCATCGGAGGGATCCAATGGCGTATCTATCCCTATGACACCATATACGCCAATTTACGCCTTTTGGCCCAATCCTCATAATGAATGGCTCGATACAACAATCTTGTTAAGGAATCAATGGGTGAATTGTTGTCCAAATTATTTGGACAACAATTCACCCATTGATTCCTTAACAAGATTTACTCAACGTCAATCTCCTCTCCGTACTGAAACAGTCAACTATATTTAGATATGCCATGACTAATGTAAAGACTAAAAAAATTGTTAACTAATAAACTATGTTAGTTCAGCTGAGTGAACTGCAAGAATGACCTTGAATAAGAAAAAGGTTCCCTTTCTTTTTTTTGGTATTCGAATATATTATGTACGTATGAAATTCGACATGTTTAAACGTGATTAAAAATATGTTGTTTACGCTTTCACGAATAATGAAAAACTAAAATTTAATGTGGGGTGTCAATACTTTAAAACGCCGTAGGTGTCATTGTAAAAGAATGTTTAGTACTAAAGTCACGTCATCTCTTAGAAAATCCAAAAAACTAAGTTATATGCATCCAATATATAGTTTGAAGGTCGCGGCATTTCCCTTCATTAAACGTCATTGGAAGATAACCATTTATTTCACGTTTTGTTCTAAACGACTTATTAGTTACTCATAGCATAGCGAGCTTTTTCTTGCATTCTTCTGAATATAACTAAAGAGTATCTTTATATGCATTGTCTTTCCTATTCTTTAAACTAATGAGAGCAGGATCGATATGGGATGAGAAGGAAGCCCTGCCGTAGTGCAAAACTCATGGGCCGACCCATCTACCATGCCCAGTACTATAGGCTGGCATGGAACTATGCAATGCGCAGATGGTTCTACGAATCTCTCTTCTAGTTAAAGGCAATAATTTCAAATACTGAGTTAAGCAGAGGCAATATATGCAAGGCTGGCTCCGATAGACTGTATGGTTGGTGGGCACAGAGGCAGTATGTAGAAAACCAACATGCCGACGCATAAGATGTTCTGGAGCATAAATACTGAAACTTGTCAGAAATTCGGTGCAGTCAATACGCATGCTTAGCATTTCATGGACTAGACTTGCGACTGCCACTTCTCGTCCGCCGCAACAAATCACAATGATCCTGATAAGATGAAATACAAACAGAAGAACAGTTTTTGAACGCAATTTATTTTGTCCGATTGATAAAATGGCGACCAGACCGGAAATACATGCCCCAGAATACAGTCAACAAAAGCTACATACAAGGTTTTTAACATGAGCGAATCACAGAAATCATAGCAGTTACGTTTAATAAGCCTTCGTATTTAAAGAATCCATGTGCCTTGAGAAGGTCGGCAGAAAAAACTACACCCAGGTCGGACACGTCGGGCACTATCCCAGGTCGGGCACTATTCTGGTAATTCCCCGGGAGTAGGGAACTGGGGAAAGAATTTAGATGTAATTTCTGTTCAAATATTTTTTTTCCGGCCTACTGAGGAGAAAAGTTTGATGTAAATATTTATAATTGGGAATATTTTTTCCATATCTAAATTAGTAGGGAAAATTACTTCCAATTTAATTTTGTTTTCAAAAAAATTAACACTAGTTTTTTTACCTCAGTATACCAGAATTTTGTTTTTAATAAAAATTACATATAAATTCTTTCCTCCCCTTCCCTATTCCCGTGGAATTACCAGAATAGTACCACAGGCAATCGATGTACGAAAAGGAGACAATTTGCAAACTAGAAACAGTCAACAACCTCATTATTGAATATTGAGAATAACAGTGAACCGATATGACTGTCTTGCGGCAATCATTGTTGTCTTATTTTTCCAACCGCTGACAATTCGTGAAGATTTTTGATTCATCGTAGCACTTATTTCGAGTGACTTCGATTTATTGCGAAAGTTCTTTAAAAACTAATAATTTTCAAACGATTCGAACTGTTCGGGGCTGGAAACTTGACCAATACTAATAATTTTATAAATCCAATGAACGGAATTAGTTGGTTGTCTGTCATTGAGGATTGGTCACTAACACTTGAATTCGTGTGGAAATTGTGAGTTTTTAAAGAATTTTTGCAATAAATCATTAAGTAGGGATGACCAAACGACAATAACTAGTGACCAATCCTCAAAGACAGTCGACCAACTGATACCGATCGTTGGGTTTTTAAAGTTATTAGTATTAGTCAAGTTTCCAGACCCGAGCTCTTGAAATTATGTGGAAATTATGAGTTTTAAAGAATTTTTGCAATAAATCATTATGTAGGATTGACCAAACGAAATCAATTCTAGTGACCAATTCTCAACGAATTATGGAGAACGAAGAAAAAGAATTGACTATTTCTTTGAAAAAAGAAGCATTTTCATCTAAATTGTATATTCCAATTGGATTTTTTATTAATTTTGTAAAATGAAATTCCCTAATAAGCGACGAACCTGGGACGGTATGTTGTACGATCACTTCAAATCGAAATTCGAAAAAAGCCGAATGGTGGTATGTTGTATCATTTTCGAAAAGCAAAAATGATAAACTTTCACTTTTTCGATTCGACTTTTTTCGATTCGAAGTGATGGTACAACATACCGCCCCTGATTTTATTAAATTATATATGTAGTTAGGAACCTTAATATACAATACATCCGAGTATACATATATTGTACTTTTATTTATGAAAAAACTCATTAATTTTCGTGTGCTTACTACGTATCTTAGACTGATTAAAAAATTGGCCTAGCTTGTGGATACTGTAATGAATCCCATCAGGAACATCATCATGCACCTCAATTGCAGTGCAGTACGCAGAATGTCAAACGATGATCTTATTTCTTTAATAGATGGTTTCTTTATATTTGTGTCTTCCTCTTCTTCTTCATCTGATGGATTGGGTACTGGAGACGGTGCCGCAGTTTCCAAAATAGCTTCGTCTGTGAGACATTCCGTCGCGCAAATGTCATCGTCAAAATGCAAAAAATCTACATCTACGTTAGTATCATTGGTACTTTTCATAAATTCGTTATATACAGCTCTATATCACTCGAGTTCTAAATTTTCCCGGTGGATTTGAGCTCTCAAATCGGCTAATGGTATTAGATCTTCATCGGTCCATTCAATATTTTCCGAGACGAAACAGTTAGATGCATCAAGCAAACTAATGGTTGTTGGGTTGTTATTCTCTAAACTATTTAGATATGTTCGCAATTAAAACTGACTGATTTTGTTTTTTCGCAATAAAAACTCACCCATTGATAACCAAATGCCAAAATGTGGTGACCAATCCTGACCTAACGATTACCTAACGAAATTTGATAAAATCGGTATGATTTTTTTGCAATGAGGTGCTACCCAGGAATTTTTTTTTTGTTGAATTTTTTATTATTGATTTACCGTTTAATCGTAAGTGACCAAACAAAAAAACTAGTGACCATTCCTAACCAAACGATGACCAAACGAATTCAATCACCACTTTTGTCAAAACCTGAAGGCGTGGTGCTAGAGAATCAAACGTTCAAATCCAAACTTTAACTTTCAAATTAATATCAATTTAGGCAACACTCAACATCTCACACATTGGTCAATTACTAGAAAATCCACAGACCAAATCAGAACCAGATTCACAATAAACAATATTATATCTAGCAGACAATCTATCATTTATCTGTGCTGTCATCTCAATAATCATCTTAAGTTTTTTGCGAGATTAATGTTATACACCAGTACAAAAGAAAACATCCAACAAAAACCATTTAGATTTTCCGCAACATTTCATATAACAGTTTTTTTTTCACTCCATATTCCATCGTGTGCAACCCACCACCCACACACGCATTCGTTATTTTACACAGCCAGACACAGCCATTTATTCCACACAAACCAGTAGAGATTCACTCGATCAAATCAACTAAATAAAATTTATATTAATACATCAATCTCAATAAATAAACGAGAGAGAGAGAGAGAAAAAAATATACACTAACAACAAAAAATAAAGAAAATTGGAAAATTATTTCAATTATTTTCCATCAATTTAGTCATCAAAAGTAAATACTTAAGCAGCAACAAAACTTTTCATTTTTCTTGAAGTACTTCAAGATTTTCTTTGATTTTTTTTGTTTCTCAAATCCAGAGATATCAATTTAATATGTCACAAATGTGTGTTGTTGTTGTTGTTGTGGTATACCTCTACTCTCTTGTCAAAAAATTATGACAGAAATTTGTACAAGTTCTTATCTCTATGTTTAGCCTGAAATGAAAAGCAAATTCTTGTTTTTATGGGGACGAGTGCGTGGTTCAACAAAATTTTTCTCACGCACACACACACACACACGTCACATACTTCTTCTATGTCAATACATTATTATACCTTTAAATTATACATCAGTGTTGTTGATATGTGAAATATAGATGAATGTAATAAATTTTTGATATTTTTAGACATAAGTATTTTCATGTTTTCCAAACATTTTGGGTAAATATAATTTTTCATCGTTAAGAAAATATTGTTGAGGTAGGTGGTGAGCATGCCTTTAGGGACTCATTTACATATATTTTTTATGTTGGTATAAGTAATTGATAAATATTACAAATACAAATATCGATGTGTCAAATGGGGCTGGTATCGAAATAAAAATCCCGAAAACGAAAATCTCGGACGTCAAAATTCCGAATTAATCAAAATCTCAAATAAATTCATAATTTCATGATATTGGTTTTACACGAGAACAAATTCGGGTTTCGACTGCTTGGGTACTCAAAATTATTACCAAACTTGATTTATAGAATGAATTGATCTTGAATTTAGAAATGTAAACGTTGAAGTGAAGTTTGATGAGCGTAGTGCCGAATTTAATTTAACTAGAATCTTTTGTAGCTTATTTTTGAACGGTCTTAAATAGGTATAGAATAAGCATGCCAAGAAAATTGGTGGAGGTTCTGGATTGTGATTATGCGCAATTGAACTTGCATTTCTTAATCGGAAGTAAATTGAAATTTTATAGAAAAAGAATAATTTTATAATTAATTTGAAAAAGTTGAAACCAAAAGTAGAACCCATGATTTTGAAAGTTATTTTAACTGCACGATGTTCACAAGTCATTTCTTCGAGTTAGCACAATTTTTACTCCTTCTTCACAATTTTCCTGATAGCAATATCTAGAATTAGCCACTACATTCGTTCCAAAATATTTTGCGTAACCTAACGTAAAATTGTAGGTGTCAGGGTCGTGATTTCATTTTGCCCATTAACATGAACTCTTTCGGAAACGATTAAATCTTATGGTTGCGGTTAAATGTTACGGCAATTTAGATGACGCAAAGAAATGTCTAGAGGTTTGTATTTCTAAAAATATCCTTTGACATACACTTGACCTTATTGAAGAGTATAAATTTGACTGAATTACCTAAGCTTGCAATAATAACAGCAGCTTCATAAACAAACGTAACACATAATGGTGGAGGATATTCGTGGACGTTATAAAGTATAATCGTTCCGTATCAGCGCTGGATACTAAATCTGCCTGCATCCCATCCATATAAGGTACTTGACTAGTATGTTGCAAGTCGCGTTATGACAACCACTCTCAACTGGGACCTTTTGACGTAGGGCAAGGTGACGTCACCTAGGATAATGAAATCTTTCACCCCTATTCCCCTAGTCGCATCACTTCAAGTGATGTGACTACTCATCTACTTGGTTACTAGATCATTAAATCAAAACTTACAAAATAATTGTTCAATAAAATCGTTTTAGCTGTTTTTTAAATCTTAGTATGCTGCTTTATAAATATTTCCTATCGACTGCTCTCACTTCAAATGGCAATTTCTATCACTTGAAATTTTGACGTGACAAATAATTTTAAAAAAATTCAAGCTAATGCAGCCAACTAAGACTTAAAAAATTTTCATTGAGGGTTTTGCACAAAATTATTTAGTAAATTTTTTGATTTTAAAATCTAGTAACCAGGAAGATCCATAGTTACGTCGCATGAAGTGATACGTCTAAAGCCTCGTTCTCATTAGTCAAGTTACTTGATTTCAAGTACTTGAATTCAAGTAACTTGAATCTACTTGACTGATATGAACGTGGTATTTTACTTGAATTCAAATTAATTTTACTTTACTTCAAGTATCAAGTAAAGTAGAGACCCATTCAACTTTTGGATTCAAATTGAGCCGTCTTAGATGAGCTTCATTATACAATTTAGTAGTGTGGAAAGTACTTTATAAAAAAGTGAGGTATTTACAAAAATAAAGTGGAGTTGGGCAGAAATTATAAATTTTTTTGAAATTTACCAATCCTTTGAAGTTTTGTGAAACATCGATTTAACTTTATATCACGTCCGAAATGCCTGAGATGAAAATTTTGAAAACATTTATTAACTAAAATGAACGAAAAACGGCTCTTTCCGGCATCCTGAAAATAATTATGCGAACCCACCCCGGATGTAATATCTGACATTGATTGTTCAGCTTTTCCAGTAGTTTCTCGCCATGCTCCAGGACTTATATGGCCTATCTGTTATAGTCTTCTTCATCTAGCGATTCTGTTGTTAAATATGCAGTTTCAGTTATGCTTCTAAGTCAATTATGCAAGAAACAGCTAGCCAGTATCACTAAATCTACTGTCTCTGATAATAGTGAAATTGGTCTTTCAAATACTCTAAAATCTAAACCACGTTGACTATCTCTGGATTCTCTGTTTACGTTTATGTTTAATTAATAACGCATTTGCAATTTTTAATAATTCATTCGGACTTTCAGTTTTTATTATTTAAATTTCAGCACGCACCAACTCATTCGATGACATTTTAATCAACTAATTGACTAAATTAACTTGAATATATTAGAACGCAAACTTGAATTCAAGTTACTTGAATTCAAGTACTTGAAATCAAGTAACTTGACTAATGAGAACGAGGCTTAAGGGAATTGAGTATTTTATGAACTGCAAGGGTACCGAATACACATACAACTGCGCCAAGCATCCCTTGATAATAAGCTTGTGTGTTTGAAATCAGAATACTTGAAAACATATCCGAGTTTAGTATGTAAATTTTTTAAAAACCAATCGTAAAATTTACACAAATAATTTCAAGATCGCCAATATTTGGAATTACAAATTCACAGAAATGGAAGCTGAAGCATACTGCAATTTGCACAACCCGCCACGGCTTTCCATAAAAAATATGTAACGATAGCAATAACATCGGGAAGCAATGAACGATTGTTAGACAAGCGAATATGAGTTTTTGTTCGAAGCCCTCGCTTGTCTGGGTTAGAAACATCTACGCAAAGGTAAAAATAGGCTAAAATTTTTCTGAACTAACAACTTAAATGACGACCACCGTATAGACGCGAGTTTGTACCACATGTAATCTTCAAAAATTTAAAAACTGTGTCCCTCACGGCGATTTTTATGTCTAAATTTCGTACCACCAATATTGTTATGGTGTTAATTCATAGATGGCACAAAACAAACTTTACCTGATTTTTTGTTAAAATGATTTATATATCTCCAAAATTAATTTATAGTTCGAGATTGATATATTTTAACTAATTTTGCAGTTTAGAACTAAATATCAAACATATTTTGATTTATGACTATTAGAGACATCTATCAATGAGTAATATGAATTAATCGCTAATTTAGTTAGGCGAAAATATAGACAAAACAATCGACGTCAGACGTACAACACTTAAAACTCTAATACTTTGTGCCTGAAACGAATTTCATGTTAGTTTGAACCAGTTTCAATAGATGGCGTAAAATATAATGAACTAAAATTGTACTCCATTGATGGTGAATAATAAACAATTCTAAAAATCCATCATCATTCAATCACTAATGGCGGAACTACAAGTGGCTGTCGACGTCGTCTTTGAGTAGCCGACGTTGTTTACTGGTAATCGATATCATCTACGCTATTCACGAGCTGCCTACGAGGTCCAGAGAAACAGTTGGGAGATTAAATATTTTATTTTATTTATTTTTATTTTAGGGGGGGGCAAATTTTAAAATTTTTGATTATGTTACCACATCATTAATTGCCACAATAAAAATGATAATAGGCCCCCTAAGTAGCTGTTCTGAGGAACGCCGACGCTTCTTTGAAAAGAGTGATGTTCAAGATCTAAAAATAACCTATAACTACGATTTTTATAAGGTTCGATTTTAACCACATCAGAAAATGAGGTGGAAAACCAAAAGCCTCGAGCTTTAGCAAAATTATATGTGAGATATCTTATTAAATGCTCTTCGGTAGCAATCATGTCAATCTCATATCATTTTTGAAACATATGAAACGAATTCATTTAGGTTCGAGTTGTAAAACGATGTTAAGACAATCGCGCTCATTGCAAGAATGCATCGGTATGTGGTGAAAGCTTTAAAAATCATATCTAAAATGTTTGAGAAGTTTATTAAAGCATACGAGCCTTGTAATTGGTCTGTAATTTGATATGTTAGATTTACAACTCTTTGTGTGATTTGTAACTATAAACTAAACACATATCTAGTTGAAAAGGTACCGATGTCTTTGATTTATGAATGGGGATGGTAAGAGACTCGACCACAGTGGTTGTTACAGATGGCAAGAGGCCAACCCGCAGATTTTATCTAAACATGCAGAGGCCCCACTTACGGTGGTTTTGCCGACTAGATCTCAATGTTTTGGGTCGTGAAGGAAGTTGAGGCTTGCATGTTCCTGGCCTACATCGTGTAACAGAATTAACAAAAATTAAAGGCAAACTAAAACGTTAAATTTACACCAGAATCCGTCAACCGAAATTTCCTAATCTCCCGCAATTCACACTTCGACAGCTGGAGACTATCGAAGTATCACGGGGAGACCGTGTAGATTTTGCGGTCGTCCCCGAATGGAGGACACATGCTCGATTCGCAACTCCGACGCTGTAGATGTCTTGCCAAGGGGATGATGAGGAGTAACAAGCCAGCATGCCAATGGAACCAGCACGAAATGAGAATCACCCTTCCATTATACCGAACCGAAAAAAATTCAGTAATTCATCTTACTATACGTAAACAATGATTAAAATGACATAAATACTAACTGGAAAAATAGATCCAGGCCGATGAATGAAAAAAAAATAAATAAAACCGAAGGCCAAGATATAATTCGCCGTTCAATTTTAAAATCAGAAATTTTGTGTAACAGAGAAAAAGGAAAAATTAGAACAAAAATAAATGAAACTAAAACTGGTTGAGAGGAAAAATAAATTGAACCAAAATATGGTCGCCGAAGGTGAGTATCTTTGAGGACCAAACTATTGTGCACAACAATTGCTATTTGGCGTACGATTACAAAATATAATTTAATAAAAGTTTGAAAATTGAAATAAACTTGAATAGTAAATTCAACAAAACAAAAAAAAATGGAAAATCAATAAAAATTTGAATGAAAAAATAAAAAAATTAAAAAAAACGCACCTTGTTGACCTTCAGAAAGGTCCCACCGAAATGGATTGCGGCGTCTCCTAACCGTTAATCTCAAACATAACAAATGGCCACGTGGTTGACCATCCGTAACCGTAACCCGTAACCGTCGTCTTCCCGCCTTTGAGAAAAATAACACCGTTGGGCGTCCTCTCTCCCGCCCTTGTTAAAAATAACACCGATTGGCGTCCTCCCGTCTTTGGTAAAACTAACTCCGTTGGGCGTCCTCCCGCCTTTGGTAAAAATAACACCGTTGGGCGTCCTCCCGCCTTTGGTAAAAATAACAGAAAGTAGAAATATTGGGCGTTGTCTCGCCAAAACCCGAAAAATATAACATACGAATCAGCGGTTGGTCACCCGTTATAGTTGCGGCACGCCTGTATGTTATAAAAGATGAATGGCCACGTTACGGGTGGTCGTAAAATATGTTGCGAGCTTTGGTTGACCGCTCGCCCGTAAAAAAAATGTGGCGCCTTGGTACTTGTTGCGGTACTTTCGCAGTTATATAAAGGTAAACGGCTAAATTGGACCACCCGTAACTGTAGTAAACGAGCCTCTGTCGGCCGCCCGTAAATGTAGCGGTGTCTTCCCACCGAATACACTGCCACGCAGCCTTTCTATATAATTATTCGATTTATGTCCAAAATTTGCTGTGTGAGGCGATGAACATTTTGCATCTCACCTTAAAATTTAAAATTTGACTCCATATAATGGAATTCTCTCAACTTATTTTTTAGATTTTATTGTTATATTTCTTAAACTGCAAGCTTACACACACTACTACATAACTTGCAATCGTCTAATTTTACACTTTTTAGTTTTTCAATTTTTTTATTTATTTTTTTAAAACATAAAAATGGAGCTCACCAAAATTAAAACAAACAAAATGTATTTGCAAAGATCGCAAAAAAACTTCCAACAAAAATAATATTATAATTCTACGAATTAATATGAAAGAGTTTTTGATACCTGGTTAAAGTTAGCCGAAATTTGCCAGCCGAAAGATAATGCAGATAGTGTCTTGACTATTTTTAAACACTCTTTATACTCTCCCTCTTATCGATTTTTAAACTCCTATAAACTGAAATAATTTCTCCTTCACCCGAATGATGTAACCCGATCCTAAATTCTCCTAAGTTCGAGTTCATGACTAATTTTTGCTGTATTCAAGACACTATCTGCATTATCTTTCGGCTGGAAACTTTCGGCTAACTATAACAGTATGTTTTTGATACCAAAAAACTGACTCGATTTTTATATGAAAAATTACCTCGAACTCATGTTCGATCCACAAACTCAAAGACGACTATCATTAATGAAAATCCAAAACTGAACTAATAAAACTCTTGCACCAAAAAACATTCTAGAAGTATACTTTTGTTCGATTTTGTTTCTCGGTTTGTTTTTCCTGCGCATCAATCGCAAACGAGAATCAAAACATATAAAATTATTCCACATTTGTCTCGCTCTCAAAACTACTCGATGTTTTGCGCGACACAGTAGAAGTGGGTAAAACGTGTACCAAAGTATAAAGGGCTTACTTCACAAAAAACTATAAGATTAATGTCAATACAGATAGCAATGCAAAATTGGAAATAAAACAATGTTATGACAGGGAGTCTTTGAAATTTAGTTTCACCTTTTGAATTTAATTGTAGTGCAGTTAAAATCATTTAAATAGTCAAGATAACGTGATAACGAATATTTAAAAATAAACTAAGCTAAAAAGTTGCATTAAGGTTGAAATGTGATTCGAATCCGGACTTTTACTACCTCTGAGTTATACTCGTATAGCAGGTTATAATGAGTTTCCTTTAAGTTAGCAAGCTTTCGGTTCTTAACCTTCATAATTGTGCCATTTGCTTTAGCACCGTAGTGAACACACTTGACCTTTTATTTGTAGGCTACAAATAGAAGGCGGTAGTTTTTTACTATTAAAGTTAGCCGAAACGCGCTGGCCGAAAACTGTTGATAATGCAGATTTGGCTGTAATAGAAGTCGGAAAGATTCGTAAATATAGCCAGCCGAAAAATGTTGATAAAGTAGAAAAACAGTTGTGATGTTAAAAAAGGATTTTTTTATAACCTAAAATAGAAGATGGTAGTTTTTATTATTAAGCCGAAACGTGCTAGCCGAAAAATGACGGTAATGTAGATTTGGTTGTAATAACCAACATTTGGCAGCTGAAAAATGTTGCTAATGCAGATTTCAAGGAAATCGAAAAGGAATAGCCATAACATCGGCAAGCAGTCGATAAATGACGGTAAGGCACATTAGCAGATATAGCCAGACGAAAAATGTCTGTCGATAAAGCAAATAAAAATTTTGCGGTTTTGAAAAGTGTTTTTAAAATCAAAAAAATTTATTTTTTTCCATTAACGAACAATATTCAAAATTAAAAAATTTCAGTTCATTGAAACTACGATACCAAACTATTTTATAACTGCAAAAGTTCATTTAAAAACCGCAAACCCCGTTATTTATATCATAGTACAGGCAAAATTTGAAAATTTCTAAAAATTTAAAATTTAAAGTGTCATGGCTGAAAAGGTTCAGTTATCTCAGTAAATGTTTCAAATCATTTTTCATGTAAGTTCCATGGCTGGAAAAGGATGCAAATGAATGATCTGTGCAACAGAATTACCTTTGGAAAAATTGCAGGTAAAATTTTATGTGGAAAGTCCGGGAAAATTTGTTTTAATGGCTGAACTGGTCGTACACACAAAATTTAAAAAGTATGGAACTGTTGGTTATAGGTGTTTTGCTGATGAGAGCTTCAGCAAAGATTAGCGAGCAAAACACTGAGCCATAAAACTGGAATTCCGAAGTTATTGTCATTAACCAGAAGATCATCAATAATCTGAAGAGCCGTAGATAATACAACCCAGTTGACAACGTTTGGCATCTGTGACGCGTTGATAGAAATCATTTGGCTTTAAATTAGTGTTGTCAATACCAAATCTGCAGAAAAGTACATAGCCTAGGATTTTCTAGCTCTGGAAGCATTTTGTATAGAGCTGAGTGGTGTTAAGGATTTCGCGTTGCTAACGTACACGTTTAAACTCATTTACCCAATTATAAACGATTTGAAGGTGCATGTTCATCTAATGCTGTTTTTACCTCATCGATGATTGCTTTTGGTTTTAAAACTTTTAAATGAAGGTGTTTAATCACTGCACGACATTCATTTTTTCCATATTTCAAAAAATAGGAAATGTCATCTTTACGAGTCCGTGTTTGAATAAAAAATGTTTACTTTTAACTACATAATCTAAAATTCATGCGAGTCTAGATTCTAATTTAAAAACCCTAATTTTAGTTTTTGTTTTCTAAATTAATGAGGTTTAACAACACAAGACGCATACTCAAAAATTTTTAAAACTCAAATTTTTATTATAAGAATTTTTTAAAGCTTTCTGTCTCCCTCTAAATAGCAATAATAAGATGAATCCCAACTTAAATTTTTCCTTAAAATATTTTTTTATTGAGCTTACAAGTGCCTTCAATTTTTATTCGCAGCTACCGATTTTTGAATTTGTCAGATTTTTTTTTTAATAAACCACACCCGGAACTCATATTCCAATCTTATTTTAAATGAGCAAATTTCAACACATTTAGGCTCCCTTTAAATGGTTTTATATTTTAATTAATAGATGGCACTAATGGCAAGGAAACGTACCACAATAAAAATTTGTATACTCTCTCTATTTATTATTTATTAGGGGTAGTTTATTAATGCATAATGATATGATAAACTGAAAAACATTTTCCACAAATTTTTTTAGGATTATTATGTTTAGGGCCAGAGCATTTATTATAATTTATTTTTTATGAAAGGGACCAAAAAATAAAAGGAAATGCTAATTAGATATCTCAAAAATATATATATTTATCTCGTTCCACTTCCGTTTCCTTTATGTTTTGATTCTATATAAAACACACACACACACACACAGAAATAATTTAATTAATTATTTTCGAACAAACAAAGCTCCTTTTTTTAAACTTACAATACTACAATAAAAAGGATTCAATTCTTCTCAAACAAAAATACTGTTTTCCTCATTTTAGTAACAACAACAAATTCAATTAAAATGACAGGAAAAACCATAAAAAGTTAGTAACATTGTTCGTTGTTGTAGTATTCAACCACAAAACCCATCCAATGTCTTGATTTTTTTTTTCATATTGTTTCAAAATACAAATATCCTCGAGGAATCTTCCCTTTATATCTATTTGTGTATGTGTGTATAGCACAAAGAATATATTATATACACACACGTTTAGTAAAAACTTATGTGTACTTTAATGATTTCAATCAATACATGTATAGATATAGGCCTCCACCGTCTTAACATCACCATGCGCGATCCCACCGCATTTTTTTTTGGTTTAATTAAATTTGGTCGGTACGCGTGATCTAATTTTAGGTGCGTTTTCCTTTTTGTATATGAAAATCGTAAAGAAGCATCATATTTTACCATTCCGTCGAGCTTTCACAAACCAAAATGATGATAAATGACATTTTCTATACAGCAAATACAACAACAACAACAACAACGACAATAAAATTCTTGAACTTTAACATTTATAAATTTTTTTTTTGTCTTAAGACAAATAGCACACGAAAATGAAAAGCAAAAACGAAATAAATTTTCCCATTTTTTTTGTTTTGTTTTATTTTTTCATTTCATTTTCGTTTGTGTGTTTGATTGTTTCCATAAGATGAAAAAATAATTTTCCAGTTTTTCATCTCAATCCTCTGTATGTCTGAACACAAATATCACAAGGCAAATGAAATTGGTGGGAATTCTGTATATTGTGTAGACGTCGTATGTGTGTATGTTTGTTATTTTTGCGTGAGTGAAAATTGGTATACAGCTACAAAAAATAAGTCCCAGTGCTGTGTGTATTTTATATTTATATTTCTGGGCAATCGAAAGAACAATGCCATAAATGCCATTATAAGATGAAAATGTTTTATATCGGAAAAAAATATTTTCCCTTTTGGTTTTTCGTCTGTTCGTGTATCTACCGGAATGGGTAAAAGACTTCTAAAGTATTGTATTTTTGGTATTTACGATATTGAAAAGAAAATTCTTGTGAAATTATTTATAAATAATATTGTTGTTTTTGTATTTTTTTTCGGTTGATTGAAGGACGGATTTTAATTTTATTTTTTTGCCATGTTTTGGGATCAATCAAAAACAGTCACGAAATAAATATTATTAAGTTTGATGTATACAGGGAACAACTTGATAATTTGAAATTATATTCGGAGCTGCGGATCTGGGTTTTATTTCATTGGGGTGGTATATATCTAAGATTATTATTATTTATTGGGAACACAAACGAATCTATAATTAATTAATTATCTGCGTGTCTTATAGGGTTTATATAATTAATGTTTAACCGTGTGGGTTTTATTATAACGTTCGGAGAATATTATTCGATATTTTCTAATTTTCTGCTACATCAATTTTATAGGAATCCCGCAACTCAATTTACATAATTTGTTTTTCTTAGTTTTCTGCTGTCTTCTTAAATTTATCAAAATGACAAACAATTCATGAAATTTAATCAAGGGAGATTAAATATTTATGTAACCTCAAAATTTGACATTTTCAGGCAGTTATAGGAAGTTACCGTAATATTTCAAAGAACTATATTGTATAATATACTCCGGCAATTGGTACTAATAAATCAGGACAAAACTTCTTCCGAACATTTGTCGATTACAATAACGTAAAGGATTTCTTTTGATGAGGATAATGGACCTCAATAGCCACATGAATTCGAGGGCTGGTGCCCGTTGCCTTTTCATTTCAATCAGGGGAGCACACTTTTTGCTGGTACTATAGATGGAGGTTCATGTTTGACCAAAACTATTTTAACAAAAATATTTTTCGAATAGTTCAAAGTTTGTGATGTGAGTAAACAACAACCTGATTTTAATTTTATTTCCGTCTTCATATTTGATCCCAAAATTTTGTGTGGTTGGATACCATATTTAGTTGGTTCGAAGCTTTCCTAAAATATGTATTTTGTTTCATTGTCTTAGCCCGACATTCAAAATTAGTTTGTTTAGAGATAGCCTTTACCGAATCACAATCACGCTCATAGCAATTCTGTATTAAGGAAGGCAATTGCAGATATCTAAAATGGGTGTACTACGAAATCCCGGTTTTCAAAATCCCTGTTTCAAAAACCCGGTTTTCAAAATCCCGGTTTCAAAATTCCGGGTTTCTTTCCTTCTAGTTCGAAAATTTTGATTTTGAAAAAAAAAATATTAATTCGGGCCGGCCGAACTAGTAAAATTTTACCACAAAAATAACATATCTTACACAAAAATTTACTACAAAAAATCAAGGCTGCGAAGTCAGAGGCGGCAAACATGTCGCACTGCGTGCCGCACGTAGGAGCAAATTATATAGAATCTATTAATGACACCTACGAAAAAGAATAATAATTGCACTATTTTGTTATGCAAGATTTTGTACTTGCAACATTTTGTAATTGCAATATGTTCAAACCCATTTCCATCGCACGTGACGAATTTAAACATAATCGATTAAGAAATGGCGTAGTTCCATCGTTAATGGCAGTATTCCAGAACTTTATTAAACATCATTTTAAAATCCCGTTTAGATTCTACATGTCGATTTTCAACATAATCGGCTAAGAAATGGTCAGGTTTCTTCTCTATGCGTCTTATTCCAGAACTTTATTAAAAACGCATTTATGAATCCTATTTAGGACCCTGACATGTCGAATTTCAACTAAATCGGTTAAAAAGTGGTCTAGTTCCGTAGCGATGACCATATTTCAGAACATTATTAAAAACTCATTTTGGAAATCAATTTCCATCACACGTGTAGAATTTCAACAAAAACGGTTTAGAAATGGCCTAGTTCCATCTCTATTGACCGCTTTATCGAAAACTCATTTAAGAATCCCATTTCCATCGCATATATCGAATTTCAACAAAATCGGTTTAGAATCGGCCTAGTTCCATAGCGATGGCCATATTTCAGAACTTTATCAAAATATTATTTTAGAAATTCATTTCCATCGCACGTGTAGAATTTCAACAAAATCGGTTTAGAAATGGCCTAGTTCCATCTCTATTGACCGCTTTATCGAAAAATCATTTTAGAATCCCATTTCCATCGCACGTATCGAGTTTCAACACAATCTGTTTAGAAATAGCCTAGTTCCATAGCGATGGCCATATTTCAGAACTTTATCAAAAATTATTTTAGAAATTCATTTCCATCGCACGTGTAGAATTTCAACAAAATCGGCTTAGAAATGGCCTAGTTCCATCTCTATTGACCGCTTTATAGAAAAATCATTTGAGTATCCCATTTCCATCGCACATATCGAATTTCAACACAATCTTTTTAGAAATGGCCTAGTTTCATAGCGATGGCCATATTTCAGAACTTTATCAAAAATTATTTTAGAAATTTATTTCCATCGCACGTGTAGAATTTCAACAAAATCTGTTAATAAATGGCCAAACCCCATTCCTATTAGCCATTTTATAGAACTTTATCGTAAACTCATTTATGAATTTTGCCAGTCCCATTTTCCCACATGTCAAATTTTAAAAATTCAAACCGAGATTTCCTAAAAATCGGAATTTTTTGTTTTATACAACATCGGGATTTTGAAAACAGGGATTTTAAAAACCGAGATATTGAAAACCAAGATTTATAAATAAACCGGGATTTTGACAAACCGGGGTTTTGCAGGATTTTGAAAACCGGGATTGCGTTAAACACCCATTTAAATATTATGGGTTTTATATTTCAAATTGAGATTAAAGTTCTGGCCATGCTCCGGCCTTCCTAGTGCTCTGTTTTCCGTGTTTTGGGAAAAAAGTAACAATTTTTCGTTTTAGAAATTATAAATTTGGCAAAAAGCTTCTTTAAGCTTTAAAATGACTTACCGGACAAGTGGCGCAGTGGTTAAAGCTTCGGCATTTGGACCGGGAGGTACTGGGTTCGAATCCCACCAGAGGCAGGATGCTAAGCAAATTTTCATCATCGATTACGATCGAAGATGTTAATAAATTCAACAGAGGGTCATACCCTCTGTTGCAGTGCAGAATTCAGCGCCGACACTCGTCCACGTCAGTGTGCATGTTGACATGGAGCTTGCAATGTGCGGGTGTGTAATTCTGTGCATGGGTGGTATGTGCGTAAATCCCGATGAGGAGTTTCGAGGGTTAGAAAATTTATAAAAATAAGAGGCGCGATTTTGATGAAAATTTCAGGGATTGTTGGTATTACCTTTAATTTGAAGTTCAGTACAACATGGAAACTATGTAGAACTGAAAGAAAAAATTATTTTAAGTATGAGCTTTGGCACAAAGGTTTCTTTCACCATAAATAATAACAAAATCTATCAAGTCTTCGCTGTCTTCTCTACAACCCTTGAAAATTTTATCAAAATCGCTTTTCCCGTTTTATATGTTTTCTTGTTTTGCTCCTAAAATCCCTAAATTGCCTATACAAACCCACGAAATCCATACTCTTCGGATTTTGCATAAAGCCGTAAAAATTTATTTTTGTCATGTTTATCCTAAACAGAGCCATTATTCCGTGTATTCTTTCAACCCCCGACCAATTATTTTTATTATTTGTTTCCAGTTAACTTCCACTTAATTTATGTATTTATCTACTTGAAAATCTGTAATATTTGTTCCTAAAATAGCCAAGGATTTTGGCACCGGCGCTTAAATGAGCAAATCTTTCAATCACATTTTAAAATTTAAAAAAATGAGACCGATCATCATTAGGATTGTGATCGTGAATTACTTGTTCGATTTAATTGTTTTTGCCAATCTTATGCCACACACGTGGTCTGCCACTTCCCACGTAATACGACGATAAGGTTTTACAGTATTTTTATTATACTCGTAATTATATAATCCGTTGTATATTGCTTGAAAGGTTTTTCATCAGGTAACAATTTGAATAATATCACTTTAGTTTAATCCCCGAGTCCAGCGCTAGGGCCAAATGAATAGTCTATAATATAATTTGTACGTGTCGAATTTCAATGAAAATGTCTAGAAGAATACCACAAATTTAACCAAAGCACCTTAGTACTCAAAACTACCGTTTTGGCGCTTGAAGTAATATTTTTTTTATAATCATGCAGAACTTCGTTTGAAAGGTTTTCAGCAAAGAAGAAATTTTATTTTCAGTATTTTAGTTAGCTAAATAAATAAATTGCTCTAAATATTTTATACCGATCTCAGAATTCTGCAGGGGTGCATTATGCCACATCGAATAAAATCAAATATTCTGCTTAAATGGATAACTAAGTGCTTCTTCCAAAGAATCTAGCTTGACCTGTCCTTTGTCACAACCTAGACAAATGAATCACTGCAAGAAAAAATTTAGCTTATTGGATGGAATATTGTACAATGTAACAAGTGGTTTGGACATTCAAATTGTTTTTCAGAATCCCCGGGTAAATTAACGGAAACCCGGTATTGGAATAAAAAAATCAACAAAACCGATTAATCAAAATTCTGGTAATTCTGGATTTCGTATTCCACCGTTATCCACGATTCATTGAAAATTACTTGCGGAATGCAACAAATTTAGCGAATTCCTTAATAATCACTGCTTCTGCTATAATGCAAAGGTCCAAGCAACATTTTTGTTTTATATTTTTAACCAACAATATTTTTCTGGGTTTTTCTTGGGAGAATTTTTTTAAAAATAATTATCAACACAAAACATCGAAAATCAACACAAAACATCGAATATAACTACGGGTTGGATCAGAATAAGTAAACATTGATGTCCGGGACAGCCGATCCGAGAAAAATGATCTCCCCAAAGTTGCGTCTCATTAGATTACCAGGCACAGGTAGCTGAATTGTTGAAGTTGTAAGGTATCTTAGAAATAGAATATGGCCATACGCCATTCTAAGGAAAACTAGATTTCTTCACCGAATAAGGACATGCAAATTTTAGTCATAAATATTGGAGGCGGGCTTGGCTTACCCTATTTCTGAGATAGCCGAAGTTAGTTGGCTTAGTTTCATTCATATGGGCTATTTATAAAATTACTTCATTTTTTTAAAATATTTTTTTAATACACTTCTATTGGAAATCCTATTTACATTAAATCGGTTAATTTATAGTTTAGTTTCGTTTGCCCGTTATCCTATTTTCGTTATAGAAAGCGGGATCCATCCCAATCAGTAAAGTTGGCCATTTGCCAGAACAACATCCGGAACTCTTTGTAGTTTTACATTTTTATCGTTAATCGGTTGAGAAATTTTTATCGTAAAATGTCCATCCAATGCGTTGAGAAATAGACAAATTTGAATTTTTTTTTTTTCATTTACAAATTGTTTAGTCTCAATGACTTTGGATGTTTTCTAGAAAAGTATCTGAAGCTCATATAAGTATTAAATGTTTAGCCAGTCTGCGTTTGCCGCGAATATGCAAGTACAGACCGATTCTAGTTCATTCCGGTTACGACCAGTGAAATTGAGACGTACTAATTTTTGTGTAGGAACTTGGAATGTTCGGGATTGTGCTAAGGTTTCAAAGCAATTAATAGTCAATAAAGCTTTAATTACAGTTGAAATAAATATTTTAGCTATACATGAAACAATTTCAGTTGATATTCATATCAACACTCCACATCACAGTTGGTATTTGAGTCATAGAAAAAGTGATGTCACATGTACGAAGCCGTGGAGTTGAAAACCGAGTTGGAATATTAGTGAAATAAAATTGTGGGTTAAGAGTGCGATTTTTAGAGGTATATTAGAAAGTTTATGTTTTGCAATCGTAGATGTCGAAGGATTAAGTGAAGTACTACTAATTTGTACCCATTTCCCATCAGATTTTAGTTCAACAATTCCACATCTCTTAACTAACTCTTAGAATATTACCAACTATACCAAAGTACAGTAAAACACGAGCTGTTTGGAGTTTGGGCGATTTTAATGCTCATAAAGGATTGGATCAATTAGATTTATCACATAAAAAAATATAAGGGCAAAATTTATATCATCAAGAAACTGATGAACGTTTCAATATACTAATTGGATTTTCACTGCAGAATAGTTAATTAATTTGTACCAGTTTTGGTCGTATATCCTGCCTTACTACTTGGAAAAGTCCTAAATCATCATTCCAATTAGATCATATATTATTCAACCACAGAAAATCATTAATAGTTAGTATTTGGACCTTTAGTCAGATTGCAACTCACGGATGCTAATTAAAATTTCATTACATCCACATGAAGACTACGAAATTTCAGAATTTTAGAAGATGGAGAGGTGATTTATTAAAAAAAAATAAAATCAATCTAACGTAATAAAATTTCTGATTAGAAATGGTTTAATATTAAATGGTACTCTCAATATAAAAATCATAACAACAGTTGAAATCGTTTGGAGGGCTTTTGTGCATTCTGAAGCCTTTATTCATTGTACCTAATTTTAACCAGACAAGCCACTATGACTAAGGGACAGAAAGTAGCTATAACTTCTTTAAAAACTGCTTTGAGGAGGACCCCTATAATCCACATCTGATCAGAAGTTGCCGATATAATGTTGTTTGGTCCAGCCATTATATTGTTTGGTCCATTTAATTTCCAGCCAACTATCATTGAGTTGGTTAACCTACAAGTAAACAAAAGCATTATAACATTAATTAATACCACATATACTTACCAACCACATATTACATATTTGTAATATACACATTGAAGAAATATCATAGAAAATATTAATTTAATTGTAATTTTATATTAGAAAGTACAAAATTTGTACTTACCTTTTCCAAATGTTAAAACGTCCAAAACAATCATTTTCTGGATCAATATCATTTTCTGGATTTCATCTGTAATTTCATCGTACGAGTTAATTGGAATATCTTCATCAACGCTTCCACCGGCTGGTTCTCCACATCTGTATTAACAAATGTTCATCAAAAATTTAGAAAATCCAATGCAGAAGAATGTAGAGAATTTTTTCGAAATTTAAACGATATGTAAATCCTTTTAGTCGACTCCGCCAAACCTACCAATTTATTCGTTCATATAAATAAAATTCTAGGAGTAATTATTATCAACTTTAGGAGTAATTATTAATAACTGAAAAGGATAATTGGCCATTATGATTGCCTCCAATCCAGGAAGAAATAGAAACCATCTTATTTTCCATTAGAACAAAAATAAAATTCGTATTGATGTTTTTTTTTCGATATATTTTTATTAAATTTAAATTCATCTAAATCTTGCGTTGGTTCTTAACGACGCTATTTTTTGCTGAAAAACAACTCTGTTTTTTGAATAAAACCCCCTTTGGTTACATTTTGTACAACTATTTTTTCCAGTAGGATATCGTGTTCCAGTAACAAAAGATCGAGCTGGGCTGTCACAAATAAAAGCTCTTATATTAAATAATTTAGGCTCATGTTGTTTCCCAATTTTACAGCCGTGTTGTTTAAGATATATAATTTCTTCTGTTAATTTTTGTAAATATTGGTTTACAGAACTAGGTTTTGAAACGCCTGAGACGCATCCTATGAGAAATGAGGACACATTTCTAAAATTTGAAAAAGTACCGATAATGGGCCATAATCCATAATACTGCTCGAGAGCTTTTAAATAGATTTACCCCATCTATACTAATATCAATGATAACCGAAAGAACATTTTTTAGAAATGGAAAAGGTTTTGATTTTAGGTAATGTTGAATACCAAAATGATGCACGCATGCACATAAAGGTAAACCTTTAACATTTTCTCTATGAAGAGCTTTTAATAAGGCATCAACACTTTTATGCGGTACTCTGTTTGGCAAGGTCCATTGTCTTATTTCAAAAGAAATTTTTGTTCCTTCATAAAGGGTTTCATCGTCAGAATCGGAACTGTTTGTGGTATTTTCACTAGACTCTGAACAAATAAAACTACAAATTGTACTATCATTAACGCTAGATGATGGTGCGTTGTACTCCGACACAAATTCAGAAACTCCCTTACTGGGTTCTTCCATTTTACATTCATCTTCAAAAGTGGTAGTTTCATTTAGGGCTTTTAGCAATTCGTTGTATCGTAGAACATCATTTTTAAATGTTCTTGCCAAAGCGATCATGTCATTCGCAATCGTTTTTTTTTTGCCATCCCTCCAAAACTTGTAATTTCATATAAAACATAGGGTGAAATTAAACATATAATATTGTAAAATAACATAACTTTCAACTTTATTTTCTCGCTGTTATTTTTTTCAATTTTAACTTTTAACTTATTATTTTTAAATTTTATGAATTATAAATCACATAACGGGGTAGATACTCGATCGGCTAGCAAGTATGCAATTTGCTAGCCAAAATCCTGGCTACTCAAACAATTTTACTAAGAAAATTTGAATTTCAAATTATATTTTTCTTAAAAATTTTGTTTATTTTTGCGGTTGCACAGTAAAACAACACCAAAATTAGCTGTTCATTTTTTGAAGCCGCTGATTTTACTTTGCAATCGCAAAAATAAACAAAAATTTTATGTAAAATATAGTTTGAAATTAAAATTTCATTGGTAAAATTGATTGAGTAGCCAGGATTTTGGCTAGCAAATTGTTTGCTTATATAATTATATTTGTCTCTTTTCATTTTTAATAACAGTAGTTATTAAAAATGAAAAGAGACAAATATAATTAAATATGTACTCTTGCATCGAATATTCAGCATGGATTCCGCACTGATTCAGGCGTACGTTATATTTAGATATACGTATAGTGACAGATTTATTGTATATGTGGTAGTACCGCTGAACTCAGGCTATCAGGGTCATTTTTATTTTTAATAAAAATAATAAACAAATAAAACACAACACCGTATTTTTTTATATTTATTTTATCCTTTACGTAAACCATACCACACCACTACTCAGGCGACATATTACAAACAAATGCGTATTTTATTATTTCAATCATTTCAATCACAGTTACTAAAACACAAACTAAAGTTTATATGGAAAATTCAATAAAACAAGAATTAAAATAATAAAACTACTTCCCTATGAATCCTTTGTAATCCCACTGTAAACACAACTCATACGTAAAAATGAGTGTGATGCACCCACCATTGCACCGCACCACACACAATTTAATTTTATCTTTTCTTTATCAATGTTTATATCACTTCACTAAACTTAAAATTTAATTAAATTTATTTAATTATTATTTATCACACCAAAATAAATTTCAATTTTCACTACACAGAGAAAGACAAAAACAGGGGCGGTATGTTGTACCATCACTTCGAATCGAAATTCGAAAAAAGTCGAATGACGGTATGTTGTATCATTTTCGAAAAGCAAAAATGATACAACTTTCACTTTCTCGATTCGATTTTTTTCGAATTTCGACTTTTTTCGATTCGAAGTGATGGTACAACATACCGCCCTGGTCTTTCTTTTACGACGATCAAATCGAACTCCTAATTGGTCAACCCTACTACAACATTTTGAACGTGGAACGAACATTCCGATAGAGATAAAGAAAACTTCGTGAATTTGGTTGTCGCAACTAGAAGGGTTTATAATTGCTACCACTATTACTAAAAAAAATCTTATTAAAATTCTCAAATCATTTTTGGAAGGACAAGAATATGGTAAACTTTGATGAAGTCGACGTATTTCTTAACTGATTTGGATCACATTCAGTATGTTCAATGGAAATGAAACAAGGTTTTTGATAAAATTCATTGGTAAATATAACATTTTAAAACTCTGCTATATGTTTATGATCCTAAGCTTAATGTTTGACACTTGAAACAAATCAACAGTAACAAAATAAATTTAGAATTATTTTCCTAACTGTAAATCCAATATTATCAGCCTACCATATAAATGCTATAAAAATAAAAGTTAAGCCCAGGCAAATCCATAATTTATTGACGTCACCCAGAGCAAATTAAAAAGTTTAAACGTTCCATCCCACATATGCAGCAGATAAAAGGGAAAATCACTTAAAACAAAAAAAGTCTTCTTTTATTTTCAATTTGATTCCGCCTTGTTCAATTTTGGTATTTTCTTTACAGGTGCCTACCATAAACAAAAAAAACTTTCGTTTAGTTGAAATTTAAAGCTCCTATGCTTTTCGTTGAGATTTTCGTTTAGTTGAAATTTAAAGCTCCTATGCTGCTACTACCCCCATATATACGAATAAGACAACGCAAGGCATACAAATTATAAAGGAAAATCTGGAAAAATCCTCTCAATTCCATAATAAATTTAAAATGAACTAAATTTTTTATTTTCATTTCGTTTTCCTCCGATATGTAGGTTTATTTTTTGGATATCTTACGATTTTTTATTTTGGTTTGACATTACTAGAAAACAGATAAGATTACGATATCGAGACACACATTATGTGTGCGGAAATTGATTGATGAAACAAACAACATTCAGATCAACAGATTTCGAATTTTACTATATATATCAAAAGGTATTAAGGTAGATTTTCATTTTCATTTCATTTGTTTATTTTGTCATCTTGTGCGTATATTCGATAATACTTATACAAACTTTTGAATGATTTTGTGATATATTACTTTTTCATTTATTTGTTCAAAGTACAAATCTCCCCGAAATAACGGATCTTGACAATCCATTTCACTTTCGCTTGGTCGCACACATTGGCATTATGAAGATTTATGGGTACACGACACTAAGAGACCTGGCGATTTTTCCAACCTGATAATTCAAATTGAATTTAGATTTTGATTTTTTCACTACAATAATGCGAGTTATAGTTTTTCCTTCGATATAGATAACTAGGGTGTGAGCTTATTTATTGGGTATACATATGTATATAGTATTACCCACGATAAGGAACGATATGTATGTCGTGGCAGTTGGATCGGTATAGGTGGAGCGATTCAATCAAACGAGTAATGCAATTTTAGATATGTTTTAATGAAAACATCGTTGAATTTTTAATAAATATACGTGTAGTAGATATTGTACCCATATGTAGAGATACAGATACAAGGTTCATGTGATTGGAATATCAACGAAATGATGAAAGATTAAATTTTCGTTTTCGGTACCTATATATGAAAAACCATTACAACCCCTTATTTCATATACCTGGAATGTTAAATTTAAAATTAAAATCCAATCGTCTGCCTTTTTGTTAAAAAGTTCGCTTGAAGCGGCAAACTATAACGTTGTCGTTTACTTTTTTCGAATTACGATATGTATTAAGTTAATATTTGAAAATTGTGTGATATGAATCGTGAAATTAAGAAAAATTTGTTTAAATTTTACGGGCGCGTATAATCATCTTGATTGGGGTATACACTGTATAATTTGGGAAATATAATATCTCTAGTTTAGTTCTTCTCTCGCTTTACACAACCTTTAACAAAGGTGTTTCTTGTGACTGCTAGTAAGCAGCAAAATCTCCCTGTATAAATATATGAACAGTAGATATTGCCAAAGTTGAGGCTGTAGTAGACGATAGTCGTAACCACATAAGAATTTACTACAATTGAATATGAATTGAATATGAATTTAATATGAATTGAATATGAATTGAATATGAATTGAATATGAATTGAATATGAATTGAATATGAATTGAATATGAATTGAATATGAATTGAATATGAATTGAATATGAATTGAATATGAATTGAATATGAATTGAATATGAATTGAATATGAATTGAATATGAATTGAATATGAATTGAATATGAATTGAATATGAATTGAATATGAATTGAATATAAATTGAATATAAATTGAATATGAATTGAATATGAATTGAATATGAATTGAATATGAATTGAATATGAATTGAATATGAATTGAATATGAATTGAATATGAATCGAATATGAACTGAATATGAATTGAGTGTGAATTGAGTGTGAATTGAATATGAATTGAATATAAACTGAATATGAATTGAATATGAATTGAATATGAATCGAATATGAACTGAATATGAATTGAGTGTGAATTGAGTGTGAATTGAATATGAATTGAATATAAACTGAATATGAATTGAATATGAATTGAATATGAATTGAATATGAGTTCAATATGAAGTGAATATGAATTGAATTTGAATTGGATATGAATTGAATATGAATTGCATATGATTTGAATTTGAATTGGATATGAATTGAATATGAATTGCATATGAATTGAACCTTTGAATTGAATATGAATTGAATATGAATTGAATATGAATTGAATATGAATTGAATATGAATTGAATATGAATTGAATATGAATTGGATATGAATTGAATATGAATTGAATATGAATTGAATATGAATTGAATATGAATTGAATATGAATTGAATATGAATTGAATATGAATTGAATATGAATTGAATATGAATTGAATATGAATTGAATATGAATTGAATATGAATTGAATATGAATTGAATATGAATTGAATATGAATTGAATATGAATTGAATATGAATTGAATATGAATTGAATATGAATTGAATATGAATTTAATATGAATTTAATATAAATTGAATATGAATTGAATATGAATTGCATATGATATGAATATGAAGTGAATATGAATTGAATGTGAATTGAATATGAATTGAATATGAATTGAATATGAATTGAATATGAATTGAATATGAATTGAATATGAATTGAATATGAATTGAATATGAATTGAATATTAACTAAATATAAACTGAGTATGAACTGAATATGAATTGAATATGAATTGAATATGAATTGAATATGAATTGAATATGAATTGAATATGAATTGAATATGAATTGAATATGAATTGAATATGAATTGAATATGAATTGAATATGAATTGAATATGAATTGAATATGAATTGAATATGAATCGAATATGAATTGAATATGAATTGAATATGAATTGAATATGAATTGAATATGGATTGAATATGAGTTGAATTTGTAACGGCTACGATATCAATTATTAAACCAAGCACCACTTTGATTATTATTTACATGATCATAAATTAGCATTGCAAAGAATTCATGCAAAAATCAAAGGAACTGTCAGTTTTGAAACCGGTTATAACGTGATTAGTAATAAGGGATGTTGAAAGAATACCCAAGTTATTGTTGAAATAAGTTGGGGCCAGTATATGAAAATCATTTAAAGGTGAAATAAAAGTAATCCATAAAGGATCAAATCAAAAGTATTAAAGTTAATATATGAATATGATACTGAGTTTTGAATTGAATTCGAAATGACAAAAAAAATTACTTTCCAAATTCAGTCTTGAAAACGTCTCGAAAAACAATTCACATAAAAAATAAATCAATTGGCATAATACTGCAGTGTATTAAAAGTTCTTTTATCCGCACCAAGACGTCTTTCGCCGTATACGTAGAATTACAATCGTTCAACTATCTGCTGCCATCGTTCTTCGTTTCCAAGCCAAACACATAAAATCCCATTAAAAAATTGTCGATTTTTCCACATCCCATAATCCGTGTCACATCACATCACAGAGCAAAAACGAAGAAAATTCAATTTCATCTCTAGTTTTTATAACTAGATACGTAAATAGCAGTAACAATTCCAACTTTTAACTTTTCTTCAAATAAATCTTATGTTATCCGTATTTTATGGTACATTGCCATTGCCATATAAGAATCATACCACACCTTGTGTTATATACGTATATGTATATTTATATACACATAAGCATGTTAATTCCACATAAACACTCTACATGATGGAAAATTGAAAAAATACATTTTCTCTATATACCGATTTTTATAAAGAGCTGCAAAACTTTTCATTATCGATAAATTAATTAAAATCCTTAAAAGCTAGTATACGACGACTATAGTAAAAAAAAACTAATTTTCTAATAATTTTTCCATCGGGAGCTT
Organism: Nephrotoma flavescens; assembly: GCA_932526605.1. Classification (NCBI taxonomy): domain Eukaryota; kingdom Metazoa; phylum Arthropoda; class Insecta; order Diptera; family Tipulidae; genus Nephrotoma; species Nephrotoma flavescens. The sequence goes on along the minus strand of OW052221.1, from coordinate 284,968,664 downwards.
TCATTGCTTTTGTTCAACGTATGTTTTAATTTAAAATTGATACGAGATTTTCATTCATACCAGCATTAAATGGAAAACTATCATGGGAGTCTTTTTTTTGTTTTCGGTATTATTATGTGAAGTTATAATACATTTCACTAATACATACATGTATGGAAATGGAATTTTCCAACTTTATTTAATGCAAAAAGCACTTTGCAGCTGACATTCTTCATTGCTTTGTTAGGTGTCTAGTTTTCTTTTGTTCTATTTTAAAATATATAGTTCAAGTAAAATTGCGTTTTAAGTGGTACAAAATATAATTTGTGGTTTCAACTTTATAATTTTATTTTCTTACAATTTTAAAATATTTTTTTAATCAAATTTGGATTAATTCTCTTCATTATCGGAATTTTCCATTTTCATTAACGAAACGGTGCGATGTCATGTTGCATGCCGCATGTCATAACTTTTGATTAATAAAATGCCTTAAAATCGAATAGTTTTACATCAGGATAATTTGATAGTTGGATAACTATTTGCGAGATTGCATCAGGAAGTCGATCTAGTTGATCCAGTCCATCGCGTTCTTTAAGTTTATCTTGTCATCAAATTCCCTCGGGCCATCAAATTCCCCCGGGCCATCAAATTTACTCTGCCATCCAGGTCACTCAGTCGATCCAGTCCAAACATTCCATCCAGTTCAACTGGTTTCAGGCCACCCAATTCGTTTAATCCACCCATTATACGCAGTTTATCACAGTCTCTTTAGTTAAGCCAGTCTATCTAGCTCATCCAGCTAGTACATCCAATCCATCTAGTCCATCTATCCCATTTAGCCCATCCAGTTTATTACAACGATTCTGCCTTCTGCGTGGACCCTCTGACTCTAACCATTGGCAGATCGTACATGTGGCTTCGTTTCAGAACGAGTTCCCTCTTTCATGTATAATACCAGTACCATATTTCACAATCGGTTCGAACCTAGTAATTTTGGCTTCTTCGGCTATTCGGAGCTGGTTCATACATAATATTCCAAAAGAGTGTCCAATACATAGACAAAGCGAAATTCACACACTTTTCAGTAATCTTTGCTAATTTAATTGATTGGTGAACCAGAAGTATTGTTAAAAATTATTTCAGCCGTTTTTTGGCAACATTTTTGTCATTTTTGTAATACAAGCAAATAGATTTTTGTCCACATTTCGCGAATTTATAAAACATTTATCATATTCAATTCTCATTTTTTCAAATGATTAGGTGGTTTCTTGCTATTGCTGGTGATCATTTGTGTTCTACTGATTTTTATGTTTAAGTCAATAAATAGTAAATGCCCCTGATGTTATATACACCATATACATATTTAGTTTCACAAAATCTCATTTCGTGCAATATTTTAATGAAAATTTAAATATTTAATTCAACTCGAGAAAGCGGACTTACACCGAGTATTGTAAACCGACTAAAAGTTGTGACACTCTCTGTGCTAAACTAACAAATTGTGTTTTACATTTCACACTCTTCGTAAAGTGATATTGTAATTTCAGTGTAAAATTTTAAGAACTGAATATACGTATTACACAAATAACTACGATTTTATTTACTGTCAAAAAAATTACTCATCTTGAATAATGCTCGGTCTTGACTCGCCTAATTTTGTCATGATGCTAAGAATGTCATGAAAAAATGAGTTTCTATTGATTGTTCATGCGTATTACACAAAGAGGTAATTTATTAAAATTGCTGATGTTTTTCTCGTGACGCTGTGACAAAATGAGTAGAAATTTGAGTTTTAATCTCATTCAAACAAAACAGAGAGCATAAAATAATTTTACATATCTCATATCCGGCCTGCGATCACAATTGCGTACGTTACGAAAGGGAAAGGCTATAAACTTAAACATCGAAGATGGAGCATGAAATTTTGCTTAATGCCTAAATAAGAAAGTTAAGCCTACTGATTTGTTTTGGGTTAGAATACATACTTGTATTTATATAGACCTAAAAACAAAAAATAAAAAAGTTTGAGATAAAAAATTGTTTTTCGGTGCACCAGCGTGTTTTGGTTCTCTCATATTTAATTTATTTTGTTTTTGTTTTTTTATTTTTATTTGTATAATACGCTCACTTATTGATATCGTAGATGAGAAATAGATGCATAGAGAGAGAGCATAAAACAAAATTGGCGCACCACCGTGTTCTGGTTCTCTGGTGTATGTGTTTTTTTTTATTTCGTTGCATATTCTTGGGGCAAAACTTCGTTGCAAATTTCTATATCCCTTTTGCTGCCCACTAACACAATTGTGCAGGTACCATGTCAAAAATTTATATTTCTATGTGCTTTCAACCAACTTACACATTTGTGTTTTCTTTTCAAACTTATTTTGTCCGAAAAAAACACTATAACTATACATACAGTTGTGTTGGTTGTACTTCAAATCAAGCGAAATTTTTATCAAAAATGCCATTACATACTATGATTGTTTACTCACACAATTGTGTGGTTTGGACTTTAATTGAGCCACTTTTTTGGTTGAAAAAGGAATATAATGAGACCCCAAAAACATCTTCGTGTTAAAGTTTGAGCTCAAAAATTAATTTTCGGATATTCAATTTTGTTAATGCTTAAATAAAAAATCCCAAGTTTGAGACTAAAAATTTAAACATCGAAGATGGCGCTTGAAACTTTGCTTAACGCCTACATAAAAAAGTTTAAGCCTACTAATTTGTTTTGGGCTAGATTACTTGTTTTTATATACTTGTTTTAAAATTGGCGCACCTGCTTTGGTTCTCTCGTATTTACTTTATTTTTTTGTTTTTTTTATTTCGTTGCGTGTTCTTGGGACAAGATTTCGTTGCATTTTTCTATATAATGCGACCCCAACAACATCTTCGATGTTAAAAAAATTTGCCTGGCCGGAAAAGAGATATATTAGTTTTTCACAGCGCACTGCCTACTCGGGTTGAATTTAAAAGTAGACCCACTGATAAATGCAACGCACAGTACGCATGCCAAGATTTCCAATCAGAAAAAAGTATTGTACCGAAAATGTTGCATGCAAATGCATAGTGTAAAACGCGTTTAACATTTTAATTTTTAATATTTCTTGTAGTCGAACCTGACTGAATAAAAAAACCAGGCAGTTTCCTTAAATCACTTCAGTTTCGTTTTGATGTTACATTTAAGCATTCTATTATTTTAATTTGGGACGTTGAGGCTGAATGAAATAGTTTTTCGCCGCAGACGATAGTGTGCTGAAACTGTGCGATCAGTTGACAGCTACGCCTCCCTATGTTTCATAAAATTAGGTCTCGAATCCAGAGTTAAAACATTCAATTATGATCTGTCAATCAACTGTTTAAAATCGAATCTGAACTAAAATTTTAACGTAGCCTTTTACTTTAACATTTACCTAGTACAATTATTACAATAATTTTCTAAATTAATTTTTTTTTAATTAGAGTGATACATATCTTGACGATCCGTTGAACGTCATGTATTGTTTCGATTACGACAGCCTCGTGACAGTTTCGACGAAAAAACCGAGCTACTTAAAAAATGTTCAAGTTAACACGATTGAGCTACAGTACTCAATTTGACAATAAAATGATAGATTTCACTTCTTTCTGCATTACTTGAGAAAATATAAACCGGTCAACTCTTTTGGTGACTATGTGGACACGGAAAGGCCTGTTATCGTTTTCACGTTCAAGACGTTTTCGCAGCTTTGGTTTTGTAAGCAACTTCAAAATTCAAAACAATTCAGGATCCACAAGCATTAGAAAATATGAAGCTTATTCTCCATTTTCCACTTTATTCACTATTAAATATTTAGTTCATCGGGATTCTTAAAATTTGCACTTTTAAAATTAAATTGTTTCATCGACCCAATCATCTTTATAGTGGCTATTAAATTTAAATTAGAACTTTTTATTATTTTGTTGAATGATGGGCAATTTTTGCAAATTTAGTTTCGTTTTACAAAACATAAGAAGCATGCAAATTACTATATATTTATTAAAATATCATTTTCTTAACGGAAATTTGGATTGTGAGTTGGGATTTTTTTTAGAAATTGCTCATTTTTTATAACCAAAGAAGCTTTTTCTGTATTTTATAACAAATTTCTTTTAATTTTATCAAATTCATTTCATATTAAAAGTGAAATAGTCAAAAAATACCACAAAATGGTTAAATTGTACGTTGATCGATGTGACCTGAAGCGATCCGTCCGTCCCTAAATTTCAACCAAATCGCTTACCTAGTTATTTCGAAAACAACCCCATATCATCATAGAACCACCTCCAAGCTCAACATTTTGAATGAAGCAGCCTCGAATCATTTTCTCGTCGGGGCGAAATCGAACATAATATCGTCTTTTCGACCCAAATATTTCGAATTTTTGCTCGTCTGACCAAAGCACTCTTTCCTATTGAGAAATTTGCCATTTCTCGTGGTATTTTCCCCAATTTAGGTGCATTTTTTGCGGTTTTTGCTCGAAAGCAACGGCTCCTTTCCACCAACTCTCCTTCAAGATCTCTCAGCCTCCTTTTAATGGTTGTCGATGACAATTTCTTTTCCCAAGTTAGATTTACTTCCCCTAATATTTACGGTAAGGTCTCTGTTGTGTGGTTTATAATTCCTATAGTCATTCTCCTTCACAGTAGTGATTTGAGCTCGCACCTATCGAAATTTAAAAGTGTTTTGTCCACATCGGAAACAATTATTGGTAGATCATAAATACAATTTAAAACCGAAGTGAACTTTTCAACGAAAAGTGTACCAACTAAAATTAATGAAAAGTGTATAGCTACACAAATGAACGATAAGTGTAACTTCTAAAAAGTGTAAATATAAGAGATCATATGAATGTATATTTGAAGCAGGTATCGGGATCAAATTTTATCATAATAAGTCTAGTATATAGATTGGGGTTATTAAAAATATTAATTCTTTAAATATTTGAAATGATATACATATGCGAGACTACGGCCGATTAAAAATATCTCGGACATGTTACCAAGTGACATGGCCCATAAGTTTTAAAACCCAAAATTTTTGGAAAATTCAAATATTCGTCAAATTACTTACTACACAATGGCGTATTCCAGAAAACTCAGAGATGTTATACCAAGTATGGACATATGTCGTATAACATTGAAGAAATGGAGCTGTTTAAAACAGTTAATAACATTAAAATAGAAAACGTTTGGGTAAGTTTTCAATCTCAAAATTTCTGAAAAATTCAAATATTCGTCAAAATACTTGCTACACTATGCACTATTCCATGAATTTTGTAGATGTCGTGTGGACATATGCAGTTTTAAAGCGGCTACATTGACCTGTTCAAATCAGATAACCGCATTAAAATAAAATAAGTTTAGGGGACGGTTTACGAATATTAAAATTTTTTATAATTTACCTGTTTGAGCAACTTTTAATCATTTTATTTACATAGGTGGACTAATTTTAAAAAGAACGATCCATCTACTATTAGGAGATATATGCCTACATTTGGTAACATCTCTAAAATTTCTGGAATCAACCATAGAGTAGCAGATATTTTGCAGAATATTTGATACGGTTCGATTTTGTAAATTACTTTCGAAAACTGAACTGGCCATTTCAAATTTTGCTTTAAAACAACTTTTCTCGCCATTTTCGCGCAAACGGGGGTGACTTCAATATCTCGTAAATGTCTTTTCTAAACCAAACTATACCGAAAGTACGTTCGTCTCTTTAACACAATTTTTAGAATCCTTTCGCCGGCTTGGTACAATTAGCTGCAATATATACAAATTGGTGGTTTTGGTTTTATTTTATTTTTAAAATAAGGCCTTCTGCAGAGATATTCACACAAATTCAGTAAACTCAAACTTCCTCACGTAATTAAGGATTACGATTGCGGAATTACTAACGGGTGAATTTAGCAAGAGGAAATTTTTAGTATCAAAAATTTATGTAATATAAATATGCCATCCTTCGTCTAATATTTGCTTGATAAACAAACTCTTAGACATTGGTAAACCTTTTCGTATTTGAATAAAAATCAACCCATACGAATCATTAATTACTGAACAATATGGCATTCGTTCCTATTGCGAATCTATACATCTAGCTATACAAATTGATATTCACGCACTCAATTTTCTTTATGCGTAAGGTACAAATTTTTTAATTAACACAACAAATTAATTATTTATTTTTATATCATCATTTATTATTTATTATTTGGTTTCATTTATTTATTCTACTTAATTAGTTGTAAAATAAAACAAACACAAAATAAAAAAGGAAAAATGTGATCTAAAAATATTAAAAATCTGAAAAGAAAACAAAGAAAATTGGAACTGGAAAACGAAAATTATTTTAATTGGAATTAAAACCACAACACAGCACAAGGCGTATGCGGTGTCTTTCATAATATTTTGAATCGAAATCGATCGAAATTATTATTTTTTTTGTTTGTACGTTGGTATTATGTATCCAGAAACAATTCACAATTTGGGGAAGTATAGGATGTTATTATTTTATTATGTTTATACCCTTACACGTTATGTATATATACACAAAAGTGAAATGGGATTTCATTTCAGCGTGTGTCTGTGTATACATACGTAAACCTAGGTAATGTATAAAATAATATCAATAATGTGTACCACCAGGATTTGGGGAGTTTGGGAAATTGATAGTTTTTTCCATTTTTATACATATTTATATTTTTGTGTAATACAATTTAGGTTATGATGATGATATTGGAAATCAATATTTAATTATAACTTTATAATTTATAGGGGTATTTCAAACAATGGATTCAATTCAAATTGAATGTATATAGTATATGACGGTGTTGTTAAACTTTTATGAATTGTAAAATGTTGAATGAAGAGCTTTGAAACGATTCCGCCAAGTTTTAGTTTTCAGGACTAAACGAGGAACTTCCCGACACGGTTTTCATTTAATCCATTGTCTATAAATTCATTAAATTATAAAAAAGCTAATCAAAAATTATACGAGTATAGCGTTCTATTTTATTTTATTTATACAAAATATAGGTCAGTTTCGGATTTGCAAATGTAATTTTGGAAATAGAATAATTTACAAACAGGACAGCAATCTTAATATGTTTGGATTCCTAATATCTAAGAATAGTAGAATTTCATAAATGCTTCGTTAGTTGAACTGATTTATTTGCAGAACTTGTGTTTTCAGATGGTTGTATTTATGAAACCGCATCTGGTTTTTGAGTTTTAACCTCTTGCGATGTCAATTAGTTTGAAGAAATGTATGCCCATCCACTCAAAGGAATCCCAAATGAACTCCTCCTAAATGGGTGGACCGATTTTAATGAAATGTTGTATGTGTGTGTATGAGTGAGGTCTTTTGAGTCAATTCGCGTTGCGTGAAATAATGAATATGAAAAGTGTTTTTCATTGGCAATCTAGTAGTTTGAATTATTCAAGCGTAATTTTTTTTTTTTTTTTTTCACTGTGTGAAATCAAAATTTCTTATGGGAAATGCACACCTAATCGATTGCTAATGAAAAAAACTTTTCATTTTCATTATTTCATGGAACGCGAATTGACTTCCTGGATAGTTTAAATTGACAATTATACCCGGTAGGTGGAACTGCAATCGGGTTCTATGATTTTTTTGACGGACTTTATATTTTTAATTTTTTTTTTTAGATTTTTCGCATATCACATAGACATATAACCCCAAACTTTCATCACCCTACCACCACCCAATCTTTATACATATTTAATTCTTCTGTACTTGTGTTCAAATTTAAAATTTATTATTTCGTTTATTTATATTTTATCGACTCTTTCTCAAAGTTGTTTATATTTTATATGAATGAGTTTTATTTTCCTTTCTTTTTAAAAAAAGAAATCTTTTACTATTTTCCTCCTTTCTTTCATAATCCACGATATTTTTGGAAATGTAAAAATAACAAAGTCAAATGCCCTCGTAGACGTACGCTGTACGTCATTTTCAGTATAGAGAAAAATTACCAATGACGTACATTGCACGTCAAAATAGCGCAAGAAGTTAAAAGTTAATTTGACATAAGAATTTCTAAAATTGCATATTTGACATTTGAACTCTTAGTTCTTATTTGGGGCGATATTGCTGCAACATTATGAACAAACACTATTCTATTTCTTGATTTTTATAAATCACCTCGATTATAGAATCCGCGGGAGCGAATCGATTTAGGATTGAAAACTGCATATAAAAAAAATTAAAAACAATTGCTATAAATCAAAGTAGCCTGAAAAACATATATTATGCGTAGATTCCACAGTGAAACAATTTTTTCAGTAAGGCATACTGAGAAACCGAAAAGAGGAGGGAATACATATCAAAATTACGTTAGAGTGACAAAGACAAACAAATGTTGCCATAAAAAGTATTGAGTTTCATACTTTTTATGGCAACAATTTCCCCAGTAAATTTTACTGAAATTTTTTTTTGTTTCTTTCTAACAAGTAAAGGATTTGTATTTTTATCTCGTATTAATCTTACTGAAAAAAAATTGTTTCACTGTGGAATTCACGCATTAATTTCCACACAAATCATTTTTTATGATTCCCCGCACAAACGCAATAGAATAGTTGCGGAGCTAAAACAAATTTTAATTTACTAATCGTATCAAAATCCATAGGGATTTCTAGGATACTATGATTAAAATTTTGTTTTACATTTTTTTATATATAGTTCTAAATTCGCAATCGTTTGGCTCCCGCAGATTCTATAATCGACGTGAATATTTTTATCATTTGTTTTTTTTGATTTTTTTTAATATGGCATATTTAGGTTAAGCTAACTCTAAAAATAATTCTTGAAGAGATCAACAAGATGCAACTATCCAGGTTTGAAAATAACCTCCCCCCGCTCCTTATTGAAGAATTATTGAACAAGGAACTATCTATTCCCATTAGAAGACAAAATAGTGCCACCAAACCCCATCAACAACCTAGTACAAATCGTCGAACGTCTATAGGAAGTACACTGCTAGAAAAAAAGGAGGTGATGTAAAAGATATTCTGCTTATAGTCATTGACACTCCATATCAAGCCGAGTTATTGGCGCCATAAAACCAATACTAAATCAGCGTCTGTTCTGTGGGTTAGGAATGGCTGAAGCGGGAGTCACACAGGCAACAAGTGGGTTGAGTGGCAAGCTACCAATCTTCTCTCACAAAACAACTATGTTATGAACGTTATACAAAGGCTTCGGATTACAATATTGGATTCATCGCAAACACTACACTGGAAATTTTACACGTCCAAAAACTTTAGAACCAAGCAAAGACTTAGACATTAGACGTACTTGCACTACAAGAGATCAGATGGTCCGGTAGTGTGATCCATCGTACACCATCAATGTTTACACTCTTTATGTACGTGAAACGACATGTCATCGTTTTCCGACCGCTCTATGAATATGAGGATATGCACGGTTAGGCTCCCATAAAGAAATTAAGCATTACGGCCGGTAATGTCACACCACGACATGTGCGTCTACGCGTATTTCGCGCTTGTCTGCATGTTTTTGTCGAAAACAGCGTTGACAATTGATTTTTGAGTAGACAATGTTGGAAATTAGTAGAATATGTCGTTAATTCGTAGAAAATGTAAATTATTGCTTTTTTGTTGTTTTTTCTATTGTTTTATTGGTACGAAGTCGTTATCTTATAGGTTTTCTATATTTTAGAAGTAAATATCAATTTTAACAAAACATTTGTTGGAGATTAAAATACGTTTAAAATAATTCAAGATAATTTAAATTAAATTTGAACTTTTAATTCGTATTACCATCTGGTTTTATCATTCAAAATGGGTAATTTTAGCTCTTACCTCAGAAGTCACAATCCAATTATTTCTTTTCGAAAATTTGATAATTAAACAGTTCAAGTTTAAAATATTATTTTTCAAATTGTAGGTGTCAATCGTCAGGAACAATAAACAGAAATTTCGCCGGATTTCGAAATAAATTTATCAATTTGGGTGTCAGGCAATGTTGTGCCGTATTGTCTACACCTCATAGTTAATTAACATTTTACACGTGTAGACAATGCATGCTTAGCATCACCAAAATTCTATGATTTTTTTTAATGGAACCGTATCAATATGTAGTTCCTTCTACCTTCACATCTAAACACCTGTACTCAAGATTGTATATGGTAATGAAACACATTTGTATATACAGTAGCGCTCAAAAGTATTTTGACAAGTATAATTGATTAGATAATACAAAAAGATAAAAACAAAATAAATTATTCATAGTAATGATATGTTTTACAAATTGGATCACATATATGTTATGAATTGCAAACAAAAAGAAAGTTTGAAAAAAGTTTTAATAGTTACGGGACAAAAGTATTTTGACATCTAAAAGAATATATTTTTAATATTTAATCGTTGCGTATCCATTGGCTTTTATAACAGCTTCACAACGCGTTAGCATTGACTCAACTAACTTTTCCAAACAATCAATGGGGATTCGGCTCCATTCATTGCATAATGCTTCGTATTAAACATCTTTGTTTGAATATTTTTTACAACTTACGAGTAGATTCAGCTTCTCTCAAAGATGCTCCGTAGGGTTTAAATCGGCAATTTGGCTTGGCCATTCCAAGAGTTCGATTATCATAAGTTTCATAAAGTCACTTACATGCTTAGATTTGTGTTTTGGATCGTTATTTTGCCAACTAGGTGCCCTATTTTCCTTAGCATATGGTAGCATTTGCTTCTTTGATATCTCAGTATGCATAAAACGTTACAAAGTCTCTTCTATTCTAACTGAACGTCCAACTTGAAGACACTAAATTAAATTTGTTTTAATCACTCAACAACACATTGGACCATTCTGAACTCGTCCATGATCTGTGCCGTTTAGTGAACGCAAGGTGCAGGTTCCTATTTTTTGCAGAAATTAGAGGTTTTTTGGTTGGAAGGTGTCCATGTAATCCAAACTCTTTTTGTCGACGTTATACAGTTGAAACATGTATATTTACGTTATAATTTTCTTCTAACTCATTTTTTATTTGCATGGCCGATTTTCGGACATCACTCGTCGATATCTTTTTTATTAAGCTATCTTCCCTGGAATTAGTTTTTTCGGACGACCACTTCGAAGCTTATTTTCCACTGTCCTTTAACATGAGCCTTATTCCACGCACTAACAAGCTGTCGAGACACGTTAACACTTCGAGCAATTTCTGTCAGTTATCGCACGTCGTTTTTAAAAACATTTGAATATTTTTTTAGACACTTTTCCATATTAATATAATAAAGTAATTTTAACACATAATTTGGATCTTAAGACCATAAACGATTTTTTTTTCTTAATGTGTTTCCATTTTTTTTTTTGAGGTGTTACTTATTTTATTTTCCATTTTTATTTGATTGTTGTTTTATTTTTTATTATTTTAAATTGTAACATCTTTTGAAAACATGTTTTTTTTAATGCAGCCAAAAATTATTTTTAGTTTTGTTTTGTTCCTAGCAATAGTTCCAGGCACGCCACGTCATAAGTAATAATATAGAAAAACCCGTATTTATTGAGAAGTAGTTACATGGAATTAAGATAAAAAATTTAGACTTGTCAAAATACTTTTGAACCGTAATTATTAAAACTTTTATTTTCGTTTAGCTATTCATAACATTTATGTTTTGTTTTTATGTTTTATCATTTCTATGAATAAATTATTTGAATAATTTTAATATTGTTTTTATTTTTTGAACTATCTAATAAATTACACTTGTCAAAATGCTTTTGAGCGCTGCTGTATATTACGGTTAAAGAGCGAATTCGTTACAAACACCGACCAAAGCGGGTTCGAATCCTGATAGGGGCAGGATGCAAATGGGATTTTTCATCTGATTACGATCGGTGATGGAAATGAACACAACTATGGCCCCTATCGGGGTGCAAAACTCATCGGTGCAAAATCGGTTCTAAATAGGGTCTACGTTACCGACAAGTATACTGACCCGTTCGCTTAAATACTCGTAATATGGTTTATTTATCTTGAGACGATTCAATGGTAGAAAGGAGGTACGGCTTTCCAGATCAAGTAATGTATAAAGTTCTTTTGAATGTTCTCGAGCATGGAGTTCGCTTTAGCGATGCATAGCTCAATGAGCTTGTAGAGCTAAAGTAGCCGCTAGGTATTTAGTTTCAGGTATTACCTAAAGAAGTTCATCATTTATCTTACAGTCTTGTGCAGCAGGGTTAGGCTTTGTCTAACTCTGTTGGGTGCTATTACTTTGATTTCCAGTCATGACTTTCCGAGTTCTTTTACTTTTGCTATCGTTCGTTTTCATGTTACAGCTTGTCGTTCGACTTTCCATTTCAGAGACCTTCTTGTTATGTCATTCTGGAACTTTTTCAGTGTGTAACCATTGCATCTCTACTTACGCGTATAGTTTCGTATTTCATTGCTAATGACTGCTTGACTCTTTTCCCTTTAAAGAGTTCACCATTTGTTATTTTGTTGGTGCAAAAGCACCTTAGGATTATTTTAAGGCATTTATGTATGTATTATTGAGCAGCCGTAGAGTACATCCGAAGTATACAAATTCAGTGATCTGTTCTATTTCTTCTTAAATATAAATCAGTGTGGATATTGGGGTGCTAAAGCCTTATCGTCTTGGTTTTCATGATATTTATTATGAACCCAATTACTTTTACTAGATCTGATAGCTTCCGGCGTGTTTGTGTGTTATCCAGATCATTGAGTTTTTCCGTTAATTCCCACTGGATGCCGTTGTCCGTTTTAGGGAAAGCGCTATCTAATGTTCTCATGACATTATCTAATACTGCTATAGGAAGAGAATATCCTTGTATGAAATTCACGTAAGTGCAGTGGTGAATTACATTCACTAGACTGCTCAGTTATGATGCGTGTTATCTAAATATGATCGGTGCAACATCATTCTATTCTGGGGCGAGCTTGTTCCTTTATTATTTTCGAGTTAATTGTCTGTGAAGTTCTATGTAGGATGAAAATTGCTAACATCTTTATGATATCCTTTGAGGAAGGATATACCCGCAAATTTTTGGATTCTCTCAGGTCACCTTTTTTGGCAATTGTCATAGTCAAACCTTCCTTCCATTTTCACGGTATTAGAAGTGAAGTCCATAATTTTGTTATTACTGGTGGTAGAGTTGTTGCAGTTGTCGTTATGTGTTCTTTGAATACATATTTGTTGTTAAGATTTTACCAGATTACCCTTAATTTTAGGATATTGGTAGATTTTTCACTTGCCCGTCGTACGCGTTGATTTAGGGACGCATGTTTCGGGGCTGCTAAACCTGGGAATGTTTTCTTAATTTCTCGTGCAATAATCTTCGTATTAACGTTTAAGCTCTGACTTATTTTATTGACATATTTGCAACTTGAGATGCTGGCTGGCTTTCAACAATTTTCTTCCAAGTTTTATCACCGATAGAGAGCCTCTGTATTCTTGGTACCCGAGGGTGTTGGTAGCTGATTCTTCATTGGTTTGGAAGCTGACATTGACCGCTTCTTGGTGTTTAATTTCTTCCCAATTAAATGGGGCCATTTTACAGGCTTAATTTTGACTTGTGATATTACGAGTTGGTGGTCACTGATAATGTCTGTACCTTTTATTTTCTTGACATCTTGTAATTGCGTGAGAAATTTCTTGTTAATCATAACGTGATCTATATTTGGCCTCTTGTTCTGCCATCAATTGTGTTCGTACAACTCACCCTTGGTTGTTTGTGTTTCGTATTTCTGAATGGGTTCTTGCTAAGATTATTTGGCTTTTAACTATCGTCCATTCCATTAGTGCCTTCTTTGCTTTAGATGTTGTTATTATATCATCACGTTCAAAGGTAATTTCCTTCGCTTGTGGTTACTTTGCACAGTTTTTCTATCTCATTTTGTAACGCACGGCTCAGCAGCCAACCCGCAGATTTCATCTGATTCCCCGCAGAGGCCTTACACGGGGATTTTGCCGGCTAAATTTCAGGAAGAAATGCGATGGGTCGTTTGGTTAGAGGCTTGCGGGTATCCTGGCCTACACAGTGATTACAAAAACTTGAATAAAAATAAAAAGCAAATAATAAATAATAATAAACCGGCTATTCCACCGAAATTCGTCGGCCAGAACTTGAGAAACGAACAACATAATTATAACCGAATGAGGTGCCTTGGTGCGTGCATCCGCTCGAAAACAGATGCGGGCACCAAGGGACCGCAATCAACATGCCGACACGGAACGGATTCCCCACTCCCATCACACCGAACCGAAAAATAATAAGCACTTCATTCTAAAATAATCCAAACCACAAAAAATAATTGCAAAACCAAACAAAAAAAAAATTGTGGAACGAGACCACCACTTGCGCGCTGGCTCGACCACTGAGATGGTGCTCGATTACAACAAAAAAATTAAAGCAAATCAACAATTTGATAAAAGAGTAAATTTAAGAAAAAATGCAAAAATTGAAACAAAAAAATTAAAAAAAACTGTACCTTAATACTACACAACCATTAACCGTTGCGGCCTTGTGTGGCTGTCATGCCACAGGCGCCACGCACGGACCGTTGCGGCACACCTGCCGGTAAATGTTTCTGACCTCGACTGGCCGCCAAAATACGTTAGGCGTGGTCCCGCCAAAATCCGCAAAATTTTACCCGGTTGGGCCTCAACCATATTGGGCGTGCTTTCGCCTTATCCGTTAACCACATTGGGCGTTGATTCGCCTTAACTGTTGGATAAATGAAGTAGCCTTAACTGACCACCTGCAAAACTCCTTGGGCGTTGGTTCGCCGAAAAACCCGCAGAAATAAAGTGGCCTCAACTGGCCATTCGTAAGTTACGGTCTAACACCGACCGGTATATCAAAACCACCAACAAATCCAAAGTATGTATCCAGCACTTATTGGTTTTTATATACTTTTGCCTCACTTTCGAATGGAGTCGTCACACAACTTAATACTCAATAAATTTATTGAACCTGTTGATTTTTCTGCATTACTTAAATTTATCCTTTGCTCGCGTCTTGGTGAATCTCACTACAGTACTTTTCTTATATTTTTTTTTCTTTGAATCACAGAAAACTATAAATTTATGAATTTTAATTATTTGATGCTGAATTTTCAAAATTTTCTATTTTCACTCCCAAAATATGGTACATTGTATTTTAAATGCAAAAAAAAAATGTTTTTTTTTCACAACCACCCAGTAGGTAGAAATTATCTTTATTTTTCACAATTATTTCCTTTTATAATTATAAACGAGACTCGATTTTTTTTCATACAATCTCAAAAAAAAACTACCCAATTTAAAAATTCTAGACACGACCTTTTTATATTCTTTTCCCAATCAAGACTACTCGACAACAAAAAAAAACACTCTTGCACCAAAACAACGCCAAAACGTTCTAGATTTTAGTACAACAAACGTCACGTGTTAGTACACAGGTGGCATTGCTATCAGACACAACAAGAGATTCGCCATAGAAATAAAATACCAAAAATGTTCGTGGGAAAGGAAATGACTATTATGACAAAAAAAAAGTCGTAACAATTTTCCTGAGGCCAAGAATTTCGATTTTGAAATGCTTCATTTCTTTCTCTAATTGTGCTAAACTTAATGCTTCTGTTACAGTTCTGATGTTTCAATTACTGTGTACGATAGCAATATTTGAGTTTGTCGGGGGTCGATATTTGTGTTTTCCGGTTTGTAATATTTGTTCTAGTATTCCTTCCCGTAATCATTTTGATTGGATCAATTTGGACCACTGAACCACAACAAACTCCCAGGGCTGCTGATCACCCATATTTGTACTAACCGAAGCAATGATTGCATGACGTTGGTAATGAAATTGTCGTTCCCTTATCTACCTCTGCCACTTGTCCCTCATTTCAAGCGACGTAACTACTTCTGCCACTTGTCCCCCATTTCAAGCGACGTAAATAACCAGAATAAACAACCGTTGATTGACAATCAATTGGTGAATCTCTCGAACATATGTAATTTTCAGCTAACCTGAACAAATTGGATATCGCTTACATTAAAAAGTCACCATCAGTAGTCTTGTTCAAAAAAAAAAATTAATCACAGATCAGACAATTTTAGTCTGGAAAAACCGTACGAAACAATCGGTTGTACACAAATTCGTCGTGTGGCCGCAATACCTGAACGCAACATGTTTTTAAAAATTTTTTTTTAATTTGGGTCGATACAAAACCAAAATCTCTAAAACACTAAAATCAATCAAAAAATTATTTTCTACTATAGAAGTGATGTAGTAACCCCGACTACGTTGCTCAGGAAACTAATGTGAAAATCAGAGCTGGGATGTTCTAACATCACCAGCCCTGATTTTAATGTTAGTTTCTTGAGCAACGAATTAATTTGACTTCAATTATTTCGTCTATATTGCTATCATGAATGTTACGGGGCCTACAGTGTACGCTAAAGAAAGGCCAACTTGGAGTTATAAAATTTATTCCACGAACGAAAATGAAATGGTTTCTGGTTGGCGTCAACATCGAACACATCGATTGGCCAAGATATTTCAATCAGAAGACTAATTTTATTATAATAATTGAATTTTAATTTCCAAAATATATGTAGGTATACCCCAATTTAAAAATTGAAAAACTGTAAGATGACGACTTCATACATTGTCTACAAATTTTCTACCTATACTCTCTCTAATTCTTGACATTATCTACTTACAAATCAATTGTCTACGCTATTTTCGACACCAACAGGTAGACAATTCGGAAATACGCGTAAACACAAAACACTGATTCAGGTTAGATCTGCCTTTCGGAATTTTTTTATTCGTTCTCTCAATGTTGGTTATAATGTGTGCATCGTTTCCATTAATCAATTACTTCTGATTTCGACATTATACATAATTGTAAATTAAAGTAAATAAATATATGCGTAAATATACCGGGTGTTTCTTTTAAACTGAGACTATCAAATATCTCGAAAAATAGCCACTCTACAGAAAAAATGTCCATAATCAAAATTTAATCATAACAATCATAATTGCAGAGTCGAATGCGTGTGTTCTAAGAAGAAGAAATTGAAAAAAATTGAATTTCGTCGATTACAACGCCATCTATCATGAACCGAACAAAATATTTCATTCAAATCATACGTACTTTTAGTCGTAGAATCCGTATCTGCAATAAAAAATAAGGCTTCCTATTTTAGTTTAAAAGTTACTCCCGCCCCACCTACAAAGCAGGGGTGGGGGACTATTTTTTTGCACTAATGTATTTCCCTCGCGGTATGATTAAATTTTGATTATGGACATTTTTTCTGTAGAGTGGCTATTTTTCGAGATATTTGATCGTCTCAGTTTAAAAGAAACACCCGGTAGGGTGGAAGGACGATGTAGAATTCTTATACTAAAATTAAAAATTAATGATTGTTTTTTAAAAAATAGTTTTTAAAAATAAATTTGTTAATATTTGTATTGTAAAATGTTGTTTTTTTCTACAATATGCGAATAGTTTAAGAATGACACAAACGTAGTGGCGTCTTACTGTTGCTATATTTAAAAATGAATAATAATTTGCCACAGTATATGGATTCACATTCTTGTTATTTAAAAAAATGGTGCCACATTTTTACATGTTTTACATTTATTACATTTTGTAATTAAAAACACTTATATTTGCTTGTTAAACATGCAATTTATTTTATCCATTTTATGTTTAATTACCCAATGTTATAGTTAAGGGTCGAAACCAACACAGAGCTTGTTTTAATACCAAAATCGGTGGTTCTATTATTCACAGCGTACAAAAGATACGTAAACCCAGGGCACATAAAATCCGTTTCGTTTCGGTCTTTAAGTGTTTTGTATGAAAAATGTGCCTTACAATAAAAAATTTGTAAGAAAAATGGAGCGGAACGAAATGAATTGTCTGCACCCCAGGCTCAGCGGCGTTTTCTAGTGATGTTCCACACGTTCGCCGAACGACTAAACAATTTTTGATTTTTATTCTAGTTCTAAAAGTTTTATTTTTATTACAGAAAATTTGATTTTTATTATAAATTTCTAACATTATTTTCTTAATTAATTACTATTATTTTAATTATTTCGGGTGATCAAAATCTGAAGCAGAACACCTTGAGAGCACAACTAGGACACACCACTGCTATACCTACATGTCATGTCAGTTGGAAATCTCTCGGTACTGGCCAATCCTCGATACAGTGAATCAAAGATTGAACAACTTCGGGGTCAATAGCAAACAGGTCTACCTCATCGTATTAAAATGGCGTTAATTTTTATTTGCTTAGGATATCTTAAACTAACTAGACATATATGCCATGTCATTTGGAAATCTCTAGGTACTGGCCAATCCTCTCACTCTCTCTCCCTCTCTCTCTCTCTCTGGCACTATATCCCATCAAGGGATTTGGCCGCCTCAAATGAGGTTTCATAATCAAATTTTCATTTCGGATAATGAGTGATTAATTCATGGATCCTAAAACCAGCCGTGAAATTTTTTCCTTGTCACCACCGGGAATCAAACCCGGACCTCCGGTCGCTGGAGCAAGCATGTTGATAACTTTGCCAACGGGGCGGCTGGGGAATAATTTTTATTTGTTTAGGATGTCTTAAGCTAATTAAAGATATATAACATGTCGGTCGGAAATCTTTGGGTGCTGGCCAATCCTCAATATAGTGAATGTGTAAATTCCATTTGCAAAGATCGAACACCTTCGGGTTCAATAACAAATGGGCCAACCTCATCGTATTAAAATGGGGATAATTTTTATTTGTTTAGGAGGTCTTAAGCTAACTAGACATATATGACATGTCGGTCGGAAATCTCTGGGTACTGGCCAATCCTCGATACAGTGAATGTGTAAATTCCATTTGCAAAAATTGATCAAGTTCGGGGTCAATAACAAATAGGTCTACGTCATCGTATTAAAATGGGGATAATTTTTATTTGTTTAGGATATCTTAAGCTAACTAGACATATATGCCATGTCAGCTGCAAATCTCTGGGTGCTGGCCAATCCTCGATACAGTGAATGTAAATTCCATTTGCAAAGATTAAATATCTTCGAGGTCAACAGAAAATGGGCCAACCTCATCGTATTAAAATGGGGATAATTTTTATTTGTTTAGGAGGTCTTAAGCTATGTGTGAAAATGTGTGAAAATCTCTGGGTGCTGGCCAATCCATGATTCAATGAATGTGTAAATTCCATTTGCAAAGATAGAACAACTTAGGGGTCAATAACAAATGGGTTTACCTCATCGTATTAAAATGGGGATAATTTTTATTTGTTTAGGATGTCTTATGCTAACTAGGCATATATGCCATGTCAGTTGGAAATCTTTGGGTACTGGCCAATCCTCGATTCAGTGAATGTCTAAATTCCATTTGCAAAGATTGAACAACTTAGGGGTCAATAACAAATGGGCCTACCTCATCTTATTAAAATGGGGATAATTTTTATTTGTTTAGGATGTCTTATGCTAACTAGGCATATATGCCATGTCAGTTGGAAATCTCTGAGTGCTGGCCAATCCTTGATTCAGTGGATGTGTAAATTCCATTTGCAAAGATTGAACAAGTTAGGGGTCAATAACAAATGAGCCTACCTCATCGTATTAAAATGGGGATAATTTTTATTGGTTTAGGATGTCTTATGCTAACTAGGCATATATGCCATGTCAGTTGGAAATCTCTGGGTGCTGGCCAACCCTCGATTCAGTGAATGTCAAAATTCCATTTGCAAAGATTGAACAAGTTAGGGGTCAATAACAAATGGGTCTACCTCATCGAATTAAAATGGGGATAATTTTTATTTGTTTAGGATGTCTTAAGCTAACTAGAGATATATAACATTTAGGTCGGAAATCTTTGGGTACTGGCCAATCCTCCATACAGTGAATGTGTAAATTCCATTTGCAAAAATTGAACAACTTCGGGGTCAATAGCAAACGGGTCTACCTCATCGTATTAAAATGGGGATAATTTTTATTTGTTTATGATATAAGATATATTATATTAAGCTAACTGGACATCAGCGGCGTTTTCTAGTGATGTTCTGCTCGTTCGCCGATTGACTAAACAGGTTTTGATTTTTATTCGAATTCTAAAAGTTTTATTTTTATTACTGAAAATTTTGTTTTTATTATTAATTTCTAATATTATTTTCTTAATTAATTACTATTATTTTAATTTTTTTTGGGTGATCAAAATCCGAAGCAGAACACCTTGAGTGCACAACCAGGAAACGCCACTGCCCAGGCTTAATTTACATTCACTTTATAGTCTTCGGAATTTCAAAATTGTGTCATTCACATAAAGGGTATATGGTTTCAATTGGGGCCAACTTTTTTATTTTAAATCCTTATTCTGTTAAACATTAACTTTAATATAAACAAATAACAATGACCATTCCATTTTCTGTTTAATTTCAGGCGATGCCAATGATGATCAACCATTTGTTGAAAGAAAAGAAAAATCCGGAGGATTTGATACAAATTTATACTTGTACTCGGTAAGTTTTTTAGTGGGCGGTGTACACCACATATTTTCTTTTTTTTTGTTGCATTTAACATCCCGTTGCTCGTTTATTTTTCCCGCGTTTATATATACAAAAATAAACCGTACGTACGTACCTAATTACATAATTAATTAATTATTCAAAATTAAGGTTTGGTATTAAATTACATAAAAAGATTTTTCCGGAAAAATGCTACTTTTTGTTGTTCTTTTACCCTTAGTCATATTAATATACTTTACATAAATACCAGTATATTATATGCCAGGTATGTCGTAACCTAACAATATAAAAATTATGCGAATGTGTGTGTGTGTATGTATAATACGGTAAAAATTTTCCATAAACAAGGAGATATGAAAATGCCTAAAAAATAATGAATAACAAAAGACAATCGACGCACCATATATACAGGGGAAAAATTACGGTTGGGTTGTTGTGCGATGCGAAGAAAAAGGAAATTTTTTATTTATTTATTTATTTATTCTTTATGAAAAATAATATGTAATGATATTTCGTAGCACGCATAAATATTCGAGCGCACGCGGGTGGGTACATTGTGCGGAAACTCATCGGATAGATCAGACAAGTGAAAATTTTATAAATGGCATGTCATTAGAGAGTCATTTGATGGCATATGGTACATTGGTTCATCTTCATGTAGGTAAACATAATTAGTTGATATATTGCGTAATATACGGGAATATACATTACGATTAATAATATTGTGCACATCAGGTTACTTGAGATGCGGGAAGAGGTTTATGTGATAAATAAGATAAGCTATGTTTTGTTTCCGTTACGGGAGATGCTATACCACCCTTATTTTGTAATGTGATTAACAAAGTTTTTATGTCGTACATAAAGAATATTTTTTATTTCGAGTGTTTCTGATGAAAATTGTTGTTCGTGCGATAATGAAAGATGAGTATTAGTTGTATTGTGCTTAATATACGTAGGTCAATTATCTTATTTCGATTGATAGGATCCATTTAATTATGAAAAAATGTCTGCCTATGATGCCGGACTACGGCTTTTCGTGGGCCCCGGGAATACCACTCATAAAACAAAAGGTTATCCTGTATAAAAGTTTACCCCAGAACAGATATGAACGCGGGATTGGTTGATTTCGAGGCCAAATTTACATTCTCGGGATTCGGGATTCAGAAATTGCAATTTCTCGGAACTCGAGAAAAATAATAATCAAATTTATTTTAATTGGATTTAATTCTATAAAAAAACAAAAATGCTTTATAGGAATAATAACAAAAAACTAAGTACACGTACATAAATAAAATTATTTCAATTTGTTCGCGTTTTGCAATTTAGCAAGGAAGTTCTCACTGTCGAGCGTTAATGATTTTATTATTTTGAAAACACGGATTAAAGCGGATATAATGTCAGGGCGCGACACCCTTTAGCATGGAAAATACAATTAATATCATTGTCGTCAAGAAACAATTCATTTATCGACGATTCTAGTAATTTTACCATGATGTAATCATTATTTTGAAAAATTGATGCTGTTCAGATTTATGCATAATCGATCTTCAACAGTGGTTGACGCAACTATATATCAGACGCAATCAAATGAAATTCCGCCAAATTCTCTTCGACTAATTTTACTGTAATCTCTACCGTACAGTTTCTTTAATTTGTGAGCGTCCCAGATTACAGATATTTGTGTTGACATTGATATAACGTTCAATTATTTTATTACTTATAAATATGGATGAATTAACCTTATTACAATATATTTCTCTTTGCAATTCTTTAACATTTTAAATATAATTGCCTTATAAATGGTAGCAAGACAATTCACCGAAAATGACAATTCACCGAAAAGCATTCACTGAAAACGACAATTTGTTAAAAAGTAAATCATTGAAATAGCAATTAACCAAAAACGACAGTTTACCGAAAAGGACAATTCACTAAAAACGACAATTCACTGAAACGACAATTCGCCGAAAAAACAATTAACCGAAAACCATTCACCGAAATCGACAATGACAGAAAACGACAATTCACCCAAAACGACTATTCCTTATACAACCTTCCAATTGTTCATTTAAAAGGCGGAATTTAACTAATTTGTAATAATAAATTCAAAAAAAAAATATATTATTAGAAATTTTTCGCTTTATTAATGGGATCAACCTGAAAAACCGAAACCTAAAACCCCGATAACGCGGAGAAAGCAAAAAATCTCGAACCTCGAAAAAACCTCGAAATTTACGATACTTAAATTCCTTTACAACAAGTAACTGAACCCTTCCAATCAGTGAATTTGGTGTCTTTTTTATAAATGGCCACAGCGCTAATTCTGAATTCCCGACATCTTCGTAGACCCCGCTCCTACGCCCCCCGAAATTTTAATGAAAAGTCCCTTAGAGTTAAGGGAGGACATCCCACGTGTTCGTGAGAGCTACCTAGCCCCTACAATCCCACACGAACTCATTTTTAGTTTAAACAAATTGCAAATTAAAAACTATCAAATTTTGTCTGGTGTATTCAACGATATTCTTAACCCTAGTGTAACGGAACGCGGTGTAATGGTTTGGTAGTGAGCGCCACTCTAATTGATTCTACCATTTGGCGCCACTGCAAAGCAAGATATGTGTTCCGTTAGCAGAATGTCACTGCAATCCTTTTAACATGTGATAGCAGCACGTTTGCGAGGCTAGGTTCAGTCGGTGGGTGGAGTACTTATCACTAATTGCAGTAACCTTGATGTGCTGCAGTGTTACCCATACCGATGATATTGGGAGTGAATACTTATATGGAATGAGACGCTTAAAAAAAACAGAAAACTAACAGGAGGTATTCGTAATTTATTAACGTTATTTATTTGATTGAAAAATTAATCAAAAGAGCTGTAAATAACTCAATGCAAAAAAAAGGGAATACTAAAACAACAAATAATTAATTAAGCAAAGGTGAGGTATGTACCGTCATTTTTATTAGCGTGGTCAAGGCTGTTGTAGACCACATGCTCGCCACCCCTTTCCTACAAGCTATACCATGCATCACATTATTTTTTTGGTACGCTTCCCTGATCAACGTGTTAGCCTTAACTATCTAATAAAGTTTACTCAGACATATAGTAATTGGGATATTACTACATTAAACTATAAGAAAATTCAAGAAACATTATTACACCACACGAAAAGAAGCAAATTGTAAATGATAGTATCATGACAGCAGCAATAAAACACACGAAAAATTAACATGAAATTGATAAATAATTATTGGAATAATTCGATCGGAATATTTGTGTTACAAGTACATATGAAAGGTTATTTAAACTATAATTTAGCTAAGTATTTTGTACATCACAATTACAACAATAATAATAAGAATAAGAAATTTGTAATTGTAACGTACAAATTTGATTATTTTATAACTAATTTTTTTGGGTCCGCGGCCCTATTGAGATTGCATAAACATACTAATGATAAACATATGATAATTACTAAATTATAAAATATGAAACTACAATATAATAAACATGATCATTAAAAAAGTAACCAATAATTAAATAAAATCATCATTAAGCTAATATAATTATAAATAAATTAATAAATAAATCGTAATAAATATAAGTATTAAGTGATTCACATAGTTTTTAATTACATTTGTTAGTAATTGGTATATACTCCACAGAATTTAAGTTGTATATGTGTATTATGTATATATGATATTTATAATAAATAGGAATATATAAAAAAAACTTAGCTTATTTAGGCCGTGATAGACGATGATGGTTATTGACAGTTATGCATATTACATCCAAAATCTTGCTCGATTTTCCGTTTTGCGTTTTGATGAGCCGTTTTCAATATTTTCGTTACGGCGTGATTCACTGGTACCCGTACTTGAGTACCGTTGCGATAAAATCGAACCGACAATCGAACAAAAATATATCGCGGAGACGCCAGCCGATAGCGGGGTGCCGCCTAAGCGAATACCACCTTGATTTTTATGTGACTCTGCAGGACCAGAAAATAACATGGTAATGATATAAAAACCAGAAATAAACAGATTATCACAATCATACAAAAAAAACGTTCCGTTCGTATGAACCGGTACCTTTACCTGCAATCCCCGCAAAAGTACTCAATTTGTTTCGGATAACGTGGCACAAACTATACACGCTCGTAATAATTAGCGTTTTATTTTTTTATATTTTTTTTTATTTCAACTTCACGAGCACGATTTATATATTGCAGTATACACAACACTTGTAATTATACAATTACTTCTGCCAACTAATACCTTGAATTGTCTGCTTATTTATTCTTTAAAATACAATCACTGAATGACAGACCACAATTGTATAATTTCAAGTTTTTCGGTGATGAAAATAACACCGAGACACTCTCCAGCATCATCACCATCTATTATCATATTTTTTAAATTATTATACCAATAATCATCACCAGATTATTCAGCCACTTAGATTAGGGCTTTCCAAAATAGCTACAAAGACATCAAGAGATAGATTTGGTAATATACAGACGCTGGTGTCACGATACTATCAAACACATATGAAATGTCGCTGCGCAATTGAGTGATAAAAATTCGAACAAACTTATATTTTTAGGCTGCTGGAACATTACCAATGTTACAATCGTGGGGCAGCCCCACACCCATGAGAAGGTCTCTAAAAGCCGGGCAAAGTAATACTAACAGAAACATTAGACAGAAGAGAGAATATGTTTGTTGATTAAACAATTTAACATTTGAGTTGTGAGAAGGTGCGATTCTACCAATACCTCTTACCTAATATCTTTCGCATGGAATGCTCCCAGGATTTTTCCGGAATGGTCTATCACCTCATATATCACAGACCCGATTCGTTTTGATATAATAGCTTTAGTAAATTTCGGCGCGAGCTTGCTACTAAAATTCTGTTGTGCTGAGCTTTGTGTGAAATTACGGACGAACACACTTTGACCAGGACTGAATATTCGTGTCCTGCTACGAAGGTTATATTTCGAAGCGTTTCTTTCATAAGCCATCTTTAAATTCCGTAATACATCTTGTTGGGCTATTGATAGTCGATCAGATGGTGATAAAATCTCGACATTAGTATCATTTAATGAGTGCAATTTCCTAGCTAATTCGTATGACGACCCATGCATAATCTTGTGTTGTCCGAATGTCAAGTAATGGGGCGAAAAGCTCGTTGATGAATGGACCGTGTTTCTTAGTGCTCCGGCTATTTCATCCAAATGACGGTCCCAATATTTATGATCATCCTTGACATACGATCTTATGGCCGCAAGAATAGATCGATTCACACGTTCTGAACAGTTGGACTGTGGAGCATATATAGCTGTAAACTCGTGTCTTACGCCATATTTTTCTAGAAGACTCGCCAATAATAACGATTTAAATTGTGGGCCGTTGTCCGAAAATAAAATTTCTGGTACGCCAAAAAGCTGAAAAATCTTTCCTTCTAGAAATTGACACACTTTTACCGCTGAAGCTGATCTCAATGGCTCAAGTATTATAAATCGAGTGTAATGATCTAAAATAATCATAATATGCGTGTAACCATTAGCAGTACGTGGATATGGACCTAAAAAGTCTATATATAGTCGTTGGAATGGTCTTACTGATTCGATATATTGTCCCATATCTGGTCTGGTGACAAAATTAACTGGTTTAGCCTTCTTGCACACTTCACATGCGTTAATATAATTTCTCACCTGTAAAGCCATTGCTGACCAGTAAAATTGTCGTCTCAATAATTCCAAAGTTTTTGCGATTCCTTGGTGTGCAGCTGAGGGGGGATTGTGTGCTTGGTGAATCAAATCTTCCGTAAGCCCTGCTGGAACTACGAGTTTCCAAGGTGGGATGTCACTCTTCTCGTGGTTTGCTTCATTGATTTTAATGAACAATTTTCCCGCGCTGACTTTAAAATTTGTAGAGGCGTTTGGGTTATCGGTAACAGCTATAACTCGTGCTTGATATTCTCCGTCGTTAAAAACTGGTGAATACATATCAAGATGTAAAGAAGAATCATTTGGCACTTTACACTCATCAACGTTTATCCTTGACAGGCTATCTGGTACGATGTTTTGTGTTCCTTTTCGGTACTCAATGGTGAATTTGTGTGGCTGGAGTTTTAGCGCCCACCTTGCTAATCGTCCAGATAGATCTTTTTGATCCATAAGCCATTTCAGGCTGGCGTGGTCAGTGATGATCGTAAACGGATAACCTTCGATGTAAGGTCGAAACTTTTTAACGCTCATCACCGCAGCCAGACACTCTAATTCTGTTATGGTATAGTTACGCTGAGCTTTATTCAGTTTTGCCGACATATAAGCGATTGGGTGCTCTTCCTCTCCTTCCCGCTGAAACAAGACGCTACCGACGCCGGTTGAGCTCGCGTCGCATTGAACATAAAAATGTTTGTTAAAGTCTGGGTTAACCAGAACTGGTGCGGATATTAGCGATTGTTTAAGCTTCTCGAATGCATCTTGAGCCAAAGGGTTCCATTTGGGTTTTGCGCCTTTTCGCAAAAGGTCACTGATGGGAGCAGCCACCGAAGAATAACTTGGAACAAACCGCCTGTACCACCCAGTCATCCCCAAGAAACGCCTTATCTGCTGCGTCGTGCGAGGTACGGGGTATTCGGCTACTGCCTGGACTTTGGAGGGGTCCACTCTGAGGCATCCATCACCGACCACATAACCGAGATATTTTGTCTCCTTCAGCATAAACTTGCTTTTTTCGACATTTATGGTGAGATTTGCCTCACGCAACAATCTCGCCACTTCAGATAATAACAAAATGTGATCTTCAAACGTTGCCGAGACTACGAGAAGATCGTCCAGGTAGACAAACACCCGGTCATGCAATCGGTGAGGGATGACCTTGTGCATATGTCGACA
Source organism: Nephrotoma flavescens (assembly GCA_932526605.1). Taxonomy (NCBI): domain Eukaryota; kingdom Metazoa; phylum Arthropoda; class Insecta; order Diptera; family Tipulidae; genus Nephrotoma; species Nephrotoma flavescens. The sequence continues at coordinate 284,941,234 of OW052221.1, read as the reverse complement.
CATCGTTTGGGCTGCATTGCACAGCCCAAACGGCATAACGACAAACTGGTAGAGTGGACGCCCTGGGACGGTGAAGGCTGTCTTATCCCTCGACTCTTGATCGAGGGGTATTTGCCAGAAGGCATCCTTTAAGTCTATGGAACTGATATATCGGGTTTGGTCTAAGCGGCTTAGCAACCCCTCGATCAAAGGCAAAGGATAAGCATCCGTCACCGTCACTGAGTTCACTTTACGTGCATCCAGGCAGAGCCGAACCTTTCCATTAGCCTTGTTTACGAGGTTCACTGGGGATGACCAGGAGCTTTGGCTTTCTTCAATTACTCCAAGTGCGATCATTCTATCCAATTCTCGATATAGTTCAGTTTGCTTTGCGGGAGATACTGCGTAATAACGCTGTTTTATGGCTGGAGCTTGACCAACATCTATTTTATGTTCGATAAGATGCGTACGTCCTAAACCCAATTTGTCGCTTGATGGAAACTGGTTGACTATATTCGCTAGGATGGCTTGCTGACGTTTGTTGAGCTCGTGCATTTGTGGATTGTTCGTTGTTGCTTCAGAACTAGTCTCCAATTCATTGATCAGCATTGGAACAAGACCGAACAACTCCCAAAAATCAATCCCTAAGTATAACGCTTGACTTAGCCCTGGAGCTATATGAACACGCATGGTCTTCGTTTTGCCCCCATAAGAAAGTTTTGCTATAATATGTCCAAGCACCCTCTGTTTCTGGCCACTAGCGGTCCATAGTGATGTTGGTAGACTCTTTAATTTTAAGTTTTGTGCACTCAAAAACTCTTCGGCGTTATTTCCTAAAACTGTAACGTTTGCTCCACTATCGAGCAACCCTCGATAAGGCACACCATTAATTAGTACATTAGCATACGGTCTATTATCTTGAAATGCAGCAACCGTTGATTCGTTTACCATTTTCTGTATCTGCTTCCGTAGGTTAAAATATCTAATAGAGCGATTTAATCGTGAAATATGGATTTTTGCATTTTGTTCTGCTTGTGTACATGCATCTTTTCCTAAGTTTTCCGAACACTGGAATGGTTCGGCAAAGCCATTTGATATAACTCTGGGTCCGTATTTGTGGCCACTTCCATCTGCGAGGACTTGGGTGGTCTGGTAGTCGATGTGCGGGAATTCAGAGTCCCAGTGTTTCTGAAGTCCCCCATTGCGTTTCCCGTTTGCTTGCTTCGACAATTCTTACAATGAGGTTTCAATGTGTCAGAAGCTCCGCATCCAAAACAAAAGCGATGTTTTACTGGAACCATACAGTCTGTGAACATGTGGCCAATTCCATAGCAGTTTCAGCATGAATTTGGTGAATATGGTTTGTCAAAAGACACCCTTCTTTGCTTAGATGGATCTGCAAAACTTTTAGCATTGGCAACTGCACACACCAAATTAGAGTCTTGCTGCCACTCAGAATTATCGACATCATCCATTCCTCCGTCATTACCAACCACGTCCAGTTCGTTGATTTGCTTTGGCTTCGACTGATGAAAAATTTCTGGAGTCCAGCCTATCCTAGACCATGTATCCTCTACCGCAACACACTGGTGAACCATGTCTGTAATACTTATAAATTGGTGACCTGCAAACTTATCCTGCAATCCCCCTCGCATATTTCTTGAAATCAGATTTATAAGTTCTAGATCTCCCATGGGTGTCTTTAATGAAAGCATGATACTGCGAATTGCATGGTAAAAATCCAGAAAAGGCTCCTTCGTACGCTGCTTCCTTCGTTCTAAGGCTTGTCTAACGTCAAAATCAGTTCTCCTGGTTTTGAATCGTTCGATCATGGCATTGCTGAGATCTTCCCACCCTACTGATCCATTACTTTCTTGAAATTCCCAGTACCAATTTAGGGCGTGGTCTTTCAATAGTACACTAAAGTTTGCTGCTAACCGTTGTTTGGTAAGTCCGTTCTCCAATGCCATTCTCTGGACTCGGTATAAAAACCTTTCTATTGGTACTTCATCCTTTCCATCACCATGATACGACATTTTCCAGTTATATATTTTTAAATCTTGTTTGGGGATATTTGCGTTGTTTAGTATGTTGCTTACAGGTTCTTTCAAACGTTTTTCGTGAGAAAACTGGAATTCGGATTGATTGACATTTTGGTGTCCTTGTAAATCGCCATCATTATTAAACAGATCCTGCCTTGGAAGTCGCGTGTTGACAATCTGTTTGGCTCCTGTATTGAGATTACGTGAAGCCATTCCTATGCTTAATTTTTGACATAGTTTATCTACAATCAAATCCATTTGCTCATCTTCGGTTACTGTTTGTCTCGGCCTTTCGATCTCCGTTGGCTTCTTTTGGTGAAATTGCCCCACTTCCAAATTTGGCTTGACATTCTCAACTGCGATGGACTTTTTCTCCGATTGATAATGTGCAATTTGTTCAATTTTCGTTGATGTTCCTGATTTTTGCGGGATATTAATGTCTTCGCTTTCTATATCTGTTTCATCGGATCCAAGATCTATGCATTCCTGTCCCTCGGTAATTTCACCGCAAACTTGTTTCAAGGAATTTTCGAGGTCAGCAGAGACAGCTTGTTCAGCGCGTATATCCTGAAGACAGCTTAACAATTTGTGGCATATTGCGATCATTTTCGTGGAAACCGCTGACACTGACTTCGAAGGATTTATTCTCCCCAGTCGATCACCAACATGTAATACACCGGTCATCAACTCGTCTATAAATTCCAATTGAAAATTACTATCATCCATCATATCCTTCAATTGGCTTTCGATGTTTTTCAATTTACTGCTGCAATAATTAATTTCGCGTTTCGGGTTTGAAAGTGCTGCTTGATGCGCACGAGTTGGTGGTGTAGCTTGATGCTGTAATTCCTTCTCCAGTGCTTCTCGCAATTTTAACATTTTACGCGTGATATTGCCTGTTATATTCCGCACTTGGCATTCTATGGAAAGTTCGTCACAGTCCAAGTACTCGACGTTCATAATCATCTTTATTTATTTTTAAAATGTAAGGTTTGAATCACTAAATTTAGAAATATATTGTTCTCATGTATAAAACAACACAATGTAATAGTTCTGGAAAACCGTTAAATATATCAAATACTCAAATGTCACTAAACAAATAATCAGATCACTTAACTAATGTCAATATAATTTGCACGACACAAAAAAAAATAAATTTTTTTTCCTCCAATGAAATATCTCAAAGAAATTATTTTCTAATTAACTGATAGTTGGCTAACACCTTAAATAATATAAAATTGACTAGTACATACACAAAGAATTTACAACTTATCGAACACCTCATTCCATATAAATAAAATGTTTGGAATTTAAATTACCATTCTTACAAGAGTACGGAATCGCAATGAATGCAAACATTCATCAACGCCTAAAAGCGGAATTCGAACTCGAAATGGGACGTAAACAAAATTGTACTTATTTAGTAAAACCTAATCATTACAATCAAAACTCTATTAGTGAAAATATATTTAAGAATTAAATATAAGTACAACATCAATTAAAGCTGAAACTAATTCTAGAACATAAATATAATATATATATAAAATATGCTAACAATCTTAGACGCAGTTTAAAGCGCAACTTTCCAAGAAGGAAGGAAATTAGCAAATATATATTAACTGCGGGAATTTGGAGTCTTAAACCTGTGCCTAACACTGCAGTCAAAACGCAAATGCGGATAAACAATGCGGAGATTCAAAATACCAAATACAAATTATCAAAGAAAAATGTTATTAAAACTGTACACCGTCGGAAACTAAAGAAAATTAATCACAAGTATGGGCAACTCCAACTTTTATCACTAAAAATAAATTAACAAAAACTAAATTATGCCGAAGTTTGGGCGCCACTGTAACGGAACGCGGTGTAATGGTTTGGTAGTGAGCGCCACTCTAATTGATTCTACCATTTGGCGCCACTGCAAAGCAAGATATGTGTTCCGTTAGCAGAATGTCACTGCAATCCTTTTAACATGTGATAGCAGCACGTTTGCGAGGCTAGGTTCAGTCGGTGGGTGGAGTACTTATCACTAATTGCAGTAACCTTGATGTGCTGCAGTGTTACCCATACCGATGATATTGGGAGTGAATACTTATATGGAATGAGACGCTTAAAAAAAACAGAAAACTAACAGGAGGTATTCGTAATTTATTAACGTTATTTATTTGATTGAAAAATTAATCAAAAGAGCTGTAAATAACTCAATGCAAAAAAAAGGGAATACTAAAACAACAAATAATTAATTAAGCAAAGGTGAGGTATGTACCGTCATTTTTATTAGCGTGGTCAAGGCTGTTGTAGACCACATGCTCGCCACCCCTTTCCTACAAGCTATACCATGCATCACATTATTTTTTTGGTACGCTTCCCTGATCAACGTGTTAGCCTTAACTATCTAATAAAGTTTACTCAGACATATAGTAATTGGGATATTACTACATTAAACTATAAGAAAATTCAAGAAACATTATTACACCACACGAAAAGAAGCAAATTGTAAATGATAGTATCATGACAGCAGCAATAAAACACACGAAAAATTAACATGAAATTGATAAATAATTATTGGAATAATTCGATCGGAATATTTGTGTTACAAGTACATATGAAAGGTTATTTAAACTATAATTTAGCTAAGTATTTTGTACATCACAATTACAACAATAATAATAAGAATAAGAAATTTGTAATTGTAACGTACAAATTTGATTATTTTATAACTAATTTTTTTGGGTCCGCGGCCCTATTGAGATTGCATAAACATACTAATGATAAACATATGATAATTACTAAATTATAAAATATGAAACTACAATATAATAAACATGATCATTAAAAAAGTAACCAATAATTAAATAAAATCATCATTAAGCTAATATAATTATAAATAAATTAATAAATAAATCGTAATAAATATAAGTATTAAGTGATTCACATAGTTTTTAATTACATTTGTTAGTAATTGGTATATACTCCACAGAATTTAAGTTGTATATGTGTATTATGTATATATGATATTTATAATAAATAGGAATATATAAAAAAAACTTAGCTTATTTAGGCCGTGATAGACGATGATGGTTATTGACAGTTATGCATATTACATCCAAAATCTTGCTCGATTTTCCGTTTTGCGTTTTGATGAGCCGTTTTCAATATTTTCGTTACGGCGTGATTCACTGGTACCCGTACTTGAGTACCGTTGCGATAAAATCGAACCGACAATCGAACAAAAATATATCGCGGAGACGCCAGCCGATAGCGGGGTGCCGCCTAAGCGAATACCACCTTGATTTTTATGTGACTCTGCAGGACCAGAAAATAACATGGTAATGATATAAAAACCAGAAATAAACAGATTATCACAATCATACAAAAAAAACGTTCCGTTCGTATGAACCGGTACCTTTACCTGCAATCCCCGCAAAAGTACTCAATTTGTTTCGGATAACGTGGCACAAACTATACACGCTCGTAATAATTAGCGTTTTATTTTTTTATATTTTTTTTTATTTCAACTTCACGAGCACGATTTATATATTGCAGTATACACAACACTTGTAATTATACAATTACTTCTGCCAACTAATACCTTGAATTGTCTGCTTATTTATTCTTTAAAATACAATCACTGAATGACAGACCACAATTGTATAATTTCAAGTTTTTCGGTGATGAAAATAACACCGAGACACTCTCCAGCATCATCACCATCTATTATCATATTTTTTAAATTATTATACCAATAATCATCACCAGATTATTCAGCCACTTAGATTAGGGCTTTCCAAAATAGCTACAAAGACATCAAGAGATAGATTTGGTAATATACAGACGCTGGTGTCACGATACTATCAAACACATATGAAATGTCGCTGCGCAATTGAGTGATAAAAATTCGAACAAACTTATATTTTTAGGCTGCTGGAACATTACCAATGTTACACTAGTCGAAAGACAAACTGTTTTTATGTGTTACAGTTCATAACAAATTATTTTAATCATTTTTAATTCTAATATCGTTGACAAAATTTTTCGGTAAAATGGTTTTTTCAAAAACTATCGTTTTCAATCAATTGCTTTTCGTTGAGTTAATTTTTCGGTGTTGTCGTTTTCAGTGAATTTTTTTCGGTGGAATCTTTTTTTGGTGAATTGTCGTTTTCGGTTAATAGTTTTTGCGGTGAATTGCCATTTTCGGTGAATTGTCGTTTTCGGAGAATAGATTTTTTATGGTGTCGTCATTTTCGGGAGATTATTTTTCGGTAAACTGTTATTCGGTGAACTGTTTTTTTCGGTGAATTGTCATTTTCGGTGAATAATTTGGGCTTGACATATTTAATAAAAAGTTTGGTTTTTATTTTAAAGCTACATAGCAGAACCACAATCGAAAAAAAACAAATGTTCACAGCCCAGACAGATTGGCTGATCGCAGTGAAACCTCAAACTTAAGGTTTTATCTTAAATTGGGAGATGTCATTGATTTTTTGCCGAAATCGGCCCACTGGAAGTGGCAGTTTCCACACTAACGATTTCGTTTTTTTTCAAATATTATGACGAAAAGGCAGTTAAAAAGACCGGTAATTTTTAAAGTTTTACAATGAGATTTTACAATTTTTGCAATGATGTTGAAAAGTTTAACATTTACAAAAAACGACATAGAATTAAAAGATTTAAATTAATTTAAAGATTAAATTTTCAAGAGTTGACCTTGTTGATTTTCTCAAATGTAAGCAGAAAGAATGATAGTTGAATATGCAAGGCAGTTTTTCCAAAAGTTCGGCAAGTTTAATTTTTGGTTTAGAAATCAAGTGGGGTATATTCTAGTTCTATGTATACATTTGTGGTAAAAGAAAGTCGGGTGTCGGCCACAATGTTCACTCCTCAATTTTTAAAATTGGGCTCCATTCGAGCTTCGAGGCAAAAATAAATTGGATAAAAACCAAGTTTAGAGCGTAAAACATGATCTAATTTCTTTTGATAATTAAGGCTTTCCGTGGCACTGGGGAAGAACTAATATTTAAAAGAGAAAAAAAAATACTGGTATACTAAAATAAAAATCGAAGGCTGAATCTCAAGTGTGGTGTAACTTGCTTTCTCAAGTGAATAATAAACTTACCGGAGTTTTAGTTAAAGCTGTCTTTATGTAGTAAAGCGGTCGCGATCCAAAACGATAAATTTTAGTACTTTGTTGTTTCGCTTTATTTTGTTAATTTTCGTCTTTCTACAATAAGTTGGCAGTTTCAAATTTCGTCGTTAAGATGTCGTGAATAATTCGAAATTGTTTCGGAATGCTCTAATTCACCTCCTCACTGAGTTGAAAAATTTTCGTGCTCGAGCGATGGATAATCTGTCAGTGGAATAGAGAATTTCATATGCTAATTTTACTCTATTAATCGAGTTACACTGGCGTTGGATTTTAATCGAGAAAAGGAATTATCATAATTGATGTATTATTTTATATGGGCTTTCGTAGAGTTATTGTAAACCTGTACGAACAGGTAGATAACTGTATAAAAACAAAATCGCATTTATCGAGCGCTTTCGGTACAAATATTTCGTTTTGTTTTGATTATCGAGTTGTCGAGGAGATAAGAGTTTGCGTGGTGGTATGCAGTTGTTCGACGACTGCGTTCGTAGTAGACATAGATGAAAGAAGATGTTCTACAAAACTCCTTGGATATCTTGATGATTTGCCCGTGAAACAGTTCAGCTGTTTAACACTTTAGGAGCTCCAATTAATGGTATTCTTAAGAGCAGGGGCGGAATCATGAACGCCGCACGGAAATTTTAGACGGTAGAGAAATTTTATATGGAAAGCAGTAATAATTCTACCGGTTTTATTCTGTTATTTCAAAAAAACCTTACAAATTCGTTCGATTGCTATAAAGCTGACGGATGAATTATTTTTTTTCTGGCTTGCTATTTGTGTTTTTTTTGCGAAACAATGGAACAAAATCGGTACAATTATTGCTGTTTTCCATATAAAATTTCACTACCGTTTAAATTTTCCGTCCGGCGTTCATGATTCCACCCCAGTTTTAAGCTGTCGATGAAAGCGTTTGGCAATGCCATTCGCTTTGGGATGATACACAGTTGCACATATTCGGTGAGTGCCCATTAGCTTCGTTAACTTCGTAAAATCAGCTCAGTATATACTCGATTTGTGTTCCTTGGTCGGTTGTAATGTTTTGGGGAACCCCAAAGCGAGATATGTTATTATGAACGACAGTTGTGGCAATAATTTGAACTAACATCTCTTCCATACGGTACGCTTCGAATCGATCGGCACATATACAAGTGAATAAGTTCGCACTTATCAGATAAAATGTTTAGTCGAGCCAAAGATGTTGGATAAATTATTCACAATTTATAAAAATGTACATGCATCAATTTTGGGCTTCACTTTTTTTTAATCAAACACAAGCTTTTGCTAGAAAAAGAGAAAGCTTTGATGTCATATAAATATTAAAAAACTCGTTATAGCCGGACATCAAGTCTTCCTCGCACAATCTAGATGTTTGCAAATAAAATATCTTTATAATTTCACAGTCGTGTAAACTTGCACTTAATAGAGCACTAATATGACTTGTGCTAACTTTCGGAAGCGAGAGTTATAAACTAGTTATATAGACGAAAACAAAACAGACTGAAACGAAATGAAACGAAAAGACGAAGGAGACATGGTTATATAGACGAGTTGGTGAAAACGGTTTTGGCATTCTCACATTTGTTTTTAATTTTATATTATTTGAAGTATACTTCTCGTGTGTATGAAAACTAACTCAGAAAATCCATTTATTAATATCTACAGACAACAATCACCCATACATTCCATAGACATCACGTCGAACTATTTTAGACACGCTGCATAATATTTCGAACCCAAGTTTACGAACAACGTGAAAATTCGTCAATTCAAGGTACTTTTGGCCCAGTATGAACATAGATATAACCCAATGATGAAATGTTGTTTATCCTGCCAAAAATGTAAAATACATCGACGCGCCAAATCACCTCACGGGAATTTTCAAATTCCACCAAATTCCATATAAAATTTTGTTGGGCCACTTCCACCATCTAATGGATACACATTACACATATAACTTAATCTGTTTTGATCGTTCTACGTGGTGGCCATAAGCCTACCGCATAAAGGAACACCGCACACCAACAATTGCAAAAATTGCACTCGTCAATTTAATACTGAATACTGAGTTCACCCCCATTATCGGGAGTGAAGGAAGTTGTCCGCATTTTTGGGACACATAGTTCAAAAAAATATTAAAACTAATATGTAACAACACCACAGAATAATAATAAAAAGAATTACCTTAATTGTCCCAAATTACAGATATTTGCATTGATTGAATGTACGTTAACATTGATATAACGTTCAATTGTTTTACTTTTAAGCACCTAAAAGTATGGATGAAATAATTACTTTTATGTTTGCAATTATTTAAAATGTTAAAATTACGAGAACTCAAGGATTGCCTTATAAATGGTAGCACGACAATTCACCGAAAAACAATTCATTGAAAACGATAATTTATTGAAAAGAAAATCACTGAAATAGCAATTAACGATAGTTTATCGAAATCTACATTTCACCGAAAACGACAGAAACGACGGAATTTAACTAATTCGTAATTATAAAATCAAACAGAAAAAAAACATTATTATTAAAAATGTCCCGCTTTATGAACGGGATCGTACCAAAAACGGAAACCTTAAATTCCGATAACGAAGAAAACTAAAAATCCTGAAAAAGTATTTTGCAAAATATTGAAACAAAGCTATAAGGAAAAGAATTCCAAAATACTTAAATTACTTATCCATCGCTCATAGTTTTTTAATAAAAATTTGATTAAATTAAATTAGTGAATTTGGTGTATCTGTTATAATTGGTAACAGTGCCAATTCTATATTCCCGTCATGTGTATATATCCAAGCCCCTACGCCCCCGAAATTGAAATAAAGAGCCCCTCGAGGGTTAAGCCTATGAGAGCTACCAAAGCCGGTAGTCCCTATTATTCCAGACGAACACATTTAAAGTTTAAATGAACTGCAATTTAAAAAACTATAGCAAATATTTTCTGTTCTATTCAAAGATATTTTTAATCTTTTGTCGAGAGATATAATATTTTTTTTATGTGTTAGTTCCTTAATAATATACGAAGCATTTGTAATCGGTAAATCATCGTTTTCGGTGAATTTTTTTTTAGGTGAACTGTCATTTTCGATGAATTTGTCTTTCGGAGAAAAGTTTTTCCGGTGAATTGCGGTTTTCGGAGAATTTTTTTAGTGAATTCTGGTTGTAGTGGAATTGTTTTTCGGTGAATGGCTTTTTCTGTGAATTGTCTTTTCGGTGAATCGGTTTTTCTAATTCATCGAAAAACCGATTCGTTTTCAGTGAATTTTCGAGTTCGGTGAATAATTTTAGCTTGTGTAAAACAACAAGGTCAAGCTATGTTGACAATTTTATCTTTAAATTTAGTAGTTTTGAATTTTTTTTTTGTAAATGCTATAATTTTCAATATCATTGAAAAAACTGAAAATGCGTATAATTCTCCTGATGGTTATTTTATTTTATAACTGAAACTGTCCGCATTATATATTCCAAACAAATATATTTATTCTAGTACTAATAATTTTATATGATAAACACTTTATAAAAATTCACCACGCACCATAAAGCACTCGAAACGAGTAACTAAAAAAAACATTTTTTTAATTTTCCATTCTGTTATTTCGCTACAGAAAAAAGGGCGTGTCAGTACGTATCGTGTCAGACAAAAAAACATTGTAACATATATTTCTATGGGAGTATTGTATTATCCGTTCCTGTTTGGTTCTACACGTGTCGTGTCAGACAAATATTGTTGAAAAGAATGTTTTTCTGATGTCTGCAGGTCGATTCTGGCTTTCCTATAGGAAAAGGAATTAGGAAAAATATTTTCATAGTAATTTGGTCACAAATTTTTTTTTTCTGGCGTACTATGGTAAACAGTTGGTGTAAATTTTTTCAAAAACAAAATTGAATTGAGAATATTTTTCCTATCCAATTTCGATACGGAAAAAATATTTCCTAAATTAAAAAAATTTAGATCAAACATGATTTTTCAGTAGGCCAGAAAATTATATTGTTGGCATAAACGCTATGTAAATATTTTTCCTAATTCCTTTTCCTATAGGAAAACCAGAATCGACCTGCTGAAGGCGAAAAAATACGAAAGAATAGCGAATTAATTGGAATTCAAATATTTTCTATGGTTATATGTTGAGTATGTGTGAAGCATGTGTGTGTTATCTTTTACTCTATATGACGTATAGTGTATATACGCAATGCCTTCTAAACTAATGGCCGCTTACACCAAATGATGACGACACGCTAAGTCGACGTTGTTGTTGCTTTCTCTAGTTGCTTTGTTAGTGTAAATATCCTAAAATTATTATTGTGCAGTCTCGGTATAGACTTAAATTGACGTCATGTGCGAAAAATGAGAGTAGTAAAAGGCCAGTAGTATAGAAGGCTTTGATATACATAACCAAAAAATACGAATATATACGATAATTATATGAAGCAATTAATATCTAAATTGAAACTTTCAGATAGTATAAATTTCGCTCTAAGGAACGGAGAATTCCATATGCTAGTTTTACTTTATTTATCGAGATAGATTGGTATTTTATCGAAACATCGTATTGTTTTCGTAATCGGCGTATTATTTTGTATAGGCTTTCTTTCGTAGAGAGGTTGTAAACCTGTACGAACTTTATCTACCTGTACAAAAATAAAATCGCATTTTTCGAGAGATTTCGGGGCAAATATGTCGTTTTGTTTTGACTATTGAGTGGTCGTAGGGATAAAATTTTGCGTGGTGGTGCGCAGTTGTTCGATGACTGCGTCCGTAGTAGACAGAGGTGATATAGGATTTTATACCAAGAATTGCTCCGTTGTACGGGTTTCTTGGTGGTTTGTTCGTGAATCAGTTCAGTTGGTGAGTACTTTAGATCTTCTTTACTGTTGATCGGATACCAAATAAAACGATTGGAACTTCGAAGCCCTAGTGAATGGTATTCTCTCGTGCTCTAAGAGTAAAAGCAAACTAAGTTCTAATGTCATGTAAACAATTATATACGCTCTCATCTGTAGACTATAAAACTTTTAGTCGTTTAAAATTCAATCGAAATTGCAAGACAAGCAGTGTCCAACAAATCAAGAGAGCTTCATTTTGACCAAAATAAGATTACATAATTTAGGTTCCGTTAGTTATTGACGAAACATTGGTTTTTTGCTAGAGAAAACTAGCAAAGGCCAAATCGAATCAAAGCAAAGCAAAATTTAATATCTCGTGAACATTACGATCTTTGTAGGCGACAAAACATTTGTTTCGTTATTTTAAAAATAGCAGGAGCCTTACCACCGACTCCGCCAGCGTTCGTTGGTTTTCGCTTTTTTATTTTCGCTTCGCCTAGTGAAATCATACCACGAAAAACGCAACGCTATCGTGCACTGAACTTGTAATTTATCTGTCAAGTATGTAGTGTTTGTGATTTGTGTTTGTGATATTTTACATTTTTAGTGCAAATACATAATTATATTAGTTTCAGATAGTTATTTGGAGTGTCAAAAGAAGCGTTTAAATATTTATTCACTTGCAGTCACAACCTCCACTTTTTAAAACCACAAAAAACGATTTAAAACACAAATTTTGTACTTTAAATTATTTTATTTTATTATTTTAAACGTTTTCGGTCACTGAATGACCATTTTCAGAAAAAATTTTTGCAACTAAATCTAAATATACTAATTTGCCGCTTAAAAGTGCTTGCATATTATATACTAAAAATGTATGTATAATACATAAGGTGTATAAATACTTGTCATTTAATACATAAAAAATGCAGGGACAAATAGAATTACATAAAATAATTTAAATAACAGATTTTGGGTGTTATCGTATGTGTGTAAAAATTAATTTTGGTTGTATATAAGCTATATTGAAAGTAAATAGAATTTAAAATAAATCAACTGTGTTGTACAAGCAAAAGTGTACATATTTACTAATTGTCAAAATAAAAACCAAATTGAAATTTTTTCCAAAGCTGGAATTTCAAGTGTTGTGTACTAAATGTAGTGATGTCCTGTTTTGTGTTTGTGTTTCGTGATCTATTGCCGGTTTAGTGAATTTACCAGACCAAATAAATTCGAGCCTATTGGAATTTTCTCCTGGTTCATGATGTCGATCTCGAATTTGTTTATATATAATGATTCATATGCGTCAAGTTTCCAGCTGTTAGAAATTGTTTTTAATATTTTAGAGTTCGTGATATCCACTCGGTGATTATTGTTATTCAACATATGTTTGGCTACGCTATTTCTTGTATCTTTATTTCTTACAGCGTTACTATGTTCCTGGAGACGTTTGTGGAATGCCCTTGTTGTCTGGCCGATGTATTTGCTGTTACACTCCTTGCAACAAATTTGATAGATTCCAGATCTTGACTGTGATGGTGTTGGCTCTTTATACGTGCTGATACATGATCCTAGGTTAGTGCTTTTAGTGACTAATTCAAAGTTGAATTATTTTAACATATTCCGCATTTTATTGGTGATAGACGGGAAAAATGACACACAGATCCGTTTTGTGCACACAGTTGGTTCAATCACGTTCGTCAGCGTTGTATGTGCATTAATGTGTTGTTTACGTTTGTGTTTGTCCAGGATTTTTCCAATAAAGTTTCTATCAAAACCATTTACATGGACTGTTTCTTTTATGAATTTTTCTTCTAGTTGGAATTCAGCAGTGGATAGAGGTAACGTATATAGGCGGTTGGCCAATGAATGAAAGGCAGCTTTTTTGTGAGCTCCGCTGTGGTGTGAGTCTGCTGTGATACATCTTCTCGAACAGGACATCACTACATTTAGTACTCAACACTTGAAATTCCAGCTTTGGAAAAAATTTCAATTTGGTTTTTATTTTGACAATTAGTAAATATGTACACTTTTGCTTGTACAACACAGTTGATTTATTTTAAATTCTATTTACTTTCAATATAGCTTATATACAACCAAAATTAATTTTTACACACATACGATAACACCCAAAATCTGTTATTTAAATTATTTTATGTAATTCTATTTGTCCCTGCATTTTTTATGTATTAAATGACAAGTATTTATACACCTTATGTATTATACATACATTTTTAGTATATAATATGCAAGCACTTTTAAGCGGCAAATTAGTATATTTAGATTTAGTTGCAAAATTTTTTTCTGAAAATGGTCATTCAGTGACCGAAAACGTTAAAATAATAAAATAAAATAATTTAAAGTACAAAATTTGTGTTTTAAATCGTTTTTTGTGGTTTTAAAAAGTGGAGATTGTGACTGCAAGTGAATAACTATCGTACGAATGGAAACCACGGCGAGTCCTCAGTGCAAGAATTTGTTTAAATATTTGTTGGGGTAATATCGGAAGGAAATACTTAAATCTTTACATCAGAAAAAATATTTTCGCTTTCTTGTTCGCCATAAAATACTACGCGTTGAAAACATCGCTTTCGATCGTTGGTTTCTACTAGTAACCAAATTGTTTAAATTTACACCTGAAGCGATCAAATTTTCGCTTTGCGATTTTTGTGGTACAAAAAATGTGAAAGCGAACCAGCAACGAACGGTGGTAAGGCTCCGGCGGAGTCAGTGGTAAGGCTCCAGAATTCAAATCAATAAATAATCTTATCAAAACTAAATTTAAAACGTAACCCCAAATATAATGCCTTGTGAATAATTAAGGGCCCTCTGTGGGCTAAGCATCAATTTTGGGCTTCACTCGTTTTTCATAAAACATAAGCTTTTGCTAGGAAAAGAGAAAGTGATGATGTCGTATAAATATTAAAAAAACTCGTTTAGCCTGACATCGAGTCTTCCATTCCTCGTCGCACCATTTATATTTGTCGTGTTTCATGACAACTATTGATCAGGATCAGATCAAATTTTATATGGAAAACCTGAACCAATTTTGGTTTTAGATCATAAATCTAGTAAATGCCTTTGCGTTGTTTCATGAAACATGAACTGAACCGAATCAGATCAAGCATCAAGAAACACAGCTATTATTGCAATCAAAATATTTTTCACACTCGTGTAAAGTTGCACTAATATGACTTGTGCTAACTTTCGGAAGTGAGAGTTAGACCACAAATGACTGTAGATTACTATCTACATTGAAAGGCATCATGTCACCAAATTTAGATCTGATGTCACACAAACAATTAGAATCTCATTTTATTCTTATTCTTAACAAAATATTGGGTTTTGCTAGAGTACACTAAAGGCCCAATATATGGCTTATCTAAATGCCCCGTTAAAATTTTTGAGCTTTACTCCTTATTGACGAAACATTGTTCGCAATATTTCATTGGGTTTGAAAACGGCAAAACAGGAGTGGAATCTTGAACGCCAGACTGAAAATTTACACTGCAGTGAAATTTTATGTGGATAACAACAATAGTTGTACCGGTTTGGTTCCATTGTTTCGCAAAAAAATGCGAATTTGTAAGGTTTTTTGAAACAACAGAAGAAAACCGGTAGAATTATTATTGCTTTCCATAGAAAATTTCTCTACCTTCTAAAATTTCCGTGCGGCGTTTCTGCCCCAGAATTAGCCCAACGAGATTTATTTATTCTATTTACACTGCAACACTCATCTCTGCAAGTAACTAGAAAAACCGATGGATTGCATCGAATTTGAATTAAGTGGCATCAGCAAAAAATAACTCGCTAATCGGTGAAAAGATTAGCGGCGAATAATCAAAAGATGTTTGTAAGTGTTGGCAGATATAAAAGTTTACAGCATTACACACGTAACGGGTGTTTTTTAAGCGTGATAGAACTTGAAATTGTAAAAAATAAAACAAAAATGAAATTGTAATCAAAAATTTTTTTATTCAAAAGATCAATACGTGGCATTAATATTTGAAACTGATTTCGGGCATAATGATTTCGAGCAATGCTCAATGATTTCGGGCAATGCTCATTTTCTTACGATGGGTATATGGCACCGTTGTATCTGCCAACCTCTATGAACAAAGAAATTTTTCTGTGAGAAGCTGGGAGGCCCGGAAGCCCCACCGTCTGAGAATGAGCATTCGTGTGCTTAATACTTAGTCAGTACAAGTAAATGTCATATATCGTTTTATCTGCTAGCCTCTGTGAACAGAGAAATTTATGGTGACAAATCTGCATAATTCCGATAAATAATCTACCAAAGCGAATATAAAATCAGCTAGAGAGGCATTCGTTTGCTGCATAATCCTGAGAAATTTATTTTGCCATATGAGCATAATTTTGAAAGCCAGTTAAACTTAGCAAAATTTGTTATTGTAATAATTAAACAAAAAAATAAATTAAATCAACTGCGGAAATTATTAAGGATGTACAAAAATTTCCAGTTTTTGGGTCAGCATCACTTACCTCATTGAGGCCACATTATATAGTTAATATTAGCGTAAACCTATCGGATTAATATACTTGCAAGTCATTAAAATCCAATTACCCTTTCCATTTAACGGTTATTTTACACCCACATCTTAAGTAGATTTCAAAACTTTTTTACCTATCCCAATTTGCTACTATAAGCTATATATGTACAAAATATGAGATAGAACTACACAACACCACGTAATACCATTATCATCATCGCTATCACTGTAGTTTCATTTTATGAGATTGTCTGGTGTAGATAGATATTAGGTATACGCTATTAGTGTTACAAGAAGGAAATCTCGCGAATTATACATAAGACACAATTTGTATTTTTTTTCTGCTATTATTACAGATGTGACTGGGAAAACGAACAAAACTAAATCATGTACAGTAGTTTGTTGTTACAATTCTCATTTACACTACCGTACTACACCAGGGGCCATATTGCTACTAACATAGCAACGATTGCATGAAAAAGATAACAAACAATTTTTCTTAAGCTTTTTTGATTAGCTTGGAAGATAATAATACTCGTAATATAAGAAATAGGAACAGAAGACGTTGAAAATTTATGTTGTACAACCGTTTATGCAGGAAAGAATTGGAACGCAAAAACTGCACCGTGTAACCTAATCTTAATTTAGTATAGATCGGGTGGTTTTCTTATTTTCATTTTTCATTTCCCTTTTCTGTTTAGTTTTATTTTAATTTTCATGAATAAATTTAAAATCCTTTTTTGTATGGTACACTACTGCGTTTCTTGTAAATAAATAAAACCGGTCCATGTGTGTCGTTCGTATTACAGCAAAAGGAGAGCTGTATACATTTTTACATTATATTCCCTCAAGCAATAAATGAAATGACTTTCAATTGTAGAGCAAATAGTATGAAGCTCATCCTTTTTTCGTATCCTTTCTATTGAATACATTTTTTTTTTTAAAATGTGAATGCTAAAATGAGGGCAGGCAACTAAGTATGTAGGTAAATATGTACCGTATACCTATACACAATGATGCTATATAAAAATTAATGGTATCCGCACTTAAACCATTTTCCTATTAATGTGCAAACAATAAAAGTAAACCCGATTTTACTGTACAGCTGAATGGCTTCATATTCAGCTAAAAATACATAAATTTATTTGTATGCAGCTGGCATAAAATTATGTCTATCCATTAATCCAAACATGAGTACATTTATATTGAAAATCATTCATCATAACCTCATAAAATATATAGAAAACGATTTTTCTCGATATCTATCTATAATTCTGCCTCATAAAGTATGCGAAGTAGCATCCCATCATATACGAGTATATATAGCCCGATATATCCGCATATACCTTTCGCACCACGAAACAAAACCAAAAATAATCCAAATCATTTATCTCGACAACAATTTAACGTTCGATTCGTACATATATACGAAATACAACAAAAATCATCTCAATATGTATGCTTCTGCCTCATTCCGCACACGTGCTACACCCACTTTGATCTATGTGTGGAACGGCATAAAAATACTTTTTACTTATATTTTATGGCTGAACCATTAAAAAATTACAATAGGGATTTATGTCCAAACATAAACCATTCATCCTTCCTTCTGAATTCCCCGGACCACTCACCCGTATACATAACTTCGTTTATATATTTTGTTTGCCGCATACACACACATACATACAAAGTTTCCACCACATTGTTGTAGTCTCGTTCGAGGTGCAAGGTGATAAAAGCAATAATTCTCGAATATTTGGCAACAAATAATTTGTACGCTCTGTCTTCTATTGTTTGCGTGCGCCCGACAACTATTGAAAATAATGCGTGTACCACATAAGAAATAATTGACATCCCACGAAATGGGATGGGAACGGAGTGGGTATTTTATACTATAAAATTGTCTTGCGGGAATTCTTTAAGATATAGATCACGTTTTTTTTACATAATTCTTGTTTTCAACCTACTCAATTTTTTCGTCTAGTCGGGTGACTTAGGAGACATTGCTCCTATATAATTTTTCATTACAAAATGATGTACGCTTTATTCGTCTTGCTGTTAGGTATCACAATATTAGGGTATACGGATTCGATTCACGCGCAGTTAATTTGCGTTTGTCGTACCTTTAAATTAACTGATAATGATCTCATGGCTAGAGGTTAAAATTTATGGGTACTAACTTTTTTGTGTCATTGTCCGCAATATCTATTGGTGTATCCTCACCTGACATATGGTTAATTTGGCATAAAATAATTTGTTTTATCATTTTCGGCTTTCCAATTACTTGTGTCTTCTGAACTGTATCTCAACTTTGTAGCTAAACTATTTTCAGTTACAGATTACAAATTTAATAAAATAATTTTTTAATTTTCGTTATGGAACCTTGAACAATTAAATTAAATCGCATAAAAACCTCTCTTCTTCAAATATTTAAAATAACTCTCAGAAAAATATAAAAATCCTATTTTCCCTAGACAATTTTTTTTTGACTATTTTGACGCCTGACTATTTCGAAAACGATCAAGTGATGTAGTGGTTAAAGTTTCGGAACTTGACTTCATTTGAATCCGATATGTAACCTCATTAATTCGTTTGATGATTTTACCCGCTCTTAGGTTATATCTCGTTTTCGTTACTTCTTTCTTACCATCGCCTTTCGACGCTATTCAACCTCGCACTCACCATCCATGGTCCATTCCACCTCAGCTTTATTCTTGATAACTATTTACTCCGCCACTGCTGAAAAAAATTAACTCTATCGAATTTTAGTTCCATATCACGTTGTGCAGCCTTCCTGTGAATTGAAAACAGCCTTCCTGTGATTTAGTAAACCATCTCTCATTCTCACTCACCTTGGCCGGTATCCCGTTACTATTTTTCAATGTTCTAGCTAACGGACTCCTATTAAGCGCGAAGTGATCTTCTCCACTAGTCTCAATTTATGCTGGCCTGTATTCGTTCATATTATGGCTCACTATCTGCCCAAACGTAGCAACCAAGTCATATTTACAACATCATCAATGCGTGGCAATTCATGCTTAGTTTTATCCGTCACTTCACCACCTCCAGCATCAGAATTATCATTTTCATTAAGTTTACTGCACAACCCTGGGGTAGTGTCGTTCTCCGTTTCATAACCAATCCCCGCACCAAAATTGGGGAAGACATCCGCTTAAGGCGATCCGTTGTCATTCACATTTACAATGAATACCGCCTCTCCTGGCCCTCGCTGACCAACAACTGGCTCTCTATGAGACGTCGAATCTGCATCCGGTTGAGCATCCAAAATCACGAGTGTTCGTTTCTTTCAAAGTCAAATATTTTTAACACAAATTCAAGTTTTAATATTTCAAGTTCGTAAATTTTTTGCAAAACAAATTCAGTGCTCCCAATTCTTAACCGAATATGATGGGGTTGGATATGTCGGATGGAAAAGGGATTCTTAAATGTTTTTTTTTGAAGAAGAAGATCTGGAATATGGCCACCTGGGGCGGAACTCGATCCACTGACGCCAAATATTACAAATCCAGCTCGTGCCACTGGATTGTGAATACAGTTATAAATTTAATGGTTGTAACAACAATTCCTGCAATTCACACAACAAGATATTGTGTTGATTACCGAAAATTAAACAAAGTGACAAAAAAGGACAGTTATCCGTTACCGTGCATCGATGACACCTGGAACAAGCTGTTTAGGGCCAAATTTGCAGAATTTTGAATCTTAAACGCGGATAGGGATCTATCCTGATGATAGAGAGAAGACAATAATTTCAGCAGGAAACGGTCTTTATCAATTTGTGCCAGTTTAAGAGGCGTAAATTGGACAAATATCTGGTGTATTTGACATTTGCAACATATTTGAGGTTTAAGGTCACAATCTTAAGCAAGTACTACAAAATATCCGGGTGACCGGAATGAAGTTAAGTGCATCGAAATACAGTTTGTTCAGGAAAGAAGTTAGCTGTTTAGGTCATATTGTTTTAAGTAATGGTGAGCAAACGAATCCGAAAAAATTAGTACCAGTTATGAATTGGTACCAATGGCTGTTAGCCAACTAAGAAGTTTCCTAGGTTTAGGCTTCTACCACCGACAATTTTTGTCAAATCTAACAGATGCTGTACGAAGTCTTAATCGCTTACCAGAAAAGGCCAACATTTGAGTGGAAGAGGGTGCATCGAAAAAACATTTTGTAGCGCTCCTATTATGGCGTACCGCATGGCAGGTGGGATATTCATCTTGGATACGAATGCTACAGCAACACGGGAATACGTTATTACGGATGGCATGAAGCCAACCCACAGATTTCATCTAAACATGCAGAGGCCTCTCTCACGGTGATTTTGCCAACTAGATTTCAGGGTTTTGAGCATGGAAGTTAAGGTTTGCATGTTCCTAGCCTACACTTTGGAACAGAATAAACATAAAAGCAAACTAAAATTAAATTACATGCACCATAATCCGCCCAAGTAACATTTCAAGGCAAATTAATCTCTGATTTTTCTCTGAAATGTTTGCTAATAGGCACAATTTGCTAAAGTATGAGTACTCTTTTATAGTAATTCAGAAGAAATTCAAAACGTAATGGAGGTAAAACCCCTCTGAATTGCTTCTGAAAAAGAGCAAATGAGCTAGAGCACTCAAACTAGTTTGCTAGTGCTATAAATTGCATAATTTCTGAATTAGAGAAAAATCAGAGAAAAATGTGCTTAACTTTCTCGCTGAATAAGTTCTGAACCATAGCAAAATCGCAGGAAAGCCAGAGACAAATTTGAGAAAAAACTGAGAAAAATTTGCCTAAATTGTTCTCTGAATAAGTTCTGATAAGAGCTAAATGATCTCAAAAGTTTGCTTATTTTTTCAAAAAATATACTTTTTTTTTATTTATTTAAATTAACATTTTTTTATATTTCAACCATTTCTTTTTTCAGCAATTTATATTGTTTTTTATAGTCTGTAAAGTAAATTTTAGCTTGTATTAATTTAAAATTTATTGAAATCCTCTTAACCGGATTCGAAGCTAGGATCTCCTGCATATAAAACCAGCACGTTAACCACTCTGTTATCTATACCGCATATATGAAAACACTTAATAGTATTCTTAAATTTTAGCAAACATTTTGCTAGTTTTTAACACATAAGCACATTTTAAGGATAATGACCTTATTGTTAACGTACTTTTGACAGATACAGGTTAATGATTCAGTTCGACATAATATTAAGAATTGAAAACAGTATGCAAGGCTTCAACAAAACAAAAGAAAGTATAATGGAAATAGAGCAATTTAAAAAGTTTAAAAATAGGGAGACTTATAAAAATCAAGGGCTTAAAAAAATCTTTTAACTTTTCACTCAACTTCAACAAGTCAAGCCAATATAAAATCAAATTTCGCCTCGTTACATGAAAAAGATTGTTACGTGAATCACATATTCACAAATCAGGCATAAGCAGTCATCGTCACTGAGGATAATGTTTCCAAATCCTGTTGGTAATGTGCCAGAAGACACAAATACTCAAGTTCATATTTTTGACGATTATTGCAATGCCAGTTATAACAACGATTATTCTGAACAAGATGAGGAAGAATTTTGTGCAAGAACCAGTAGAATTAGAAGTGATTTAAGAAAGTGGTCAAATTTAATAAAAGCATTAATGTGAAACTTACAATAGAAGCTCGTACTTTAATGGAAACACAAAATAATTTATCAATTGGTACGCTTGCAAATAAAAATGATCAATATTGGCATTATGACTTAGAAATGTGCCCGCGCAAGTGTTTTAATCAACTTACGAATCTATTGCAATTTTCATCAACATTAATATTGACGGGGCTTCCCATTTATAAAAGTCCGAAACTAGAATTTTTTCCAATATTATTTAATATTCATAACATGCCTGAGTTCAATCCGATGGTAATTGGACTATTTTGTGGAAAGGAAAAACCATCATCTCTGTCAGAGTATTTAGGTCAGTTCGTCGAGGAGTTAAATAATATTTTGGAAAACAGAATTTTAATTAATGTTAAAAAATTAATGTACGAATTTGATGTTTTATTTCTAATTCACTAGCTAGGGCTTTTCTAAAAGGTATTAGGGCAGCCATATTATATTTGTTTTTAAAACCATGTACGATATGTTTAAAATATTACAGGTGTTTCCCGTTTCAATGTATTCCCTCGTATCAACATGCCTTTGAGAACGGGCATAAATTTTCGCAACGTAGCAGATGAAGATCATCACAAATGTAATACAATACTTGAAAAACTGCCCATCCGACATGGTCAAAGATTTTATAATTGCAGACGAATTACATTTAATTCGCCTTAGTGTAATAAAAAGATTTAATCTAGGATGGAGAACGTTTAAAACTTTTAACATGAAGTGGTGCGCCCAAGATATTAAAGAAATAACGACGTTCCTATTGAATCTGAAAATGCCAGTTTCCATTGGAAAGGATTAGAATTCAGAACATTTTTTCATTATATTGAGCCAGTAATGTTGAAAAATTATTTGCCAATTGATGTTCATAATAACTTTATGCAATTATTTTCAATTTGCTCATCGAATTCATATTCACGTTTTTATGATTTGGCAAAAAAAAATGTTAGATGACTTTGTGCAAAAATATATTGGAATATGCAAAATAAATTGAAATAAAACATTTGCTTCGATCTGAGAGAAACCCACTACGAAAAATATGTCAACAAAATTCGCATTTATGGTTCAAGTTTAAAAAATTTTTATATTTTATTTGATAATCTATTCAAATCATCGCATTTACATATTTATTCTTCATTCTGTGCAAAAAATGATCCAGGGCTATTCGCTATTTGTGACATTAAACGTAAAATGGAAGCAGTTGATGATAGACGTAAGACAGTTTTTATATCATTGTTGCATACGCTATAGATTTATTGTAAAAATATTTCTACGGAGGCATATGAGAAAACATATGCTTTCCAAATTTGAATAATTACAACGGCTTTTCAATTCAGCGCTAAAAAATATAAAAAGCGATAATAAATAAACAAGTAAAGTATAAGTTTATAAGTACAGGTAGCCCTCCAAGAACACGATTAATTCGTTCCGTGTTCTTTAAAACCGTGTTGTTCGAGACTACAAAAAAGAAAGAAATAAAAATGATATCCATTTTCAACCAAAAAAAATGGCTCCATTTAAGTCCAAATCGCACAAAAGTGTGAGTAAAAATTCATAGTACGTAATGGCGTTTTTGATAAAAAAATTTCGCTTGATTTGAAGTACAACCAACACATTTGTGTGTATAGTTATAGTGTTTTTTCGGACGAAATAAGTTTGAAAGGAAAACGTAAATGTATAAGTTGGGTTAAAAATACTGCTAAAGTTAGCCGAAAGTTTCCATCCGAATGATAATGCAGATAGTGTCTTGAATACAGCAAAAATCAGTCATGAACTCGAATTTAGGATCGGATTACATCATTCGGGTGAAGGAGAAATTATTTCAGTTTATAAGAATTTAAAAATCGATAGGAGCGAGAGTATAAAGAGAATTTAAAAATAGTCAAGACACTATCTGCATTATCTTTCGGCTGGCATCTTTCGGCTAACTTTAACAAGGTGGGTCAAAACACATGCAAAAATAAATTTTTGACATGGTACTTTTGCCGTACCCACACAATTATGTTACCGTGTTCTTCAAATATCGTGTTCATGGAGGGTAACCTGTATAATCAACTTTAATCATGACGTATTTCTTACCGTTTTCTTCCATTTAGTAACAAAGCCTTAAACTAATCTTCATTGTCCAAATGTGTTCGGCTATCAGCGTTGCTTTAAAAACATATTTAACAATATGTGTATACTCTTTAAACATGATTTTCACCTCTGCATTTGGTCCCGTGTGGAACCGGTCCACGAGCATTTAGTAACAAAATCGAACGAAAATAAAGTATTGACCACACCGTAAAATATTTTCATGAGCGTCGCTTTGTTATTACTGGTTCCACCAACAATATTTCAACTAATGCCCAATATTTCAACTAATGATCCACCAAATTCTTCATTTTCCGGTGTACGATTCTCCAACTCTTCGACGGATTTTTGATCTTTAATTAGAAGTAGTTCCATAATACCCAGTACATAGTTTTGTTTTTGTTCGTTATATGCAGAACCGGATACTGGTTGTGCCATTCTCAGAAATGATTGAAACGACACATGGAATGAATTCTGTTGCTTAATAAGATTGTCCAATTTATAGTGTTTATGCGTGCATTATTCTCCTTGTTTCCCCTCGAAACTCATATCTATAACTGGAACGTCAAATGGAACTGGAATGTCATCATTTGGAAAAGTAGGCTGATGCTAATTAACATTATTTAATGCTGCTGGCTGATCTACCTAAATTAAACGCCATCGATTCAAGAACGTCATTTTCGTTATTCAATTTTTGTATGTTCATCCTAAAAGAATAAAGCGCCAGTACTTTTTCGATTTTTAACGCATCGCTCAAATTTTTTATTTTATTACGCTTGACAGTACACTTGCATTTGGACCAGTCATCGTTCTTCACTGACCGTGGATTTTTCGTAAGCCATTAATATTGGATCCTTCTGGTGGCCACGATAATATGCCATTGACCTCCCACCCATTTGGCACAGCATTTAAACTTTTCCCACAATCTGTCTCAACCGTTTCCACGACTTTGTACATCTTGAAATTGTTATCATTTCACAACAACCAAAAAAAAGAATAAGGTTATGTTATATCACAAATTTTGAGGAAAATCTGCAAGAAATAGAAGAATAATAGTTTGTAAATTTATTCCTATTCGATTATCATTATACACTTATACTAAAGGAGAAAATATCATCTTACCTGTTTGTAATACGGAAAACAGTTGTAGAGCCGATGAAAATGTAATAATACTGAAAGCCGGTTACAAACTTTACAAGCCAGTTACAAGCGTATGTTTTTACTTCAAGATCCGTAATATGGCTTGTGTTTCCGAAATGGGGCTTACTACAATATTGTTGTATTCGAATATAAGCAACATTTTCAAAAACGGTTTTCTATTATTTTGCTTAATCTGAATTCATATGTAAAAGAAAATAATAACAAATTTTTTTGAAGAATCAGAACTAACTTTGCCAGAATAGACAAAATATTTTTAATAAAATAAAAATTTAATTTTACAATATTTTCTTGCTAGAATGTTGCTTAACATTTTCTGAATAAAATCTGTTTTTGCCTGATTTAAGCAAAACTTTCCTCTTAGCAAACAAATTGTTACTTGGGCGTCGAACGAAACTTAAGGAAACGTAATAAATTTAATAATAACCCGGTGCAAGTACAATGCGTGCTGAAGAATCTCCTCCGAATGACCCATCGACCCTTAGAGGCCGATGCCCAGCCACAACGAAGCAGTATAAGAGGGTAGGGAAGTTTTTTCAACAGACAAAGCCTCTCTTCACTCGGAGGGATCTCTAGGCAATCTCCCACAATTCACACTTCGACAACTTGAGTCTGCCGCACTGCCACGGAGAGACCGCGTAGATTTTATGGTCGCCCCCGAATAGACGACACATATGTTGGATTCGCCCACTCGGTCCCAATTTTAAGGAGGGGATTAACAAAATCTTACATATCTCTAACCGAAACCATATAGCATTTTTTTAGCAAAAATGCTTAAAAATCAACACCAACCCTATCGAATTGAGGTGGTACGCAAAATGTCCAATATTTTACTTGGCGGCCCAAGTAATCACCAGTTCTAATCAAACTCAATTAGCTATATGATTTTATACATTTCTTTATTTTTAAACTGCCACAAACAAAATAAACTCAAAGTCAAATGTAATTTTAAACTTTTATTTTTATTTATTTTTTGTCACAAAAACTCAAAGGATTTACAACCTTTATTTTATTTTCCAGCACAAAAAACAAACTGAATATTACAACAAAAAAAATTAACGCGCAACTTTACAATATCACAAGTCAAACTCGGCTTTACAATTCAAATTCCAAAACTAGACTAAACTTTTCCCATCAAACACAAAAAATCTAGAAAAATATTTTTTCTCCGTTTTTCAAAATGAAAACATACCAAAAAAATATTGCTCTATATCTTTACGGTCGCACGCACAAGGCAAGGTGCACATTGGCCTCGCTCTCAATTTACTCAACGTTTACGTAATACAATAGGGATGGGTAAAAACATAAAACAGCATTACCCATAATTAGAAACTTTAATGACAATGCCATAGGGTAGATGGCAATGCCATCAGTAAGGTGCATTACAGATTTGATGGTAACGAAATTAAAAATTCAAAAACAAAACCACATATGAAACAACGTTATGACTCCTCAAGTTGTTGTAACAACGTACAGTGTTCTCAGAGGCGTAAAAGTATAAAGAGCGGGTTGCAGCATTTTATAGTCGATCCTCTTTGAAGTAGAGAAAAACTATTGTATAACACTCAGAGAACTAAATGAACAGTGTCAAACATTTACACAAGCACTTCTACAGTCAAGAGTTTGTTCTTGAAGCAGAAATTGGCTAGGGCAAAGAAAATTTTAAAGAACACCAGGAGGCTGATGAGCCAGTTAGGCCAGTAAGGAAGGCTGATAAAAGGCAGGCGAACGTCTTAGCATGCGAAATTTAATCGACTTTAGATAAAATAAGACACCAGCGTGGGTTTTAAATTTTTGTGTTGTGATCATGGATAATACCTGGAGTGTATACCAAATACTACTCTATGGGCTGCTCAAGCCCTCGTTTATAAAAATAGGGTTAAGGTGGCTTCACATTATTGAAACCATCATTTTTGTGAAACATTTTTTAAATTATTTTATTTCTCCCTAAATTACTCAATTATTTTGTTCTATGCTATTCGCAGAATCAGAATTACATTAAACTCGGGTTTGTGTCCAAATGTAATTTTAACACAGACTCTCAAACTAACGCCAATATTCAAATCTTCCCAAGTTTTTAATTTGGTATTAATCTATTTGATAATTTTTTTTCCATCTAATTACAGGAAGAAGAAGAAGATCGACCACGCGTATCCACATTAATTTCATCACTGGCAAATTACTCAAATACAATACCCGCCACAGCCGAACTCGATGCACAAGCTGATCCAGATGCCAAACCACCAAAACCAGCGGCCCGTATGGGCACCCTCATCGGTGTTTTTCTCCCATGTATACAAAATATTTTCGGTGTTATATTGTTCATTCGTTTGACATGGGTCGTAGGTACAGCGGGAGCGATATTCGGTTTTATGATTGTATTAATTTGTTGTTGTGTGGTAAGTAAATATATCATGTAATTTCTATATACAGTACGAGGTCTCCAATCAAATATTTTATAAATTATTTTTATAGACTATGTTAACCGCGATTTCCATGTCTGCGATCGCTACAAACGGTGTTGTGCCGGCGGGCGGGAGTTACTTTATGATCTCTCGCTCGCTAGGTCCAGAATTTGGTGGGGCGGTCGGAATGCTGTTCTATACGGGGACAACACTGGCAGCCGCTATGTATATTGTGGGTGCGGTTGAAATTGTACTGACCTATATGGCACCGTGGTTGTCCATTTTTGGTGATGCAACCAAAGATGAATCAGCGATGTACAATAATTTCCGAGTTTATGGTACCGGACTGCTGATCGTTATGGGCTTTATTGTATTCATTGGTGTCAAATTTGTTAATAAATTCGCAACAGTTGCGCTCGCCTGTGTCATTTTCTCAATTATTGCTGTGTATATTGGGGTGGCAAATAATTACAATGGAAATGATAAATTACAGTAAGTTTATAAATTTCGCATCTTACGAAAAACTAAAAAAAAAATATATTTTTATTTCGTCAGATTATGCGTATTAGGAAAGCGGTTATTAAAAGATATTAAAATGGATAACTGTACCAAAAATGAGACTGGCCCATTACATGAAATATTCTGTAGCGGACCAAATGGCTGTGACCCCTACTATTTAAAAAACAATGTAACTATTGTGCAAGGAATCAAAGGATTAGCAAGTGGAGTATTCTTCGACAATTTATTCCATTCGTTCTTAGAAAAGGATCAGTTCATTTCGTATGGTCGCGATCCCGTAGATACTGGTGTACCCGGACAAGTCACATTTAATCAAGTTGTAGCGGATATTACAACATCGTTTACGATTTTAATTGGTATATTTTTCCCGTCGGTAACGGGTATTATGGCTGGATCAAATCGTTCCGGTGATCTGGCTGATGCCCAAAAAAGTATACCAATTGGAACAATCGGTGCTATATTAACAACGAGTACTGTGTATTTAACGTCTGTGTTATTCTTTGCGGGAACTGTTGATAATTTATTATTGCGTGATAAATTCGGACAGTCAATTGGTGGGAAACTGGTCGTCGCCAATATTGCATGGCCAAATCAATGGGTAATTCTAATCGGTTCATTTTTATCAACCCTTGGAGCTGGTCTTCAAAGTTTAACGGGTGCGCCGCGTCTACTTCAGGCTATTGCTCGTGACGGAATTATACCATTCTTGAAACCATTTGAAGTGTCGTCGAGTCGCGGTGAACCAACCCGAGCCTTAATTTTAACTATTTTAATTTGCCAATGTGGTGTTCTACTCGGAAACGTCGACTACTTGGCTCCGTTATTGGCCATGTTCTTCTTGATGTGTTACGGTTTCGTTAATTTGGCATGCGCTGTACAAACATTATTACGTACACCAAATTGGCGGCCACGCTTCAAATACTATCATTGGTCCCTTTCGTTCATTGGTCTATCGTTATGCATTTCGATCATGTTTATGACATCATGGTATTTCGCTTTAATTGCCATGGGAATGGCTGTCGTTATTTATAAGTACATTGAGTTCCGCGGCGCTGAAAAAGAATGGGGAGATGGTATTCGAGGTATGGCACTTACTGCAGCCCGGTACTCGCTACTTCGCCTAGAAGAGGGTCCACCACATACAAAGAATTGGAGACCGCAAATTTTAATACTCACCAAATTAACAGAAGACTTTGTCCCCAAATATCGTAAACTACTGTCGTTCGCTGCCCAATTGAAGGCAGGCAAAGGTTTAACTGTGTGCGTGTCAGTAATTCCAGGTGATTTCTCGAAAGGAACTGGAGATCAAACAATGGCCAAACTAACACTACGTAAAGTTATGGATGAGGAACGCGTTAAAGGATTTTGTGATGTACTCGTTGCCAAAAGTATTACCGATGGATTATCACATGTGTAAGTAATTTGATTATTGTAAGTATATTTGGCCGTTCAGCAATTTAATTATATTTCTAGTGTTCAAACAATTGGATTGGGCGGCATGAAGCCAAATACCGTTATTATTGGATGGCCATATGGATGGCGACAAAGCGAAGATGATCGGACATGGCAAGTTTTCCTACAGACCGTTCGTGCCATTACGTCAGCGCGTATGGCACTATTAGTACCAAAAGGAATTAATTTCTTCCCAGAATCCACAGAAAAGGTGTGTAACGGATTTATTAACTCAGCTTATCAGTTTACTAATCTCATACATCTTCATAAAATTTAGATACAAGGAAATATTGACGTATGGTGGATTGTTCATGATGGTGGTTTACTAATGTTGCTGCCATTCTTGTTGAAACAGCATCGAACATGGAAAAACTGTAAGATACGAATTTTCACCGTAGCCCAAATGGAAGATAATTCAATTCAAATGAAAAAAGATTTAAAAACATTCCTATACCATTTACGTATCGAAGCTGAAGTCGAAGTTGTTGAAATGGTTGGTTAGCTGCGCGAATTTAAAGCCATCGCCGATTTTAATATTTTAATTTTCTATTTTTTATTGCCAGATGGACAGTGACATATCCGCCTATACATATGAACGTACTCTAATGATGGAACAACGTAATCAAATGCTACGAGAACTTCGACTCAACAAAAAAGAAAGTCTTGGGGTGGTAAGTTAATCGAAACTTTTACGTTTTCGAATACATATTTTTATAAATATAATTTTCAACTTTTAAATTAATTTTTCCAATGAAAATTGTTGGAAAAGTTAATTTGTTTATATATGTAAACCGTACTCAGCATAAAAATATCTATACTTTATATCTAATCACTTCGAAATGGTTAATGACTTTCGAACTTTTTGAAAATTTATTGAAAGGTCGAAAATCGTCGAAACACGATTAAGGGAAAAATGGAATGGGAAACAAACGAACTTTTTACGTTGAGAAATTTTCGAAATTATTTGGAAATGTTACAAAAATATCGAAAAAATATTTGCATACTTGCAAAAATATCGAATTGTCGTGTAAATTTTGAAATAATAAGCGCTCGTGATGTACTGGAATTGGATTTGAAAATAATCAAGAAAAACATAAACCGACTGGAAGAGTAGAGAACTCTGGGAACTTTCGTTACGATTAAGAAGTGATTAAAAAATCACCATTTAATTCCTCTATATTAACTCTAAAGGCGCTTTTATGGTTGCGTTCGTTTCTTCTACCAATCATATTGCTCCAAAATGACGTTTTTTTCTTATGCTTTTTTTCACAAGAAATGATTGGTTGAAAAAAATCGTTTGAATGAACGAATGAACGCAACCATAAATGATCCTAAAATTTTTCAATCTTAGAAAGCAGGTACTGAAGTTAGCCGAAAATTTCAGCCGAATAAAAAAAAATCTGTATTATCGATATATTTTGTATCAGGTGGTAGTACAAAATTCTGATTATATTAAACGAAAATTACATGTTATTGAAGTTAGGAGAAAATTTTCACCGAAAAAAATTTGGTCAATAAAAATTGATTTAACATAATTCGCATGTTTAAAGGTAATATGGTCTGGTTGAAATTAGTAGTTTGCCGTGTTAGAGGGTGAACACCTGTGCTAAAAATCTGGGTATTTTTTTATGTAGCATCATAGCCAAATAAATTAAAAGCTCAACCAGCCCATATTACCATTAAACGTGCATCCAGCTTTTAATTTATTTGGCTATGATGCTACATAAAAAATACCCACATTTTTGGCACAGGTGTGTATCAGTGCCACGAGTCAAACTCATTACCCTCTTCCATGGCAAACTACAAATAAGAGACTCAGCACTTTACGAATTTGCCTAACTTCACCCAGCCCATATTACTTGGTAACTTCAATAATATGTAATTTCCGACTAACATCATCAGAAGTTTGTACGGCCACCTGATACAAAATTTGTCGATAATGCAGATGTTGTCACTTGACATTTTCGGCTAATTAGCATAGAAAACAGACTTATTCCGGGCTCTTGGCGCCGAGTTTTTAAAGTTATTGACTAATCTAATTTAATGGTTAGTTGACCAGTACAATTATTTTAATTACCAAAAGGATTGAAATGCATTTATTCTGACCTAAAATAGATACACTCGTGGACAAAATTAACGCATATTTTTTTTGTAATAAAAGAAAACCCGTTGGTCAATTTTAATACTACTAGCACAGACAATCAAACGAGATTTTTCATTTGAAATAAAAAATTTAAACAAAATTTACTTCTGATAATTCCAATGTCATCGTTGTATATGTGATTTTTCGTTAAACTGCATATACGTATACGCAAAAAAACAAAATATTTTTGATTGTGTTCGGGGTTTTACAGAAAATCACGCGCCGCTTAAATTTTTATGTTTACAAAGGATGAAATATCTATTTTAGGTTGTCTCTGCTACCAGTGTCAAATGATAACACATTTATATTTTTATCAGAAACCGCCTAGAATAAAGCCTACTACAATCCAATCAATTAAATTTTTCAAAAATGCTTAATCAAGAGTGCATGTTGTTTGAAATTCAACGCAACGATCGGCCTTTGTCCCATTGCACATCAATTATTTGTAAATGGAGTACCACTAATTCTTGTAAATGTGTTCTAAAGTAAACAGCTAATATAAGGTCCATTGTAATATGGCACCCTTTCATGAGCTGAAGGCGGTTAAAGTCGTCACATTGTTTCAGGAAGATTATACTCAAGTATACAAACGAAAATTTGGAATGAACCAATATTCGGAATATAACAGAAAGCCCGGACCTAGAAAATGATTAAAAGAATTGAACCTAACTCCAAAACGACCCGTAAAAGATCCACGACTTCTCCTCGTTACAAATCGAGCCATTTATAATTTTCTCATACTCATGCAAATTGGGGAACTGATCAATGGGACCCTGTTCTCTTTACAGATGAGACAATAGTCCAATTATAGACACCAGATGGACGTAATCTTGTATACAGAAGAGTTGGAGAACGCTACACACCATGTAACATAGAGCAAAATGTAAGCTTTGGTAGAGGTTCAATAATGTTTTGGGGTGGAATCAGGTGGGAGGGCCGTACGGAGTTGGGAAGATTGGTTTGAGGATGAATGCAGACTGGTAGTTGCAATGATACATCAGTATCGCCAAGGCATCGGCATTCGTGCACTATAAGGTAGCTGCCAATGAGTCCAGATCAAAATCTGATCGAACACGTATGGGACATTCTAAAACGCCGTATTAGAGCTAGAAATCCCGCACCAGATTCGATAACAAAGCTGAGTGTTGCAGTGTAAGAAGAGTGGAATCCCATTCAGCAAGAAATGATACAAAGCATTTTACTTAGTATGCCCAGAAGGATGGAAGCTGTAGTAAGGGCACGGGGGGAAATACTCATTACTAAATTAGTCAAACTAAATTGTATAATAAAGTTAATTTTATATAAACATTTCAACCGCTTTTGAAAATTAAAAAAAAAAAATATTTCGACACATTTTAACATTTTGCAATGAAAAATAGCCATCCACTATAGTTCCATAACGCCACATTTGTGATGCTGTATAAGATAGCGGAATTTTGACAGCGGAAAATAAGAGATTACGCTACTCGCCGCAAGTGGCAGCACTATCACTAAAGAGAATTTTTTTGTAATGTAATTACCAGCGGAAATTTTTTATTCATTATGTATTTTTTCACGAAATAAAACATCTCAGCGGAATAAAATATTAGAAGTGATCCTTAAAATGGTAAATAGATTGATCTCCGAAGTAAAGGAACTCGGTATATGAAATGTTGAAATTGAACAATAACCCTCATTTCTTCCACTAGTAACCAATATTTTCGGTTGGTTTTCTAATAGGTTAGGTCAAACTGAGATTATACGAAAAATTTGGGGAAAATTCATGGACTAGAATTTTCACTAAAATTTTTTGATTTTCTGCGGCCATATAAGTTATTTTCAGTTTTTGACCAATATCACAAAACCTTCCACTAGTAACCAATACTTTCGGTTGATTTTCTAGTAGCTTAGGTCATACTGAGACTATATGGAAAATTTGGGGCAAATTCATGTACTAGAATTTTCACTAGAATTTTTTTATTTTCTGCGGCCATATAAGTTATTTTCAGCTTAGGTTAGGTCATACTGAGACCATATGGAAAATTTTGGGAAAATTCATGGACTAGAATTTTTTGATTTTCTGCGGCCTTATAAGTTATTTTCAGTTTTTGGCCAATATCTCAAAAACTTCCACTAGTAACCAATACTTTCGGTTGTTTTTCTACTAGCTTAGGTTATACTGAGAATATGTGGAAAATTTGGGGAAAATTCATTTACTAAAATTTTCAGTAGAATTTTTTGATTTTCTGCGGCCAAATAAGTTATTTTCAGTTTCTGACCAACATCTCAAAAACTTCTATTAGTAACCAATACTTTCGTTTAGTTTTCTAGTAGCTTAGGTCATACTGAGACTATATGGAAAATTTGGGGAAAATTCATTGACTAGAATTTTCACTAGAATTTTTTGATTTTCTGCGGCCTTATAAGTTATTTTCAGTTTTTGGCCAATATCTCAAAAACTTCTACTAGTAACCAATGCTTTCGGTTATTTTTCTAGTAGCTTAGGTCATACTAAGACCATATGGAATATTTGGAGAAAATTCATTGAATAGAATTTTCACTAAATTTTTTTGATTTTCTGCGGCCATATAAGTTGTTTTCAGTTTCTGGCCAATATCTCAAAATTTTTCACTAATAACCAATACTTTCGGTGGTATTTCTAATAGCTTAGGTCATACTGAGACTATATAGAAAATATGGGGCAAATTCATTGACTAGAATTTTCACTAAAATTTTTTGATTTTCTGCGGCCAAATAAGTTATTTTCAGTTTCTGGCCAATATCTCAAAAACTTCTACTAGTAACTAATACTTTCGGTTGTTTTTCTAGTAGCTTAGGTCATACTAAGACTATATGGAAAATTTGGAGAAAATTCATTGACTAGAATTTTCACTAGAATTTTTTGATTTTCTGCGGCCTTATAAGTTATTTCCTGTTTCTGGCCAATATCTCAAAAACTTCCACTAGTAACCGATACTTTCGGTTATTTTTCTAATAGCTTAGCTCATACTGAGACTATATGGAAAATTTGGGGCAAATTCATGTACTAGAATTTTCACTAAAATTTTTTGATTTTCTGCGGCCATATAAGTTATTTTCAGTTTCTGGCCAATATCTCAAAAACTTTTACTAGTAACCAATACTTTCGTTTGGTTTTCTAGTAGCTTAGGTCATACTGAGACTTTGTGGAAAATTTGGGGAAAATTCATTGACTAGAATTTTCACCAAAATTTTTTGATTTTCTGCGGCCATATAATTTTTTTTTAGTTTTTGGCCAATATCTCAAAACTTCCACTAGTAACCAATACTTTCGGTTGTTTTTCTAGTAGCTTAGGTCATACTGAGACTATATTTGGAAAATTTGGTGAAAATTCATGGCCGCAGAAAATCAAAAAGTTCTAGTGAAAGTTCTAGTCCATGAATTTTCCCCAAATTTTCCATATAGTCTCAGTATGACCTAAGCTACTAGAAAACCAACCGATAGTATTGGTTACTTGTGGAAGTTTTTGAGATATTGGCCAAAAACTGAAAATAACTTATATGGCCGCAGAAATACAAAAAATTCTAGTGAAAACTCTAGTCCATGAATTTTCCCCAAATTTTTCGTATAATCTCAGTATGACCTAACCTGTTAGAAAACCAACCGAAAATATTGGTTACTAGTGGAAGAAATGAGGATTATTGTTCAATTTCAACATTTCATATACCGAGTTCCTTTACTTCGGAGATCAATCTATTTACCATTTTAAGGATCACTTCTAATATTTTATTCCGCTGAGATGTTTTATTTCGTGAAAAAATATATACATAATGAATAAAAAATTTCCGCTGGTAATTACATTACAAAAAAATTCTCTTTAGTGATAGTGCTGCCACTTGCGGCGAGTAGCGTAATCTCTTATTTTCCGCTGTCAAAATTCCGCTATCTTATACAGCATACATTTGTGCCTCTTTTGAAAAAATATAAATTTGGGATCATTTGATACCAGTTCCACTAAAATCGGCCAGCGGGATTTTTTTTTTGCAAAAAAAATATCCGTTAATTTTGTCCACGAGTGTACTAACCGTCTGGTCACGATAGTTCAATGCTCACCGACTGATAATTGTAATGAAATGCTTCATGTATATGCACATTGACTATTCCATGCATTGACACTAGAATGATTTCCCATCAAAGCCCACGTAAATCATCTTCTTCTAAGGCATTTAGTGAGATTTCGTTAATTATCTATGCTCACAGTTTTAAACGTCTTAGCGCAGCTACTTGAGATTAGCGAGGCTAGTTTCATATGATATGGCCCTACTCAAGGTAATATAGTACCAATGGAAAATCGCATGACCCTTTCACTAGCAAATTCATTTCTCAGCGAAACAAGATGGCATATAGCCATAAGGCGAGATATTGACATAAGGATGGAGTCAAGGTTTTACTAATGCGCAATATGAGAAGATCGTTAATGAAGTTCAAAACAAATCAGATGCGCGACAGACTGCCTTCTCGAATATCTCGTGGGATAATTCAGACAGATTTCACGCAACTCTGATCGTTGACCTTCAGCCAAGCTCTAGTGCCTAGGTGATGACCACGAATGAAGAAATTAATCATATTCTGATCAGAGTAGTTGGTAAATCTCACCAACACTTAGATAGAGGATACTGCGCAATTTAAAATCTAATTGGAGAGGGATTAAAATAATCTCACCCGCTTATAGATTGAAAGAATGAAAGCATTGGTGATATTATTGATGGAGGTTCTTTTTAAGACAAACTTTACCGCCAGGTATGGACAACACGACACGACTTCGAATGAGCAAAAACCTAATGGCTGCAAATATTAACTGAAGTTCAAGCTCCAAAAGTTTCGATGTCAGTGAAATACGGAAGCGATGGCCGGTGCCTATGCACATATACCGTCACATATTAACAAGATCAGTGTTTTTAATCTAAAGAATAGTATCTGTATCTCGACGACTCAGTCATACAAGAGTTAGATACATAGATGAAAAGTTATTCAGATTCTTTAAAAAATATTGGGATGATGCTCAAGTGACATATCTCTTAAAACCCAAAATCTTCATATGCAACAAATTTTGCACAGAAAACCACCAAAAATCTACGAAAAATCAAAAACATAAGATATGACGACTTGCCTTTTTGGGTGTAATTTTTTTAAGTTTACTGCATAGAATTTGAATTATGACTTATGCCCAGAAAGATCAAATTCTATGGATGTGTCAGTGTTCAATGATAATTTATATATAAAGTGTCCGCTGTTCTGTATTTCAATAACGAAATGTTCTACTTAATACAATTGTGCGGACTTACCAAGCGCTCAATAGAGAAATGGTCAATAATGCTGACCCCAGGAATCAAACGATTCCTCGGGTCAGCATTATAAATAATGGGTATTTTACAAAAGGGTTGTTGCAACAAATTTTAAAACATTGACATGCGGGTTGGTTCTGTAGATTGACATGTGGATAGATTTTCTGGAATGCAGTCGGCGATTTAAATATCGGACCTTTTACAAAAAATTTCAAGTAAAAAATGTATCCAACAAATTTCAAAACACATTTCTTACCTTTGTTGCAATAACCCATTTGTAAAAGGTCCGTTATTTATATCGCCGACTCCAGAATCGTTCGATTAGTTTGTCTCGTTGAGACCAGCCCATATCATGAGCATTCCAGAAGACCTACCTGCATGTCAATCTTTTGAAATTCATTGAACAGATTTCTAATTTGAATATTGTGATAATAAATCGTGTGTATGTGTTTTTTAGAAGTATACTCTTGTTGTTGGCATTTTTAAAACTTACTAACATTACGATAAAATGTCCGCACATACATTTCCTTCTTTTAATTCTGATTTTTTTTCGTGCTCTTAGACCTCGATTCTGAAGTACAGTGGATGACTGAAATATGGTCTTATGTAAGACTTTCTTCCTTTATTTTGAGTTTAGTCTTAATTATTCGAATTTTCGTATTCTGCCTATAGTCTGGGACCAATAAGACCACGAAATATGTATGTCTTATGTAAGACTTTTTTTAAAACCGCAACGCCAACTAAGACTATGCGTAGAAAGGTGTCATAATTAAGACTAAATTCAAAATAAAGAAAAAAAGTTTTACCTAAGACCATTTTTCAGTCACTGTGACTGTGCTTCAGAATCGGGGTGTTAATTTATTTCAAATCCAAGACACCAAATGTGTTATACGATAAACTGTTGTACACGAAAAATTGGTTCCACGATAAATTATTGTACGGTAAATTGTTCTACGGCAAATTGTTCACGATAAATTGTTCACGATAAATTGTTACTGACGACAGTAAATCGTTATTATTTCCAAAAATTTACCGAAAACGATATTTTTGCACGACGACAATAATCAACAAAAATTTGATATTTTTTCGATATTTTTTACCGAATAGACAACGTAATTTTCTAAATGTTTTACAAAATTTTCTACTCTATTGATACAAAAATTTATAATTTTCAATGTTCGATGTTTTTTGTTTGTTTTAATGTTTGTTATACTAAAAACAAAATTGTATTACTTTTCTAATCGTACAAAGGTGCAAACATTGGTGGACTTCAACGAATGCACCGGAGAGGATAAAATGCCTTTGGTAAAAACATTTATTCAAAACGACAAAACAACAAAATCGAAATTTTAAAATAATTAAAAAAAAAAAAGTAAAATGAGAATCACCCCCATATATTTTTCACACAAAGTACACACCTGTATCTATATATAATTTTAACAATCCTTTCTTTTTAATCGACCCGCTACTTTTTCGCCACCACCAGCAATACATTTTCAATATTTTTTACAATTTTTTATTTTATATATTTTTTTTATCTTTTTAGAGTTGGTTTGTTTTGATTTTTTCTTTAGTTTTTCCGAACACCACGTGTATTTAAAAAAAATTCCGCCTCATGTACACTACCAATATGTATGTAAATCCAGTTACCTAAATTTTTTTTGCACACAAACACATAAACACGTATCTATTACATTTTGATAAAATTTTATTTGAACCGTTTTATTTTAGTTTTGATTTTCTTAATTAATTTTCTCTAATTTTTCCTACTCATTCCAGACAAAACACAAATTTATTTTTCACCTTTTACCATACATAATGCTCGCAGTATTCTCATTTTAATTTTTTTGATCTATATAATTATTTTTAATCCAAAAAGTTGCATTCCATATAATTTTTTAACTATTTAGTTTGTTCACCCGCCACCACATATGTAAACCGCATTTTTCATTGCATTTTCAAATACTAGATTTGGAAATGCCTTTAGAACCAAGAAAAAAAAAATTCATTATTTGATTTGCTACATTACGAACGCTCGTTACAATTTTTTAGTGAAAATTAATGTACGTACTTTATTACTATGTTGGAAGCCGCAAATCAGAGATGTCGCTGGCTATCGGTGTTTATTATTGTTTTTCATTCAAATGCGATATCCTTGATTATGACGCTTTACATTGTTTTAAGTAAATACAAATCTACAAGTTTCCCTTATTTTCTTTATTTTACTTTAACCTATGTAGTTGTTTGTTTTGTATTTTTAATCCTGTGTTGGATGTTTATTATCCGCCATTTACATCACAAACTCATTTTCATCAAAGTCATTATCATTCATTTTGTTAAAATTTTTACATCTACCCTGACTTTTACACTTTTAAAGTTTAACTGTAAACTCGGAATAGTGTTTACAAGTTTTACATTTAACTACCAAAAATGGTTAGTACTCGTAGTAGTAAAGACTAATGTCCGATCATTGACGGCGGCAGGAAGTAACCTACAACAAATAATTTACATTTCTGGATATCCCTTAAATATTTTGTTATAGCGATTAATAAAAAGTTTGTAAAATTTGCATATCCGGAATACCACTAGAACATTTAGATACAAGGCACTCTCTAAATTTATTATTATAACCAAAAAAAGGTTAGGCTCTTCTGTCAAAATTTTAAGTGTCTGGTCAAAAACCTTGGAAGCCTATTAATAGAGAGAGATAAAAAATTCAGATTCTATTAAACTATAACCAATGAGTAGACTTGGACCACTCTTGAGTTTTTTGATATTTTAGTTCTTTCATTTTCAATATTATATGATGCCTACAAATTTTTCAGAAGAGCACAACCTTTTCTATTCTAATTACATTTATTATTTTGGATATTGCATGTGTTGTAAAAGTTCTGAATAAGGTGAATCCAGAATTTGAGAAAAATGTAAATTGACAACAAGACACTTCACACCAGTGTCAAAATTTGCAAATTTGTAGGCTTCAAAATTCGATTGGCTAATTTACAAAAATAAAACAAAACTTAATAAACAAATTTATCGCCTAAACTATATTTATTTCATATTAGTTTATTAAGTAGGTGTCACTACTATCTATAACTAATTATTTCATGAAATTTTCAAATGTTTTAATGAAATTTGGAACTATGAGCTTATACGCACTGTATAAAGAAAATTCGTTAGCGAATAATTACTAAAATTTTGCTAAACCTGGGTAACCTCGTAACCTCGATTTTTTTTGTTTTTAACACATTCTTGCCAAAATTCGATTAAATTTTAATAATTCGCTAAAGTATTGTGTTTATACATTGAATATAAGTTTAAAATATTTTAATTTTTTTTTAGTTTCTTCCCTGCGGTCTGCTGGAACGGCCGAATGTTTTATTTAAATAATTTAGAATATTATTAATTCGCAGTCGCAACCCTAAAAATTCAAATCTCTTGGTGCTAGAAAATATTTATCACACAATTCGGACACAGTCTTAATAATAATAGTGAGTTTCGCAAACTTTTGCAAGCTCCCTCCATTGCCAAGTCGGTAAACCAATACCCCATTGGTCTTGCAAATGGTAAAACATTCAACAAAATGCTTCTTTTAAATCAATCGAAGAGATATATTTATGCACACTAGATATAAAATTAAATATGTTCCAGAAATCTGTTCCCAAATAAAGTTGTTAAAGCTGATCGAGACTAATATGAACCCGTATACGCATTTTACTCGACCTAACACCTTATTATAAAAATATTCGGGCATATTTCGCTTTCTTTCGTAAAACATACACCACAAACATACACATGATAATACTGTTAAAGTTAGCCGACTCGCTCCAGCTGAATAATGTCGATAATGAAGATTCGGCTGTAACGATTAAAATATCAGCCGAAAACTGTCGATAATGCAGATTCGGCTGTGACGATTAAAGTGCTAACCGAAAAATGTTAATGATGCAGATTTAGCTATAATAACAAAATTGTATCAGCCGCGAATGTCGATAATGCAAATGTATTTACATCTGTCTGTGAAAGTCGGTACGGCAGATTCATACACATAGCGCTGATTAAATACATTATTTCTATGTCGGAAGTCCGGGAAAACTCGATTGAGTATCCAAACTACATCGAAAAATCAGAAAACTTTGTATTATCTGCATTATCGATTCAATTGTATATGAATATAATTTGTCGCAATAATGTCTATCATGCGACCCTATTAAAGTTAGCCGCCTCCAGCCGAAAAATGTCGATAATGTAGATTCAAACTAATCAAATGACAACCGATTTTTGTCGGTAACATCCCAGCCGAAAAGTGTCGGTAATGCAGATAAGAATTTAAAGGCGGAATGAATTAATTTATATTACAAATGTTTTATTTTGTTATTCATAAAAACCAACTAAAAAATGTAAACTAAATTTTCATTCGAAAAAATTAAAACTAATAATATACCAACCCAAAATTTTCT
Source organism: Nephrotoma flavescens (assembly GCA_932526605.1). NCBI lineage: Eukaryota > Metazoa > Arthropoda > Insecta > Diptera > Tipulidae > Nephrotoma > Nephrotoma flavescens. The sequence continues at coordinate 284,899,552 of OW052221.1, read as the reverse complement.
AAGTGCCAAATTAGAAGTTTGGGGAGGTAAGGCGTGAAATGCCTCTATAGTTACAAGTTTGGAGAATATTTTAAACGGCACTTTATCTAATAAATATCATTTAAAAACGACAGGTCAATTTTCATGTGGAGAGTTCGGGAAAATTTGATCGAATATATCGCACATACAAAATTTGAAAATGTCAAAAAATTGACCGTTTAAAGTGTCATGGCTAAAAATAGATTCAAATGAAAGGTCTTTTTGGTGATCACCTCTGCAAAAATTTTCCGGGATCGAGTTTTCCCGGACTTCCAACATAGAAGTCGTCCTGAAATTTTTTCCAGGTATGATCATCAATAAGACCTTTCATTTGAATCTATTTCCAGCCATGACACTTTAAACGGTCAATTTTTAGAAATTTTCAACTTTTGTATGTGCGATATATTCGATCGAGTTTTCCCGGACTTCCAACATAGAAGTCGTCCTGAAATTTTTTCCAGGTATGATCATCAATAAGACCTATCATTTGAATCTATTTCCAGCCATGACACTTTAAACGGTCAATTTTTAGAAATTTTCAAATTTTGTATTTGCGATATATTCGATCAAATTTTCCCGAACTCTCCACATGAAAATTGACCTGTCGTTTTTAAATGATATTTATTAGATAAAGTGCCGTTTAAAATATTCTCCAAACTTGTAACTATAGAGGCATTTCACGCCTTACCTCCCCAAACTTCTAATTTGGCACTTTTGGGTTGGTATATTATTAGTTTTAATTTTTTCGAATGAAAATTTAGTTTACATTTTTTAGTTGGTTTTTATGAATAACAAAATAAAACATTTGTAATATAAATTAATTCATTCCGCCTTTAAATTCTTATCTGCATTACCGACACTTTTCGGCTGGGATGTTACCGACAAAAATCGGTTGTCATTTTCGCTTGATTAGTTTGAATCTACATTATCGACATTTTTCGGCTGGAGTCGGCTAACTTTAATAGGGTCACATGATAGACATTATTGCGACAAATTATATTCATATACAATTGAATCGATAATGCAGATAATACAAAGTTTTCTGATTTTTCGATGTAGTTTGGATACTGTTTAAGTTAGCCGAAAGTTTCCAGCCGAAAGATAATGCAGATAGTGTCTTGAATATAGCAAAAATCAGGCACACTATCTCAATTGTATCAATCATTCACCGCAACTGTATTCTGCAATATAGGTTATTTGTATATAGCTGATTTTTTAATCGGAAAATGGGCCCACCATCAAGATTTTGTCAGGTGATCGTCGAATTGTCATAATCTCACTATCATGGTCAACTGGCAAAATTTTGGACGAAGGTCCATGTAATCATTAAACAATCAGGAAATTCAAAATAACACTAATCTACCAAATCTGTATTATCGACCATTACATGACACTTTACTTTGTCAACTTCTCCAATAAAATAATAAGCCAAAATTATAGCTATAGATCGATAGCAAACTGGGAAAATACGACTATAAATGCCATAAATAATAACGTAATTTGTAATTTTCAGCATTCACAGTTTTCAAATTCCGAACTGACCCAACTTTAAAGTTAAATTTTGAATGACAAGTATAAATTTCCTCAACAATAAGGAATATGAAATCTATTCACATACACCCGTTAAACAACCTGCTAAATGTTTTAAAATAGTAAAGACACAATCTGCATTATCGCCCATTTGAATCTAACCTATTCTGAATTTCATTACCGTTTATTTATATGAATCGATATTAACGAATAATAAATAAAAAAAAAATCGTCAAATACTAAATAATAATTATGTTTTCTTCTATTCTGCGATTATAATAGAAAGTAATCGACGAATGTCTTTAATGGATTTAAATTTTAATTCGCGGGTAGCCCAAAATAATAGAAATTGAAAATTTTCGCCGAAGATAGCGATATTAATACCTAAATGTATACTATTATTAAAATAATCGTTATATTTAGTCTAAACGTGTCGATAATGCAGGATTCACATAATTATATACGGGCGGGTAATAAACACTTGTCTTTGATAAGGTAGATACATTTTGCCGATGAAGTAGATATCATATTAAATTGAGATGATGATGACGATAATGCAAATAATAAATAAACAAAGTCAATATTCTGCTAAAAAAATATCGGTGTTGCAGATTGGTACAAATATTGAAGCATCTGTGCTCGACAAGTAAATTTACGTTTATCTGAACATAGGCAAAGTTTCAAAGTATGGTTGAAATAAGGCTGTGCGAGTGTTATGGTGGTAAAACGATTCTACTCGGCTTATCAAATTGGTCAATGTACTATGTAGCATTGTTGGTGTATAAGAGTGAAGCAATTAAAGGGGCATAGTTTTTCTCATATTTTTTGGTATTCAAATGATGCCGCTATTAAGATTTAGATGACGAACTGAAAAGCCAAATGGAATTGAATGAAAAATCATTCTAATAATTATTTTAAATATATTGGTTGAGAAAGGTCGGTAAAATCCATTTCATTAGCCAGCCGAAAAATGTTGGTAATGAAGATTTGGTTGTAACAACTAAAAACAGTCAACTCTCAAAAATCGATTGTTTAAATTGAATCTAATAACAAAAATATGCCAGTCATAAAATGTCGATAATGCATGTTCAACCTAAAATATGCGATCGATAAAGCAGACTTGTACCTTAAAATGTGGAAGTGAGACTATATAGAGACAAATATCAGCATTCTAAGGTTTGCCAGATAAACATCGATCTCACAGTCAATTCAATGAAATATCAATCTAAGTAGTATGTATTTTATATTTTGTTTTGGTGGATCTGACGAAGTTGCAATTTAGAAATTTTCGATGTTTAACTGATGAAAATGTTTGTACATCAAAATTTTGCCAGTTGCATATTAATGTTAATATGCCGATTTAATGGGTAATGACCTTGATATAACGGTCGGTTTGGAGAGGTTTAGAAACTAAAATTTGTTTTGTTCTTTTTTCTGAAGATTTGACCTTGGTTCTGGATGATTTTGAAATTGCGGAAGCTTGATTTTGAAAATGCCGAATTTTTCAGACTCTTATGGTGTTTAGAAAAATTGCAGTAATTTACTGGTTTACAATTCGAAATTTTGCTAGATAAACATAGCCAATTCGATGGATCATGATACTCGGTATTTGAATTTATTTTTAAGTTGGGTTGCGAAAGTTTCCAGCCGAAAGATAATGCTGATATTGTCTTGAATACAGCAAAAATCAGTCATGAACTCGAATTTAGGAGAATTTAGGATCGGGTTACATCATTCAAAAAATCCTAATTTTCCTCTATAAGCACCGACGCATCGTACATTATCGATTTCAACTTTCGGTTTTTTGCCATTATGGCATATTATGATAGTTAATCTTTGCCTTTTATATAAATTTCCAGTTCACTAGCAATAAGATAATAAAGACAACTAAGCTGCTTTGAGACGGTATATCGTTAAAAAAATTACCAAACGATAAACATAAATTTCCATTTATGAGAATTATACGTGACTACAAAGAAAATATATAAATTTGCCACAATAATTTTCATTATACAAAAAAACATATGAAATGGCAGCAGCAGTAACAAAATAAATTAAATTCGCTTAATAATTAAATGGCAAACGTTCAAACCCATTGCAGCAACGGCAGCAACAACAACAATAACCTCACCGTGTGTATATGTGGTTGGGTGTACGTAGGTACAATATCCAGATCCTTAACATCATTCGCTCTCATAAAATTAATTTTAAGTGGCCACTTAAAATGGGAAAACATATTTCCTCTTTGGAAAAAAAGCACATAAAACAAAAACTACAAGAACACACATATACAGAGAAGGAAAGCTACTTGACCTACATTTGTATAATGATTTTCCATATATCGTTCCCTAAACCATATACGTATGTTAAATTGGGTCAACATAATTTTTGAGAAAAGTTGGTTGACGCCACATCATAACCCATACATCGCTCGTTCATATCATATGTCATCAAAAAGCTCATTCATGAATTTTCTTATAGATTTTCCATTTTTTGTTAGTTTTATTTTTCCTTCTTATTATAATAAATGGCGCTGGCATGATACGATTTTTTTATTTTATGATCATAATACCAATAAAACTGTTAAAAACTAAATGGTTTATTTTTATGTTTTTTATGCTTGGTTTAAATATTAGTTTATTATACCAAAACAATAAAATAATATTTATAGTTTCTTATTTTTATTTAATCATTTACTAAATAACAAATAAAATTCATTACATTAATTGTTTACATTTTATGTTAATAATAAATGTATAATACAAAAAAACCCTACCCCACACTAAAGGTACAAGCGATTGTCGATCATCACCATCCACACGAAGGACCAAAATCCGTAACCAAAGTCCGATTCGCCGAACAGAATAACGAAAAGAGAGAAATCTTCGACGAGGAATACGAATCAAAGGATGTAAGTATATTTTCTTCTATAGCTACTTAGCGCATTTAACCACTAGGCGCTTTTAACTAACCCACACAAAAAATTTCTAAAAATATTTTTGCATGCTGACGCACATACAAAACACAACAACAATTATTAGACTGGCAACGAAAAGGAGAAAGATAATCGTGACGTGCTCGAAGGTGACAATAAAGATGAAGGAAATTCAGCGGCCGATGCGGTCGGTGATGTTGGCGCAACAAATAAACCAAACGATACAAATGTGGCGAATAACGTGGCGAATTCAACAACATCACCGGTAAGTAATGCGACTACGCGAAGCCAAGAGAAGGCGGCCGAGGCAGAGGGACAACAGAAATCGAGCAATGGGGATGCGCCGCAGGGTCAAGAGAAGCCAAAATCTAATATTAAACCGTAAGTTCATCAACAATATATTGCACCTTATCGAAATGCTAATTGATCTTCTTTCAATTATTTTTGTTTCTTTTAATAGTGAGGAAGGCAATGTTAGGCGGATGCACACGGCTGTGAAACTAAATGAAGTTATTGTTAATAGGTCACATGATGCCCAATTGGTCATTCTTAATCTTCCGGGACCACCAAAGAATACACGAATTGAACGTGAAAGCAATTGTAAGTATACATTTTATATTATGATAAATTTACAATGCTGTTTAGTCTGACAGAATAAATTTGCTGAACTAGAAATTTAGAACCGTGCAACAATATGGCGTCCTGAATGCTATAATGACTTATATGTTGCAAAAACGCAAAATTTGTATAGTTGCAATTATTTTTACAAACATTTTACCTCTCTTAAGCGGACAACTATACATTTTGGTTTGGATATCTTTCAGCCGGGGAAAAATTCGAAAAATATAAAGAATAATCCGCATGCGAAAATTTCGGTTGATTATAAGCATATGTGCCCAGGGCGTGTATTCTTGAAATTGGTGGAAATTTCCCCAATCATAATTTTTTCCCCCTACTAAGGGACAAATTCCGCCTGGGTAAATTGATGTGGAATTATTCGCATAGTAGGAAAATAAATAATAGAAAACTTTTACACAAGTTTGAAAAAATGATTAAAGTAGTCGGCGAAAAATTCGAATAATATAAAGAATATCATAGCAAATTGTATTCCGATTGGGGAAATTTCCACCGGTTTCAAGAATACGGCCTCAGGGCGCATATTCTTGAAATCCACCGATATTTTCACATGCGGATTATAATTTGTATTAGAATTCATTATATTTTTCGCATTTTCGCCGGCTACTTTAATCGTTTTTTCTAATTTGCTTGGAAGTTTTCTATTATTTATTTCCCTACTAGGGAATAAATTCGCATTGGTTTACCCAGTCGAAAATTTCCACCGATATTTTGTTAGTATTGAAATAAACAATAGAAAACTTACAAGCAAATTTGAAAAAACGATTAAGGTAACCGGCGAAAAATTCGAAAAATATAAAGAATTTTAATACAAATTATAATCCGCATGCGAAAATATCGGTGGATTTCAAGAATATGCGCCCAGGGGCCTAACTATTGAAATCGACGTTCATTTTCGAATGGTATCGTTTGCCTATAGCCGGCAAAAGAAGAAAAAAGAAAAATGTATGAAAATTTTACTATTCTTTTCTCTTTTCTTCCTACGCTTGCTATAGGAAAACGATAGCCGTCGAAAATGAAAGTAATGATAATGCAGATTGTGTCTTTGGTTTGATAGCCGAAAAGAAAAATTAACTATGTTGATCAATATAATTCAGCCGAAAGTTACCAGCCAATATTTAAGAATAATTTGTTTTTCCTTCATTTTATTTACTTCTTTAAGTTGATATTAAAATAAAAGTTTTAGTTTATGATATGTTATGTCTACTCCAGCCCAAATGTGAAGAAATTCTGATGGGGATGCAGGAGTACAAGTGGAAAAATTCCCATAGTTCAATTTCTGAAAAAAATCATTGAATGGCCTGGCGCTCTTATTTAATTCGCATTGATGCCACTATGGCCATTTGATAGGCCGTATTGCCGTGTTCCATTCAGAATTTCTTCAAAATTGGGCTGTTGTTAACAGGAATTACGGCCTATCAAATGGTCATAGGGGCATCAATGCGAATTTAGGTTTAACGAGAGCGCCGGGCCATTTAATGATTTTTTTAGAAATTTAACTATGAAAATCTTGTCAAATTGCACCCCCGTATCCCCATCAGAATTTCGTTAACCGGTTTTCATCCACCGGTTAATTTCGTTTCGCATACAGGAGGAGGGCAATTTTGCTAATTCAATATGTCTCCACAGTTAAGCTTAAGTTGACCAGCATGATGGCATATCAAGTGACCATAGTGGCATCAATGACAAGGCATGCTAACCTAGAACGACAGGCCATTCAATGCATTTTCGATTTATTGAATTAGCGAAGATTTGATAAATTACACCTCTGTATCCCTTTCAGAATTTCTACATAATTAGACCGAACTTGACCAACAATTATGACATATCAAATGGCCATAGTGGCATCCCCACCATACTTTATGTTCATTTGAAGCAAGGTTAACAAGATTGCTTTTCAATTGATTGATCTAATAAACATAGGGGTGTTAACTTAAGAAAGGTTTGTATATCAAGATTTTGCCAGATGTTTGCCGATCTGATTGTACAAATTTGATGAACCAGTGGGTTTGATGAGGTTATAGAGGTGAAATGTTTTATTTTTGAAACCGGTTTGACCGGTGCCTGTATATGACTATGTCATTCTAAGATTTTCCAGACAGAGACCAGACTGACTTTGCCTATTCGATGGCTCACGACTCTAGAAAGGTTTTGGTTTCAGGTTTTGGGTGGGTTTGAAGAGATTTTAGTGGTAAAAGTTTGTTTGATCTTTCATGTTTTGCTGATGCAATCGTTCCTCATTTGAAATTTTGCGAGAAAGTTTTTTTTGAATGTTTTGGGTGGGAGGTAAAGAGAGGTGAAGGGCTGAAATTTTGATTTTCCCTAATTTTAGATGATAAAATCGTACGTTGAACAAAACGTTGAATCTCAAATTCATCCAGATAAACACCAATTTGACTATGCCAATTCGATAGCCTATTGCAATTAGAGGTTTGGAGTGGGTCTGGTGAGGTTAAAACGATGAAATTTTGATTTTACTCATGTTTTATCGATAAAACCGCTTGTCTTTCAAGATTAGGCATAGTCAGGTTGATGCCTATCAAGCAAAATCTCGAATGGTGGCCGATTTTATCAACAGAAGGAGATAATCAAAATTTCATTACTAACTCCTTCAAACCACCGTAAACCTTAATCAAAATCCACCACTAACTTGGGCCAACGAATTGGCATGGTCGGATTAGTGTCTATAAAAGTAGTGTCTATAAAATTTCACCTCTATCAATTCAGCAGGACCACCTAAAACCTATGATGATCTACCTGTGGTCATACGCCATCGAATTGGCATAGTCGGATTGACGTCTGTTTGGCATAATCTAGAATTGCAAATCGTTTTTACGACAGTTATAAACCGTTGATTTCTTGATAATTATTAAACCTCTTTATCGACAATTTTCGGCAGTATGAAACAGATATGACATTTCACCTCTATAACCTCATCACCACCTCTATAACCTGTGGTGTTGGACTATCGAATTGGCGACGTTAGAATCGCGTCGATCTGGCAAAACCTCGTATAACGAACCTCGTATAATGAGAAAATCAAAATTGTACCCCTATCACCTCATTAGTGCTACTCTAAACCAATAATCAAAATCTAGGTGTAGTCATGGGCCATCGAATTGGCATAGCCAGATTGGTGTAATCTCGAAATGAAAACCATTTTAACGACAGCTTCAATCGATTGAATACTTGAAAATTATTCAACTTCTTTGTCGACAATTTTCGGCAATATGAAACAGATATGGCACTTGATCCCTATAACCTCATCAAGTCCATCCCAAACCTATAATCAAAATCTAGCTATGGTCATGGGCCATCGAACTGACTAGGCAGATTGGTGTCTATCTAGCAAAATCTCGAATGACGGACGTTTTTATCGAAAGAAGAAGGGAAAATAGGGATTTCAGAAGGGATTTCACGCAATAATTTCCGGCAGATCATAATCCTAGGCGGATGGTAATTCATCCACTCAAGCAATGAAGTAGCTATTTTATCTCACACTTTGGATATCTAGCCAAAGTAAACAAATGGCAGCAAGCTCAGCTATATAAGGCGCACTCCATGAGAGCTGTAACAATACAGGTCACTCATCTTTTCTTAGAAACGGGAACATCCCAAATACTTCCGACACCTTATTTTGATCTGAGGTCTAGTATTGATATTCACCAAAAAGAACTGGTTGAGAGAAGCAAAGTTGGGATGGGGTTTTCTGTGAAGAATTAATTATAAATATCCCTGATATGACTGTCAGAACATTTCAGTATTACGGGGAATGAGCAGTTGAACTCACAAGATGGCACATAAGCTGCCTCATTTCACCAAGCAGGGTGGGCGTTGACATACCACTCGTTCGTGCAAATTACTGCATCAAGAGGAAGCTAGAAGAAGAAACTGTTATCCATTTGTTTTGCACTTGCCACCGTCTTCCGCTTAGCAGACTGAAATTCCTGGAAGCTTCCCTCCTAAATCACTTGGCGGGTCTCATTAAAATGAACGTCAATTATTTTAAAAAGAAAAATTGCAATACCAGCCTCGATAGTATCAGTGGGTTGGGCTTGAAATCTCTTATTGCAAAATCCTGTATTTTAAAATCCGGTAAAATATTATAAAAATCCCGTAATGTGGAAATTATGTGTGTCAGTTTTGTCGGCTACATGAATTAAAAAAGTTTGAATTAAAAAAGTTTTTTTTTCTGAATTAAAATAAGTGTTTTTAATTCATTTTAAAAATGAATTAAAATCAGAGTTGAAAAAGAAATAAAAAAGTTCGATAAAATGAATTTAAAAAGGCATTTCTTAATTCAGTTTTAAAATGAATTAACATAAGTGTTTATAAAATGAAATAATAAGCCTCTTTATAAAATGAAAAAAATGCTATTTTCATGAATGAAAATTTTTTGGAATTTAAATTTGAATTTTGCACGTAAAAATTTGGAAATGCAAAATACGGCGTAATTTTACTTTACGTATACATCGGAAAAATCAGGTAAGGAATATAAATTTTGGAAATTTTTAAATGAAGGATTGTTTACCATCAGTTTTTAGGGGGAAGGGATGCTACATTTTTCCGGAAAATTTGTTGATTTTCCAGAAAAATTTTTACTTTTTTTATTTTTTCAATATTATTTTTTATTTTTATTAATAATAATTGCTTCGTCAACCTTGCAGACATAGATCAAAAGGCTTCTCTCGCTCCTATCGCTTCTTCTGATAGTGCCACAAATGTTAAAAGACTCAACTTTCGTATATATAAATTTTTTATAATGTAATTTTAATTCGTTTATACCTTACAGGATGGGGGCTGCCCCCACCCCCAAAACCCCGCTTTTCCACAATTTGTACAGTTCTTTTAGTGTCAAACTAAGTAACAAAAAAATTGAAAAAATTTCAAAATTCTCCTGGAAAAATTGAAAAATTTTCCCGGAAAAATTATTTGTACTGTTGAAATACTATTAAGATACAATCCTAATATCCAAATTTTTATAAATATTACACATTTGTACGTATTTTGAATAGAATAATACACAATTTTTTTTTTAAAGTGAAAATTTTCCCGGAAAATGGGACAATTTTCCTGAAAAATTTAGCTCCCCCTCCTAAAAGCTGTTGATAAACAATCCTGCATTTAAAAATTTTAAAAATTTATACTCCTTACCTAATTTTCACGATGTATACTAAGCTTTAGCCCAAAATAATGCACATTTCTGAATATCTGTTAAAAGTCGAATTAAGATTTTTTAATTTATAAAATGAAATAAAATGTGCCTTTTTTAATTCATTTTGAAAATGAATTAAGGTAGGTGTTTTAAAAATGAAATAGTGTAAGCCTTTGTTAATTCATTTTTGAGTTTTCTCATTTTTCTAAATTGCTTTTTTTAATTCATAATTTTAAGTTAAAAATATGAATTAAAATAAGTAGCAGATGTTCATACAAAAATCAACTTTTTTAATTCATTTTTAAAGAACTTTTTTAATTCAAATTTTTTTAATTCGGTACTCCGTTTTGTCTTAGCCAATTACGAATAAATTAGGCATGTTGATTAGAAATGGGGTTTTAAAGCGATTCTTTTAAGAATTTCTGGAATATGACTTACTGGGCTGGAACTCGGTCATTTCTGAAGCATCGATTATAGGATTTGGTTTGTTGGATGGAAATGGGATTTTAAACTGCTTTTTGGAAGAAGCTCTAGAATATGACCACTTGAGACGGATCCGGACCATTTCGTTTTCAACCTTTGAAAAGTTTTTAAAGTTAGAAACTGTAGATGCCCCCAAAAAAGTACCAAATTAAAAGTGCAAATGGTTTTTCGTTTTCGACGTTAAAAATGTAGTTTCTGGCGTTAAAAGTGTAGGAAGCAACAATTTACGATAAATTTTTCAACCGGTTCATCCTCATTTAATTCAAGCTAGAATCATTCGTCTTGATCATTACCACCATCTTAATCACAGTCACTGCTGTCATTACCGGGTGTTTGTCCATTGGATTTTCGTTTCTTATAGTGGACATCTAACACTGCTAAATGAATTGCGTGAGCGAGGCAGAGTTGCTATACAGGAAAATATTTTTTCAACTTTTTGCACCACTATTGTGATGCATATGATGTCTTCCTGCAAGTTCAACCCATACATCCGGAGCCTTTCTTCAATAAACTTGACACAGCATTCTGCGGACAACGATTAACGCACTCATATACCAGCCCGAAATTCCAAAATTTAAAATTAATGTGCGTAATTATATTTAAATAGCGCCGGTTCCTAGCCAAAGTCCATTTATCGAAAGTGAGCCTAGTTGAATCTGAGTTCAATTTTATGCTTTTGCAGAATGGTTTGTTCATATGTTATCACCATGCCTAGAATTGTTGCGTCAGATTTTAGAACATCAAATCCACTTGCTATCAGCGACTTGCGCATCTCAATTAAAATAATGAAAATTCTGAACTGTAAACTATAAACTATCACCGGCTGTTTTACGATATAGTACAGATGCAAGAGTTTTGTAACAAACAATTAAGAGTAGGCTTAGTTGAAGAACTTTGTACATTGCTTCGTTTTTCTTGAGGTACTGTTGTTTCTGTCTAGATGTATTATATTTTTGGAGGGAACCTGTTGATCTACCTGTTGTCTTCAATTGTTTCACAAAATGTCCAGCATTTCGGAAGAACAGTTTCAAAATCTCGACTTTGACTGATTTAGTCTCAGGTGGTCATATTCCAGAGCTTCTTTCAAAAATCATTTTATAATTACATTTCCATCCAACATACCGAATCGCATCGTAATCGGTTAAGAAATGGTTGAGTCCCGTCCCAGGTTGCAATTTTTCTGAACTTCTTCCAAAACTCATTTTAGAATCCCATTTCCAACCAACAGAACCTAATCCCATCAGGTCCATCCCAGGCCCCGGGAATATGGCCATTCCATAATTTCTTCCAAAAAATATTATTGGCTGAATTCCGTTTCAGATGACCATATTCCAGAGCTTCCACCAAAAGTCATTTCATATTCATTTTCACCCAACAAATCCAACCTCATCGTAATCGGCTAAGAAATGGCTGAATTCCGTCTCAGCTGGTCGTATTCCAAAACTTCTTCTAAAAATCGTTTTAGAATTCTATTTGCGTCCAACATACTCAATCTCATCATAATCGGCGGAGAAATGACTGAGTTTCATCTCAGTAGGCCATTTTCCAGAAATTCTTCCAAAATTAATTTTAAAATCCTATTTCCAACCAACAAACCTAACTCGATCATAATCGATTAAGAAGTGACTGAGTTTTTTCCTAGATGACCATATTCCGGAAATTCCTCCACAAATCATTTTAAAACTTGTCTACTTTCTTTATGATAATGACTCAATATAAACATTACTGGATTTTTATATTATTTAACGGGATTTTGAAATACGGGATTATTTTAAAAAAATACGAGATTTTGCTTCGATGGTTCATCTCTACCTATGGTTATGTTCATAAATAATTTTAGATAAATATTTATTCTTGATGCTTAAGTTCCTATTAAGAGAAGACTATTAAAAACATTGACGGACTGGTTAATTTTAAAAAATCTAAGAGTTAGCTAACAGTAATATTTTTTATTTTCAGATATGGAATTTTTAGAAGTATTAACAGAAGGGCTAGAGCGAGTCCTTATGGTACGAGGCGGTGGTCGTGAAGTCATAACAATTTATTCTTAAAGAAAGTTAAAAGAAACCATACCATCAAAAAATCAGAACCTTTTTCTATTTGCTATATACATACGACATAAAACATTACACATACATATAATGTTAGAGACAAGGAAACAAACACAACCAAAAATGATAAAAAAAACTATTTTTAATTTTTTTATATTTATAAAATATAAAATAAATATTTTATTTTGTTTCTTGTTCTTGTGTTCTTATAAAATAATGTTATAAGATTTTATTGTTTTTCTTTTGTTCGTTAAATATAATATATATAACTTTTAATATTAAATAAATAAAAAATGAATAAAAAAGTTAACATTATGTACTTTTAAAACAACCAAAAAATACTTAAATAAATTTTTATCTTTTTATTGTTTTTGTTACACAAATTGTATATTTACTTAATTTTATATATTTTATTTCTTCTTAAAAAAATTATTTTTTAAAAAAATAATGTTTGTCTAAGACGAAGAGGATGTTGTTGAAAAAACTAGTCGCTTTATTAGAAAAAAAAATCAATTTTTAAAAATTAATTTATTTTTTAAAACTAAATGAAGTAAAAAATCAAACTGCCAAATTTAAATTATAAATTATATAAATAACACTATTTTTAAAAAAATAAAAAAAAAATCTTAACTTTATTTTTTATTAAATGAAAAGTGAAAACATCTATAAATTTTATTTGTTTTTTATTTTATTTTATTTTTAAATACGTTATTATTTTGTTTTAACACCTTTTGGCCTAAAATTTAACAAAAAAAAAAAAATTAATTAAAATTTTTTTTTCTAAAAAAAATTATAAAATATTAAAAAAATCGCCTTATAATTAATGTATATTTATGATTATAAAATTGTTTATTATTTACTTCTGTTATTTAATTAATTATAAAAAAAAAAGATTAAATATATTTGTGATGCTCGCGCGATCTTAAAAGAATTCAAAAAAATTAAAAATTTAACTATCAAGAATTGCAACGATTTTTCATGGACTATCAAAATATTATTTATTTAAATAATATTAATAAATAAATAAAATCAACCAAGTATTAAAACACCGAGAGGCATCACAATTCCTATTTTAGTTTCGTTAAAAAAAATATCCTATTTAAAAATAAAAAAATTAAAATTATTGTTAGCGAAAAATAAAAGTGAGAGAAACCAAAAAAAAAAATATTTAAATTACAAATTTTAATCAATATATTGTTATAATTAAATTAATTAATTATTATTATTATTAATTATAAAAAAAACTAATTAAACACCAACCGCGGCGGGACGTATCGTGCCCCGCACCAAATTTGGTGTAATTTTAATTATTATATATAAAAAAAAAATTAATTAAATAAATAAAATTGATTATAAATCAGCTCATTTACTGTGAAATAAAAAAAAAACAAATGATTTAAATAACGTATATACATAAATATATATATAAAATTGGATTAATTAAATATTTAATTATGTATGATTTCTAAAAAACTTTTTTTTTGCTCAAAACAAAATTACATAAATTTTAATAAAATAATATAAATATATATAAATGAATGTTGTAGATTTTTAAATTTATTTTTCAACCAAAAAAAAAAAAACAACAAAACAAACAAAAATACAAAAATAAAACAATATAAATTATAAATTAATTAATAAAAAAACAATTTAATAATTTATAATTATTATATGATAAGTAGTTAGAGTGTCGCATAAAAATTTTAATTTAATTACATCATAAATATAAATATATATATATATATATATATATATATATATATATATATATATATATATATATATATATATATATATATATATATATATATATATATATATATATATATACAGGGTGGCGCACGAATCGTGCTACAAAAACAAAACGTAATAACTTTTTTTCTGTGTGACTAATCGGCTTTATTTTTTTTTATTGTATAGATAATTCAATTTTATTTTTATTTAACTAATTAGTTTTGAAAATGATAGACCGTAAATGACCTCCATGCTCATTCACGCATGTGCGACACCTGATCAGAAAATTATTCATTGCGCACTGAAGGGTTGAAGTCGGGATCGCCTCAATTATTGTTGTAATGGACTGCTTCAATTCAGTCAAATTCCTTGGTTTCGTTTTAAACACCTCTTGTTTGACATAACCCCATAAAAAAAAATCTGGTGCAGTGAGGTCAGGTGACCTTGGGGGCCAGCGGAAAGTGGAGTTTCTGGATATTAATTTATTTGGAAATTTTCGTTGGAGCTCCTCCATAACCGGTCTGGCTATATGTGCAGTTGCTCCATCTTGCTGGAACCAAATGCTGTTAAAAGGGATACGTCTTCGCCGCAGTTCTGGGTAAAAAAAATCTTTCAACATGTTTAAATAACGGTCCCCATTTACAGTTACTGTTTCACCGTTTACTTCAAAGAAGTATGGCCCGACAATGCATCTTGATGAAACTGCGCACCACACTGTCACTCGTTCTGGGTGCAGTTCCGTCTCATGGAGTATTTCTGGATTAGTTTCACTCCATATACGGCAATTTTGCTTGTTTACATTGCCGTTTAGATCAAAATGGGCCTCATCAGACATAAACAAGCAATTTATGAAGTTGTTGTCTTCTTCGGCCATTTCAATAATTTTCCGGCAAATCCAGAGGTTTTAATTTGCTTGTAATTTGGATTTTGTACGGAAACAAGTTTAAGTCATCATGAATTATCCGTTGTAATGACCGTCTGCTAACTCCAATTTGCGCCGATAACTCTCGAGTCGAAACACTTGGATTTGCCTGAATTGATGATGCTACAGCTGCGATTGTGGCTTCGACCCGAACATAGGGATCTCGATTGTACGGTCTACGTGCGATGCTTCCAGATTCAGCAAACATGCGTACCAACCTCATAATGGTCCATCTACTCGGGGGAGTGCCGCCAAACTCCCGCCTAAATTCCCTCTGGACGGAAATGATGGACTGCAAAGCATGGTAGCGCTGCACTATCCAAATCCTCGTTTCGGTATTCCAAGCATCCATTTTAGTAAATTTAAATAATAATCTGCAAAATAAAAAAAATAAAAAACAGATTAGTCACACAGAAAAATAGTTATTACGTTTTGTTTTTGTAGCACGATTCGTGCGCCACCCTGTATATATATATATATATATATATATATATATATATATATATATATATATATATATATATATATATATATATATATATATATATGTATATATATACATATACATATATTTACATTTAATGTTATGAACAAAAAAAAAACAAATTAATAAATAAATAAAATAATTTTATTAAAAGAAAAAATTCAGTGCCATCATCAAAATAAAAATTATATTTATTTATATTTCGACGAATTTATAATTTTATGAGTGATCACGTAGAATCTAGTTAGAAATTATAATAGAACTTAAATTGTGATAGTTCCCAGACCCGTCACGCACCTCCTGTAATAAAATTTTTATGATCGTTTCCGATCGTAACTAAGATCACTCGCGATCAATCATACCATTTTTGATAATTTGGTGATACAATTATTAAATTATCTAGGAGGGGTGCTCATATTGTGTAATTCTATATTTAGTGTTCATGATCTTAATGTAGAAAAATAATTATTTTGATAGTAAGTTTTTGACTAATTTGAGTTTCCTACAAACGCGTGGCGCCCTATGGGCAGGTGTAACAACTTTAAAATTAAAGGTATTTTTATAAAAAAGTTTGAAGAGGAAAATCGAATCATGTTTTTAGATAATTATTTGGATGAAGTTGTGCGCAGAAGTACTGTTAGTAGAGCCGCAAATTCTGGTCCAACAATGAAAATGTGCGTTAGGGCTAAAATCCAATGTTGATGCTGTTTTTCAAAACTTGTCAAAATTCGTATGCGAATTGCGTATGTAATTGCGTTCCGTAAAAACGGTATTCAGAAACTGGTGGCGACTTTCGTTTGTAAACCTTAAAACCAATTGTCTTTTGTGTATATTATATCGTAAGCAAACTTTTTGTTTCGACTGTGCGTTTAATATTTTACTATCAACATTTAGGGGAAAAAATTAAACAAATTAATTTTATTAAAAACCTCGAGACACACAAAATAATGTGACTAACGTAAACTCTGGTTGGTATAGAAATGCTATTAGTAATATGTTTATGCAGACCACTTCGAAAAATGATACTCTTGCCCCACTTATTCGTTTTCAAAAATTTTGATATTTAACTTTTCGTCAACAAAATTTGGACTTAACGTTATCGAATAAAACTGAAGTTTACAGGTTCAAGTTACATTTTGTGAATACCGGTTTAGTACACTTCCGAAATTTTGCGGTTTTAGAGCTTACATGCACAAACTGTATTAAACCGTAATTTTACAGTTTATGCCTCTTGATGTGGAACCCATATCTCTGGTAACCCTTTCAAATATCTTAACTCGCTTTTTAAATATTTTCAATGGTTTAATTAAAACCAACTTGGGATTGACTAAAATAGCTTACAACAAAATACCAGGGCATGGTTGAAGTGGAATTTCGAACCGTCGATAGGGCATGTTTGGGGACAGGAGTTTGCTGCAATATTCACCGGGATATAATCTTCACTTTCCAAATTACCCACCCATTTCGATGAAATCTAACAAAATGTCTGAGATTATTCCCGTACACCATGCCCCCTTCCTCGACAGAGGATTTGCCTTTGACTTTTGTGGGACAATGACAATGGGGGATGTCGTCCCATTCGCCTGCAATACAGGTTCGATTACAAAAAGTGTCCAGATTTCAAAATTCGATACTTCCAATAACCTCGCTCGAAACCAAAATTTCAACTTATTGGTAGCCTCATCCCGACGTTAAAATATTATCTGACTGTTACGTAGAATAACAAAACATTTTAAATGTCTGATTGTATTGGTATCGAAGTTTGGTGTTGGCTTTAAACTAAAATATTTATAACAAAACAGTTAGGCTTTCTTTTAATATTAACACTGATATTTCAGAAATTCATCGCGGGTCTTTATTTTCATTTTAATAAAACTCCTGTTTGAATACCCCTTTCCATTTCCATAGGGAGCCAAAAACTTTTCTAAAAAACACATCACAATTGAATAGATTAGAGTATTTGAATGAATAAATGCAAGATGTTGTCTAGGACTTTTCAAATGCATTTTCTGCAATTGTGATAATATTCGAAATTCCGAACTTAATAAACCGTCTCAGTGGTCGATAATTTGGGCGTTTTTGGTGTTTGTATATTTTTTAAGTAAGTAATCAATTTGTAGAACTAATCACAGTGACGGCGTAAATTTATGGGAACGAATTAATTTCACTTGTTATCTGAGAGCTCCAAGATTTTTTTCAGCGGCCACTGTTCTCCTGGAAAAATCGGTTTTGATTTGGCCTGACCAGTAAATGTTGAAATAAATTTTTTTCTTACATCCCGTAAGAGATGATTCTAAACATTGCATATTTTAACGAATTCGAGCAGACCTGAATTCAATTCTTATTTTATACTAACTGGCCTGCCATCTATATTAATGTGAAGAAATATAGTAAAATTGATCGCCATTTAGGCGTAACAATTTAAAAAATCTTATCAATGAGCTATATTTTTCAATCGGTCTAAATTAAAAATGTTTTCTATTTAATTTATTGATTTGCCTATCACATTTTGGAATTCCATTCCAGAATCAGAATTCGGTTTTGTGAAGAAATGATTTTAGAATCAGAATTCGGTTTTGTGAGTTCTGCTTTGAATCTCGACGTACGACATATGAACAACAAATACGATTAAGGGTTCTGGAACACTTTTTTAACGATTGTTTTGAATTTTGTGAAGGGTACCGGTTGATCGCTGCCTCAAATTTATGGATTTTATAGTTCAACAGAAATTCGAAACTAAACGGTGAATTCCACTTCTTGGATATAAAAAATTATTTGAAGTTTGGCTAACTCAGTTCGAGATTTCGGCAGCTTCACCGTAAACCTATGTGCATTGATCGTTTGTTGTAAGTCGGGGGTTGCGTATTATTCGGATAACACGTCGCTGAATTCTATCCAGTAACTGGTCTAATAAAAGTCTTATATATTTAAAGAACCTGATGCGATTTAAAGAAACTTGTGCATATTATGAGGAACTCTAGTGTTCGTGAAGCTGACTTGGCCAATGAAATAATGTGTTCATTTTACTTTAAATTGTCGTTAATTTGAACACAAAGCAAACGAATTGGTCTCAATCCACGAGTACATGGTCTTTTACCACAAAGGGCATTCGTTGAGACTTCTTTTATGTGAGAAGGTGCATATTTAGTGTTTTTTCCTCGTTAAACTTAATCTGATTTCTTTCTAAAAACTCAAATACTGTACTCAAATTGGAATTTAGCGGAGTGACGACTTCTAGAAGAAGAGTGCATTGAGCGTCATCAGCAATGCTATGAATAAGCTTAAGAGTGCTATCCAACAAATTATTGATGTATAGTCGGTGACAAAACTGAGCTCTGAGGCTTCCTCCGCATTTGGGAAGTGTGGCGTAGATGATCTCACGTTTAGCACAACCCTTGATCTTTCGGTGTTTGAGAAAGTTTTCTATCCGCTTGATGATCATCGAATACTAGAAGCCGTATGCCACAAGTTTAAAAATAGAATCGTCAGGCTTTAGCCTGACAAAGTTTACTTTGTCAAAAGCCTTGGATATATCCAAAGCGATTGTTCTGTGGCGAGAGTCGATTTATTTGCGACACACATCAGAAGATGGTTTGTGGAACGGCTTTCAAAATCATTCACTAGATGTTGGCTATTGCATTTCTCATAATTGAAGTTGACCGATAGTTTGAAGGGTTAATTTATCACAACCACAATTAGCGTTTCACAATTAGTTGTACCATCACACTCTTCAAGGCGATCGTGTATTTACCTTTCTTATATGAAAGAAGAAAATTTTTAGTTAATATTGTAGCCAAGCAGCTTGCAAACTCCTTCAGTATTCGAAATGAAATTCCGTCGAGCCCGGTTGCTTATTTACGTTCATTATCTTCAGGCTTCTGAAGATAATTTCTTCCGAGGTGTTGAAGGGATCCATTTTGGAACATCTATGTGGAATTGATTGAGGCGTAACGCTATCGAGAACAACTAAATGCTAGTCCAATTTAAAGGTGTTTGCTAGTAAGTCGGACTGCAAATACTTTTCGAAATATTGACAACCGATTCGATCATCAGATGAAACTTGCGATCGGAGATTTTTAACTCAGAAACTTGTTGTCGGCTCTTTTCGCTCCTTTAGCACAAATTTTTTTACTGGTGTATCGTGTAACCTTATATTCAACCTTATATGCAAAAGAAATGTCTTTACACTTATATTTCTTGCAAACAGTTTCATTTCCTCTGGCTGTTTTGAAGGCTTCTTTTGAAAAGGTTTTACAATTTTGACTGGTATTAGAAAATGATGATGAGATGTATTTATTCATTCCATAGCACGATCTCAAGTAAACTGGAAACGGCGTCATCTATTTGATTGTTATAGAGACCACAACTTTCCCAATGGAAATGTGGAAGAAATGGCCGTGAAGCCTAGAGTTTCAATTTACATTTAGCGGAACGGAAAATCAATTTTACACCGTAAATATACGAAAATGTCATAAAATTTCAAAATACTGACATCCGAAAAACCTATAAAAATTACTGAAGAATTATATTTCCGCAATCATCAATATCTAAATGCATAGACAGACATCTTTCCAAAAGAACTCCAAACGACCTGGTGAAGCAGCACTATTCCATATCTGTCAATGAAAGAAAATTGAACATCGTAAGTAAAGAGATGCAGAGGGGTAAAATATCATTCAATTTCTAAATTTTTTATATGGCATCTTACTTCTGCACATATTGAGCATATCGTTGGCGTTTGATCGGCCCCACAACCCTAATCATCGGTTTAATGTTTTATATACTGGGGAGATGAATAATCTGATAATATATTCGGCAATGTCTCTTAGCAAAGACTTCCAAATTTCTGCTAAGGCATATTGCCAGAATTTATTAGCCAGATTTTTTTGTAAAATTAGATTACTCCCAGTGAATCTAAGTGAACATATTTCTCCCCAGGAGCCATCTTCTCTCCACCAAGATGGTGCAGAGCTGAGTAGAATTTGAATAAAACTAGGAAATAATTTGTTGGCGCCGTATGAGAATCAAATAGGCTCTCATGAAACTAAAAGCTAAATTTGAAGGTAAAAGTTTAGTAGAATTCAAATTTAGTTTCATAGGGATTATTCCTGGTTAATTTCTGGATTAAGATCTGGTTGAATGTCATACAGAGTCATGCACGTTCAACAAAATAAGGTTCAATTAGTAACATATTCTGTCGATTGACGTCTATCAAGGTATCCTCTTCTAAAGCGACGACACTTTACGAAATCAGTATTCACGAAATTTACTAAAATAAAATTTACTTTTCGTGTCGGATCCTTATGATATAAGACTTAAAATACTTTCCCATTGTAAAAAAAAAACTTTTCAAAACAAGGCAAAATTAAATTCAAGATTTTGGAAAACTTCAAAAAAAAAATTCTCAAATGACAAAAATAAAATATAAGTTTGAGAAGACAGTGCACGATTTCAGAATATTTTCAATGTGAGCATTTCTCAAAACAAGAAAGAAAATTATAAACAGCACGATTCTAGAATCTATAAACACGGATAATTTTACTAAAACTCAAATTTTGGGCGGTTGTTGTTTTAAATGAATGTAACGTTTTGACGCTAATCAAGATTCTTTTGAGGATTCCAAAAAATTTTACGTAGTGCGGATCTATTATGGTCATGGGAGTATCTGTTTTTTAAATACTTTATCATGTTCCTGACTAAACTATAAAAAAAAATTGGTTTTGAACACTGTGACCAAGTTATCCATGTGATTTTGTAAATTATGCCGTACGATGATGATATCGTCCAAGTTCACGTATGGCAAATTTTACCTATTAGGCCTTCAGTAAATTGCTTATCGCCCTTTGAAAGGGGACCGTTCTATTTTTCAGGCCAAATGGCATTACGGGTTAACTCAAAATTCCTTGTCCGGCCGAAAACACTGTTTCCTCCTGGTATTTTAAGTCCATTGGAATTTGGTGGAAACCAGATTTAAGGTCTATCGTTGAAAAGTAAACGAATTTTCTGAGACTGACGAGGATTAATCGTTTCGGGTTTTTCCGTTTAACATCTAGCAGTCTGACACGATACACTTTGGGACCACCCAAATGGGTAATGAGTATGCGGGTTGTTCGAATTCTACACAATACCGATATCTAATAATTCTTGGATTTGCTTTTCTACGTCTTTTTTATAACAATGCGGTTGCCGAAATGTCTTTGTGTACACTGGATTATCGAATATCGTGTAAATCTGGTAGTTGGTTATTGTGGTCGCCGCCAACTTTCCGTCTTTCTTTAACAGAACTTCGATAACGATTGTCTATCGCTAAATTCGTCTTCGAAATGGAAATCGGATTGTTTGTTTTCGCACATTAGTCTTAGTTTTGAAGTGTGCTGCTTTACACAACCCTGCGGATGTACCGGTATCTCTTCGTATAATTTATCGAAGCTTGTCACTGGTCATCGCCGTTTTTGGTTTTATTCTGCGTTATTCAGCATTATGATTTTTGGTATTATCTTTAGGGTTGAAATTTGATCTTAGCTCACTTTTTTTACGAAAGAAATATATTTACCTTAGAATCACTTTAACAAATGTTTTTCTATACTGTTTGGACATTAATAGCGAAGAAAAAGTTTCTAGTTAGTAGATGTCAGAAAAATAAAATATATTGTTAGATTTTTTTACTATTTTTGAAGAGAACGCACAGAGTGCCATAATATTTCATTATGGTTGTGAAACAAATAATTATTTCTATGTCATGCTAATTAACGTTTAAAAACTCTACTTTGTGCCTAATACCAATTTTTTCCAACTAAATTACTGACTAAACTAATTTTATGTTAGATCGTACTAATTATTAAACTTAATTGTATCAATTATCGAAGGTGCGCCCAGTACGTATGACAACTTGGTTTAGTCAGTCTTGGTTCGCTCGCTTAGGGAAAAGCTCTCATGGAACCTTTTTCTTTGTCCAAATTTCCGACTAACAAAATTGATGGTTAGTTCATACTATTCGTTCATAGATGGCACAAAACAAACCCTGTCTGATATTTATGCTGAGAACAATATTCGACTAAATTGATTAAATTAAATTAAGAAGTTCGTGGAATAAAGGAAGAAGTCACTCAAATAATATTTTTGCTTACAAAATTAATCTTGATCAATTTCGACAATATTTTTCAACGGCTATTAACAAACTTAGTTTGAAATTTAAGCGTAAATAACATGCATATTTAGGTTTAAAAACATTAGTGAGTTTGAATTTAAGGCAAAAATCGATGTCAGACACTAAGTGATACTTAAAATATAGTAGATGGCGCTTAAATTTACATCTCTGATAATTTTATCCTTTTTTTCAAATTTCGAGTGTAAAGAAATTGATATATTCTTGTGTAACACTGAAAATAGTTTAGCCCTGAATGCAAAAGTCATTCTATTTTTTTTCTTATTGTCTTTGCATTCTGTTCTGGGAACGAAGCACTCCCAACTCATTCGCGGTTCACTTTTCACGTCCTGCCTTCCGCCGTTGTCAGCTAATTCGAGGACGTACGGCTCTATAGGTCCGACTTTCGTAGAACCATCTGCACATTGAATAGCTCCATCTATAGTGTTGGCATGGCATATGGGTCAGCCCACGAGTCATAGTTGTGTTCATTTTTATCACAGATCGTAATCTGATGATGGAACAATTTTTTGGATCGACCCCTACCGGGACTCGAATGCGACACCTCCCGATGCAAATATTCTGGCTTTCCCATTGGATAGGGATTGGGAAAATATGTTCACAGCATTTATGTCTGAACTGTATTTTTCTGGCCTACTGAGAGAATTGGTATCATGCAAATATTTTATAAACCAAGTTGAAGGAGAAACTTTTGATCCAAAAAATGTTTATTGTGAAAAATTATCAAAATTTGTACACCAAGGAAATTCCATCAGTAGGCCAACAATAAAACACAATTCAAACAAAAATGGTATACAAATACTTTCTCCAATATTGCCAATTCCCAGGGGGAAGACAGAATAATACCGCTACAGCCATATTCTGGCAATTCCATGGGAATAGGAAACTGGGAAAAGAATTTATATTTCGCTCTAAATTATTTTTTCCTGGCATGCTAAGGTAAACAGTTAGGTGTAATTTTGTTGTTAACAAAGCACAATTCTGAATAATTTACTGAATTGAAAAATTACTCCCAATTTACAAAAATGTACATCAAATGTTTTTATCTGTTCTCTATTCACGCAGGGGATTACGACGATAAGGCCAATGGAAATCAAATTATGAAAGCTTTTCCTTAAGAATGTGTTTCAATTGGATTAAATACCTCATAATTACTTAAAATGTTAAAAATTGAGGTGAACAAAAGTGCCATATTTGTTACCTGCTTCAACAGCTAATAAAATTTTATGATTATTTGATGATTTCCATTAATTATATGGAAAACATTTGGCTGACTAAAATATTTGTTTGTAAACAGAAATTTGTCATATGCAGCAAATTTTGTGAAAATCGCAATGATTTACACTCGCGAGCAACTGAATCGACTCAAACCTTCATCGCTCACAGAAAGGCGATTTTTTTTTTAAATGGCTTAACCGATTTTCACAAATCAATGTTTTTTTGAAAGCCTAATATTTTTACTTTAAAATGACAATATTTTCATGAAAATTCAACCAAAATTGATGAATGAAAAAAAATATTCTGGATATTTAAATTACAACAAAAAATTCAAGCAAAAGGAAAACAATTTTATGGGATAATACTTAGTATTGTCTCCCTCACATTATTGAGGTTTTGACAAAGACTTGGGGAATCGCATCCGAGGAGTGATGGTACCGGATTTCTAGCTCATAAATGCTCAATTAGATTCATGTCAACCTCATCGATGAACTGACGAGTGGTTCGGGCTGAGTGACACCGGGCATTGCCGGGCATTCTCCTATATATCCTTCTAAGGGAACTACTCCAGAGAGTTCCCCAGATATATCTTTCTGCGGTCAGACCACCCCTACGGCCTTCACCAGGTACGAAAATAGGAACTGTTTTTCCCGCAAGCGATATGCCAGCACACACTATGCATGAACCGCCACCGTAAAAGACACTTTCAGCAAAACCACACTGCTAAAATCACTCTCCTGGACGCCGGTAGACCCGGGCTCTCCTATCACTACCATGGAGATATATTCTGCACTCGTCAGTGAATAGAACGGACCTCCATTGCTCAATGCTCGAACGTACTGGAGTGAGGTTGGCTTCCTTCAAGCGTCTTTTTAGCGTCTATTGACTAAAAGCTCCATCTTGAACTTGTTTTAACTCCTGCTGCACATCGACGCCTCTGAGATGGTGATTTCGCAAAGAAGTTAAGACGATAAATCAATCGAGAACGACGCAGATGTACCCTGATCCCGGCTGGTATGTGGTCTCCGATTGAAGGTACCAGCTCGATCAACTTTCTGGATATACTCTGGAGACAGCAGTTTAGCTCACGTTTAGCTGACGAGCGAGCTCACGAGTGTAAAGATAAAATACCAAGATGTCAAAAATAATTGTTTTACGAAAATCGGTTAAGCCATTTGTTCCGCCTATGGTACGCGCGGTGGTTTGGTTCAGTTTAGTTGATTGCGAGTGTAGTATTTATTTTAAAAACTTTCGTATTTACATTTGCTATACCCCTTTTCATGCCTGCCCACACAATTGTGCGGGTAAGGCAAAAGAATCATGTCAAAAATTTATTTTTGTATGTGTTTTGAACCAACTCATACATTTGTGTTTTCCTTTTAAACCCTTTGTCGAAAAAAACACTATAACTAGACACACAATTGTGTTGGTTGTACTTCAAAACAAACGCAATTATTTATCAAAAACGCCATTACATACTATGTTTTTTCAACTCACACATTTGTGTGGTTTGGACTTAAATTGAGCCAATTTTTTTTTTTTTTTTGGTAGAGAAAGGGATACACGTTCACAATTACACATAAAAATGAAACTAGAGGTAAGCCATTCATTTAAATGTAGGTGTTCCCAGGGATCAGTTTTGGAACCTCTTTGAAATTTCTTAAGTTCTTGCAGATGACATGGGCCATTGTTATCATGGATTAACACCGCAAGTTGTTGGTTTGATTATCACTCTCTAATTTTAAATGTCAAAACGAAAATTATGCAATTTAAAATTTTATGTCACGAGAATCGGCCCCATTACGTAACTCGGCATTTGCAGCGCCATCTACAAAGTTTCTTTGAATTATACTTTTTGTTGTAACAACTGATTGGCAATAATTAATATCGGTTACCGTTTCAGAGTTATCCCTAGCCTATTCCAAACGCCCCTGAAAAATTATATGTTTAATTTGGGCTATTTAAAATCGAGCACCCGGTATAGATTAAAATTTTGCTTAAACAATATAAAAAAAATATTTAATTAATTGGACGAAATTTAATTACCCCACAAGTTAAAAAAAATTGACTTACCTCAATAAAACCACCTAAATATAAAATAAAATAAATTATTTTATTTATTTAGAAAAAAATTTAATAAAATATCATTCCTTATTTTTAATATTAAAAATACTTAAAAATTAAAAAAAAAATTAAAATTTCATCTATCAAGCAATAAACATTTACAAAATATATATTAAAAATCCTTTTATATATAAACTATAATATTATGAAAAGTAAGAAAAAGATTTTTTATTTTATAGAAATTAAAATAAAAGAAAAATTAATATAAATAAATAAATAATACAAATTACGTCAAATTATTAGTAATTCGAAATAAATACATATATATACATAAATAAATTAATAATTAAGTAAAAAAATAATATTTAATAAATAATTAAAAATTAAATAAATAAATATATTATGTAAAAAAAACCATAATAAATACCAACGAATTATATTTATTTATTTATATTTTAATTATGTTATAAATATATATAAATAGCATTTAATTTTATTGTTTTTAATAAATTTATATTTATAGATGCCTATTTAAATAAATAAATTATATTTAATTATATTCCGTGGATGTGTTTTAGAAAAATAAATAAATTTATTAATATAACAACAACAACAAATTATATCGTTCGAAAACATAACTAATTATTAATAAATAAATAAGTGAGAAAAAGAATAGTAGTATAATAAAAAAAAATTAATTAAATTAATTATTACAAAAATAAATAATCACAATAATTTTTTTTTTTTATAAATTCTATTTAGGCAGAGTAATCGTACATTATTATAATTTTATTTAATTTATAAAATTTTGTTTATTTTATTTTTACTGTTTGTGACTTTTGTGAAGAGAGAAAGGACAATAGGACTTTATAAAAAATATTTATTATTATATTAATTATATTATATATAAATATATAAATTATAAAAATTATTATGTATACGAAAACGAAACAGAACATAATAACGATGCATCATATTATATATGCTTGGAAATACGATTTATAGATGGCACCACATTTAATTAGTAATTCGTACAATCACTGATAGATGGAAACAAATTGTATTTCTTTAAGCGACCACAATACTTTATTAAAACTCATTACTATTTTAAAAAAAAAAAACATTTGCGCGAACGTTCAATACCCACACGAACACATACACATCAAAAATATAATATTTACTCTGCCGCCATTTTATTTATTTTTTATTTTGTTTTTAATGTTTGATTTATTATAGTTTGTCAGCACAATTCTAGTGAATCAAAAATTAATTATTTTTTAGTGAAAATACTATATTTACGATCAAATAAATAAATTTTAGAATAAATAAATTTTTTAGATGATCTCTCTTAGATGATTTATCTACTACTGAATCATATTAATACGCGTGTGGTTTAATATTTTGTAATTGTGGGTGTCACTGCAGTGCAGCAATTTATAACAACTATAATTCGTTTAAAAATTCGCTCGATATCGAAATATAATTGGATTGCTGGCGCTCTTAAACTGGTAAAACTTTATAAGTGTGATAATGCAACGTTGTCGAATTTATAAGATGGTTTGCAAAATATTTTACCAGACGCACTGTATAAATTTTACAAAGTCATTACAAATCCATATTTAATAAAAAAAAACATTAAAAATCAAAATGAACAAAATTATTAATAATTATAAGACTCACACAACCCATGGTTGTATCTTTAAAATGACAAAGTTTATTGAAAATAAAAAAAATATATATAAATTAAATTAATTAAATTAATAAATAAATCAAAAATTATATATACAACACATATAAATAAATAAGATGCCAAAGGAAACAAAAACAAAAAAAAACAAAGGAACACTTAAAAATAATATTTAAAATATTATTTATGTATTTAAAAAATACTTTATTTTATTTATACAATAAAATATTTGTTAATTATACATTGTTAAATTACTTAATATTATTTAAACACATAAATATTAATTATTATATTGCTTTATAATTTTATTACCATAAAAAAACAAAACAATAAAATTCAAAATACAAAAACAAACAATTTTCTAAAAATTTATAAAGATTTAATTAAGAAGTAATTAAATTATTTAAAAAAAATTAAAAATTTATATAAAAAAACTGTACCTTTTTCTTGTAACACTAAAAATAATAAATTAAATTAATAAATAATACTATTTAACAAAAAAAAAAAAAAAAGTGAAAATAAAATAAATTTTTATTTTTATTTTTTTTTTTTTTGTCTCGTGTCTCTATCGTCTTTAAGAAGATTTATTACATAATTATATAATAAAATTATATAAATAAATGTTGTTTTAAAAAAAAAGATTAATTACAAGAAAAATAAATAAATACAAAAAAGATTTAACAAAATATTATTAATTATTACATTATGATTATAATTAATACGTAAAACAAAAGAAGGAAAAACTAAGAAAAATAAATTAATTAAATTATGATAAAAAAAAATTCTTCTAAATTCTTATATAGTTCAGTCATAAAAATACTTTTTAATTTAATTTAATTTTTGCCTTTTTTTATTTATCTTATTTTTTTTTTTGTTCAAATTTTTTGTTTAAATAATTAAATACGGTTATGTTTTTAGTTGAATTTTCAATTTATTAATTTCAATTCTGGAATGAATGAAATAGGTGAAAAATTGTAATGGGAAAGTTTAATTAATAAAAATTTAATGAAAATTAATTTAAAAAAATTAATTAAATAAAAAAAAAACAGCAAAAAATTAATAAAAAATTGCTACTTTGTTTTATTAGTTAGTAAAGGGACGATATATTGGAGCCTGGAGAGGAACATGGCAGAAATTTTATCGATTAAAAAAATGCAATAAAATATTCCCAAAATCCCCAATTGCAAAATCGTAGCAGCCCTTGATTTTAATGAGTGATCAAAAATCAAAACTAAATAAATAATTTACCACTATAGAAATGATTCACTTTGAAACTAAAATAAATCTAGCAACCTTTGCTTTTTCCAATTTTGCCTGGAAAAAAAATGTTTTGTGTTGATATTTTTTATCGATGTGTGCTTGGTTAATATGCAGCGGCCAAATTCCGGTTCGGTGGTAAATTTACCATTATGGTCTTTATTATTTGAAAATATGCAATTGGTATAAAAACCCAGAAAAGCGATTCCTGTTAAATGACTGAGAAAATAAAACCCATAACTAATGTCAAAAACACCATAAGAATTTTTTTCATGAGAATTGGCTGGTTTTGTATTTTCCAATTAAAAAAATATTATTTTGATAGCGGTAACATCAAGATTTATTTTATATTAAGTATATATTGTAACATAAGTGGAGATAAAGATGACAAATCACTTACAGCAGCGCTAATCCTACAAAATTTCCACAAAACATTAAATATTCCGACCATATTTAATGTTTTGTAGAATTTTTATAGGATTAGCGCTGCTGTAAGTGATTTGTCATCTTTATCTCTACTTATGTTTCAATATATACTTAATATAAAATAAATCTTGATGTTACCGCTATCAAAATAATATTTTTTTAATTGGAAAATACAAAACTCAATATTTAATAATATTCAATGGCCGAAATATGTAGGTGATGGGTCTGTCTTTGCCCGTTTCGGTTTTATGCAGTCCTGCAATAATTGTAAACGATGTTGCGTGACTACCGACGCCCCCCCCCCCCCCCTGCTACCGAGAAGGAAGTATTCGTTGAAATCCGGAAAGATTAAAAGCTCCATGGACGATAATAGTTCTTTGACACACTTTTGAAATTAGACCTAAACTATTCCTAAACCAACAAAAACAAACGAAATTGTGATTGTATTGGTAAAACTTAAACTCAAATAACATTTAGGCGAAATAATGAAATATTTGAATGGTTTGTTGTGATATTCACAACCTCATCAATCTTATTGCCAAATTTTAGTAGGCGCTGAAGTAGTTTCCCCGCTGTATCCACCATGCACAGTGGTCTGTACGCTGACGGGGCATTCGGGTTGCAATTCTTTTTGCTTATTAGCACCAGACGTTCGGTTTTCCAAACCTTTCTGTAAACTCCTTCTCTCAGGCAGTGATTATACGTCTTAAGCAGTACCTCTGGGTGATGTCGGACGATCACTTTTAGAGCTTCTGCTGGGAATGGACAATATGCCACATTTTTGTCACCTCCATTATAGGACTGGGTACTTGTGATCCAAGCTTTCGCATTACGATCTTGTACTCTAAGCCCCATGGTTCCGTGTCCACGTCACGCTTAAGCTCTTTCCACTTTCGGCGCTTACTTTTGTTAATTTCTGCTTTGAGTGCACGCCTGGCTGTCCGATACTCTTCTCGCTCGTGTTCTGATTCATACCAGTAAACCGCAGTTCTTTCACCTCTCGGGCTATTTTCCTTCGGCGTTGCTGCGTCGCCTGGCGGCGTTGCTGCCTCACCATTTTTTCAGGTGATCCGCGCAGTTTCTTGCAGAACAGCATTTTTTCCAGCTTCGATGCTTCCCGTTAGATTTTGTTGCGACAGCTGCTTTACATTATATCCTATCGCCCGTTGGTTACTGGAAGTAGTCCGTCGTGGACTCTGTACACTGTACTCTGTACAGTGTACGTCAAGTACTGGTGGTCGCTGCCGGTAAAATCTTCTATTACTCGTCACCCTATGACGTACTGAGCATCAAAGGACAGAGTGATATCTGGAATTGTTTCGGCATAACCAGGTCTTCTGAACGTGGAAACTCCACCCCTCATTCATCATCGTTAATCCTAGCCTGTCAGACATGTCTAGGATATATTGTCCTCCAGTGTCCGTTACATTCATACCCCACTCCAGAGCCTTGCGTTAAGATCTCCGGCAATGATAAGCGGGCCCTCCATTTCTCGAGCCTTATCTTCCAAACAATCAATTTTTGCTCGGAAGCCATCTATCGGCTCATTCGGTGTGAAATAGCAGCTCACGTAGGTAACATTTTTAATTTTGGCCCATACAAAGCCATCGTCGCTTTCGTGTGTCTCAGACACGTTTGGGTATGCGATCCAGATGGTGGCCGTACCAAGGTTGTCTGAGTACCAGTCCACTCCGTTTCTGTTTCGGTATTGCTCGCTGATCATTAGGAGGTCTGCACCAGTGTCTAGCTTGAGTTGGTCTAGCAGGCTCGCAACGGCAATCCAGGATGCAGGAGATCTTTCCCCTAGACAGTATGGTTTCCTTAAAGGACGGTCCACAGTCGGTGCTATAGATGAAGTGGTGAAAACCTTTCATAAGGCGCAGCAGAGGATCATTTCTCAAGGAAGATTGTACCCTGGATGTTAAGAGCGCCTTTAATTCCACAAGATGGTCCGATATATTATCAGCGCTAACACACACGTTCCAAATACCGGACTACCTGCTGAGAATGACGCACAGCTATCTCCAAGATAGGGTACTTATTTTCAAAACGGAGGAAGGACAATGCAGGAAGGAGATAAAGGGTGGTGCTGCCCAAGGATCCATTCTTGGTCCCGATCTTTGAAACATTTTGTACGATGGAATCCTACGCATATATTTATTTATTTATTTATTTAATTTACAAAAATTTTGTGAACTAAACACCCCATTTTAAGCTAATAGCTTATTTTTAACGGAATGTAAGTCCATTCAAATCCAATTTGTCACGAGTGTGATTATCAATTCTGTCATCTCGGTTTATTAAATGACACCAAGCAGGACGGTCTTTCCTCCAGTTTAATAGAAAGTGGCGATTTCGATGAAGGGTTATATCTTCATTTATTTTAGCGCGAACATCACTGATATTACTTTGGCAGACCCAATAATTTAATTTGCATCGTTTTAATTTATGCTAATGCAATTACTTAGAACATAATATAAAATTTTATAAAAAATTAAAAATAATTTAAAATACGGAAAAAATACAAACGCCTGATCGACACAAAAGTCTAAGGCCGGAAATGCCGGACGATATTTTTATGGTTGGCTGCGCGTATGACATTGCCGCAGTAATTAGCACTCGCAACATGGAAGAATCGCAACGGAAAGTAAATCAAGTGATGCGGAGGTGTACGTGTTGGCTTCAAGATCATGGTCTCACCCTAGCCACTGAGAAAACGGAACTAGTACTACTTACCAGACGCCAAGTAAACACCGAGGTAACGTTCCAAGTCAACAATCAAGAAATTATGACCAAATTAGACGTAAAATACCTGGGAATGCACTTGGACACCAAACTGACATTCTGGGAACACATAAAAAAACGCAGAAAAGGCAACCAAAGTCTCATTTCCATTAAGCAGACTGATGATCAACATAGACGGTCCTGTTGCAAGTAAGAGGAAGCTGTTAATGTCCGTTACAAATTCAATCCTCCTGTATGGGTGTGAAGTATGGGCCGATGCACTCAAGATAGAAAAATACAGAAAGAAAATGGCAACCGTGCAACGCCGTGGTGCGCTCAGAATCTCAAGCGCATACAGAACGGTATCCGAGTCCACTGCCTTGGTCATCGCCGGTACAATCCCCATCGACCTAATGGCGCAAGAGAGGAAGGAGAACTTCAGAAATGAAAATAACAGTACTGCTGCAAATGTAAGAAGGCGTCAAACTATTCAACTATGGTAACAAAGGTGGCAAACAGAATGCCGCGGCAGATGCGGACGGCAAAATTAATAAAAAATTTGTATGCATGAATGGATAGGAAACATGATGAAGTCAACTACTTCCTCACCCAATTCCTGACGGGTCATGAAAAAAACTTGAAAATTCCTTATGCATGTACGGCGAGTTTGATCTCTATGATGCACAGCATACATTCTTCGAATGTATTAAATGGAGGACAGCCAGAGAAAATCTAAACAGAAGTATCGGTCACACAACACCTGATACTGTGGTGGAAAATATGCTCGACAATCTATTTAACTGGGAAAAGGATTCTAAATACGTGGAGGAAATTCTACGGTTGAAGAAACCAGATATGGATCAGCATGCCACAGTGGGAAACTAAACTCGCTAAATGCAGGATGTCTTAAAAGGTGGAAGTCTAAAGGACATAGCGCAGGTTATTAAAGCATTTATTTGACCACGTGAATCCCATTGGCTTTTAAACGGTTTAAAAGGGGTTGATAGATATAATTTAGTCCTTTCAGAGATATTCAGTTTATTAATAAAAGCGTTCCGTTTAATTAATAAAAATTAAATTTTTGAGAATAAAAAATTTTATTGATGTGTACGGCGCTAACGAACTCTTCTCAAAAATAAGTATTCGTGTGTTTCGCCAAGTGCCTACGGCAAATAGCGTAAAAAGTACTTCGCAAAAATGTTTTTCGCTATAAAAACGAACAGGGTTAAAGTTCCACCTGAACCATAAATGTTTGGTTAAACCTAAGGCCAAAAATTAAACATCACGTATGTCATCAGTTCATTGCGGAGTCAAAGCATTTTGGAAGTATGATTTTGGAAGTGATGGAAAAATTACAAATTGTTTTAAGCGATACACAGTAAACCTTCGATTTAACGGATCCCGATTTAACGGACGCTCCATTTTACTTCAATTTTTTATGTTTGGTAAAACATATATGTACTGGACTAGTTTTGGGTTCATGTTACACGCTGCGTTAATTACTTGCGTTGTTGCGTAAATTGCTGCCACTTAAAATATTATACAAAAAACCTCGATTTAACGGACCAATTGGGGAGTCCGTTAAATACGATTGTCCGTTAATCCGAATATTTTTAAATTTAATCGATTCGGTCGAATTTAATCTGGGGCGGAATTCTGGCATTTTTTAGCCGATTATGTTGGAATTGCGATGGAAAAATGATTCTTAATAGAATTTTGGAAGAATTTCTGGAATATGGTTACCTGGGAGAGAGCCCGATCAATTCATAACCGATTATGATCGGATTGGGTATGCTGGATCGAAAAGAGATTCTAAAATGTTATGTAATTCTTTAACCGATTATAATCTAGTTGGGTTTGTTTAATGAAAATGGGATTCTTAAATGATTTTGGGTGGGAGCTCTGTAATAAGGAAAAGGCTCGTGATGTTAACATGTTTCTGATAAGGTACAATACAAGAGCATAAAAGGTCTGGTAGTTAATTCCATAAAACAACCAAAAATTACACTCTCCACTACAGCAATAATCAGAAAAGAGGAAAATTATGAGTCGGCTTCCCATCCTCTGGCGAGTATACCAGATTATCATTTTATAATCCCATATTTATCCAACGGGCCAAATTCCATCATTATCGGTTAAGTAATAATTGTGCCCCGTTCTAGGTGGCCATACTAAAAAACTTTCTCTAGAAACCATAAATGAATCTGATTTCCATTAAGCAAATTCAATCCCATCGCAATCGGTTAAAAACTGCCTGAGTTCCGTCCAAGGTGGCGATATTCCAAAACGTCCTAAAAAAATCATTTAGGAACCCAATTTCCATTCAACCTACCCAATCCTATCATAATCGGTTAAGAATTGATCGAGTTCCGTCCCAGGTGAGCATATTCCAGAATTTCTTCCAAAAATCATTTAAGAATAATATTTCCACCCGGCATACTCAACCCCATCATAATCGGTTAAGCGTTAATCAAGTTCCGTCCCAGGTGGCCACATTCCAGAACTTCTTCCAAAATTCAATTAAAAATCCCATTTCCCTCCAACATACCCAATCCCTACATAATCGGCTAAGAAATGCCTGAGTTCCATCCGAGATTAAATTCGATCGAATCGATTAAATTTAAAAACATTCAGATTTAACGGACAATCGTATTTAACGGAACCCCCAGTTAGTCCGTTAAATCGAGGTTTTTCTCTAGAACATTTTACGTGACACTTTAACGCACCAATTTATCGAAAAAATTTAACATAACAGTATTTATAATGAAAAGTGTAACATGAACCCAAAACTAGGCCCCTATATATTTTACCAAAACAAATATTTTAAAAATTCGCCTAAATGGCATTTTTAATTTATTTTTACCAACACATTCTCATTTTTTGTTTGTTTTATAGTTTAGGATTTAGTTTTATCTTCAAAAACGTGTACAGGCGTGTGAAGTTTGTGCTAAACTATTCCTAATATTACTTCTAATCTTGTTAGGTCTAACTTCAGACGCATTCCTTGACGTGTAAGAATGATTGCGTTTCTACTTTGTTCAAATTGATTCCAACCTTCTTGGATTCAGTTGCCTTTATTTGTGTATTTTTCCCTCTCGTAAGACTCGTCAGTGGCTTAGCAATTTTTGCGAAGTTCTGCGTATAAAACGCCTATAGTAAGACGCTAGTACGTGGAATGACTTAAGATCTTTGAAGTTCTGAGGTTTTTTCATATTTTTGATGGCTGCTACCTTTCTCGGGGCGTGCTTGATTCCTTTGTTTGTGATCAAATAACCCCAAAATTCATTATCATGTTTCTGGAATTCTGTTGTTGTGATGCCTTTTGAAGTCAATAACTATCCTATATACTTTTTGGTTTGTGAGACATGCATCTTTATGTCGACAACTCACATTGGTGAATTATATGGGCTCTTAGAAGGTCTAAAAAAATGTTCGCTCGTTCCCGTATCTTTCAAGAATTTAAAAGAAGGGTACTCCCGTATTCAGCTTGTGTTCGAGCTGTATTTCGATATGGTTGATCTTTTGTTGTTTGCGCGGTTCGTTAAGATGTGGATGTTCCGGTTTTCCACTTTGGTTCTCGAGATTGGTTGACCCGTATAATTGGTGTAAATTTACTGGTTTTGTCTGCATTGATCTGTCGATCTCCATTGATGTTGGTAGCTACAGATAACTTAGTCGTCGAAGTGTAAAGTTATTTTGATTTTGAATACCATATGCAATATCGGCGAATTTGATGTTGTTTGCATTTGTTCGCAGATTTGGTGTATTGATGTAATAAATTTTGTTGAATCGAGCAGTCACTTCATTGCTGATGTTTCTTTTGTGTAATTCCAGGTTTCTGAAATCTAGGTTCTTGATTTGTAAACAGGATGCGTACGATTCATGTAGTGTTGTTGGTTTTTCGATAATTAGCATTTTTGGTAAATCCATATTCAATCCTCGGGTGAAAACATCGAGACCTCTATTCCGGTATGTCAAAAACCAAAGCGGTTATTGTTTCGACTGAATAGTCCTCCTTATTGATTTTATTTATTATCAGGGAAAACTAGTGCTTGACTGTTGCGCTAAATTCATCCACTGTCAAGTTTCTTTGCTTATCCGCGTAATGCAAAAACCAGCATTTTTTTAATGCTGTCCATTCGTCAGCAAAACTTATGTAAGATATTTGATGCGGATTCGGCACTGCCGACTGAGCCTTATTGATCGCTCCCATTACCAGCTGGTGGATACGTGGGGGAAAACCTAGACGATCGATCACTTCATGTTAGGGAGAAACAGAGTATTGATTAAAGTCATAATGATAAATTTAAAAAACTTAAAAGAAATATGCTTCAGATTGCGTTCACAATTTTCCTTCGGCCTATAGTCTCTTTTGTAGTGGAGACGTTACAGCGGTGAGCGCTGAGGTTGGCTGTGGAAAGCTATGGCTAGCCTCAGCCTATATGGATCGCGAGAAGGAGGTTCCACCGGACAACCTGGGGGAACTGATCCAGGAAGCAGATCAAAGAAGGGTAATCTGGGGAAGCACAGACATCAACGAGAGGGGTGAGTTATTTTTTGATTATTTATTAAATACCAACCTTTTAGTTTGCAATATTGGACGAGAACCGACATTTATTGTTAAAAATCGACAGGAGGTTTTAGATGTCACCTTTGTGTCAGAAACGATCTTTCATATGATCAGAGGGTGGAAAGTGGCGAAGGAGCACTCATTCTCTGATCATCGATATGTAATTTATAACCACGACATTAAACCTGTTACCCGGAAATTCTTCAGGAATCCCAGAAGGACAAACTGGAACAAATATGGAGAGGTGTTGAAGGAAATACTGCCGCTGGAGGTTCCTGGACTTCCAGCGACAGTAAAGGAATTAGATGGCAGGATTGATCGTAGGGATACTGACAGGACACTGCCTTTTTGGAGAACATGCAAGAAGGCTGGGTCTACAGACGAATTACTTTTGTAGAAGTTGTTTAGACGAAGAGAAGGAAGAGACGCTAGATCACTTCCTATGCTCGTGTCCGGCACTATCATACAAAAGGCATAAGTATTTAGGTGTGTACGGTATGGACAGCCTTTCGGTACTCGCGGGCTGTGGAATATGAGATATTTTACGCTACATAAGTAGCTCTGGATGGTTTCAGCAGGAGTAAATGGGAGATAGGATCCTGTGGTATCACAATGGGCCAATACTGGCCTAAGTGTGCGATAGCAGCCACTCTAACCTAACCTAACCTAACCATATTCTCTTTTGTTAATTATTTTAAGCTTAATGAAAGAACTTAAGGCGATACACTGATTATCGGCCTGTAGAATAGTCGACAGCCTGTAGAATAGTCAAAACATAAAGGTAGCTTTTAAATTTAGACCCAATCTTTGCAATTCGGATCCAGCAGAAATTACGAAAAAACCTCATCCGCATATTTCACTAGGAATGTGATGCTGAATGTGGTGGTTCTCTCCCAAAAACCCAACCCAATTTGAAAATAATTAGGTAGAATGGAAATCAATGAATGAATATCAATTCGGTCATAATTCGGCCCTTTTTAAAATTCTTTCTATATACCTTTGCAGATTTACTACGCAGCTCATTCAGTACCGCGCACACATGTGTAATGTAGATATTAAAACAAGAATTAAGAATTTTGTTATCAGTATACAGTATCAAATCGTGGGAAGTGGATGTGTGTCGAGTATACATTTAGTGTTTGTAATAGTTTGACCGCGTGTCTAGCCAATCAACAAAAATTAAACATGGATTTTAAGTTAGTTTTGCGACTTTTATTTATAGTAAATTGGGCAGTGCTAACAAGTAGTGAATTTAGTACAGTTGTAAGTGAAAATCTTAGTGCAAGTAATGAAAACAATGATTTGTGCCTCATAAATTCGCATGTGCCAGGTAAACAAATTTTGGGAGCTTATCGAGAATCAGAAAACGGTGTTCCTTTTTGCGCCTATTTGGGAATACGCTACGCTCAGCCACCAATTGCTGAACTTCGATTTAAAGTGAGTGTTAAATACTTTTATAATTATTGTGACGCATACACATTGCATCATATTGTAAGTCACATCATTGATCATTACAGCCACCGGAACCCAAAAACTTTGTTTATGATTTAATAAATGTATACACATCACCAGGCAGTCCGTGTATTTCTAAAATAAATGTTGCTACCGCAACCGGCATCCAAAGTGAAGATTGTCTATATCTAAATATTTTTATTCCAATAACCGTTTTGCGATCAATCGAACAGAATGCCGTTGTTGTGTGGATTCATGGCGGGAGCTATAATGTAGGATCTGGACTAAGTGATATGCATCCAAGTCGCGGACCCGAATTGTACATTGAACATGGCATGATATTTGTCTCGTTCAATTATCGATTGGGGCCCCTCGGGTTTTTACGCGTACCAGAACTAAATATCACCGGAAATTATGGTCTAATGGACCAAAGATACGCCTTGAAATGGGTACACGAAAATATTTATTTGTGGAATGGGAACAAAAATAATGTAACGCTAATGGGATGGAGTGCGGGCAGTTCATCTGTTTCTTATCATTTACTCGCGGCCGATTCAAATCAGTATTTTAACCGGGCGGTTTTAATGAGCGGAACATTATTAAATCCATGGGCGCAATACGACCATCCGGAAGTATGTTTAAAACAACTTTTACGTAAACTACAAATTAAAAGACACCACATTAGTCAGCTGCTCACAATAAACGCAACCGATTTCGACCGTGATCGATCATCATTCTTAAGCTTTGGCTCAATATATGAGTGCTTCGTGCCAACCGTTGACCATATCATTGTGGGCGATACAATTCAATATACTCTGAATAAAAACATTGACCTAATGATCGGATGGACGAGTCTCGAGTCGCAACATTTTGACTTAGATCTAGTAACAATGACGCGAGTATTGAATCCATTCAGCCACTTAAGATTTTTGAATGACACAGAAGTTAAAATGCAACGACTGTCGAAATATTTGAAAAATGAATTTTACAACAACACTGGAATTTATTTAAATGGGAATGAGGCAACAAATTGGTCGTCCAATCATTCGGCTGTCTTTTATCAACTCGAATCTAAATTAATATCGGACAATAACGTGAAGTATGGAATTCGAAAATTTGTGAAAAATTTGCTAGCGTTCAATGGAGATCAATATATGAATCTTTTTGTGTACCAATTTTCTTACGATGGACATTTTTTTATGAATCGTAAATTTGATGATGGGCTGGAGGGTGCCGGCCATGGCGATGATTTGGCGTACATGTTTCGTACAGAACAAAATTTACGACGCAATAAAACCGACTACGACGAAGAATATAAACACGAAATGTTTGTACAAAGGTCATTGTTAAGAATGTGGACTAATTTTATGAAGCACGGGTAAGTAGCAATTTTTTCGAATCCTTTATCTCGATCATAGCGTTCTGTGTGTTTATATGCATAGGAATCCAACATCAACGCCTATCCCGTCGTCACCAAATGATATTGAGGGGTCCGTAGTATGGGAGAATTATAAATTTCAAAATCAGTTTTTGGATATAAATTTACAGATTAGAATGGTCCCGGATGCGGATGACGCATTTTATCAGTTATGGGTACGACTTGAAAATTGTATACGACGCGGTATGTGTGCTTTTCTTGACGAGTGTGAGCAGTGCCTATAGCTTGGCAAATGTTTAATAATAAATTAAGTCTTATGTGTATTTTATGTGTTTTAATTATTAGGCGGATACATTTAGAAATAAATGTATAGAAAAATGTACAGTGATCATTTAATTGTAGACCAAAACTAATGATTAAATGAAAACAAATAGTTTTTCAGAGAGAGAGAGGGGGCTGTTTAAATGAGAGAAGTAAATGGAATGAGTTGCAACAACAAATTTTGTCCCTGTTTGTCATCCCCGCTTTGATGGTAGAGTTCTAGTTTTGGTCGAACCGGCCTAGTTATTTAACACTAGCAGTTGTCCGCTCAAAATGACGGAAGCTTTCAAATTCATTTCTTTTAATGTTGTTATTTGACAAATTTATACCCCGACTCCACTGGTAACAAAAATTGCGCTTGCCAATATTTTCCTTTATTTTGTGGTGTAGTTCTAGCTGGATATCATTTAAACGCAGTTGAATTCATCCTTCAGATCTACAAATGTTTTGAGCTTCCTGATTTCCTATAGTAGACCTTCCTTTTCGATCAATTTTTTCTCGTGGTCTGCTGAATTCACATACTAAGAGTACATAGGCTATAAACAATGATGTGTTATGCTAAGATAACTGTCACCGTTTACCTTAACAACGTTAACGACATCATTTTCAAAAGAATCTAATGGAAAATCAGATCGACTGCTTGTTGTTTAACATCGAACTGGTAAATATACTACACTGTTAATGATGTCGTCAAAAACGCTGACTGACAATTTCTTGCAAAAAGTTAGAATACAGCCCACTTTATAATAGTCGATGTTGAAGACATTATCATCCTATTTTTGAGTGTTATTCCAAACGTTTTATACATAGAATACCAACAATTAATTGTTCAACGTTAAAATTACAATGAATATGTTTAAGTTTTGCGTAATGACCCTTATTAAATCACTTTCTTCTTGCAAAAACAAACGTGGAACATGTTGTTGTCAAATCCGTGAATCCAATCAGTCATAAACAATCATCTCAAACATCACACAAAATTACTGCAAAGTAGAAAACTTCAATATAAAATTAAATTCCACTGATACAAAAATTTAATCTACGCAAGCGACGAAAATTCAGATTGGATTTGTTTTATTCTACACAGATCTCGGTAAACATTGCTTGAAATTGTTTATTGTTTCTCCGTGAAAAAAAGAACTAGGAACGCAAAAATGAACTGTGAAAACGCTTTGGTTGGCCATTGCTGACCTATTTAAATTTCATCTTATAACTTTTAATTCGAGTAAAGCCGCAGCCACACGAATGCAAATACATAACAACATTGGCGTATTTGTCCAAATAACAAATCGTGTAGTCACAAAACAAATGACAAATTAAAATCAAGGTTACATTTACAGTAGTAGAGTGCAATACCTAACAGTCGTTCAATTCGGACGTGTTTTTCAATATTTTATAATTTTTAATTTTTTTTAAATTGTTTTTACCAAAATTCTGACGAGTTTTAATTTTTTTTTTTTATTTTATTGATTATTCACGTGCTATTTTTTTTTTGTTGAACTGAGTTCTTAGTGTTTTAGTGACCTATTAAAAATTTAAAATATGTGTGAAAAAAATTGCTGCATTTGCAAGACTGATGGTGTGTTTGATAATTTTTTTGTCTGTAAAGGAATTTTTTGTGATCATATAGCGCATTATACATGTGCTGGCATTAAATCTAGATCATTAACTACCTTTAAAAATGCCATTATAAATGCAAACGGGGTTTAATGATCTGCCCAGATTGTGACCGAATTGTGCAAGATCTATTTCATAAAATTGAGGAACTTTCGAATAAGATCGATAAGTTAGATTCTGTGTTAAACCCCCAATTAAATAGTATACCACCAAATCGTGATATAGTGACCACTGATAACCATGTCAGCACTATACCCAGCAATATTAATGAACGACCAGTAACGCGATCGCGCGGGAAGTTATCTACACCGGAGGTAAATAATAAACAAGCAGAAGTTATAAATGTGGAGTCACCCCAAGATGATACCGTGGTGAATAACGTCATCAATGTTATTCCACCACAAGTTTTGACGTCATCTTCGACTGCATCTACATCAAATTCGGATTGTTCGCCCTTGCCGATTGCTACAAACCACATTAACTCAATCAGCGTTGTTAAACCAAGACGATGGATTTTTATTAGTAGGATACACTCATCTGTTACTGATGTACTATTCAAAGGCTTTTTAAATGATAATTTCCAAAGGTTAATGCAATCAGAATGGTTCCAAAGCCTAAAAACGGAGGCCAGTATGAATATTATGTATCTTATCGTTTCAGTGTTGAAGACGAAATATTTACCACCATATTAAACTCTAAACTTTGGCCGTCTGGTATATTTATTAAAGAGTTTGAATTTGCTCGGAAATGTAATTATTTTCGCTTTACGGGGCCAACCAAACAAACCACTTGACTGCTAGCAAAGATCTAAAAAATACCACTACCTTCGGCACTAATGGTGTACTCTCTACTATTATCCATACTGCGGATAAATCATCATATTTAACACAACCAGTAACCTCTACTAAATTAATTGATGCACTTTGTGATGTTAATGGCGGCTTAATGTACTTTTCATGCACCAAAGAATATGTAAACGATCATTATCAGAATAGCAATAGTAAACCTAATTATGTTGAAACTCAGACTGAGGAGGAAACAATGTCAACACAATCAGCGAACAAATCATTCCTCAAATGTATAAAAGCCAAGTAACTTCCAAAAAAGGGCAGCAAAACTATCTATCATGAGGATTTCACAAATGGATATGATTTCATTCAACGTATTCCTCCTCAATCATTTGATTATGCCGAACCTCAAATTAACATGTCAACACATACGTTTAACATGTCAACATATTTTGAAAGAGCTTTGTCGTCTCGTTGGATCACTGGTGAGCCTTCCAGATTTTTGAAGTCTGCCATTAAGAACAATGTGCCAGTTTCATCTCCTTCATATTATGCTGATACCAGCGCAGATTCCTACTATAAGAACTCTGTTATGGAAATAATGTTTTATATCAAACATTCTGACAGTATCATTAAAAGCCACCTCCAACACTACTACAGCAAATACATCCATTTGATGCCGTTTGCGTCCTCATCTTTATTATCATTGAACATCTTCGTATTTGACAATCTAAACAACAAATATCTTGAGGAACCTACAATTATTCATCAGTTTGGTTTTGATGGCGATCACCTAGTTAAATATTGTGAATCCACAAACTCTTTTTTGACATCTCAAAGATATATTTTCTGCTCCGCTGGCACTGCAATTATGCTCGATCTCCTGACATATTCAAATTTACAACACATCTATGCAATAGACAACATCATGCGACCTATATCGTTACGGTGTCCAGGGTGTACCAGGCTGTGGAAAATCTACATGGATCATTAACAATCACAAACTAGGCTATGATCTTGTCTTATGTGCCACTAAGGAAGGTCTTGCTGATCTCAAATCTAAAGTTGCCACTCGTTGCATTAAGGAGAAGATTGATTTCTACAAAATTGAACTTAACTATAAAACGATTGCTTTATACCTAATTAACGGAACCCGACGTTATGACTCAGTGTTTATTGATGCATATATGATGATACATGCAGGTTATATTGGACTGGTGGCCATGCTCAGTAAATGTTCAAAAATATATC
Organism: Nephrotoma flavescens; assembly: GCA_932526605.1. Lineage (NCBI taxonomy): Eukaryota > Metazoa > Arthropoda > Insecta > Diptera > Tipulidae > Nephrotoma > Nephrotoma flavescens. The sequence continues at coordinate 284,855,686 of OW052221.1, read as the reverse complement.
TTCTTGAGGATAAAAACCAAATACCATATATTGACAGATTACATCATGTCAATATGCAATTTTCCGATGCATGTGCTTTAGTAACAAAGACTGAATACTTGAATGTAACGTATAGTATAGATGTCCAGCTGATGTTACTTCTGCTCTCAAAGAATACTACCCTAACATCACTAGTATGAACACAGTTGAAACTTCTACCGAATTTATAAACCTGCCACCAACGTTAGCGTCATTACCTGTGTTAGAGAACGCTTTCTATCTAACTTTTACCAGAGCTGATAAACAACTAATCTCCCAGCTTAAGATACCAGAAACCAGTAAAGTCTTGACTATCCATGAAGCACAAGGTTTAACCTCTCCTAATGTAATATGTATAAGAACCAATTCTCAACCTATTGAGCTGTTCAATAGTGTACCGCATGCCATAGTTGCAATCTCTAGACACACACAATCGTTTAAATATTTTTCACCAGTGGCTAATGATAGACTACACTCACTTTTAATGAAAGCTCGAACTTATACTATTACTCAAAAGGTAAATCAACCCATAAAGTACAAGAAAAGATTGGTCTACGAAAAATGTGCAATTTATCATCAAAACGTAAACAAAATGGCATCAAAAGCATCCAAATTCTACAACTTCGTTTTAAAATCAAACTACCACATTTATGTAATTTGTGAAACTTCATTAAAACCCGGCATAAGGAGCAGCGAATTTTTCTGTCATGATTACGTTGTTTATAGATGCGATCGGTCTCCTGAAACTAGTTCAAAGAAATCGGGTGGTGACGTACTGATAGCAGTACATTCTAAACTCTGGAATGCTCCAGTAACTTTAGCACCATCAAGAGTTGAACAAATTGGTGTAAAAATCAAAATCAACCAAACCAATCTAATCATTGTCTTCACCAACGACATTGACACCTTTAAAATTTCTGAATCCCTACTACCTTTTGTCATAAATGATGTCAATCACAAATCTTTGGATATTGCATTTGACTTAACCAAAATGGCGAGATCAGAACACCTATAACCAAACAAATACAACTTTAAAAAAACTAACCGCGTGGGTCTACAAAGTTACCTTGAATCCATCAACTGGCAAATAACTCTCAATTCCAATGATATTAACGAAAATGTGGACAAATTTAATGACATTATGCTTCAAGGCTTCGAACTTTATGTCCCTATGTGCTGTAAACCACAAAATTCTCATCCCCACTGGTTCGATGATAGACTAGTTAACTTAAAAAATCGGAAGTCGAAAGCGTACGCCAAAATGTTAAAAAGCGGGTTAGAAGCGGACAAAGCTATGTTTCTACAACATAGTAACGAATTTGAAATTTATTTCAAATCAAAATACAGGTCGTATCTTGATCAAATTCAAGTCAAAATCAAAGTAAATCCAAAACAATTTTGGAAATACTTTAGGAATAAACGCGAAATTGAAGGATACTCTGCTAATATGACCTACAACAGTACCAGCTCTTCAAACGCAAAAGATATAGCTGACATGTTTGCGTCGTTTTTTCAATCAGTCTATAGACCAAGCGTTACTAGTGGATTGTACGAGCAACCCAGCAACAACAACACATCAATAACTCCTCCTATTATTTTTGAGGACAACATTTTATCAGCTTTAAGAAGGTTCGGAGATGGTTGCGGTCTTGACGATATACCCTCTTCTATTCTGAAGGAGTACTCTGAAATTTTAATAATTCCATTATGCTATCTATTCAATCATTCCTTAAGCACCGGCGTGTTTCCCGAAAAATAGAAAATTTCAAAAATTACTCCAATTTTTAAATCGGGTAAGCGTGATGATATCACATGCTACAGAGGAATATCAACTACATCATCAATTCCGAAATTATTTGAGTTAGTATTATGCAACAGCTTTAAATCAGCATGGGTTTATGCCTGGCCGATCCACATCGACTAATCTGGTTGAATTCACCAGTAAACTAAGTAACGAGATAGAAAAGCACCGCCAAGTTGATGTAGCGTACACGGATTTCAGTAAAGCATTTGATTCTATCTGTCATCATAAAGCACTCCAGAGTTTATTCGATTTTCTGTTTTCTCTCGATTACATAAATTGGTTTAAGTCATATCTATCAAACCGGCGACAATTTGTAATAATGGGAAGTAAAAAATCAAACGTTATTAAAGTTACATCTGGTGTTCCCCAAGGATCACACCTTGGACCTTGGATTTTTATTGTTTTCATAGACCGAATATCCGAGATAATCAAAAACTCAGACGTGCTCATATTTACAGATGATGTGAAAATTTTTCGTACTATTAATGGTTTGTTAGATACATAGAAACTTCAAGAAGACTTAGATAGATTAAGTGAGTGGTGTGATCGAAACTCACTATACTTAAATACTAAGAAATGCAAAATCATGTCTTTTCATCGTAAAAGAAATCCAGTTATTACTTCATACAAAGTCAACAACGAAGTACTGCAAAGAGTTAATGAGATTATAGACTTAGGTGTTACATTTGTCAAAAACGCCAGTTTCAATAGGCATATTGAAAATTGTATTGCGAATGCCAGTTCGGATTTGTTAAAAGATGGACAGGTGAATTTAAGGATATTCAAACCTTATGTTCACTATATTTCGCTTATGTTCGATCTCAACTTAAATACGCTGTAACGGTCTGGAATCCATACTATGCTGTGCACATAAAAAGAATTGAAAGCATTCAAAAGAAGTTCCTGATTTTTTTGTTAAAGAAAAGTGACTGGGATTTTACGACCACAACTTACCATTCCATGAAAATGTGGCTCGCTTACCTCCATACCTTGGAAAACATATCAATTCACGTGCCATGCAGAACATTTCGAAACCATGAATTTTTAGCACTTGAACACCATTCTACTAACTATGGAGAAAACAACCCCATTAATAGGATGACTAAATCGTTCAACTTAATTGACGACCTATTTGATTTTAATTTATCAAAGAACAACTTTAAAAATATATTGAAGAACTATTTTTTAAATTTTTATTTGTCAAACTAAAATTTGGTTTATATTTTCTATTTTCTTTTTTTAAGTTTTTTGTTTATAATTACTGTTTTAACTATTGTAAAAAATCTGAAATCATACATGTTAATTACAAAATAGATTTCTTTAAAGAAATAAATAAATAAATAAAAAAGAGTTTGTCAATTGTCATATTTTACCAATATTTGCCAAACATAAAATACACCAACGTTGGTCGATACTTGCATTCGTGTGGCTGCGGCTTAAGACTGTTTGTCAAACACCGGCTTATTTGTGGACACCGACCTATTCAAATAAGTAACCTCGCGGGAGACTTATTTGAATAAATGCATCTACACGCAGAAATGTCTCCAAAATTGTGTCTTGGCTAAATGTAATCATAAAGCAAAATATATATAAGAGGACTCATGTAGACTTTCCGAGGTTAATCTATCTTACTTTTGGCAACCTGTACAAGCCTAACAAGAACTATAAACTATAAAATAACTATGCCGATATGTTTTTACGATACGTATATATGGATTAAATATAGAAAAAATTTAAATTTGTGTATATAATTATATTAAAACTATAAAATAAGATTAACCTCGGAAAAACCTGCCTATAAAATTTGCACTACTTGATTTCTCTTATATATTTATTGCTCGATGATGTAATACATGTAGTTTTTATTTTCAAATCTAATGACAACGACCAACATATCAAGATTTTTTTTTCTAACATATAATAGAAATTGCATTTTGTTTTTTATTTCGTCAGAAATAAAGGTATAAACAGAACCAGAGATACAGCGACAAAATACATTTGTCTGCCGGCGATGTTGCTTTAGTATCACGTCAGCGTTGAAGCAACGAAACAAGGAAAATAATAAAAAAAAATCTCTAAAATAGTTCATTTATCTTTTTATCAACTCTATTTAAAATTTTTACATAAAACATTGTGGATACGACATTCAGATTTGGTTGAAATCCATTAGTTCTAAAAAGTTTGATACCAAAATAATACTCTCATACTAGTTGGTAGTACTGCAGTGCATACGAAAAAATTGGAATAGATTTTAAAAAAATTTCGGCGACAATATCGTCGTCGCCAAAGACAATGGTTGTGTTAACATCCTATGGTTTATGTGTATTTTAATTTGACAACCGACATCTGTGGTTCTGTTTATAACTTAAGTCGGTTTACATTGAATTGGAATGACTTGACCGACTTATTCAAGATGGTATTAAATATAAGTCAATAGCTGTTTTGGCCAATTTTGGTTTCAGCAATATTTCCTTGTAAATTTTCAGTAACGGAATAATTTTTCATCATAGTTGGCTTTCATGTCAGTAGTAATTGTAAGCTGAATCGGTTTTATGAAAGTCTTATTTTTTTTTGTTTTATTTAAAGCCAACTCTTCTTTAATTACTGTACTGATAAATACGCTAACAAACCATCTAAAGTGCTGAGATCAATTTGGAAGATTTTTTACTATAGCATTTTACTTTGTGAGTGCCTCTCTAGCCATCACGAATGTTATGTTAATTTAACGGTTAATTTAATTTATTTTATTTTTAAACTTTTACGAGTATTTGAAAAATATAATTTCTTGATTTTGATGGCTGGTGGCCCTTCCGTCACGTCCAACAAGGATGGGCAAGATTTTTCTATTTTTTGTTTTTACTTTTTAACCCAATTCGTTGCTATTGGTTTCGTTTTTATTTTTTTGATACTTTGCTGGCAAATTTTTAATATCCAAGGACAACCCTTTAACATTCAAATTTATTGGAATATTATTTTCCATTGATTTTACTAACGTTGAGGCCGTCTTTTATGTAGTAGATGCAGTGCCCATGACCCATGTAGTAATGGGTCATGGGCCCATGTGCATTTCTAATGCCCGACAGAAAAGTAACTAACGGCAGGTTAGTTGTGCGTCAGTTAAATGTTTTATATGAAATATGTTTTCGCGGTCACAAAAAAAATCATCGCAAACTTGATTAAATATTTATTTTATTCCATGGAAATATTTGAAAATTCAATCAAAATTGGCCATTTAAATTTTTCCACGGAATAAAATATATTTAATCAAGTGTGCGATTATTTTTTTTCTGACTGCGAAAACATATTTCATAATATAAAACATTTAACTGACGCACAACTAACCTATGCCGTTACTCATTTTTCTGTGCAACCGGGCATAAATGACATAACTTAGAGGTCAATTTTTGAAACCAAAAAATAATTTTCCAAAATTGTTGTAAAAATTTTTATTGTTCTGTACACCGGCGTGAAGTACTTAACGTTATTAAAAAGTGTAGATACACAAATTATCAAAAAGCGTAGCTGGAAATTAATAAAAACAGTTTGGAATTTGAAACACGTGGTTTAATTAAAATTATGGTATTAAAATTAAACAATAAATATTGAGAATCAAAGTACTTCAAAAATAAGTTTATATAGCTCCATACTTTAAAAAAGAATGCTTTAAGTTTTAATTCAAAAAACCATCGGAACAATGATTGCCAAGTGTGGGGTTTAGTGTTTTTAACTTGGCATGGTGTCAGAAATTTGTAATTGGCAGTATGCCGCTATCCATGAAAGCGTCTTTGGCCAAATTCACTTAATTATTTAATAATTCAAAAAATCATAGGAACAATGGTTGCCAAGTGTAAAATTTAGTAATTTTAACTTGGGATGGTGTCAAGAATTTGAAAAAAAATTCAAGACTATTTGCATCATCCCAAGTTGAAGACACTAAATTCCACACTTCACAACCATTGTTCCGATGATTTTTTGAATTATTACAGAATTAAGTGACTAATTAAATGTCTTGATTTTTTTAAATATGTAGCTATATAAACTTGTCTCAGCTACACTTTTTGATATATACACATTTTGAGTCTACACTTTTCGTTAAAATGTGAAGCTACACTTTTTATTAACGTTAAATATTTCACGCCGGTGTTCTATTCCAATTTCGCATATATTGAAATAATAATAATTCCGAATAAAGTTTCTATACGGTGAATTGCCCTCAGTATGAATTTTAAGTTTAGCATTTGGGTTCAGTGAGGTATGTTGAACTGTTAACCGATTATGCGTATGGTTTTCTTCATCCGTAATGTCGACATTTATTGGACGTGCATAAAATTCTATAGACTGGTTTCTGTCTGTCGATAGACTGATTTTTGCTTTGTGGACTGCACGGTGGTCCTACAACCAGCTTGGTAATATACGTAGATCTAGTTGGATGTCGTTGCACAAGCGTGGTCTGAGTCTTCCCCTACGGCACACGCCATTTTACTCGGTTCGATTTGATGAATTCGATAATATCGCAAAAAGAGGCTCGATTTTGTGATTCATTCGAATCCGGTACTCGTTGTTTTCAACATTACCGGGACCATAAATAAACTCCTTCAAAGTTCCAAAACTCACATCCGAAAGTTGGCACAGGTGATTTATAAAGTGCGAGTTTACACGACTGTGAAAGATATTTTGATCGCAACAACTTTGATTGTGCATAAAATCGATCCGGCTACAATGCGGGCTTTTATGTTTGCCTGAGTATCTTTCGATGATGTTATAAATGACCCGAGATACTTTAAAATCTTTCATGTTATCAAGTTGTGGTCGTTTGTTCTAAGATTTGCCATATAGAGTTGCTCCTTGGAATTGATAACAATTTTGTTTATAGTTGTTGTTGAATTTCAAACTAAATTATTTTGTGTTACTGTCAAGCGGGTACGGTCTACTAATAGCTACATCTACTTCCTCTTCTGCTTGATATGGGAAAAGTACCTCCTCGACTGGTGGACCAGCAGCTCGAATAAAAGTCACATCAGTCTGAACATCAGTCACGTTTGTTCTCAGTTCTCCATCCGTATTTTTGATGGCCGTTGATCTTTATAGATGAACGTCTTTAGTGGGATTTCTGACATTTGCAGAACAGTCTCTCGAGTACCCGTTTTCCGCTTTCAAGCTGATATTTTCGATATACTCCATGTGAGCCAACCATTTGTGGCTCAGCTATCGTTTGACGCAATTAAGTGATCAATTTGATTTTCCGTTCTTCCATCATTCGATCACCAAGTAACTTTGTGGATTTTGTTAAATTGTAATGATGGGGACTAAGCTGGCAAATGCGTTACGAAAAGTGTAATCGAACGAGGCGAACGAAACAATAAACGCAAAACGAAATCATTTTCCTTTAGTATCAGGATGTGCTATGACAATTCATAAATCCCTAGGTGGAACATTACTTAATAATTGGTAAAATATTGGTAAATATTGGTAAAATAAAAATAATTGGTTAAAAAAATTTAAAAATAAGAAAATTGGTAAATGAAAAATTGGAAAATTGGAAAAATTGGAAAAATTGGAAATTTCGAAATGTGCAAAATTGGAAAATTTGTAAAATAGTAAATTGAAAAATTATAAAATTAGAAAATTGGAAAATAGGTAAATGTAAAAAATTGGAAAATTGGAAAATAGGAAAATATGAAAATTGGAAAATTGGTAAATTGGAAAAGTAAATTGGAAAATTGAAAAATTGGAAAATTGAAAAATTGGAAAATCGGAAAATAAAAAAATATGAAAATAGGAAATTTGGAAAGTTGGTAAACTGGAAAATTGGAAAATTGGAAAATTTGAAAATTCGAAAATTGAAAAACTTTAAAATTGGAAAGTCATAATATAGACTTCTATGTCATTGACTGACTCACTCGAGAACGCACAGGGTGACCAAATTTTTTTTTCTATATTATAACATCTATGTCACTCACTCACTTACTCACTCCAGAACGCACAGGGTGACCAAAAGAAATTCGTGCGTGTGATATATTTTATATATGTATTTTTTTCTATATTATAGCTCCATTCCACACGAGGTATCACAGAAACCGATTCTTTCTTCGTTTTCAGGTTTTAATGCGACTTAAACAAATTTTCGATGAAATCCACACTACACAAACATAAATGAAATAAAAGATATTTCAAGGCCATTTTTACTATGCGACGAGATTTCAAAAATGACTATTTTGTCCATTTTGTTACACATACATAAACATTATCTATTACGACTAGAACGCACAGGGTGACCAATTATAATTTTTCTATATTATATTATAAATATTAAATATATATTAGAAGTTTTACTTCAGTAGTGTGGTCCAAAGCACACTTAATTTTTTTTTTTTGCGATTGCACAGTAATCTTTGCGGCTGAGAAAACTATCCAGCAAATTTTAATATTGGTATACTGTACAATCGCAAAACAAAACAAAAAACGTATACAAAAATTAATTCAAATTCAAATTTGCTTGGTAAACTTGATTGAGTAGCCAGGTTTTGCGCTAGCATATTGCTTGCTTACTAGCTGATCGAGAATGTGCCCCTTAAGCTCGAAACAGAACAAGAGTGAAGGCGGCGAGCGAAATCGCCTGTCATATTACAAAACACGGAAAACATATAATAGAAACACAACCATCGACACAGGCGACGACGATTTTGTCGTTGAAATAAATTTATAGTCTATTTCTATTTTTATCGCCGACGAAACAATATTGCCAACTGTTTTTTATATAAATCTCAGTTGGTATCATTTAACCGTCATATTATTAATCAATTTTTTCAATTTAGTAAGCTAACGCCACAACGTCATTTGTCAAAACAGGGAAGGATATGCCGTTTTTGGATGTTTTTTATCGCATAAGCTGACGCTTTAATTCTGTTAGCTACAGCGATATTGCGGCGATATTTTTTATTTATTCGTCGATGCTCGTCGTCGTCGCTCTTGTTCTGTTTCTAGCTTAAGTCTGATAGAAATGTAACTGGTCACAATTATCTAAAGCTCGGTCTTCACTCACAAAATTTTGTCATGACGATAGAGTGCCATGACAAAATTGAATTTTTACACTCACAACTTTATTAACACCAAAATGTATGTAAAATCATTGTATATTCTCTATTTTGTTTAACTGAGAGTCAAATACAAATCTTTTACTCATTTTGTCACAGTGTCATGTCAAAAACATCAGCAATTTTAATAATTTTTCTCATTGCTATACGGTGTAATTTGCATGATCAGATTCAATACAAAAATATTTTGTCATGGCATTCTAGCGTTATGACAAAATTTGTCGATTGAAAACCGAGCTTAAGAATACTCCGCCTTCTCCTCTTTTCATTTGTATCGTTTCGTCAGATTTAGTTATTGTAGAAGCTTACAACAGCTGACAAGTTATATGATTGTGGTTGAGGAAAGTCTGGAAGTTTGGATGATTAGGGATTCAAAAGCTTGCTAAATTTGCTGCAGCATGGTCGACAAATTGTAACGATACCTCGAGCATTTGACACTAAGGTTTTTTTTGTAAACGTCGTGTAATTTTGAGCGCGGAACTTGTGCGTGTGTGCGACCAGCAAGTATAAGTGTGTTTCGCCAAATGTCTACGCCAAGAATATTTTTGTGGTACGTTTTTGACTGTCGTCGAGTGATAATTTTGGTATTAGGTGCTGGAGTTGAGTTAATTTTTTTTTTTTTTTTTGTAATCGAGTTTTGTATAATGAAAATAAAAGTTCGTAAATTTAATGATTTTATTTGGTTAAATTATATCGATACTACAACTTAAATAAGTAGTTATAGTTATTTTTGTTTTTAATTTGTTTTTGTTTTTAACCGAATTTCCCAGTTTTCTTCCGGATCCCGGGAGAAACACGGTGGAAATTTAGTGTAAATCCGGGGGAAATTTAAATTTAATAAAAAAAAAACATATTTTATTCATTTTGTTTTATTTCTCGCAAAGGATCATTTTAGAACTCGAAATTTTGTTAAGTTTGTTAATTTTTTTAATCCTTCACGACTTACTTTGTAGAAAAAAATGATAAGAAACATTATATTGTGAATAGCCCGGTGTGTGATACCATTTTAAAATCAGTATTAGTGTCGCATATTTTTCTGATAGTGGGTCAACTTTATGTAGTACATTCTTTTCCCGCTGGCGTCACTTAAACATCAACAAAAAAAATTTCGAAACAAAAAAAGTTTACAGAGCCAAAGATTTTATTTGACAGAAGATAATGCACTAATAAAAATGATTTTATTGGAAAGGCACACTCTTTTAGATCGTATTAAAGAAAAAGTTAAACAAAAGAACTCTAGATTTCTTTTAAATTACTTTTTTGGTGGGTGCTCATGCGATTTCACTAAAAAACACTAAAAGTGTTACTTGACTGTTTTTGTTGGAAATAAGCTCCCATTAGACCCTGTTTCGTTTGATCTGCCAATTTTGGGACATCCTGTATAGAACAATACTCTCTCTCTCTCTCTGGCATTATATCCCATCAAAGGATTTGGCCGCCTCAAAATGAGGTTTCATAATCATATTTTCATTTCGGATAATGAGTGATTAATTCATTGATCCTAAACCAGTCGTGAAATTTTAGAACAATACTATGTAGTTGTAATACTAGCGAATTCCTGCTTAGCACACGAAATTCAATTCTTTCAAATTTTTCATCTATATTTTACAGAACTAACTTTTAGTGTTTACGAACTTTTATATTTTACTTTGTTTCTTTGTTGTTGGTTTTTTTTCAAAGGCCTTGTTTGGTCAAAGGCGGGAAGACGCCCAACGGTTTTTATTTTCGGTTAAAGACAGGAAGACGCCCAACAAAAATTTACGGTTACGGGTGGCCACCCACGTGGCCATTTGTATTGTTTTTATTAACGGTGAGGAGACGTCGCAACCGATTTTGGCGGGACCTTCTCTGAGGGTCAAGAAGGTACAATTTTTGTTTTTTTTATTATTTTTATATGTTGCATTAAAATATTTTTCCAATAAATTTTTTAATTTTATGAGAATTTCTAGTTATATTGGTATAGATTACGATCATACTTAAAAATGAGAAATGTTACCACTTGGACGAACGTAGAAAAATAAGTTAATCACTCAAATTAAAATATTTTTTCTTCACTCACATAAGGGTTAAAGTAAAGTCAAATTTTATTTTAAATTTTTTTCCAAAATTTTAATGATTGTTTGGCACGAACAGTGGGAGAGGCAACTTTGTTTCGTCATCAAAATTATTCACATTCTGCGATCATATTTTAGTTTGATTTTTTTTTCGACCATTTTCTGCTTGATTTATTTTCTTTCGCTACAGAATTTTTCACGTTTAACCATTTTAGTTTGATTTATTTTTTTTTGCTTCTATCTCTCATTGCGTCTGATTTTTTCTCCCCTTGGTCAAAAATTTTTTGTATTTGAATAAAAAACAGCACTGCGTATGATTCCTGGCATTCGGTTTTATTTTTTTCTCTCACCGGCCTCACTTTATTGCTGTTCCGTCACATCGGTATGTTGGGAGGGGATTTTCATTTTTTTTCGGTTCCATAGTTGCAGGCTGGGCTTGTCATTCCCCGTCATCCCCGTGGCAGGCCATCCATAGTGTCGAAGTGTTGAGTTTAGCATAGTGTCGTCCATTCGGGGACGACCGTAAAATCTACACGGTCTCCCCGTGGCACTCCGGCAGTCTCAAGCTGTCGGAGTGTGACTGCGAGTTCATACGATGAATAAAAATCTCGGATTTTACTATCCCATCGTTTTAACCAATTACATCACGTAAATTATACAACGGGCACGCCTCTTTTCATATTAAAAAGTGGAAAATATTGAAAAAAAATCTGGGATAGAAAAATCCGAGATTTTTATCCGTCGTATGAACTCGCAGTGAATGGTGGAAGTTTACCTAGAGAGATCTCTGGGTGAAGAGAGGCTTTGCCTGTTGGAGGAACATCCCTACCCTATTATGCTACTTTGTTGTGGCTGGGCATCGGCCTTTAGGGGTCGATGGGTCATTCTGAGGGTTTTTTAAGCAGACGTTGTACTTGTTACTCGGGGAGATCCGGTCGTTCCTGACGGGACACACCCGGTTATTATTATATTTATTCACGTTCCTCAAGTTTTGGCCGACGGATTCTGGAGTAAACTCAATTTAATTTCAGTTTTTTGTGTTTGCTTTTATTTTTATTCTGTGACGTAGGCCAGGAGCATACAAGCCCCAACTTCCCCATGACCCAAAACCCTGAGATCTAGTCGGCAAAATTACCATGAGCGAGGCCTCTGCATGCTTAGATGAAATCTGTTGGTTTCGTGCCACCCGTAACAAAATCCTCATTTTACGTATTATTTTTGGGCCTAAAATGGTTCTGTTACACTATTTTTTATACTCAGATGTCAGTCTGGACGATTATTACGACGGTTATCAGCGTGTTTCAGTCCAGGGAGGTAGGGGATTTAGTCGACATCGAGATTGTAATTCCAAGAATATACCGAGCGCCATCAATCCGAACTGGAAAATATCTGTATGATAGACATTCATTATTGAAATGGTGAGGTCGTTCATTGAACTATCAAGGTCCGTAAATGAATATCTGTAAAACGATTTATAGACTACTACAAAAGCCTTAAATCTAGACAGCCCAATTATTAAAGTATGTGGTTTTGACACAACAAAGTCCTTTCTCTCCGACAACTTCTGCGAGATATCTAGTTTCTATGACCCATTCTAACAAAGGGCCTAATTCCAGTTAGGATAGCCATATTTCAAAATGTTAACAAAACTTGTGTTGGAATTGTGCTTCCATCCTATTCCCGGAGTTTAGGTTAACAAATGATCGTGCTCAAATTCAGAAGGTCTACATTCAAAAACTTCTGTTAAAATTTTATACAGAAAAATTCAAGATGTATATCAAATTTTAAATTATGGGTAGAACATTCCAGATCCATATCTTTTAACCTAAATTTCATTTCATTAGTGTAAATAATTGAGAAGCGTATACCAATAGTACACAGACTCCACTCCAAATTTAGAATCCAAAATAAACTTGAAAAATTCTCTAATCAAAAATAATCGTATTCCAGTTCCAGTTGTATCCGGACATTAGGTAAAGGTTACTGGCTATCCAACCAAAATATGTTAGCGCAGCATCTAACGGAAAACCTCAAGATAAGAAATGTTTACTATATACAACAGCAAAACGACAAACAAAATATTTTGCGCCAATAATGTGTGACTGTTCCATTGATAAGCGTAAATTTATTCTTTGAATATCCATGGCAACAAACAAATTTGGTTTGACTCCTCTGCAGCAATAAATACATCCAATTATTGAAATAAATTTGCTAAAAATAGAATTACCTTAAGACATATGCCATGGGCAAAACTCCCAAGTGTGTAATTGTTTGGCTCGAATTACCGCCCACACAACAAGTACATGAAATATATGTGGCAACATAACGTCTTATATTTTCCTTAACACTTACATTTTAATACAGTCTGACATCACACGCAGATAATTTGCAATACATGTTGTCGATATTTCCAATAATAATGTCTTAGAGGTTATCTCGATTCGATTTACTTTATATACACTCGTAAACACAAAAAAGCCGCTACTGTATACATTGGAGTATATTGCAATGAACTGGCCCGTATATAAAACAGTAAAAAGAAATCTGTTATCAGTAGCCAATCTCAATTCGTGGGAAGTGGATGTATGACGGCGAGTAAATATTTAGTGTTTATTAATTTGTTCGCGTGTACAGGTAGTTAGCGTACGGGGATCATGTATTTCACAATCGGTTTACGATTTATATTTATAATCAATTGTTGTTTAGTGCTAATTAATAGCGACAATAGTAGTAATAATGCAAGTGATAGTGAAAGTGTCGAAAATGATGATGAGCAAAATACGAATAACGATGTTTGCCTAATAAATTCGAATGTGGCGGGTAAACGAATTTTGGGTGCGTACCGTGAAACCGAGAATGGTGTAGAATATTGTGCCTACTTAGGGATACCATACGCTCAGCCACCGACTAATGAACTTCGGTTTAAAGTATGTGTAAAATTAATTTTGCTTTATTTTTGTTGTGCTAAATAAATTGTCAGTGTGTTTCAATGTGTCTCCCATATTGTGATGTTAGTTTTAATCGGAACAAAATTTATAATTGCGATTAGATTTGTTTTTTGTTTGTGTAGAACTAGATACGAAGTGCTTATGAAACGATCTTTGTGTTATCAAGCTTCATTTTATGCAAACGTAGAGACTGCATAAAGACGGTTACCAATATTGTTTTAGTCTCCGAACTATACACTAAAAATAATTAACACCAAATTAGTTGGTTTTCGTAATATAATAATTATTAGTTAATATCATCAATTAAACTCGTTTTAAAGGTTAATAAATTATGGAGTCGCTTATATGCAGTAAATGTCACCTACTTACCTAAATTTAAACCGCTCTATTATCTAATAAACAATTATTATTTATTAGATAATTAAACTAAAATTAACACGTCTTGCAGATATATTAGTAGTCTAACACTATTTCTGTAAACACAGTTAACACATGGAAGGAGAAGAATTTCAATTTAATCTCGAATATGGCATAAGATTTAAGGGGTACGTGAATTCACATCTACTCTCACGAATTAAAATTCGATTCTGATCCAAAATTGTTATCAAATTTATAAAGAAGCATCTGCTTACCATCCAATTTCTATCTAGTATTTCTATTAGAGTTCAATGCTACAATAGTAATACACAATAAAAAAAGGCACCACCAATTTATTCACTGAATAAAGTACTTTCAACAGAAAAATAATAATTTCGCTTTTTAGCTCCAAACCTCAAGATCCAAAGTGAAAAAAAGCGGATGCATGTGAGTGCCCGAAAACAAAAAAAAAACGGAATAAGTACAAAGCTCCAAACGTCGAAGGGCCGAATGTTTCGAAGGGCCGATTTTTCTTGTTTTTAGAAATATAATTTTTTAAATTTGTTGTTCTATGGAATATTTTGAAAATTTTGTTTTATTAAACATAAATGAATTTCTTATGAATTTATGTATTTTACGTCCCTTAAGCTAGCAGAACCCATACAGCAGAACATTACAAGATAGTATGGATAGTTATAGGCTAATTATGGGCTAATTAAATGCCCCATTAAAAAATTTTGGGCTCCATCCCTACCAACTAAAGCGTGGGTTCTGCTAGCTTTAGAAAAAGTTAGCAGAACCCATATCAAAAAAATGATTTAAAAACAATTGGAAAAATAAAGGTTAATTTTAGGCTAATTAAATGCCCTATTTAAATTTTTTTATTCGGGTCGATAAAGAAAATGCAAAAGGCTTTATCATTTCAAAGCTAGCAGAACCCAAATCGAAAATCGGACCAAAACCGAAATTAGAACTCAAAACAAGATCTATTGGCAATCAAATAATTTTAGGCTCAGCATGTGCTAATCAAATGCCCCATTAAAAATCTTTGGGCTCCATCCGTTTTTGACCTAACTTCAGGTCATTTAATCTAAAGCTAGCAGAACCCAAACCGAAAATCGCATCAAATCAGCAAGGTCAGGGCGCATCAAATTTCCCAGCCAAGTTCTCTCAGTTTCTGGCGGGTCATCAATAATGTGTGTGGTCTAGCGTTATCATGATGGAACACAACTCCCTTCTGCAGATACTAGTCCGGTCCACTAAATTTTTAACAGTTAATTCATGGGGTATCCAAAAGTCAACCTTTTTTGTATCCAGCCATTTTCAAATGGTTTAAAACTGTTTTGTGATCAGCATTTATGCTTATATGCCGGTCTCCTTCAATTTTTTGCAATGATAACATGGACTGTTCCAGTGTTTGGTTGACCAGAGCAAGGTTCACTTTTGGCATCCATATTTCCAGGACGAAAGCGCGCGAACTATTTCTTTGCTGCTGCTAAAAAATAAACAAAACAAATTAGCCCTCCGACACATTCGGCCCTTTGAAATTCGGCCCCTTGAGATTCGGCTCTTTGAGATTCGGCCCTTCGACATTCGGCCTTTTGATATGATATACCAAAAAAACAATTGTCTTTGCTTAATAAAAATCTCATGTCACGGTGTTTGTGGTTCGAGAATAGGTCGTAAAGTATATTTCCAACCGCCAGGTGATCAGGGTGACCCTATCCAGAAAAATTTTTTCTTCCCTATCCCACAAACGTCTTTAATGAGCTTCATTACAAAATTACACGTATTCGGTCCCACACGTTGCTGGATGTATTCGGTTGAATCGCAAAAGCGAGATTTGTATCATTTTGTATATCAACATTATATGTGACAAAAAAAATTGTACTGAAAATAAATGAAAAAAAGCGAGGATTACCTCATGCACATATTCTGATTTGGTTAGTCAATAAAATACGTCCTGAGGAAATCGATAGTGTAATTTCCATTTAAATTCCAAATCCGTATCCTGATCAACTACTGTTCGATATTGTTACCACAAACAGGATTCATGGCCCATGCCATGATCTGAATCTTTATCGCCTTGTTCAGTTTCACCAACGACACGATCACAAATGTCGACGGATATCCAAGATCGTCGAAGAAATACGGAATGGCGGACAATCATTAACGCTAAATCGGTGAAGAGCATCAAATACATTTGCAAGTATGTGAATAAAGGCAGCGATATGGCTGTGTTTCAAATTCAAAATAGCGATGTGAATGCTTCAATGACAACGCCGAAATAACGCGCCATCAAATTAGCCGGTACATCTGCTCCAATGAAGGTGTCCGCAAGGCACACCAATTGATGCATGCCCTGACCTATGCAAATCAAACACTTTGGACGGGTATATACAGTCACTCCAACGCAGATTTAGTGCTTCTATCTGCAACTGTTGTTCGTTAATGTCGCCGGCCCATTGTCATTACGAAAAGTGAATGAACAACAGTATCCAACATATAAAGATGCATGCCTTGTACTCGGCTTGCTCGAAGACGACAATCACTGGGACGATATGCCTGCTAAAGCAGCATTGGACTGTACAGCAACACCAATTCGTCTACTATTCGCTATAGTGTTGACTGACGAGCAGACAAGTTATGAGATAAGCACAAAGATTCAATGACTGACGATATATTGCATCGAATTCGTACACGGTGCAACGATCTAACGATTACATTAAGCGACGCTATGTACAATGAAGCATTAATTGCTATGGAGGATCTTTGTGTTGTCATTGCCAATTTACCACTCAGTCATTTTGGTATGAGTTCGCAGAAATGACAGCGATTGTTACTCGCAATGTTCCACTACTGACAAATGAACAAGAAATCATTTACGACCGCATTATGCTGGTAGTTTCGGCAGGACAAGGTATT